>JAPTOF010000020.1:7236666-8452500 GCA_028554755.1 Cordia subcordata
ATAAATAAATACTCTTTTCTTTTCTTTTCTTTTTTCTCTTAGGCTATACCCAAAGCCCAAGCCCAAAGAAAATTTTTTTCTTCTTATTTTGAAAACTACCCAAGCCCAAAAAAAAAAAAAAAAAACTCTCAGACCTAAACCAAAAAAAAATGCCCAAGACCTAAAGAAAATTGGACAAAGCCTCTCCCCTGGCCTGATCCAGCAACCCAAAGCCCCAATCCAAATTCCTACTCAAAAATAAATCCTAAAACCCGATCCAATTGCTTCACCCGAATTCTTTCTAATTAAATAACCCGACCCAACAACAAAACCCAACCCAAAGATAAACCAAAACCCAAAAAACAACCCGAGAAGCTTTCTTCCTTACCCGGTTTCGAACCAAACAAATAGCATGACCCGCCCGGTCAAAGCTCACATCTCCGGCCACCAACGCCAACGTCAAGCATAGCAATCTTCTCCCCGTCGGCCGACGACCTTGCCGGTACCTTCAAATCACTATTGCGCTCACCGGTAAGCCCCACCGCCACCAAGCTCGAAGACGAAAATTCTAAGCTCGGACCTTCAATGGCAACTCTCAATCTGGCCCATAATACTTCGCGTTGTCTATACCAGATTGATCCCCGTCGGGCGCAGAACTCAAAGACACAGTTCAATTGCCAATATTTACACCGGAGAACCGCCGGCGACCACCAAGAAACCCGCGACCTTTCGAGTTTTGAAAAAACGCGATTCCGGTCACCAATGCTTGACGCAGGCAACTCCAATCAACTCTTCTCTTCGAAAGGAAGCTTTTGGTACCAAAATTGTGCAATTTCGTCAACGGGAACGAGTGATTGAAAAACTACCAGTGGTGGTTATTCAAAAAACAATTAAGGCTTTGTTTGGTTCAGGATTTTATTTGGTTAAGGCTTTGTTTGGTTGAGCGTTATTTGTATGATGAGTTTTGTTTTTCCTCGCAGCGGATTAATACCTATGGCTCTGATGCCAGTTTGTTGGGGAAAAACATGCAAACACGAAGAATATGAGAAGAAATAACAGACACAAGAATTACGTGGTTCGGCTTTAAAGCCTACGTTCACGGACAGCAGAGAATAATTCTATTATTGATTACGAATGCTACAAGGCTCTCACTTTGGTTTCTCTCTCACACATAACATAATGAGTATTGCCACATATTTATAGTGCAAAGGTTTCCTAAACCTATTAAGCAGAAAAAGCAACTAATTAATTATGTGTTACAAAAGGTAACAAGCGAATAAGGTAATATGTTAACAAGGAAATCTGCTATTCTTGTTGCCCAAGAATACGAGCCACATTCAACATATATAGTAATATAACATGATAAAAAAATGCAGAAGAAAACAAGAATATAATAAGTTCTGGGTTAAATTTTCCCATCTAATAGTACAACTTGATGAAAAACTCAAAAGAAGGAAACATAAGGTCTTTACTACAAAACAATTGGAGGGGAAAAAAAGAAGAAATATAAGAGGTGATAAGCCACTTTGAAGCATCACAAGCTCATAATAACTAAATATAGATTCAGACTTTAATGTGTTTAGCATTTACACATACTACGTGAAGTTAGTTGATACAAAAAGAAGGCAAAATGTAAACCAAGTTAAAGAGAAGATTATGTGTTTCTAATATCTAACAACTAGTCTTCTCACAAATTGTAAACCAAACCTTACAAGGGGAAGTTCAAGGCTAGCAGAAGAAGTATTAACTCAACAAGAAAAAAGTACCAAAAAACTCCATGAGCACCACAGCTTGAGAATCCCAAAGAGGGTATGAAATTGGAATTATGATTCCAATTCTCATTACCCAAACTGGACTTCTGCTCTTGATTTATTTCAAACCTTGTGGTTTCTTGCTGACATGGTTTCACCCCAAATGGTGCGTCATGACGCATGGACCCAATTGGAACACAAAGATTTGGATTATTCCAAGCCCCAAATCTCCTACCCATTTTCCCATAAAACTCTCCAGGGAATTTAAGCTCACCTGTCAGATTGTTTCCATTTAGGTAGATTGCAGTAAGATTAGGCACTGCCGCAAGCTTCGGTGAAATGTCTCCGGTGAGCTTGTTGTCATTGAGGCCTAAATATCTTAGGCTCTTTAGCTCAGAAATGGAGCCTGGAATCTCACCTGTCAAGCTTGTATTGGCCAGGTCTAAAGCAATCAGGCTCCTCATGCTGTGCCATTTAATGCTCATTAAGTCTCCCCCAGTGGGG
Source organism: Cordia subcordata (assembly GCA_028554755.1). Lineage (NCBI taxonomy): Eukaryota > Viridiplantae > Streptophyta > Magnoliopsida > Boraginales > Cordiaceae > Cordia > Cordia subcordata. The sequence continues at coordinate 7,238,901 of JAPTOF010000020.1, forward strand.
TTGTTTGACAAGACCAACTCCTCCAATGAGTTCATTTCTTCAAGTGACTTGCTCAACCCACCTGAAATCCTATTGTTGCTGAGGTCCAAGAGTGTTAGATTCTTGAGACTTTTAAGCTCTTCTGGGATTTTAGCTTCCAGCTTATTGTTGCTTAAATCAAGCTTCAAGAGTGAAGTCAACCCTCCAAAAGTCAAAGGTAGTGGGCCAGAAAGTGCATTTCTACTCATGTCCAAGATTAGGAGATTGCTTAGCCCACCTAGAATATCTGGGATTCTGCCTGAAAACTTGTTTCCAGCTAGGACTAGCCTTCTTAAACTGACTAAATTGCCAAGATCTAGTGGTATTTCACCTGTTAATCCGTTTTTGATTAGCACTAATGATTGCAGCTTCGAGAGGTGTCCAAATGATGCTGGGATTTGTCCAATGATTCCAGGGTTGGATCGGAATTCCAGCAACTCCAAGCTTCTGGCTAGTACTTCCCAATTTTCGGTAGGTATTGTAACGGGATGGTGAACGGGTGATATAAAACAATTAAAGAACGATAGAGACTTGAGGTGCTTCAGTGCGAATAAATGTCGGCTTATTTCCACATCTGGAGTGCAATCGAGGGAATTGTCATGAATAGGTCCGATGCTCAAGTCAGTTACATACCATAAGCCATCAAATAGGTCACAAGAGACACCCTGTCGGAAAATGGAAGAAGCACACCAAGAAAGAAATTTTTAACAACCATTACACGTAACATGCATTTGGGTATACATGAGCTCTAATGATAATTTGCTTGTTAGGGAAATACTTGGAATCCGTTTTTTTTTTTAAAGTCAAATAAGTCAAAAGGCAGACGAAATATCCATTAATTGAGGATAAATTAATTTTATATGATCACAAAAGAAAATAAATTTACCATTTATCACTGAGGTCAACATGTAGCAAGAATCAGTTGAAAATGTATAGTTTCAAAAAAAAATAATATTTAAAAAAAAAAAAGAGAGAGAGAAGAAGGAGAAAATGAATATTTTTCGCGTCCCGGTTAGTGTTGAATAGCTTCTCTTTGTAGGGAATTTTATGTTTCCTACTCCCGATCCCAAACTCGAACAAAAAGAAAGTCAATAATATTAAGTAAAATAAAGTAAACATACCAAATTTTATATACATTGGAGACACGATGGCTGGGTTAGTAAACATTGGTGGAGCAAAATTCTGGTTATCTTTTTTAACAAAAATAAAACCCCCGGCATCCTAATTTAACTCCTGCTCTCAATAAAATTTGAATTTATATTATTATTTTCGAACAAGTAATCTCAAGGACTCAGACAAATAACCTATTTGTATAAATTTTTACAAAAAATTTCACGGGAATTGTTTATTATGTACGTACTTCTGCTGCATAACAACATTCAGAAATGATTCTACCATTTGACTTGTCAATGCACCAATCCGACAGTTAGTATGAAACCACTATTCACGACCAAATACTTTGTCCAAAGGAAATTAAAATGAAAATATTCTACCAAGTGATGTAATACATACTAACACAGAACAGCACAAAAGGACAAAACCAAACCATCACAGCAAATTCTTTCCTATTTTCAGCTCCAAGAACTGTAACCAGTTTCAGTAACTAGATTCTTGAAAAAGTTTCTATTCTCAACTGTTAAGATCTGATACCACTTTTGATTTCTGAACAAGTAAAAAGTTGGTTCCTTTTTTCTTTTTTCCCTCAGAGATTCTAAAAGTTGCATTTGCAAAGTGCATAAAAATGATGCATCACAGAGAAGCTTTTTACTTTTGTCTTGAGAAAAAGTACTTACCTCTATAGGGGTCCAACCACAAGGATCTGGATATAGATCAGAACCATTCCACCATTTTCCCACAAACCCTTGAATGGCTGAGTACAAAGCCTCTTGCTCTCCTATCTCCATTGGAGCAGCTACACTTTCATCTACACCATTGCACCAAACACCAAAAGATATTATGAAAAGAGCAAGAATGGACCAGGTTAAATAAGTGAGCAGCTTCTTCATCTTGTTCTTGAGCCAAGAATGTTCGACTACAAGAAGGTAACCGAGGAAGCCAAGTTCAGAAGTTTCTTCTCATGGATTTCAACCATTTAAGGCTGTGGATATATATATGCTAAAGAAAGCAAAGGCTTTTGAGCTTACAAGATTTTCGGCATGAGCAACAAAAAGGGTGTAAGTAAAGATTCTCTCTATCTACTTGGGAAACTTGATCTTGGATGGAAAAAATCCAAAGGAATTCAATCAAACAGGGAAATGGAGAGAGCAGTACAGAACCAAAGTTAGAAGCTTTCGGCTCTTTATTGCAAGTGATTATAGCAAAAGCAAAGGAGGAAAGAGAGTGTGTAGAGGAGCAGAAGACATAAGTCTAGGTTTGTCTTTGCAGCTAAAAGCTAGAACACAGTTTTCAATACTCAAAAAAGCAATTATGGTTATGTCAATAACAAGGTATGAATAGTAGTAACCGAAGATACAGAAGAAGAGAGATAGCTGGAGCCCCCCCTATAAACTACAGCTATTGCATTAAAAGCTTTATCAATTTCTTTGGCAGAGACTGATAGTGATTAACAATACGTTCGTATCATAATTGGCTAGCTTATTGTAGATGGCTAATTAATGGTGTGCCACTTGGATGGGCATGGATGGGAAACAGGCAAGTTATAATATTATAATGTTACGATCGTAATTCAATAATTATAAATACAATTATGATAAAATTTATGAATAATTCACGACCATTAAATTATGACAATGATACGGAAAATTTCTTTGCCATGGCACATGGAGGGATTTATGGTTGGTCAGGTTGTTGAAATGGGATTAGCTAAGCTTGTGGTTAGGTGTTAGGGAGGGGTAGGGGACCATCTTATTTTGGTTTGTAGAGTAGAGAGGTGCATGCAATTGCATGCAAGACAAAGGTAATTTTTGGCACTGGGCGACTTGTTCTTTCTTTTTGAGATGTTGGATTTATTACAGGCCTCTGAGTTGGGTACAGAAGACAAAAGAATGGCATTGAGAGGCTTTTGGAAATTGGACACTCTCTTAATTTGGCTGCGTATATTGGGGTTCATACATATGGATTTTATTCAGGGCTCAAGTAGTAAGCAATATTAGTAACTATCAAGCTCCATTTACTAGAGTTCTCCAAAGAGTTAATTTAATTAGAAATTGAACAGGAGAAAAGAATGACTTGAAGTTAATTTGTAACAAGTCATATTGCCTTATTGCTCTTTCAAGAAATGGCAATAAGAACATAGCATCATGATTGATACTATTTTATTTTTGGTAAAAAAAAAACTTTTCATCCACATGAATACTCGAATTACAAATTAACTATAGTTATTTCACACTCGCAAGGGGATGAAAATCAAGTACAAGAATGTCACCTAGGGCAGGCAGGGGCCGGGGATATCGTTCCCATGGTACCTAGATAATATTATGAGTTCAACTATAGCCATTGAAGTTTTCAGGAAAATTATCATATTGGCATAGAAATAACAAGAAGAAGACAAAGTTCACATAAAACCTCGAACGAAACAGTGTACAAATAAACTTTATATGATCACCCCATAGACTTTCGGGAAGGATTAGGCCAAAAAAACACTACTCTGGAGTCCATTTGGAAAACTTCGATTTTGAAGCTTTGTGATTTGTGATTACAGGAAAAGCATCTCTATGATTATTATAATCGTGAAGTTGAGGTGCCACATGGCAGCTGGTGATGAGTGTTTCTTCATTCCTTTCTAATCAATGATTGAGCTAGCTAATTCCAACGAAGTCCCTAGACAAGAAAAACCCTTATATTTAGGTAGTATTTTTGTCCCAAGCTTAAAAAGTTACATTTCAAAATAGAATTGAGATGGAATTTTAAAAGGAAAATTTTCATCTCAAAAATCTTTATCTCAAATTTTAAAACAGAAAATTCCTTTTATATTAAATTCCATCTCAAATATGTATTAACTTATTAGAAAATTTTGTCTAAATTTTTCCTCTCAAATTCATTTCAATTTGAGACAAAAAATTTCTGTCTCAAATTTTTCATTTTAAATCCATCAATTTCTAATTGGGGTGCTCCAACAGCTCTCTTCTTTAATCCGCTAAACTTTGGATGTTCTTCCAACTCCAAGCCAAAACACCCATATGTAAGAGTTTTTTTTATCCCCCAAACCCCACCCTCCATAGCGGTAAGTTGCAACAATTACAAAGGCTTTAAAAAATAGGGGGCTATTGGAGTGAAAATGAAATAGGAATTTCTTAAACTGAATGTTTGATTAAAAAAAAAAGAAAAAAAAGAGAGCTGTTGGAGTATAATTAAAAATAGATGATCTTGAAACATAAAGAAATGGTTCAAATTACTTAAATTTAGGGAAAAATAAGGAAATGGTTGAAGACAACCTTGTAATGGCAAAATTAAATTATTATGTGTGTGTTTTGTTAATTTTTTTTTCTTATTTGATACTTGGATAGGGTGTCATAGGACATTATGATTATTTTTATTTTGGTTATTTTGGTAAATTAACAAAAAAAATTCAAAAGACAACGAATTTCTTACATCTTAACTCTTTTATTTTTATATTTATTTTTGTATCTCATGACCATTTGGACATCGAAAGAAATATACTTTTAACAAATTAATAATTCTTTTATAAAATTAATTGACCTTTATGAGCTATATGATTATCTAAATCTACAAAACGTAAAATAAAAAAAAAAGATATGACGCCCCCAAGGGTATAGGTGAGTTGGTAAGTGGCCAGGTGATTGGAGTGAAAACACTCCGACAACGCGGGTTAGAATTCGTGTGATGGCAGTTCCTGCTGAAATATTGTAGGGGCTGCTGCATTCGTGACTCGTTGGTCCTCTCGCGGTATCACTCACGCACATCCTCGACATAACCCGCCCGATCACGGCGCCGACAGTGAAAAAGATTCGTCTTCGAACTAATCTTTTAAAAAAAAAAAAAAAAAAATATGACATCTCCAGCACCATCAACATATATCTATATGTTAAAACGTCCACCTGCACGGAACCTCATGATTGTTTCGTCTTTTTTTCTTCTTTTATACTTGATTTAATGTTTCGGTGAGATGTGACATGGCACTATAAGGTTAGTTCTTTAACTTTTTATATTTTATTTTTAATAACTAACTTTAACTTTTTTATTATTGACAAATTGGTAAGATTTTTTAAAAGAGCAAACTAATTTCATAAATTTTAACTTTATACTGATAAATTAAAAAATTTTGTCATCTTAAAAAAAAATTAGACTTTTTAAATCACATAAACATAAAAAAAAATTATAACGATAACTATCACACGGATCTACACGCTAATTATCAATAACTCCTCATCTTTTTCACATTCCCATCTCCTCTTTGGCCAAGTGGTAACAATAAATCATGCATGTAATATAATATGGATAAGATTCGTGGCCCTGATATTGGTAATTTGGTCCCATATGGCAAACGATGTCGTTTCGGTTTTGCAAAATACAATCAGATTTGGGGAACAAAAGCACCTGAAGCAAAAGACCACATGGGAGCATTAGCAAGGACACTGAAATGATGGGGAAACAGCTCAGGTGAGTCATGTCTGATGATGTGTGACTCTTTCTGATGTATGACATAAACTTCCTTGAGTGACACCAGAGTTCTAAATTGTCTTTTCCTTTCATTTTCCTTTCTTTAATTTTATGTTGTCCGAGACTTTATAATATTATACATAAGATCGAATGATTATAAATGATTTAATTAGTACGGTGATCTAAGTAACCAAGCATAACGGTGTGCTTCTGACGACCTATGAGCTCCATACAAGACATTGACGTGAGTATTTGAGTATTCTTTGATGTTCTTACTATACATTTTAATTTGGTTCGACTTAATTTAGTTTGGTTTAAAACTTATTTTAAATCAAACAAAATTAGTTAGTTCTTATTTAAAATTAATCAATTAGTCTTTAATTATGTATAGTAACCAAATTAGATAAGTATATCTATAAATAAAGATGAATTGATGAAGATTTCTAGAGAGAACTAAGTGTTTCTCTTATGATCAATTCTGAACATGTTGCTCAGCCATTTATAGGCAGAGCTTTCAATACTTAATTTCTCTTAACTAACTCTCCTGTGGTTACAAAGCTTGAACTAACTACACTAGTTGGACTTGAGCTAGAACATTCTTGCAACTAACTAACTGTAAGTGACTTTCAGTTAAGTGCTAAAGCTCCTTCTCCTTGCTCAGTCGACTACACTTACACCCTCATCAAGCTAAGCCTTGATAGCAGACAAGGGGAAGCTTGGACTTCAAATGATTGAACTAAGTAATGGAAAGAGACTTAGTGAACAAATTAGCTACTTGTTCTTCTGATATTCCAGCTCATGTCAAGCTAGCATAGTTAGTCAAATCTTTGCACCTACAAGAGAGTTAGTTTAGAGAAGCTGAGCATTGTAAGCTCTACCAAAAAATAGTTAAGCAATATGTTAAAAATTGATCATAAGAGAAACACTTAATTCTCTCTAGAAATGTTCATGTATAGTATTGAATATAATTGCCATCATAAACTTTGGTCTCCGTGGGAACAACATCTAGATATTTTAGTATATTACATGAACAGTATGAGGAAAGATAATGTTCTTCAATCAGCGAATATTTCCACTCGACCTCAGATTATGCCCTATAAACCGCCTATTGATGTCAGCACGGTTATTTTGTATGTATCTATATATATTTGTATGTGTATGTGTGTGTGTGTGTCTCTCTCTCTCTATATATATATAAACTATAAGTTGCTTGATTGCATAATGGGGCTTTTCTGATTTTCTAGGATCAAATTAAATTTATTTACAATTCTCAAGAGCCATCCGTCTAAATTTAGAAAATATATTGCTGTCATACAGATGAGATATCATATGAGCACTTGTAACGATAGAAAATCTAATATAACTAACAGTAAATGTTATTGCAGGATTTCGTTTGACCAGAAAATAGTCAAAGATGCTCAGATTTGTCAGAATGTTTCTCCATGTTCTTATCCTCCCCTATATATATAATAAATATTTATAATATTATGAGATGGATCAAATTAGTCACGCTCTTACAATTGCCTAGTACAAATGGGTGTGCCTGTTTCAAACATTTGTAAGGAATTTCTCTTCTATCGGTCTAAACTGATATCAATTTTTTTTTAAAAAAAATTATAAGTTTAAAATAAAAATTTATAATATTACAACGACTTTTTATAAAAATTTGTAGTCTTACGAATATTTGTTTTAGACTTATAAATTTTTTTATAAATTAATACATTTTTATTTTAGACCTACAATTTTTTTTTTATAAATTGATGTTATAAATTTTTGTTTTAGATCTACAAATTTTTATTCTAAACTTACAATTTTTTTTATTTTATGAACTAATGTTAGTCCAGAACTCCAAATGGATGGAAGAGTTTTCTGCTAATAAGAAATGGACCAGAATATTTTCGGGGGAAAAAAAAAAGATGGACCAGAAGATAGTTGCTGTTGCAATTAATGATGGTGGGGGAGCATTTTCCATTAGGACCACACCATGCCTCAGCTTCAGAGAGTAAGGGTGGGGTGGTAGAAAATGCCAGGCCTAATAAGCTTGGATTGGTCACTTTCTTCCTCTGCCTTTCAATTTTTGGCTTCACTTTACAGTGAGATATATGTACTGTGATCACAAAAATGCGTAAGATTTAGCATGAGCTTGAAGATCAAACTGAGAAGATGATTAAAGTCTGTACAAAGAAAATAAATGAAGAAAAGGTGAAAAGGGTTGTAGGCTAGAGTCCACTCTGTACCCATGCAGGGAAAGAGGTCCATTAGGTGGGGATTGTGTCATTTGTCATTTTTTAAGGCAGGTTCAACGGTAGATTGAGCCCATCTATTAGATTCAGTCATTGATACGTTGTGGGAAAAAAAAAATTTTCAATATACATTATAGAAAAGTGAGACCACACTCTACTCACATACGTGATCAGTTTTTTGCGAACAAAGAGTCTTTTTTTTAATAAAATATATAAATTTAAATTAGTTACTATAACCATACACTTCCGTTTAATCAAGTATATGATTAGGGTAGTTGAGGCAAGCATCTTAATTCTTAGTCTTTACTTAGCAAAAGAAAAGCATCTTATTTCTTAATCTTTTGTCACAACCCTTGATATCGAATTTGGATAATCTCATTATGTTATAATATTACGAAAGAAAATAATCACCAAAGGTGCCAGCATTTCAAAGAGGCAAATTTTAGTAGAGCAGTACACACCATGTGCGCCGACCTATACTCATTTATTGGTAATGGTTCCGGAAATTGAAACCACGAGATCCTCTTAAGTTTTAACCACCATTTGGACCACATTGTGCCAAATGAAATGAGCATCTCACAAAATGATTCAACACAGAAATGAAATAGAACTTTCAAATCAAACTTGCCGTAACAGTTTGATGTTATCAAGCTGTTCCAGAATCTGAAGCATTAGGCTCATCTGTTACTTGAACCTTCTCCACCCCTCCACTTCAACCTCCACTACCCTCGCGTTGTGGCATTGGACACATCCGCGCTCGTGCACAAACTGGAAGCATAAGATAACAACTGATCCCTTCTCCTACATGGAACGCGGGGTGGTGCGATAGAGAGAGAAACAGCTACCAGTTTGCCGAGAAATATGTACACTAAGAACTACAGTGATACAAGGATACACAATGATACCAGGAAAAAAAAATATCAAATTATTTGACGCAGCTAGAAGAAAGTAAACACGAGTGTCAACTAGTTCAATGCATGTTCGTTATTCACTTACAAATGCATTAGATTCAATTCCAAAAATCCACAAATCTTTTCTGGCCCCACAAGAAGCCGCCTAGGGTCCACAAATCTGCAATAACAGCAGACCTAGAAACCTACAGATCTAATAGCAAAAGAAGTTGAGTTCCAGCCAAACAGTTGAGCTGAAATATTCATACATGCTACAATAGAAAAAGAGAGGCGTAACTCCTCCAATTGGCCTGGAAACAAGGCAGACATTATGATGTGAAAAATGTCCATAACTTCCTACCTATTGAAACTTCACCAGGATTATCCGATTCATCATCATCTCCATGATCATCATTATCATCAGCGTCACCATCGTCATCATTATGCAATGAGCTCCCGTGCTCATCTTCAACATTATATTCTGGTGTACCAGTTACCTCCTCGCTCCCATCCAGGCTCTGGACAGGCTTCACTGCATCAACGTTGTCATCAGCCCCATTTTCGGGTGCTTTAAACTGCATTTCAGCAAGAATTATTCACACAGGTCAAAGATTCAGCTAAAGACAACCCAGCTAATACAAAGAGATTGTCTAACAAACTTACTTTGACAACTCTATGAGATGAGACCTCCTGAATCTCAAATCTTTTGTAAGATGTAACCTGAACTAATGGTGTTGGATTTTTGTTCTCACTGGAAGTTCCCAATACTTTTGCCGTAGCAACTTCAGGGTTTTGGTTCGTTTCTAAAGGATCACCAGCACCATTCACTTGTCCCTTTGTTCTCTTTGCCTCATCAGCCAAAGCTTCAGCTCTTGAAGCTGTCCCTGCACTGATTACAAACCACTATGAATTAATTGACTAAAGAATCCAACTCCTGATACAACTCTCTTTCAATTAAACTGCGTAATATATCCAACCAAGTTCCTTTAGCACGGCCATTTTCTTCAGAACCCGGACTCCCTTCTTTTTTCCCTTTTCCTTTCTGGTGTATGTGTGTGTGAAGAGGGGACAGATTTACCACACAATGGCCCCAGATATTCTCAAATGACCAATTTACAACAACAAATAAGTAACTGGTAAAAGGTCAAAGACAATTTGCAATTTGAGAAGCCCTTACAAAATTCTTGACCCCCACCATTTTTTATACAGGAAACTCAACAAGGCCTGGTACTCTAGGCATAGTTACAACAAGAACAGAGAGTTCAGGACTGGAAAAAACGACCACCTTTTTCATCCATTTCAGACATTAAACACTTTGATTTGCAAATGTAGATTGGAAATATGATTAAGGCTTAGAGAAGCTGCAAACTCACGTTTTCTTTGGCCTCAGATTGTAATGCTTCTTTTCTGGGTTTTGTGGAGCTGGGGTACCCATGTTCCGCCTCTTCCTATACCCCCCTGTTGTGACACTTTCAGAACATTCTTCACTGACATCAGCTTCGAGCTCACTACCAGTAGTCTTCGAAGTTTGTCCAAGGTTTCGCTTTCTTGTACTTCTACCAGCAGTTCTGTCAGCAATTCTAATTTCTTCTTGTCTTTCATTAATATTAGCAGGACTGTTCGACATCTCCTCTCTCAAATGAAATCCTCCAGAAGTCTCCCCGGGAACAGTGGTAGAATCTTCAACCACAGCCTTCTTGGAAGATCTTGTATTTATCGCCTTCCTGGATTTACTCCCACCTTTGCGACGATATCTTCTCAGTCCGGATTGCTGCGAATACTGGGAATATTCTGAAGCTTCTATCCTACTATCCACATGGCTATTATCATCAATGGCAGAGGCCCCCACATCCCCAATCATAATACCGGATCTGAGATGTTCGAGACCCAAAGAATCAACAATTTGAACAGATGGCCCTGCATCTTCTACAGCAACATTATTGACCTTCATATCTAAACTGGTAGATGGATCTAGGATTTTGTGTTCTTCGCTGAGGAGCTTATCAGTCGAAGGAGATCTCAATTTTTCTGTAGATGCCCGCTGGAACTTTCCAATGGGGGACACCTTGAAAAGTTTTGTGGCACATTTGACCAATTTTGATAAGCCACCTCCAGAATCTGAAGATCTTTGATCTGTTTGGAGTGGTCGCTGGTCAGTCTGAGGAGATCTCTTACTGCTTGTTGCATAGGAAGCCACCTTCTCCAAGAGTTCATCTCCCATCCCGGGAAGAGAAACATCCATATCCTCCGTTTCAGCTAGAAAATTGTCAGAAAGTAAATAATTTCTCACAACTCCTACACAACTATCACAGTTATTGAGTCTCTCAACAAGAGCAAGAAATTGGCCTCTCTCCTTTACCAGATGTTCACGCTGATCCTTGAGCTTTTTACTAAGGCTATCAAGTTCATGAATGTCCTTCTGCATTTCAAATTGGTGCTCCTCAAGTTGCTTCTTGCTTAAGTAAAGTTCCTGTTTGTCCTTCTCTAGCCTATGCCTTTGGGACCTTATTGCCTCCATGTCATCTGTGACAGATGCCTTCAACTTATTAATATTACCAAGTTGCTCCTCTTTCTCCTTTTCAAAGACCCTTTCTCTCTCCTGCAGATTCTTTTCCATTTCATCTTGCTTATTTTGCATATTAATTTCAAGCTCCCTTCTCCTAATCTCAAAGTCATGGAGTAGTTGGTTATGATCACTTTCAGCCTTTTCAGATAATGTGGATTGCTCATGCCTCAATGTGGCAGCAAATGACTCCTTTTCCATTCTGAGAGCTTCCAACTCTCTCCTTGTAAAATCCTCGGTGGCAAGTTTGTCTCTTCTCAGTTTCTCTTCTTCCGAATGTCGCCATCTTTCAAACATCTCTTTCTCCTCCTGAAGTTGTTGCATCTCCCTAGAAACAGCAGCTCTCTTCTCATCCAGTTCTTCCCACTCTTCCTCAGAATTCTGCCTGTCCTGTTTGAGATCCTCGCGTTCCTTCAAAAGCAATTCCTGCTGTTGTCTGCACCTCTCTATCTGCTGTTTCAACTCCATTTGTAAACGGAGATGCTCAGCCCTCTCACACTCTGTAGTTCTAAGTTTTTCAGATTCTTCACAAATCTGCTGCTCCTTCTGGCTGATCTCAGTCTTCAATTTTTCAAGCTCATCTTTAAGAGTTCCCAAACTCTCCTTTTCAGAGAATATCTCTTTCTTTGATAACTCCAGGCTTTTCTCTTCAAGTTTCAGCGACTTATCTTTCTCCTTCAGAAGTTTTGACTTTGCTTCAATTTCCTTCTCTTTGTCTTTAAATCTCTCCAACTTCTTCTCTAACGCTTGCTCCTGCTTTCTCAGTTTCTCCTCTATATGATTGATTTCGACTTCCTTCCGCTCCAAATCATCTACCTTCTTTCTCATTTCATCATCAAGATTTTTTTTTCTGCCTTCCATTTCCAATTCAAACTCTTGTTTTTTTGAATCCAGATCCATCCTATGTTTGTCAAGAATCTTTTGAATCTCCACCTGTAACACATAATTTCAGCTTCTGGTGAGTAAAAATGCAGCATCAACAACTTCAATATAAGAATACGATATCTGGTTTATAATATCAGAACCATACACAAATAGATTCATCAGCTTGGAGAATATAAACACCCTTAAACAAAATCTTTTCAAGGCTACCACTGAATTTATCCTATGCACCAGGAACTTGTATGGTTCATCAACATCTTCAACTGACCTTCAAAGAATATAATTAAACAGGAAACTTTATTCTCAAAGAAGAAAAGTTTTAACCACAAACCAATGCGAAGCCATTCACATCCGATATAAGAAAAGCTTTAACCACAAACTAATGCCAAGCCATTCATATCCGGTATCCTGTGGGCCGTCTCTTTCTTGAAGAAAACTAGAATAGTAACTCGAGAAGGGTTTTATCAGATCAGCAATCTAAATCAAAAACATAAATCTGCAGAATGATATCAAAATTCTCAGTGCTTATGCAGTCCCCTGAATTATTTCATCAGGAATTTTGCAAATTGAGATAAACCACCAAAGACAGCAACCAGAAAATCTCTACTTGTCACCAGAGGAAAGATCCAGTCTAGATGTTTCTATTCAAAAGGAGTATGTTCAAAATCTCCAGCATTAGAAGTTAAAGCTTTTCCTCAAAGGTGAACTTTACAGAAGTTTCAGGGACAGACCATAAGCTGCCAGCGCCTATTGTCTTTCCAACCTCAAGAATGCATATATTTCCACATGGTCACGATGCAGTAAGGCACAATTGAGAACTAACAAATTGTCAATCTCACATGCCAAAAAGCTGCTTCAGACATAAGTTACTTTTAATCTGCCCTCTTAATTACTTATCAACAAAAAAGGGAAAAATCTGACCTCCATCTTTTCTTTAAGATCTGTAATGGAAACCTAAGTCTCACGTTGTACAGTCTTTAAGGAAACCAACGTGAGAGAAAGAAGGCAAAATACATGTCTTGTTTCTTTTGGTTGTCAGTCATGTTGACAATGCATGATTTGACAAGACAGTCTTCAACTAAAAAGCACTGCTGTTAATAGTAAAAGAATCTAAAGAAAGCCACCCATTAGCATTCAACTCATTATTACCAGGGATTGCTAAACTTATAGTGAGATGCAAATCATTAATTGAGGGGACAAAGGAAAAATACCATCAAAACAATACCAGAGTATTCCATTGAACTTCAGATCACCCAAAGTAGAGAAATGACAGGAAACCATAGGGGAAAGCATGAAAAGAATATAATTTAGGCATTAATACAATCAGAAACATTTGACATAAAGCATATGATAAGGCATCGCAACCCACTCTCTCTTTGGAATTCAGCTTCTCAGTCCAACTATGTAACTCCTTGCCCTTTGCCTCCAAATTGCTCCTTAGAGATGCAACTTTCTACAAGCAAAGACATTAATGAATTATGTAAAGAACAAACGATAATCACTAATATCAAAAAAAAGAAACTTAAGAGACACTCACTTCCTCCTGAACAGTTAAATCTACTAGCCTACTGTTTAATTTATCATCTTTCTCCTTTAAGGTCAAATAGGCCAAATCCATCTCCTTCCGCTTTTCTTCAAGCTCCCCCACTTTTTGCTTGAGAATCGCGTCCATTTCATTTGCCTTCTCTTCTTTCTGATTAATTATCCTCCGCGCCTTGCATAATCTCTCTTCCCCTTCCTGCAACTTCTTTTCCCAGTGCTGTAGATCTTCTTTGTGCTTCAATAGATTTGCTTCATGAGCTTCTCTCCTGAGAGAAATTGCAAAAATTAAAAATTGACAATGCAACCAATTCTTTAGAAAAATCATAAAATAAGCAAAATATGGTCATCACCAATTAGTATCATACATACTCCGCATTCAAGGAGACTCGCTCCCTCCTAAGAACACTTTCACGAGCTTCAACTTCTTGCAATTTCCTCTCAAACTCCAAACTCTTTCTACTAGCCTCAGCAAGCTTTGCTTCCGCAGCATGCACCTTTCCTTCTACTTCCATAGATTTTTCCTGAATTCCAGCTACCAGAGCATTTGCATTTGATAATTGATTATCAGATGTAAACTTGATTTGCTCATATTCTGAACGTGTTTCATGTAAAGCCCTCCCAAGCTGCAATAGAAAAAATATTAACTTCTATAAGAGAGAGAACGTAAAAACAAAGAAAGAAGAGTCAGTGACCAAGCCACTAGCAAGTAAAATACAGACTGATGAGACATGCAGGGAAACATAACAGTCTTAACATATTAGAGACTTTCTTTTAATCAATTTCACCATGCTATGAAGTTTAATTCTTTACTTATAACCATTGTCCATGTCAATTCAAGCATATACATATGGGAATTCTTCATCATATCCCAACTCATTTCACATTGTAGCACTATCAAACAACTCTCCTCTATTTCATCTATACAGAAATTCAGTCGTATTGAGAGACTGGCACTAACTCCATTACAACGCACCGAAGGAATATATTTGACATGAATGACTATGAGCTGTAAATGGCAATTCTTCCAACCTCAGAACAGGGTAATCCTGGCTAATCTCACAGCAGCCTCATGTAAAAATGTTGTATACCCATCTTACACTTACCACATTATAAAATAATTAACCAATGTATACTTATTACTCATTATCAATAGATACTTTAGTGCACAAAGTGATAACAGATCACATATATTTGAGGTCTTTTTTTTTTTTTTTGAGAAATGATACAAGAGCATATTATCTTATTACATATATAAACAGTGGCTTTTACTGAAAAATAGAACCCAAAATTGAAAAAAGAACATCTGCTTGTAAACTAAAGACAAAGAGGAAATGAAATGATATTCCCTTGATTCCATTTGTAGAGAAGACTCAGTTCAATCAACCTAACTGTCATTGGACTAAGCATTTGAAGCTTCAAAAGCTATACGATGAGCCTGTCCTTCTTGAATGGTGAAAGGTGAATAACCAAGATCCTTGAGAAGTATAAGCTGATTACACAATTAAGGATGTAACAAGATGGCATATAAGCCTGTCCTTCTTGAATGATGAAAGGCGAACTACCAAGATTCTTAAGAAGTAGAAAAGGATTACACAATTAAGAGGGTGATTGGTTTGGCTTTTTTTTCTGGTCAAACTTGCTTAAAGCCTAATTTAAGTTAATATAAGTGTTTGTTTTAATAAAAAAAAGTGTTATTTTTAAGTGGCTTTAAGTAGAAAATAAAAAACTCCCCACCCTCTACTTTTGCTTCTTATGGCTTTAAGCACTTTGAAAAAAAAACAAGTTTGATCAATTCATTTACTATCTTATCCTTACCTTTTTATTTTTATTACTAAAATATTTTTACTCTTTTATCTTATACTTCCCCTTTTAAATTCTATTTTAATGTTCTTAATAGTTATTTTAACCATATAAATTACTTTTTAACCCACTTTAATCAAATATGTAAATACTTATTTTTATAACTATAACTTTTATTCAAACACGTAACTACTTAAAGTCGACTATAAAAAAAAAGCCGCTTAAAGCCAAAAGTACTTTAAGTAGCTTTTTAATACGCCAATCCCAACTACCTCTAAGGATGTAACAAGTAGCCATCTCATTTCTTCGTTTTAGAAAGAGAACTGCAACAAAGCAAGAAACGTCATGATTATACATCATTTTTTTTCATAAAGCAGGAATTCCGAAAATATACATAATTTAATCAACAAATAGAATGACTTAAGTTATGTCCCACTTGATGTGATAGTGTTAAGAGAGTACAAGCACACAAAACCAAGAAATAATCAGAAAGAACGAAATAAAATATAAAGCTCCTACCAACACTATACATTTCAGAAAATGCTTCAAGAAATAAATTTATTTCCATATCTAAATTCACTAAGAAATTTAGTCATAAACACTTACTAAAAGTATTTTTTTTTTAAAAAAAAAGCATCTTAGAACACATCATCTTACATCAGACATACGCTGTCTTTCAACTTCCAAAGCTTTTCTCAAGTTACCCTCTCGCTTCTCCACTTCAGCTATTGCAATTAAATGAGCAGCCTGTTCGCGCTTGAGAATTTCCTCGGCCTCAGCAAGTGCGCTGCTCAGCTCGTCACACTTCCCAGTCCACTCCTTTTTCTCAATTAGTAGCAGACCCATATTATATTGGTAATCATAAAGCTGCTCGTAAGAGAAAAAAGAAAAACATGATCATTACTCATAAATCAATAACTATGCTCTTAACTTCTTTTGTCTTCATTATTCTTCTAGGAGGAGTTAAGAGTGGCAGAAAAAGGAAAAAGGTAAATAAATCACACAGGGAGCAAGGAAAGACAGATGTTATAAAAGACTAGATCTCATTTCTTTCTGTCACAGTTCAAGATCTCTAAATGTTCATTGCATGCTCAGAAACCAAAAAGTGATTTCTACTATGTAAACTATGTTCGTACGATTGACAGAGTTCGGCATCAATTTGCTCGTTCAAACTACAAGCATCAAAAAGGAATAAGAGCTCTCATGACTCACAGCCAAGTCATATAAACAAGACTTTGACATTCATAACATGCACTAAGTTGTTTCTATTTCCTGCACTAGTAGGACAAAACTTGTGTAGGAGTCCCACTAGCTAATGCATATGCCTTATTCCACTAATATTGAGAAAGGTGTAATAGAAAAGCTTCAGTCCCACTCCCCAGACTTAGATTTACATTGCTCCAACGACATATATCTTTACCTTCAGATGTTGGAGAGGAAGGTGGCATGCTTGGTCCATTTGGCTTAAATGTGAGATTTCAGCTGTTAAATTATAAAACTTTTAGCAATAGAGCTTTGGGTAGAAGTGCTATTAAATAAAAGCCGTTGATAGTTTAGCCTTGTATTTTAGGAGTTAAACTTTCAGTTGTTTTGAGAGTAATATTGGACTTTAAAAAATATATAATAGTATTTTCGAAGAAAAAATAAGAAAAAAAATTATGACATAATGTAAGAAATAAAAATGACTTCTCAAAATCATTTTCGAAAAGCTTCAATTTGGAACTTCTGATTTTTCAACCTTTTATAGTTTTGCTTTTACGTAAAAACTATTCTAAAATAGAACCAAACAACTTCAGCTTAGAAACTCGTAGAAAGCACTTTTGGTGATTAAAAATTGGGACAAAAAGACTCTTACAAATGGTGCAGGTTATATACAGATGGAGATTGCCTCTCCCTGTACTTTTCCTTATTGGTCACTGGAAGGCCAGGAAGTCCTATGTTAAACACTTCATGCAACTGAAAAATAATATTTCAACCTTGATAAGTGCAAAGTCATTTTAGAAGTTTGAAATTGTCACCATCATCTGAATAAAGGAAATTGTCACACCTTACACTTGACCAACTACAGCCTTATTATGGGGACTAAGCATCAAGTATAGAAGATTACCCTTCGCAATGTAGCAGTATCTACATGAGACAAGTTTTGTCTACTTCTACCTAGCTACCTATAGAACATCAATAGAGAGTACACTAACATATTGAGACATTCATTAACTAAACAGAAGCATTTGTTGCCAATAATATTTATAGGTGAGAAGACCTCATAAAGCTCTTCCTCCAAATATCTGCTTGATGGGAAAAGCTTTTTACACGCAACAAGCTATCACTTACATCTCCATTTTGCATTTGGAGCAAGCTTTAGGAGTATCTGGGAAACATCAGGCATGGTTCATAATTTTTTCATGCAGAACAAATTCTGCTTTATAGCAGCAGGAAAAGATGGAAAGCTTATTCAGGAGTGGCCTCAGCAGTCAAATTGTTAACTGAAACTGCCCAGAGATAGATATTTTTTCTTCCAAGCTTTTTCAACAAATATCTTTCAGCCTACATATTTTATAAGCATGCAGAGGCATCAATAAAGCTCCTTGTAATATCTTTGTTTTTTCTGTTCTCTATTCTGAGGAACCCTCAAATTCGCAGACCATTCTCAATCCAAAAGCAAAGAAAAACCCATGAATCCAAATATAACAAAAAAGAAATGCATAACAAGGATCAACCAAACTCTTGACCAGAGTTTAAAAAATTTTGGTGCAGTGAATACTGAGAAAATATTTAAGGTAAAGCACCATGAAGGGATAATCCACCAAGTAGTGTATATTTTCTAATCATAGTAGCTATAAGTAAAACATTGCAATTCAGAGTAAATATGTCCAAAAACACCATTTTCATAAGTCCTTCAAGTAGAAAATAGGTCAATGTCATAACAAATTAGCTATCCATTTAAAAAATTTAAATGTGTTTCTGCTTTATTAACTTGTTATGTTAAGGTTTCTGTTAAGCTCTGTATCTATTTCTTGCACCAAGCAAACTCATTTAGCTCATTGTCTATATGATTACCTTCAATGCTGCAGTCTTTAAATTCTTATCTTTCTTTTTTTTTTTTTTAATTAGACAACCTATCACATGCAGCAAAGAAGTCTAGCTGCAACACATAAAGGAGTAATGGCTTATAGCAGATTTTGATTCACAATTTGTACAACATTTTCCTTAACTGCTAAACAGCACCACTAACAGCCCACATGGTGATAATTTACAAAATTTCACAGGTTTGACATGAAGGAATGATCAAGTCACACTTCAAAGTTGCAAAGATTCTTAACCAATCCTAGTTTCACTACAATTCTAGAAAAGATATATAGTTCCAAACGCCATTCAATTCATGACATTGCAACCTCTCCATCTCTAGATGACCAACACAATGTAAATTCTCTCCTTTTGTCTGTGACTAGACTGCCTATCAGATGCAGCAAGGAAGCCTAGCAGCAACAGGAAAAGGAGTAACGGGTCATAGCAGATTCCAGTTCACAATTTGTACAGAATTTTCCTTAACTGCTAAACAGCACACTAATAGCCTACATAGCGATACTTTTCAAAATTTCACACGTTTGATGCAAAGGAATGATCAAAGCACACTGGATTGCAATATGAAAAGTTGCAAAGATTCTTCATCAAGCCTAGTTTCATTACAATTCTACAAAAGATATATAGTTGCAAAAGCTATCCAATCCCTGAAATTGCAGCCTATCCATCTCCAGGTAACAACTCAGCAGAAATTTAACTAAGAACAAACCTGAACAAGATCAATAAAAGCAGCCAGATAACCATTATGGTGAGAAGTGAACTGATACAGTTTAGTAAATTCACTACCAACAGCCAATAGTTCTTCTCATTAGTTTCTGAGTGTCTATAAGATACAGAAAGTGTTAATAAACTAATACATTCCATTAGAATGGGCACCCTATACTTTATTCAAAGGCCAAGCTTATACATGAAAAAACAATATGCGTACACACACAAATACCACGTCCAACATGCATCTGTAGTCAACCACATCCATATGCAATAGTCAAACAGACTTTAATGACTCCTGAAAAAGTGAAATCATCACCTCCTACCAAGAAACATCAAAACCCTGGACCACACCATAACACCAACATCAAAACCCCATAACACCAACATCAAAACCCTTCAAATTGATTCTAACTGACCCAATTACCACTCAAACCGCGATCTTTGCAACTCAACCTAACTCTACATACAATGTACAATTAAATCCTATTCCTCCTAGTTTAGTCTATTAATCATCTAATTACTATTAATAAGCTCAATTGCACATAAAGAAGCAACAAATACTATAAGCTCAATTGCAGATAAAGAAGCAACAAATACTATAATAAGCACTTCATATATACATATCTAAATACAGAAAGCATTAATAAACTATTAAAATAATCAAAATGTTACCAATAAAAATTCTAACTATCCTAATCACTCAAATGAAATTCAAATTCAAATTCAAATCCTGTAGTCTCTCCTAACCTCTTTTTCGATGCGCGAGAGCCTCGAAAGCATTGCCTCCCGATCACGGCGCTCCAATTCAACCTCATCCAACAACCCCGCGTTCTTGAACCCTCTCCAATCATCCATGTTCTCCAACTCACCAACCTCCCTCTCCCCATTGGCACTCAACAGCCCCAGCGGCGGCGGTGTCGGCATCGTGGCGTCGTCGACAAATGCCACCGCCTTGCCTTTCCCCTTCCCTAAACTAGGGTTTGGGGCAGGCGCAACTCTCGGAGGTGGAGGCGGCTCAGTCGCCCGTGGCGTCATCGTCAGCGCAGGCCACTGCTTCCTCTGCGGCGTAAACATTGATAATTTTCTCTTTTTTTTCCCAAGAAAAATGAAAATATTATAAAATTTTCATGCGATAGTTTAAAAGCCTGAAAAAGATTTTCGTGACCGTTAGGGCGAGATGAAGAAAGGGGAAGAATGTAAGGTCGAATATGGGTTGATTTTATTGGATCGGGCGATTGAAGAGTTTTGCGATTTTACTATTCTGTCCCTCGAAGTTAGGGGTTTTAGGGTGCTGATGAGGGGTACTTCGGAGAATGCGGTTTGAAGTTCATGCACTCAAAATGGTAAACTTTTCTGTAATTATAAGAAAAATATCAAAAGGGAAAATTTTGGGAACATCGTAATGAGGGGTACTCACCCAACCGGGATCATCGTGCATAAAAATAAATAAATAAATAAATTTAGAAACTTGGGAAATAATTGGGTTTTGGAAACAAATTGATTTTTTTATTATAATAGTTTCCTTATGGGTGTTTTAAGGGTCATTAAATTATTTATTTAGTTTTATTTTGATTATTAAATTATTTTTTTAAAATGACTATTGATTTTTTAAAATAACCTCATTTAAGCCTCAAGAAAAAATTAACAAATGGGTTTAAAACATAAATATCTAAAGATTAAATGGCTTATATAATCTTTTTCTCTTTTTATTATTTAGTTATTTTTCAATCTTCTTTAATGTGTTTCTCTTTATTCTTTTATTTTCTTTTTTCTTATTTTTCCAATACTACCATTGACATTCACCAAATAGCACCTTTTGTAAACACATCTATGCCTCTTTTTAGTGTTCAGTTATTTTTCAATCTCCTTTAATTTGTTTCTCTCTATTTTTTTCCATGCTACCATCAATGCTCACCAAACAACACTTTTTGTAGTCACACCTATATTCACCTTGTTTACTTCTCCAAACAGTCTTTCTATTCAAGCTCAAATCCTACCGGCAACAGTTGTTTCACAATATCATCCCAATTTTGTTCCTAGTGTAGCAGTCAAAAAATATTATTCTCTAATATTAGACTTATTAATCGCAATGTTGAGTTTTTTTTTTTGAATTTCTTATATTTGCTTGTCACTGTTAGATTTATATGTTACATTTTCAAATAATCATAATATTAGAATTTGGTTTTTGATAGTAATATATATGTGTGCGTGCAAGCATATGATGACATTCATGCTAGTGGAATCTTACAAGTGTTTATAGAAAGTGGTATTTTGTGAGTCATGATAGGCGTGAAATGTGGTCGTTGATGGTAATGTGAAAAAGAAAGAATAAAGAAAATAAAAGAATAAAGAGAAAGAAATAAAAGGGGATAGAAATTTAATTAAATTAAAAAAATTATTCAAGCTACTTAGTTTTTAAGTATTTATGTTTTAGATACAATTTGTTAGGTTTTTTTTTTTTTTTTGTAAGGGCTTAAATAAAACCATTTTAAAAAATTAATGATCCTTTTAGAATAAAAGAGAGTTCAATTGTCGAGATCAAATTAATTAAATAATTTAGTGACTTCTAAAATAATTCAACATTTGTTAGTTTAATTTTTTTGTCTTACTCACTATGTTATGAAACTTACAAAAGAAAAATATTTATTATACTTAGTATACAAAAACGATTTACAAAGTAATCATTACTAATTTTCTTTCTCTATTTAGAGTCATCAATAGTGGTGACTTATATTCTCTTTAATATACATATTTTTTATTCACATACTTTCTTTTTTCTTTTTATATTTTAACATTATCATATTTTTGTCATTGGACAATGATAAAAACTTTCATTTCCACTTGAACAGACTACAATCAAAACATGTTTCTATACAAAAGCTAAATTTCAACTCCTACTAGACAAATATTCACCACCTAAAATAATATGATCCCTCACATAAGAGAAAACACCTTGAAGGACTTCTTCCTCGGATTTGAATTGACCATATTCCTCTATCGGCAAATATGATAAACACATGCATTAACAGTCAACCTAGTTAAATCCATCCAAAAGCTTTTTGATGCAGCCCGGAATTTTATAATTTTAGTTAGTCATTAAAATTGGTTAGGGTTTAGGATTTATTATTTGTTATTGAGTCCTAATTATATTAGGATTAATTTATTACCTATTTTATTATGGAAAGGGTTAGTAGAAGTTTTAGTTTTCTAATTAGTTTTAGATTCCTATTTAGTTTTAGTTTCCTATGTAGTTTTGAATTTCTAGTTTATATATAGAGGTGAAAGCTTTCATTGTTACATAACTTTTCAGAATTATTCAATAATATTTATTTCTCTCTCCTAGGGTTTATTATCTTAGGAATTTCTTGGCTAATTTCAGTCTTGAAATTAAGCTCCTTAATTCTTCTACTTTCTTGTTTATGTTCTCTAAATATCCGCTGCGTTCGTTGGTTATCAGAGCAAGGATTTTCTTCTGCTAATCTCATGTTCACAATACCTCCAAAGAGAGGAAAAGGTCATGTTGTAGCAACTGAAGCTCTTTCCCCTGATTATCAACAACGAGATGGAGAAATACAAGAGTTAAGAAGACAAGTTAAAGTTTTAACTCAGCGCCTTGCGCAACTTGAAGCTCCAACTCATAATGGTGATGATGATGAGTTAGAGGAAGAAATAATTGAAAACCCGTTTCATAATCGTGCACAACGACATGTGCCTTATGTACGGGAAGGATAAAAGTGGGATGGAGGTTTTAAAATTGAAATCCTTGAATTCAACGGAGGAATTCAAGCAGAAAAATTTATTGATTAGTTGGCTACAGTTGAGAGGATATTTGATTTTTAAGATGTTCCTGAAAATAAAAGAGTGAAATTAGTAGCTTTAAGATTAAGATGGCATACATCTGCATGGTGGGATCAACTTAATTTAACACGCCAAAGAAAGAGAAAGTCGAAAAATTCAAATTGGGAAAAGATGAAAAAGAAGTTGCGCGAAAATTTTCTACCTTTCAATTTTGTCCAAACCATGTATCAAAGGTTGCAAAACCTTCGCCAAGGCAACCGCACTGTTAATGAATACACGGAGGAGTTTTATCGATTAATAGCTCGTAATGACTTATCTGAGAATGAGAAACAGTTGGTAGCAAGATATATTGGTAGGCTCAGGCAAAACATTCAAGACACACTCGCTTTGCACAATTTTTGGACTATTTCAGAAGCGTTTCAACATGCGTTAGTTGCAGAAAAACAGCAAAACAGGGGTAACAATCGGGTTGGAAATAATCGTGATTTTATGACCAGATTTGCAAACCAAAATCAACAAGGTCAAGGAAGGGGTTTTAACAACTGTGAGACACAAACAGGTGCACCAAAGAGTAATTCAACAAATCGAACAACTAATATAGCGCCAAATAATAGAAATCAAGGTAGTGGTTCAACAAATTGTTGCTACAAGTGTGGGGATCCTAATCATAAATTCGCTGAGTGTAGAAAAAACAAGAGCAGAGGAGGGAAGAATTTGTTAATAGAGAATGATGATCAAGAAAACGAAGAAGAAGAAGAAGAAGAGCCTATTTATGACGAAAGTTATGAAGATGATGAAGCTTATATGGTATTCGGAGATGTTGGTGACTCTCTCGTGGTTCGAAAAAGCCTTATTGCTCCGAAACAAGATTCTATGGATGATTGGCTACGTACTAACATTTTTTGCACTACTTGCACTATTGGCGGAAAAGTGTGTCAGCTTATCATTGATAGTGGAAGTTGTGAAAACATTATATCTGAAGAGGCTGTTTCCAAACTAAGTTTGCCAATAGAGCCACATCCTCTACCTTACAAGCTTGCATGGTTTAAAAAAGAGACTGAGGTACCTGTTACTAAACAATGTCTCGTTTCTTTTTCTATTGGTATAAATACTTTGATAAGGTGTTTATTGGGTAGACCTTGACAATATGATCGTAATGTGAAACATGATGGTAGGAAAAATACTTATATATTGTGTAAAGACAACAAGAAGATTATTCTAGTTCCTACTAAAGATGTGAGTGTGTCAAAACAAAAGAAATCAGATTCTATTAATTTTCTTTCTATGGCCAAATTTGCTGAAGAGTTGGAGGAATCTAGAATTGCCTTCACTTTGATTGAAAAGGAAATATCATCCCTGAGCGCTACACTAGATGAGGTGCAACCTACTCTTGATGAGTTTAGTGATGTTATGCTTGATGAACTACCACCAGGATTACCTCTAACGCGAGATGTACAACACTGTATTGACTTAATTCCAGGTGCAAGTTTGCCTAATAAAGCTCACTATCAAATGAGTCCAAATCAACAAGAAGAATTGAACAGACAAGTGAATAAACTTTTAGAAAGAGGTTATGTTCGAGAAAGCATGAGCCCTTGTGCAGTTCCGACATTATTAGTTCCAAGAAAGGGTCGAAGTTGGCTTATGTGCATTGATAGAAGAGCAGTTAATAAGATCATAGTCAAGCGACGACGAAGACGACGGCGACAACGTATTGTGTTTGAAGTTGGAGGCTATGTATGGGCTATTTTAACACGTGATCGTTACCTTGTTGGAGAATACCACAAGCTTAGTGCTCGGAAGATTGGACCTTGTAAGATTGTTGAGAAGATAAATGATAATGCCTATCGCTTGGAGCTTCCTAATTATATTACTACTTCAGATGTTTTCAATAGTAAGCATCTTATTCCATATCATGGAGATTTGGTCAACAATGATGGTGACAACTCGAGGACGAGTTCTTTTTGCTTCTGGGGAGACTGATGTAGCCCAAAATTTTATATTTTTTGTTAGTCATTAAAATTGGTTAGGGTTTAGGATTTATTATTTGTTTTTGAGTTCTAGTTATATTAGGATTAGTTTATTACCTATTTTGTTATGAAAATGGTTGGTAAAAGTTTTATTTTCCAAATTAGTTTTAGTTTCCTATTTAGTTCCTATGTAGTTTTGGATTTCTAGTCTATATATAGGGGTGAAAGCTTTCATTGTTACATAACTTTTCAGAATTATTCAATAATATTTATTTTCTCTCTCCTACGGTTTATTATCTTAGAAATTTCTTGGCTAATTTTAGTCTTGAAATTAAGCTCCTTAATTCTTCTACTTTCTTGTTTATGTTCTACAAATATCCCCTGCAGTACTTTTCCTTCGACTAATGCCGCAAACAACCTGCAAGATATTCTCCCATCCCAAGCCACTGCATCTAAGTCTGAGTTTCGTGCAAAATAATCATATTACACTAGAAATTTTCATGCAACTCTGAAAGATTTTTTCACTTGGGAGTGAAGTGCCTCCTTTTCGTAATTCAAATGCCTTTTCTTAAGGGTGAAGTGCCTCCTTTTTTGTAAGAAGGTGCATAATAGAACCCAAGCTAATTTAATTAGCTATATTTGACTTTCTTTATTCTCTTTCTGAGTCTAACTTTCTTCTTGTTAAAAGCTTTCTTTCCCTATCCTAGTGTGGTTATCGGCAGTGCTGATCTACTTTTCTTCTTTTCTTTCTATGATTTTTTATTTGTGGCTTTTCTTTGTATACCTTGTGCTTTTCTTTTTTCTCTTTTTCATGTAATATGATTTTATTGTATGATAATTCTTATTTGCTTGTTGAATTTGATACACTACAAATGTGTAAATGTTGGAAATTTCTCTTTAAAGTGGGCTACCGTTAATTATTCTTGGTTTTATAAAAATAGGCTGAATATCTGGTTCACAAGTTGGACTTTGTGATCATATTAGTTTTAGCCCACCTCATAAATCCATACAGTTTTTTTGTGCGTATGCATATATATTTTGATAAATCCTATTATGGTTAGGACTGTCAGAATTTATTATAAATAGGGCTAGGTCACCTCTTCTACTTTTAACCCTAGCAGTTGCTCCCATAAGCATCTACGTCTAAACTGGGTGACAGTTATTTCTTCAATAATTTTAACAATAATGGCTCAAACAGGTATGCGCTTTTGCTATGATTATGACTTTAAATTTTATATTGTAAGTTCATGTATAATTTGACTCAAATAGATATGCGCTTCCGCTATCGATTATGTCTTTAAATTTTATATTGTAAGTTCATATATAATTTGACTCAAATAGGTACGCGCTTCCGCTATCGATTATGTCTTTAAATTTTATATTGTAAGTTCATGTATAATTATTTGCGCTTACAGTAAAGTCTTATGAGTTGTTTCTGGTTCTAATTGGAGACCTCTTTCCATTAATTGCTCAAAATTTCCTCCTTCTCTTTTCATTTTTCTAATATTAATTATGCATCTCAATATGTTTATTATTGTGCCAATCGCATAGTATATTAGGTTATCTAGACGATAAAGATAGGTTTTCTCCTTTCCATAAAGACTTGTACTCTTTTTTCAAATTACCTACATCGCAAATACATGTTTGTCCTAACATTTGTCGTAGGCACACATTAAATTGGGGAATTAGACCAAAAAAAATTTCATTTTTTTTTTTTGGGTATTTAAGCTGATTGTCTTTCATTATCATTATTTTCATTTTTGCCTTCTAATATTTTCGGATGACATCTATTAATATGTCTTCAAGGAGTATCAGTTCCTCTACTACCTTTCGTGTTTTTAAATTTATATACTTGAATACATTTTTTGTACATTTATTTTATTCGAAAATGTATCAAATATAACCAAACAACATATATTTTTTCCTTGTCTTTCTTTACGTGGATTAGTAGATTCACATACACTATTGTTTGCAAGATCATAATCAAGTGACAAAGAATCATGAAATTGTTCTTTAATATCTTCTAATTCTTTATCTATTATATGTAATTCTCTAATTACTTCAGCATCAAAAGTCGCAATGAATTTAGGAGAAGTCCTACGAGAGGATGAAAAAGATGACATTATAATAAAATAAATAAATGAATAAAGTCAAATAACTAAACAAATAATTAGTGAAAATTAACTAAGCAAACAAAAAATAAGATTAAGGAACAAAATGTTACCAATTTGTAGAATTAATTAAAGCAACTTTAGTTGAAACTTATATTATCTTCTCTAAAAATGGCCTCGAACTGAATTTATTGTATGGAATTTGAGATATTGAAATAATTGAGAGAATTTCGAGAATGGAAATAATAGAGTGAGTAAAATGAAAAGATATGAAGTATTATAAATTTTTAAAAGTGACTAAATTGCAATTATTTAGGGGCTTTTTTTTGGCAAATTGCATTGAGAGAGGAAAAAAAAAAAAAGAAGGACATTGGCCTTCAAACAACTAAATGGCAATGACTTTTTTAATTTTTTTCTTTTAAAAAAAAATTGGCATAAAGGGTTGATATTGAGCAGAGCATTGGGGGCCAGGCGCAAGCCAGGGCTAGAAAAGGGAGATTGAACCAACCCCTAAAATGTAGATAGGGTCATTTAAAACATGGGCCAATTCCAATTCTTATGGGCTAATTCATGGTTAATTGACTCCTTTGGTATGTTGATGAACATGTAACATGAAATATTAGCCACTTAGACATTACATTTCAGATACTAAATCAAGTTTTATTCTAGGAAAGTTTTTAATGTGTTACTGTTTAAAAAGATAAGTTTATTACAAACTAAATTATGCCCCGTATAATACATGGGCAAACACATATTCTTCGTTTACTTATTTATTATTTATGACAAATTTTCTCTAAATGAGGACGAAATACAAATATATCTTTAAAACTTTATTGTGTATTAGTTTTTATTACTAATCATGTATTGAAGGATATGGTTTACATAGGGATTAACAAACAAAAAAGAGGATAGGATTAATCTAAGTATATTATTTTTAAAGATTATAGTTTAAAATAATATAATATATATTTTGAAATATTCTATAAAAATACATATAGAAAATTCTATTTTTTATAAATACCTTTTTTTTTAACGTCCAAGGCATGAACATAAAATTGTATTAGAAATGCAAATTTCATTATTCTAGTTAGTCATGAAGGAAAATTAAAATATCAATGTCTAGTTTTGGACAGAGGCCATATTTTTTGATAACAAAAATAAAAAGAAACGTTTGAATAAAAATTATCTAATAATTGATAAATTATTTGTAATTCAAATATTTGTTAGATTGTCATATAAAATTAAGAATTTAAGTAATACTAGTCATAATAGGCCGTGCAATGCACGGCTATTGCCCAATGCTACTAATATAAAATATTTATTGTAAGTATAATTTTATAAGTAAAATTTTGACATAATAGACACAAATAAAAAAATATTACTTCTTAATTTGCAAGTTAATTCTACAGCTCAAAATGAAGCCCGTGATCATTATTTACCCACCAGCTTAACACACCAAGCACCAAATGAAGCCTGTAAGTTATCTGCAGTATCACCTATTCATTGCTTTATTTGTCCATATCAAGAAAATGAGTGTTCTCAATATCTAACAGGTTGGAAGGTTCTGTGTTAAAAATTCTCGCTGTTGGAAACCCTAATCCCTAAACTGATTGATTTTGTTTTTTCCTTGTGGTACAAATTGGCCATATTGGATGGAGGCAAATTTGGGGACATCACGGTGAGGAGAAAGAGAACTATTAAAAAGTTTTCAACAACCGGTCTTATCAATAACAGAGAATGAGAAGAGAGAAAGGAGGAATGGATGAAAGAGAAAAAGATAAGCAATTCAGCTATATAACTATATACCAGATTCAAAACAATTTATAGTAATCCTATAAAAAATGATATGATATAAGTCAATACATAAAAAAAAATAATAGTAATGGCCAATAACAAATAGCATATAAAATGCTTTTCCTAGCTAAAGATTATAAATGTTCAATTACAAAACACAAATACAAAAACAAAATAAGATACTACAATAAGGAATAATTATCAAAACCTGGAACACCTCTTGAATTGAAAGGAAAAGGCAAACCTAACTTTACACCAACAAGAGGACACATGTCAAAGAAAAATTGCAAATAAACATGTTAACAGTGCTTCAAGATTATTCTCTTAATACTCTCAATATGCCTGCACACAGTAGGCCTGAAAATAACGCGAAGTCGGCCCGACACTTCCCGACCGGAGAAGGGCAGAACCTAATCACTGAGCTGCCATCTTACAGAAAAATTAGACCCCATATAGCACATGCATTTTTTTGTATGTCAAAAAAATGTTAATGCAAACATAACTCAAGAAAAAATAAAATAAATTAAATTAAAATAAACTCAAGAGAATGAGAAATTACAGAAATGTAACACAAGCATTTGACAGTAAAGATCACTAACTTGAAAAATCAACCCAAAAAATAAACATGCGTTTGAGTAAGGCCTCTTTCTCGTTGATCGGTTTGCCTCCGCTCTATTGAAAAGTCGGAATTCCTACGGCGGTTTTGTCAATGAACGCGTCTCGGGCTGGACTGACTAAGCTAACCCACCCTTAAGGAGGCTTTTCCATAGTTGGGTGCACTGCTTTAGTGTGATTGACGAAGGCTAGGTTAGGTTTAGTAATACCCAAAACAAATGAAAAGAGATCGGGGTCGATAGTTGGCAGTTGGCAAGGAACTTAAGTGAAGAAAGCAAAATATATTCAGCAAACAAGAAGACAAATAGCAAAAAAAATCAACTAAAGAGATTTAAATGCAAGATTTTGCTGCATTCTTCAAGTAAACTCTACACTTTTCACAAATCAAGCCATTAAAAAGCCATGCAAAAACCAAAAACACCAAAAGAAAAGCCATTTAGGGGGAAAAAACAAAAATGTAACTGCGGGAAAAAAAAAAAAAAGAAAAGACCAAGTTTTACCTTAAAATTGTCAAAGCTGTGAGAGCTGATAAACAACCAAGTTTCATAGTTCTTGCAAGCAACAAAAAAAGAAACAATACAAAAATTCAGCAAAAGTGTCCACATAAAAGTATATATACACATACACACATAAGTAAAAGGGTTTAACGAAATACATGTAAAAAATGACCCAAAACACTCAAAACCAGTTGAAAATAAAAAGCCACCATAAATAATCACAACATAAAAATTGAATTACTCTAAAATTCTTAAGGCAGAAGAAAAAAGTAGAAGAATCTCATAAAATGCATTTAATTTTACCTAGCAAAATAGTAAAACGAAGAAAAAAGAACCAAAAAAAATTTACTTCGAGAAAAAAACTTGAAAAAAATATATAAGCTATGGTGATACCTGAGAGAGAACTAAGAGAAAAACTGAAGAGAGGAGAGAAAAGCAGAAAACAAACTGAGAAAGCAAAAGGATTTTCAACGCATTAAATTTCTTGTAGAGAAACAAGAGAGAGAGAGAGGGAGAGAGAGAGAGAGAGAGAGGGAGAGAGAGAGAGAGAGAGAGAAATGGAGAGTGCGTGTGTGAGTGGCAAGTGGAGTTGGGTGGAGACTTTGGGCCCATTTCTTCCTTCAAGAAAAAAAAGAAAAACCTGAAAGCATCACTTAAAGTACCATTCTAACTTTCAGTATATAACTAAAATGACAGCTATGCCCCGACGACCAACGAATGAACAGTTCCCTTGCAAAACTCATTCTTTTTATACAGTAGATAGATACACTTTGTTAGCTAAGTAGAAAAATGATATGATATGATATATTAATTACGTCTGTGCTATACACAGAATAAATTAGTAGTTTTTATGTCCTTGTTTATTATTGATATTTAATTTTTATATTATTAATAAAATCAAATAATCTTGAAAAAAAATTAATGAAAATATATGGAAGCTATAGGTATGTATACACATATACATACATATACATATACATACATATATATACATACATATATATATATAAAATATAAATTACTTAACTTTAAAAATATTGCTTAATTAAGATATGACATGAATTTAATAAAAATAAACTTTAGAGAATAAAAATGCATGAGAAGAGGACATGTGACATTCCTAAATGTGACATATACTTTACTTTATATGATATATATATATATATATATATATATAATATAATATAATATAAATTACTTGGACTTTAAAAATATTGCTTAATTAAGATATGACATAAATTTAATAAAAATAAACTTTAGAGAATAAAAATGCATGAGAAGAGGACATGTGACATTCTTAAATGTGACATATACTTTGCTTTATATGATATATAGATATAAATTATTTTCTTAAAGGTTAACAGGATAGGCATGAGATCATATGCCATTTTTTAAAGAACACAAGCCATAAACAACGAATTAAAGCAATACTTGATCTGGTATCCATTTTTCATGGAAAACAAGGGAGGAGTTGTTTCTGATATTAGATGCTTTGAGCCCCCAAAAGAAAAATAGAAAGGAAAAATGCATTACAAACGCATTTACAAAACCTATTTATTTATGTAATAATTCGATGGTTTCAATACTCCATAGCTCTCTAATGGAATTTATTCTTGGTGTGGGTCATCAAAAAGGTGTATTCAAGCACTTTCAATTAATCTTGAAACAAAACCATATTTCATTAAACAAATATTAAAATTAACCTATATATATTATATAAAACGTTGGAACAAAATAATGTATGAGGAAAAAAATAATTTTTGATAAAGTTACGCTTTTGTTTAAGACAGATAAAAATTACTGACCCTTTCCAGAAAAGTTTATAATAATGCCAATAATACATTAAATTTGAATAGGCAAGCTGTGTTACATACATTTAGAAAAGAATATCGCTTGCATTTCCTTCATTAGATTTTCAAATCTCTCTATTCAGAGTTTTATTGAATTAATTTAATTAATCAATAGAAAAATTAATTAATTAAAATATTATAATAATTGAAAGCAATTAATTAATAAATTAATTAATTAGTTAATTAATTAAAAGTTAATAAAATTTAAAATTAAATAATTTAAAATTAAATAAAAATGATGAGTGAATGAATGAAAAATTATAATAATTAGTTAATTGATTAAAAATAATAAATTAAAAATTAAAAAAAATAAAATAAATTAATTTTATATTTTTCTTAAAATATTTTTTAATTTAGACACTTTTGAAAAATAGCCTAACATTCCCAGGAACATTAGATTTAAGAAAAACATATCAAGTCAGCATTATCCTAGAAATGCTGAAAATATTCCTAGGAATACTTTTGATATATCAAACCATTTTTATATCATTACCGACAATCACATTCACAGGAGTTCAATTATTGGGAATGTGATTCCTGAAAATGATTTTTTATTTCTTGAATCAAACACCCCCTCTATATATAATAGATTGATGGTTATCATACTAAGACCATATGTGAAAAAATTAAGAAATAAATCTATATTACACATTACTTGTCTCTCAAAAAAATATAATAAAAAAAGATATTCCTATTTTCCTCTGAGCGTGCGAGCAGGACTCTATGGTCACGGGGAGCACTTATTTACACATAAATGACAGGGTTAGTAAGATACTTTTAGCAAGTAATAATTTCATATTTCATCATGATTATTAGGATTGTAATATAAAATATTTAGGTATAGCCCAAAATTTACTAGTAAATATTTTGAATTAATCTGAGTTCGTGATAGTTTTAAATCGATTTTACGCATTATCTTATTCGTATGTAATCAGATCCAAAAAAAACTTGTTGCTCAAAAATTGAAATTCTTTTAAAAAATTCATCCATAAATCCTTTTGTTTCATTCACATAAAAATTGTTAGTAAAGAGCTCTGAAATAAATCTCTATCATTTATTCATTTAGATGAAAGAATCTTGAAGTCTAAAGTTACCTATTAACAATGCACTTGATAGAAAAGGCACTATATTTCTATATTTTTCTTTCATTTCTCCTTGTTTTTCATTCTTTCTCTTCAAGGCCTAGGCACAAGATAGATTGGCATTTTCTTATTTTCAAGAGCCACTAATAATGAGGTATTGAAGCGTGCACCTCATAATTATTTACAAGTTATTAATTTATAATAGCCTACGTATTTTAGAATCATTTATTAATAGGGTAATGTACTTTAAAGGCCCTTCGTATTCTAGATATAGTTATATATTTTTTTTCCCAATCAACATTCTTCGTTGCATGATAAACAAGTGTCATTAAATTGTTAATCTTCAAAAACTTATTGAACCATTTAAATGAAATTAGTCAATATATATATATATATATATATATATATATTTTTGTGACTTCATAGGAGATGCCTATTTACTAAATGCACAATATATTATATATGCTTGGTGAGTTCGGGGATGCCTGCCCCCCCAACACCAAAAATCAGTGCCTCTATTTTTGGGTAAAACCCAAATTCTCTCATAAACTTTTCATATTACCTAAATTCTCCCATATTATTTAGAGCCTGTTTGGCTCTACTTATTTTGGGACTTATAAGCTCTAACAGTAAAAAGCTCTCTCACCTACTTTTTATTGTTAGGGCTTATAAGCCACAAAATAAGCAGAGCCAAACAGGCTCTAATAATTATGCTAAATAAATCCTTTGCAATAAATATATTGTCTTTTAATTTTATTAAAATCGACTATACTGGTCCAATACATAGATACATTATTTCATAAAATATTTCGTATATTTTTACCTTTTATTTTATTAGAAAAATTATAATCCTAAATACAGAAACATTACGTAAATACAACATAAAAATTTTTGCATACTTTTGTCTTTTGCTTTATTTAAGAAAACTATAATACACTAGTACTTAGCGACACTATGTCACACTCCCGAACCCAGTCCCCCAGGCCCACGAGCGACTCACTTATAAACAAGTCACAAATCATTTCACAAATCAATGTAGGATCTCACACTATGCATTGGAACAAAAATTTCCTTTTTCAAAATTTTGCCTTATTATTTATTCAAAAAACCATAATCCCTCGTATATAAAAAATGTTTTTATACCAAAAGTTTTGCATATTTTTCTTTTTATTTTATCTTGAGAAAAATATAGTCTTCAATACATAGACTCTTGTGGTTTAATGTTTAGTGTGTATACATATAGGTGGATTATAGTTTTTTCAATAAAACATAAGAACAAAATATCCTTACCCTTAAACGTCCTTGTTTGGACGAATTAATACCATGAAAAAGATTTGGATGATACAAAAAGTACATGGCACGCTTTGCATTTTAACCAAGAAATCATGGGTAAATTTTAAATTACTGGAATAAAAATACAAATATTATTTTCTAAATTTATAAACAAAAATTATTTGAATAAATACTTTTCATTCTTTGTATGACCTCTTAGGTCATATAAGTGCAACAATAACTAAAATAATTAGTTAAAATTTCACATAAGAACCTAGATAAGAACTACAAAGTCTTTTATTAGTGAATTTTCGCTTGCTTCTTGTACCTTATAATAAAGGATACTTAGTAAGCAATCCGCAATCCATAAATAACATTGATATTGGATTGTATACATTTCTAGAATTAATCCATTGAGACCATATTAATACGAACTAAATGATTGTCAGTTTAACAATACATAGAGGGCCTAATTTTTTCTTTCTTTTTCTTCCCTTTGTATATAAGGAGGGCCTAGTGAAACTAATAAAAAAAAATTATAAACTTCTTGAGTGTCAATTCGCATCCATTTTTGTTACTCAAGTCAATGTATTTCCCAATATAGTACGACTTTTAGTACTAACTATTTTCATGGAAAGATCACTAATTATTATCAGGCATTATGAGTTTAACAATCAATGAAGGTCCAGATTTCGTCAAAGAAGCTTTAGTGAATTACAATAAGTTTTTAGTGAATTGTTCGAAATAAATTAAAAACATTCTTTTTGTGACCTCCACAAAAAATCTGAAAATTTTTTCCTCGAGAGAAGTTGAAAATGTAACGAATTAGAACCGCAATACTATCCGTTCTAAAGCCTTCTAAAGAGGCGCTGCCTTTACATGCAAGTAAATATTCCAAACGTATTGTAATCGCCCTGAAGAGAGTATTTGGTCCAGCACTGCACAAATTAATTTTTATTTTCAAAAATCGTTACTAAATTAGATCAAAAAGAAATAAATAACAATAATGATAAACGGAAATAACTAAGTTTAATAATAATAAAAATAATGTACCAAATAGAGTAACAACTTCAATTTACTCAATTTATTCATACTACTAGAGAAGTATTCACCCCCAACTTTGATAGAACACAAATCGCACAATGTCCACAGAGTCGGGGGTGATACAGAAGATGACCTACAACTTCTTAATATATTCTAGTAAGATGAAAACTTCTATACTAAATTTGAATAAAGCATTGTGAAATAGCCATTCTGATCTTCATGCTTTTGAAGGAACCTCATCTTGAGTGGTGCTGCCATGTGGGAAATGAGGGAAATGAGGAAAATGAGGGAAATGGAAGCCTCCTGAGGGAATGGGTGGGTGTACATGTGGCCATTGGAATTTAGGGAAGTGATCGTTTGATGGCATGGGAGGGTGCACAAATGGAAATGGGTGGGGAAAGTGAGGGAAAAAGTATGGATGAGGATGCCAAAAGAAATGTGGTATTCCCCTCCCAAAGAAAAAGTCTGGGTGTTTTACTTGTGATGAAGCATCTTCTGCTGATGATTTAGATTCATCAACTGCTAAGCCATGAGAGAGCAATAGAGCAAAGCATACGAAAAACAGAGCAGAGAATGACACTTTTCTTGCCATGATTTTGTATACGGAAAGCTCACAGTTTGAGTTTTTTTGTGAATCAAATGAATGGAAATGGTGGTAGTATTTATAGTGTGCGAGTGGCTAAGTGTAGTTAAGTAACTGCATGCAATTTGATAGGGTTTTGCTTCTTTTGTGGTTATCATCTTAATGTTCCTGATTGTTCATGAAAATGGATAAGCCAACTAGTTATAGTTACTCAATAAAACTCTAAATAGAAAGATTTGAAAATCTAATGAAGGAAATGCAAGCGATTTTCTTTTTCAAATGTAAGTATGTAACACAGCTTGCCTATTCAAATTTAATGTATTATTGGAATTAATATAAACTTTTCTAGAAAGGGTCAGTAATTTTTATCTGTCTTAAACAAATGCATAACTTTATCAAAAAATTATTTTTTTCCTTATACGTTAGTTTGTTCCAACGTTGTATATAATATATATACGTTAATTTTAATATTTGTTTAAGGAAATATGGTTTTGTTTCAAGTCTAATCGACAGTGCTTGAATACACCTTTTTGATGTGTTGTAATCTAACTGATTCATGTGTTGTAAATCAAATAGAAGGTTAATCCATAGCCTAAACATAATTTTTGGCAAACGATTTTTATTTTCAAATAAATCATTAAGGAATCTAATAAATTGTATAGATACATTATAATGATTATCATATTAAGATCATTTATTAAAGAATTAAAAAAGAATCTCTATTTTCATTGTTTATCTCTCACAAAAAATATATAATAAAAATTTAACAACGTTATCTTTGCTTTATATAATTACTTTGAATAATAAGAAATTATTTGATCCAAAGACTTTTCAATCTTTGACGTGATCTCTTATTTCATGCAATTGCAAATATATAATGAAAAGAATTTTTAAAAATTCACACAGATACTCTTTTAATTTGTCAGTGAATATTCACGTGTGGCTTGTTCCTGAAGATAAAAAATAAAGCTTAATAGATGATCCACAAATAAACTTGATATTGAACTATTTATATTTCTAAAATAAATACAATGTAATACATATATATGTGAAACTAGTGGAATCTCTTATTAGATGCTCACGATGGATATTTGTAATTGACTAATTGCTTTAAAAATGCTCTATTTATATTAGTTATGATAAAATTAACAATGAGTACAAATAGCATAGTATTAAATGTGAAATACTAATTTCACAATAGCATAACAATTAATTAAGTTAATTAAATAAAATCAATTTCTAAAGCAATTACAAATACCCATTAGGATTATCTTGTTTTTCTTTAAAAAGAAAACATTTGAAAGTTCCAAACATTCGTAGCACATGAAAAGGAAACATTTCCAACTTTCTATCTTTTGACCCATCAAAATGGTGGATGTACTATGCAAAAAGTTGGGAAGAAATTAAGAAGAGTAATAGATGATTTTCTGTTTTTTTCTTCTTCCACCAATGTGAAAATCATGCTAAAAATAATAATAAAGTTTATGCCATGTGAGTTGCTGCAAAATTAACTATTAGATTACGTTTGGTATACATAAATGACCTGGAATGAAATACTCATTCTAGATTCTCATTCCCTTTCTTTTGTTTGGTGGAACTAATTAAAGACGGAAAGCCCATTACCATGAAATAGCCTTTGCAGGAAAAGTAGGAAAACCCATTCCTTAACCAAAATCAAGGAATGAGTATTTTAACTTTAGTTGGAATCATAAAAAATAAAATAAAATGAAAAAATAATTTATTGTTCCCCGTTCAAATCTTCAATTGTTATAACAAATAAAAAATAAAAAAATTAAGAAATTTAAAATACAATTTTTTTTTCATTTTTAACTCTTTTTCTCCAAAAAAAATAGGTGTAATTTTATTAGATGATTAACTTTTCTCTCAATTATGTTAGAAAAGTAAATAAATTGAAATATGGTGATAAAAATAAAAAATGATTGAACAAATAAAACTATGTTTTATTGTTGTTCAAAAGACAAAGTATTTTAATTTATGTTAATATTGTATGAAAACAATTGTCACGTATAAGTCTAAATTTATGCCAAATTAAAGAATAAGTGCATTTTGGTTAATTGAATTGATTTTTATTTTGTTCTAATTTTGTTTTAAATAATTTTATCAAATATATCAAATAAGATAGTCATTCCATTTTAGCTTTTTTATAGTTTTAACCAAATATAAGAAAAAAAAAAGTATTTCATGGTCATTCTGTCTTGAATTCTTTTCTGCCTTGAATGATCATTTATTTCCAAACCATTCTATCATACCAAACGGGCCATTAAAGTAACTGATAGTTATTTAAGTAACTGATAGCTATTTAAGTTTAGTTGCAAATAGGTAATTAAATAAAATGTGTTTCATAAAAACTGATAGTTGTTTAAGTAGCTAATGGCTATTTAAGTTTAGTTGCATATAGGTGATTGAATAAAATATATTTCATAAAACAAGTTGTTGGATTAGCTATTAAATGCAAAATGACGTAAAAAGATATTGATATTGTATTATTATTGTTATAATAACTACAAATGCTATAACTATGGTTGAAATAAGATATATAAGATTGCCAAAAAGGTTGAAACACTAAATTCTAGAAACACTATATCAAATAAAAATACTACTTGAAATCATGTTATTGAATAATCAAAAATTGGGTAAAATAGTGTTTTAATTGGTCAAAACATTAAATACTACTCAAAATACTTAAAATACTACTACCGAACAAAATCTTATTAAAAGCAAAAAAATAACATTTTTTGGAGTCATCTAACTTTTACTTTAACTGCAACCAACAATACCTATAAAGGAAAAAGGAATAGCTGAAAGAGTTATTAATCTAATTTTTTAAAAACAAAGGACTTGAATGCCCCCTTTTTAACCTAATAATAGGTCCCCGCTCCCCCAATATCAAATTGTAGCTCTACCCTGATATTTGGTACACGACCTTCTATAAATTCTTTTAACTTGAATAAGTTTTAGAGTACCTAGAAAGAATGATAAGTAGAACATCTTATTTATGTGATAGAACTTTGTTAAATATTTCTTGGAAGAACCATAGTTTCTTTGTATTTTTTTGAAATCTCTCACTTTTATGGAATTCGAACCTAAGACCAGAAAAGATAATCTCACCAATTGGGCTATGTCGTGTTCCCTCCTGAAAGAACCATAGTTGGCTTTATAACTCGGAAAAAGTTGCTCTAATTGCCGGTATAGGCCCATTATAGATTAAGAATATTGAGCTGAACCCAAGGGATCTTTTGAAAAGCAAATATCGTTATGACATAATTGAAAATTAAAGAAAGAAAATTTAAGAGGGAAAAAGAGGGTGTTTTATCATATACGAATTTTACAATACAGCCAACCCTATCAGACAAAAGTCCAATTTGAAAAAATAGAAGCTGAATCCTTATTGATAGAAAAAACATAAGACCTCTATTTATAGTAAAAAATAATATTTATAGAAGAAATACAAGAAATATCGTACTAAACTATTCAAGGCAAAAATATAAGAGAAGTTGCATGTAAAGCTTTGCATGATGAGTTTAGAATACCAAGATTCAATCAATATTATCCTTTGTGATCAGTTTAAATATAATAATTTAATGCTAACTATTCCATAACCATAACGAGATTTATAATTTTATATTAACACTTTAGTGCTTTGTGTTGATTAGATGAAAAAGAAAAAAGAAAAAGATAATAGTGTCTACAAATATCTCTTTAATTTTAATAGCCCAGTGAGGCAGTGATCGTGATCATTAGATTGAGTTTTACTGAATCACTACAACTTGATAGTTGGCTTATTATCTATGTTCGTTAACAATCAGAAACGTTAATTAAGATGATAATGATAAAAAGAAGCAAAACCCTATCAAATTGCATGCAAATAGTTAACTATCCTTGGCCACCGCACACTATAAATACTCCCACCATTTCCATTCATTTCATTCACAAAAAAACTCGAAGTGTGAGCTTTCCATATATAAAATCATGGCAAGAAAAGTGTCATTCTCTGCTCTATTTTTCGTGTGCTTTGCTGTGTTGCTCTCTCATGGCTTTGCAGCTGATGAATCTAAATCATCAGCAGAAGATGCTTCATCACAAGTAAAACACCCAGACTTTTTCTTTGGGAGGGGAATACCACATTTCTTTGGCATCCTCATCCATACTTTTTCCCTCACTTTCCCCACCCATTTCCATTTGTGCACCCTCCCATGCCATCAAACGATCACTTCCCTAAATTCCAATGGCCACATGTACACCCACCCATTCCCTCAGGAGGCTTCCATTTCCCTCATTTTCCTCATTTCCCTCATTTCCCACATGGCAGCACCACTCAAGATGAGGTTCCTTCAAAAGCATGAAGATCAGAATGGCTATTTCACAATGCTTTATTCAAATTTAGTATAGAAGTTTTCATCTTACTAGAATATATTAAGAAGTTGTAGGTCATCTTCTGTATCACCCCCGACTCTGTGGACATTGTGCGATCTGTGTTCTATCAAAGTTGGGGGTGAATACTTCTCTAGTAGTATGAATAAATTGAGTAAATTGAAGTTGTTACTCTATTTGGTACATTTATTTTTATTATTATTAAACTTAATTAGTTATTTCCATTTATCATTATTGTTATTTATTTCTTTTTGATCTAATTTAGT
Organism: Cordia subcordata; assembly: GCA_028554755.1. Taxonomy (NCBI): domain Eukaryota; kingdom Viridiplantae; phylum Streptophyta; class Magnoliopsida; order Boraginales; family Cordiaceae; genus Cordia; species Cordia subcordata. The sequence continues at coordinate 7,279,485 of JAPTOF010000020.1, forward strand.
AACGATTTGTTGAAAATAAAAATTAATTTGTGCAATGATGGACCAAAGACTCTCTTTAGGGCGATTACAATTCGTTTGGAATATTTACTTGCATGTAAAGGCAGCGCCTCTTTAGAAGGCTTTAGAACGGATAGTATTGCGGTTCTAATTCGTTACATTTTCAACTTCTCTCGAGGAAAAAATTTTCAGATTTTTTGTGGAGGTCACAAAAAGAATGTTTTTAATTTATTTCGAACAATTCACTAGAAACTTATTGTCATTCACTAAAGCTTCTTTGACGAAATCTGGACCTTCATTTATTGTTAGACTCATAATGCCTGATAATAATTAGTGATCTTTCCATGAAAATAGTTAGCACTAAAAGTCTTACTATATTGGGAAATACATTGACTTGAGTAACAAAAATGGATGCGAATTGACACTCAAGAAGTTTATAATTTGTTTTTGATTAGTTTCACTAGGACCTCCTTGTATACAAAGGGGAGAGAAGAAAGAAAAAATTAGGCCCTCTATGTATTGTTAAACTGACAATCATTTAGTTCGTATTAATATGGTCTCAATGAATTAATTCTAGAAATGTATACAATCCAATATCAATGTTATTTATGGATTGCTTACTAAGTATCCATTATCATAAGGTACAAAAAGCATGTGAAAATTCACTAATAAAAGACTTTGTAGTTCTTATGTGAAAATTTAGCTAATTATTTTAGTTATTGTTGCACTTATATGACCTAAGAGGTCATACCAAAGAATGAAAAGTATTTATTCAAATAATTTTGTTTATAAATTTATAAAATAATACTTGTAATTTTTATTCCAGTGAATTCCATTTTACCCATGATTTCTTGGTTAAAATGCAAAGCGTGCCATGTATTTTTTGTATCATCCAGATCTTTTTCATGGTATTAATTCGTCCAAACAAGGGCGTAAGGGTAAGGATATTTTTGTTCTTATATTTTATTGAAAAAACTATAGTCCACCTATATGTATACACACTAAACATTAAACCACAAGAGTCTATGTATTGAAGACTATATTTTTCTCAAGATAAAATAAAAAGAAAAATATGCAAAATTTTTGGTATAAAACATTTTTTATATGTGAGGGATTATATTTTTTGAATAAATAATAAGGCACAGTTTTGAAAAAGGAAATTTGTGTTGCAATACATAGTATGATATCCTACATCGGTTTGTGGGCTGATTCGTAACTTGTTTATAAGTGGGTCGCTCGCGAACCTAGGGTGCTGGGCTCAGGGGCGTAACACAGTGTCACTAAGTACTAGTGTATTATATTTTTCTTAAATAAAGCAAAAGACAAATGTATACAAAAATTTTTATGTTGGAATTACGTAATGTTTTTGTATTTCGGATTATAATTTTTCTAATAAAATAAAAGGTAAAACTATATGAAATATTTTATGAAATAATTTACTGTGTATATATGTATTGGACCATTATAATCGATTTCAATAAAATAAAAAGACAAAATATTTATTCCAAAGGATTTATTTTGGCATAACTCTTAGAGCCTATTTGGCTCTACTTATTTTGTGGCTTATAAGCCTTAACAATAAAAGGTAGGTGAGAGAGCTTTTTACCATTAGAACTTATAAGCCCCAAAATAAGTAAAGCCAAATAGGCTCTAAATAATATGGGGGAATTTAGGTAATATGAAAAGTTTATGAGAGAATTTTGGTTTTATCCAAAAACTCGTAGAGGCACTGGTGATGGTGAGGGTGAGGGTGTGGGGGGGGGGGTGGCGGTGGCACAGGCACCCCTGAATTCACCAAGTATATATAGGGCCTGTTTGGATTGATTTTTTTTTCAAGAAAAAATATTTTTTTTCTTGAAAAAGTTAAATTAAATTTGCAATATCTATTTGATTTGGCTTCCAAAAAAGCTGAAACTCTGAAAAAACCTCAAATACAGCTTTTTTCAGAACCAGAATTTTCAGCTTATAAAAAAAAGCTATTTTTCAAAAGTTGTTAAAAAAAGCGCTTTTGAAAAAAGCCAATCCAAACGGGCCCATAATAGATTGTGCATTTAGTAAATAGGCATCTCCTGAAGTCACAAAAAATTTAAAAAATAATAATAATTTCATTTAAATGGTTCAATAAGTTTTTGAAGATTAACAATTTAATGACACTTGTTTATCATGCAACGAAGAATGTTGATTGAGATAAAAATGTATAATTATATCTAGAATATGAAGGGCCTTTAAAGTGCGATATCCTATTAATAAATGATTCTAAAATACTAGACTATTATAAATTAATAACTTGTAAATAATTATGAGGTGCACGCTTCAGGACCTCATCACTAGTGGCACTTGAAAATAAGAAAATGCCAATCTATCTTGTGCCTAGGCCTTGAAGAGAAAGAGTGAAAATAAGGAGAAATGAAAGAAAAATATAGAAATATAGTTCCTTTTCTATCAAGTGCATGGTTAATAGGTAACTTTAGACGTCAAGATTCTTTCATCTAAATGAATAAATGATAAAGATTTATTTCAGAGCTCTTTACTAACAATTTTTTATGTGAATGAAACAAAAGGATTCATGGATGAATTCTTGAAAAGAATTTCAATTTTTGAGCAAAAGCTTTTTTTTTGGATCTGATGACATATGAATACGATAATGCATAAAATTGATTTAAAACTATCATGAACTGAGATTAATTCAAAATATTTACTAGTAAATTTTGGGCTCTACCTAAATATTTTATATTACAATCCTAATAATCATGATAAAATATGAAATTATTACTTCCTAAAAGGATCTTACTAACCTGTCATTGTAAATAATTGTGTAAATAAGTGTTCCCCGTGACCATAGAGTTTTGGCTCCCGCACTGCATAGAGGAAAATAGGAATATCTTTTCTTATTATATTTTTTGAGAGACAAGTAATGTGTAATATAGATTTATTTCTTAATTTTTTTCATATATGATCTTAGTATGATAGCCATCTATCTATCATATATATAGGAGGCGTTTGGTTTAAGAAAGAAAAAATTATTTTTAGGAATTACTTTCCCAAGAATTTAATTCCTATGAACGTGATTGTCAGTAATGATATAAAAACTGTTTGATATATCAAAAGTATTCCTAGGAATATTTTGAGTATTTCTAGGAAATTGCTGACTTGATATGTTTTTCTTAAATCTAATAAACATGTGAATTCAACATTTCTGATCTTACATTTCGAGAATATAAGATTTTATGAACTAAATGCTCCAATAAAGTAGAAACAGTTGAACCACATTACTTTTCTCTAAATTTTTTTGGTTTACATAAAGTTGCCACGTGTCATGTGTATATTAAAAAGGAAAAGACTAATATGTTACACTGAAAATATCTCAATAAATGATGAAAATGTATCAATCTACTCCCATGATTTTGCTTTCTAAAATTATTGAATTTTACAAAAATAAAAATTGAGAACCGTTATCTGTTACAATCTCCAGAGGCACTCCAAATCTGGATATTATGTTTTTCCACACGAAGTTCTTAACCTCCTTGTCTCGAACTTGGTGGTACAACTCAACCTCTACCCATTTGGAGAAATAATCTGTAGCAGCCAACATACACACCTTTTGACCTGGTGCGGTAGGTAGCTTCCCTACAATATCCATTCCCCACTTCATAAATGGCCATGGTAAAGTGATCATAGTCAGCGGTTCAGTGGGCTGTCGGGGAATTTGGGCGAATCTCTGACAACTGTCGCATTTTCTCACGTAGCTGCGAGCATCAGAATGCATAGTTGGCCAATAATATCCTGCAGAATGTGCTCGGTTGGCCAAACTTCTTGCCCCCGCATGATTCCTGCGTTGTCCTTCATGCAACTCTGCCAAGACGTAGCTGGCCTCGTTCGGGCTTACACACCGCAAGTAAGGCCCTATGTAAGACCTTCTGTATAAGCTTTCGTTGATAATACAAAAACGAGGAGCTTTGATTCTAAGCTTCGTCGCTTCTCCACGGTCTTTAGGGATGACATCATCTTTGAGGTATTGGATGATCGGGGTCATCCAATTCGATTCGCCATTTACACACTCGACCTCAACCGCTCGCTCTTTTGCAATGGCTGGCCATTGAGATACACCACTGGGATGGTCTTCGAGGTAGTGGACTACGTTGCCACCCCTAAGCTTGCTAGTGCGTCTGCATGGCAATTATCATCTCGACTTATCTACTTTATCGCAAACTCTTTGAACGACGGTAGCAACTCCTTGACTGTGGTCAGATAGGCCATCATTTTATCACCTTTCGCCTGGTAATTTCTCAAATTTTGATTTACTATTAATTGGGAATTGCTATTTACTGTGATGCACCCAACGTTTATTCCCTTCGCTAGCATTAAGCCTGTTATCAGGGCTTCATATTCGGCCTCATTGTTTGTGGCCTTGAAGCCACACTTTACTGATTGTTCGATTATAACTCCTTCAGGTGACCATAGCACCATACCGAGTCCACTGCCTTTCACATTACTTGATCCGTCCACAAAAAGCTCCCATCGCCCAGGTACTAGTCTTTCAATGAGGCACGCCACTTCTGTCATTGCCTCCGACTGATTGTTTAGTGTAAATTCTGCTACAAAATCAGCCAATATCTGAGATTTTATCGCGGATCTTGGTTGAAACTCGATGTCGTATTCGCCTAGCTCAATGGCCCATTTAGCAAAACGACCAGATAGCTCAGGCTTATGCAGAACTGCTTTTAGGGGGAAGGTTGTCAATACCACGATAGGGTGGCCTTGGAAGTACGGCCTTAACTTGTGGGTAGTAGTGACAAGAGACAAAGCAAGCTTTTCCAATTGGCTATATCTGGTTTCCACGGCAAGTAAGACTTTACTAGTGTAATACACAGGGAGCTGTCGTTTTTCTTCTTCCCGGACCATTACAGCGCTAACCGCGGTTTCCGAGACCGCCAGGTAAACGAATAAAGTCTCTCTGTCTTTTGGTTTAGACAGTAATGATGGTTTGACAAGGTACATCTTCAACTTTTGTAACGCCTTCTCACATTCAGCCGTCCACACGAAGTCCTTGCTCTTGCGCAGTACGTCAAAAAATAAACGACATTTATTTGACGACTTTGAGATGAATCTGCTGAGGGCTGCAACTCTACCCGTAAGTTTCATAGCTTCTTGTGCGTTTCTTGGAGATAGGATGTCAAGCACGGCTCTTATGTGACCTGGGTGCGCTTCAATTCCTCGCCGAGTGACAAAGTATCCGAGGAATCTCCCAAACTTGACTCCAAACGAACATTTGGTAGGGTTGAGCTTCATACCATACTTCCTCAAGATGTCGAAAGCTTGTTGTAGATGGCCGACGTACTGCTTTGTCGCCAAAGACTTTACCAGCATATCATCAATATACACCGCCACGGTGCGCCCCACCTGGTCAGTAAACATCTTGTTAACAAGGCGTTGGTAGGTTGCTCCAGCATTTTTCAAGCCAAAAGGCATGACCTTATAACAGTACGTGCCGCGTTTGGTGATAAACGATGTCTTTTCTTGATCGCTCGGATGCATGAGTATCTGGTTGTATCCAGAAAATGCATCCATAAAACTGAGGAGTTCGTCACCGGCAGTTGCATCCACCATCATATCGATGTATGGTATAGGAAAGGAATCCTTGGGACATGCTCTGTTTAGATCTGTGAAATCAATACAAACCCTGCACTTTCCATTCTTTTTCTTTACCGCGACAACACTGGCTAACCAATCTGGGTAATGCACCTCTCTAATAAACCCCACATTGATTAGCTTTTGAACTTCTTCATTGATAATGTGATTTCTTTCAGGGGCAAACTTCCTGCGCTTTTGCCTGATTGGGGCAAACTCTGGGCCAACTTTCAACTCATGAACCATGACCTTAGGATCTATTCCCACTATATCAGCATATGACCATGCGAAGCAATCCCTGTTACTACTAAGAAAATCTATCACCTGGTTTCTTAGTTCTGGCTCCAATCCTGCCCCAATCTGGATCGTGTGACTTGGTTCATCAGGATCGATCTGTATTTCATCTAGCTCCTCTAGCTGCGACAACTCAAATGATGCTGTTGCGGGTGCTATCCCTACTTGGAACAAAGTGTCGTGACGAGCACTTCTCATAGCGGTGCAGTAACATCTGCGGGAATCTGATTGCTGTCCCCTTATCTCTTGAACTCCCCACCTCGTTGGAAACTTAATAACTTGATGGTACGTGGATGGGACTGCCTTCATGTCATGGATCCAGGGCCTCCCTAATATGATGTTATATGGGGATGACAATCAATTACCAAAAATCGAACGTCTAAGTTGACTCCTTCTGCAAAAACAGGCAGGTGTATCTCTCCAACGGTATGCTTTTGTTCTCCACTGAACCTAATCAGGGGAGTGGATCGCCTTATGAGCCGATGCTCGTTGATTCCCATCTCCTTGAGAGCGTCGAGCATTAAAACATTTGCGGAGCTGCCATTATCTACCAATATCCTCCAAACACAGCAATTGGCTACCATCAGTGAGATGACTAATGTATCATCATGCGGGTTGTTGAGGCGGGAGGACTCGTAATTAGAGAATGATACCATTATTTCTGGTCCCAAGTCAATTGTTTGCAGGAAACAATGATCCTACTCCCTTGTCAGACGGGCGTGTCTTCTTGCTGCTGAGACACTGATCCCGCTAATATAGGATCCTCCTATAATGCAATTCACCGTTCGCTCGTGACGCGGAGGGTTTGGTGGGTTTTGTTGATTGGATCTTCAGTTTTCCATTTTCCTTTTTGTCGGGCAAGGGTCTACTTCCCCTTGTTGGAAAGAAACTCAGTTAGATATCCTTTCTTCAGCAGTTCGGCTACTTCCCATTTGAGGCTGTTGTAGTCTTCTGTGGTGTGACCATGATCCGCGTGAAATTCACACCATTTCGTCCTATCTCTCGTTTGTGCAGGGGATCTCAACTTCGCCAGCCATTTGACTGCATTTCCCATGGTCCTAAGGGTGTGAACGAGTTCAGAGGGGGTCACTGACAGATTGTACTCCGGAGCTTCTGCCTTCCGCTTCGAATCTCGATCGAGAGGTCGTTTTCTATCGCGTGGTCTCCCGTCGATTACTCTGTTTTTGCCTCTGTTCCTGAGAGGATAAGGTTTGTCTCTCCTCGAATGACGACTCAATTGCATATCCTCCTGTCTACGAGTTGGGGAAGTGCGGCGAAAATTGGCGCGATCATCCTCCCATTTGATCTTGGGCATCTTCCATAGTCTTGGATGGGTACTTTGTAAGCTCCTTGTACAGATCTGAGTCTGGAAGAAGCCCTCTTTTGAAGGCAGAAACTGTCGTAGCCATGTTACATTGGGGTATGGCTACCTTCTCCCTGTTAAACCTTCCTACGTAATCCCTAAGAGTTTATCCCCTTCTCTGTACAATCAGATACAGATCATCTGATTGTTTTTCTAGCTTTCTACTACTCGCATATTGCTCAACGAACATATCGGTTAATTGAGCAAAAGAAGAGATGCAGCCATTTAGAAGATTAGTGTACCATTGAAGCGCGGGACCTGCCAGACTCGAACCGAAACTCTTACACATACAAGCTTCTCTCTTGTCATGGGGAATGGCCACGGTGTACATCTTCCATTTATACTACATTATCTGGTCATTAGGGTCCGAAGTTCCATCGAATGGTTTCATGTTCGGAAAAGAGAATTTGGGCGATAGATCTACCATCGCAATGGCATCTACGAAGGGAGATTCTGCGTAACTATTCGCGACACTCCTTTTTATAGGTACAGGTACCCCTGGGATTCTTTGGATAAGGGATTCCAACTCAGCAAATCGTCTGAATATGTCAGGGTGTGACCCATCCTGCACGGGTATCCCGTGTCCCCCTATCGTTTTTTGGTGATTCGAGGGACCGGCTACGTTAACACTTGTAACCAAGGTTGTTGCCGGTATGTTTGTCGTAGCTGTAGCTGGCAAGACACTACTCCCAGGGGTCTGGCGAGGTGTGGAATCCAATGACTGTATCGGGTCCATCGGTTCATTCAGCACAGCTTTTCCTTTATCTTGGGATGCTATGGTTGCTAAGAGGGTATTAATTTTTTCCAGCAGATCCAAGTTCTCTTGTCGTATGGCATTGTTTTCGTCTTCAACATCGCTGAACCTGCTTTCATACATTGCAATTTTCTCCTTGTAGGCCAACATCTTTGCTAGGATGGCTTGCATATCGGGATAACTGCTAGAGCTGGGGTCGGTCATCGTGTGAGTGTATAGTTTCTAGGTGTGAAATTAGTTATCGAGGCCCTACGGTGGGCGCTAAATTGTAGAGGGCGTTTCTCTACAATCTCGTACAAGGGTTGATTGGGCTCGATAACCTACAAGACTAGAAAATGTAATGAGCGCGGAAACCTCTGACATCGGTGTGGTGCCGGCCAAAGATACTCCGACGTTCAAGTCAGTATTGAAAAGTTGAAAAATGTAGTTGGAGCAACTATGGGGTTTTCGGGGCAAACCAGGTTTATAGGCTTTAGTGTATATGTCCTCCGTCTCTTTTCCTGGTGAAGCATGCTTTTATAGCCTCCTAGCAGAAGAGTGCTCTCTGCTAGTTAACTCGTCAAATTATATATATCACTTCTTATGTATATTTCAAAGCGATCAGACTAATTGCTTGGCCATATCCCCATATTTTAGGCTCCTAAGATGATCGCTACTTAGCTACTTAGTGGGCCTTGGACTTTGATCCTGAGGCCCAACAGGCTGAGACTTGATCCAAACGCAATCATGGACCTTTTCGGGTCCAAAGATTTCTGGCGCAAACACTCACTTGCCTCACTTTCCCCACCCATTTCCATTTGTGCACCCTCCCATGCCATCAAACGATCACTTCCCTAAATTCCAATGGCCACATATACACCCACCCATTCCCTCAGGAGGCTTCCATTTCCCTCATTTTCCTCATTTCCCACATGGCAGCACCACTCAAGATGAGGTTCCTTCAAAAGCATGAAGATCAGAATGGCTATTTCACAATGCTTTATTCAAATTTAGTATAGGATTTTTCTCATGGTAGAATAGATTAATAAGTTGTAGGTGATTTGCATTATCCCAGGCTTATGAATATTGTGCATCGTACGTATCTCATTGAGTTGGGATTATAAACTTCTTTACTATTTTGAATAAATTGAATAAAATGAATTTCTTATTCTAGTTTGGAACTTTTGTTTTATTGATTATTGAACTTAGTTGTTTTCGTTTATTAACATTACAAAATAGTATTAGAAGTTGTATTACATTTGGGTAATTTGAGTAATTTGCCATATCGTCCCAAGAAAGTTGTATAGTTAATTAATTCGTATTACTATATTCTTCTCTTTATTTTTGTTTATGATGTTTTTAATAATATTAACAGAGTAAACGGGCATAGCGAATTGACAATTAAGGACCATTCTTAATTCTTCCAAGTCAGGAAGAGTGTTTTATTTGGTGCAAAATCTTAAATAATGATTATTTTATAAAAATACTTAATTAAGGTGGAATCTGCAGAAATTAAAACTTGTTAATTTGATACTATTAACACTCTAAATCATGACATGTGACATCTTTTAAAAAAACTTGAAAGATGAAGTTCATTATTATTATATAGATATAGACATAAATATAGATATAGATCCATTGTCCATAGAATACGAGGGAGGATTATTTCTAATTTTATTAAGACGCTTTCAGCCCCCTCAAGAAGTAAAATAGAAAGGAAAGGGATGTTACAAACGCATTTTATAAACCTATTTGTTTATGTGAAAATTTGATAATTTCAATACTCCATCATGAGAGTGAGGTGTGGGTGATTTGATAATCACTTGGTGGTTGCAACAAGGACCCTTCGAGGAGGAAGAGAAGGCCTGCGGCCATGAAGCACAGCCAAATTATCAAGGAAGAGAACATCGCCCTTCTCCCATTTGAATTGGATGCTCTCTTCTTCTATGATTTCTCCACACCTCTTCACCACTCGTTTTGGTATTTCACTTCCGTCCGCCATGGCGGCTGAGCTCGTCTCCTTCCCATGCATGCCTACCATTGTGTTGAACCACATTCTTCTCTCTTTTCTTCCATCAAATACCTTTGTCAGAGGTCTTGGACCTATTACCACCTTCACCCCTCCATTTGGTAGCCATACCACATCCATTCTCAAAGCCCAAGACCTCTTACTACCTTCACCCCTCCATTTGGTAGCCATACCATATCCATTCCCAAAGCCTTTGCCCTGTATAAACAGTGGATACATGCATGCATGTTTTAGTGTTCAGTTATTTTTCAATCTCCTTTAATTTGTTTCTCTTTATTTTTTTCCATACTACCATCGACGCTCACCAAACAATACTTTTTGTAGACACACCTACGTTCACCTTCTTTACTTCTCCAAATAGTCTTTCTATTCAAGCTCAAATCCTAGCTGCAACAGTTGTTTCACAATATCATCCCAATTTTGCTCCTAGTGTAGCAGTCAAAAAATATTATTCTCTAATATTAGACTTATTAATCCCAATGTTGAGTTTTTTTTGAGTTTCTTATATTTGACTGTCACTGTTAGATTTATATGTTACATTTTCAAATAATCCTAATATTAGAATTTGGTTTTTGATAGTAATATATATGTGTGTGTGTGTGCGTGCAAGCATATGATGACATTCATGCTAGTGGAATCTTATAAAGTTGAGAAAGGTGTGTTTATAGAAAGTGGTATTTTGTGAGTCATGATAGGCATGAAATGTGGTTGTTGATGGTAATGTGAAAAAGAAAGAATAAAGAAAATAAAAGAATAAAAAGAAAGAAATAAAAGGGGATCAAAAATTAATTAAAAATTAGAAAAGAAAATTTTATTCAAGCTACTTAGTTTTTAAGTATTTATGTTTTAGATACAATTCGTTAAGGGTTTTTTTTTCAATGGAATGACTTAAATGAAACCATTTTAAAAAATTAATGATCCTTTTAGAATAAAAGATAGTTCAATTGTTGAAATCAAATTAATTAAATAATTTAGTGACTTTTAAAATAATTCAACATTTATTAGTTTAATTTTTTTTGTCTTACTCACTATGTTATGAGACTTACAAAAGAAAAATATTTATTATACAAAAAAGATTTACAAAGTAATCATTACTAATTTTATTTCTCTATTTAGAGTCATCAATAGTGGTGACTTATATTCTCTTTAATATACATATTTTTTATTCACATACTTTCTTTTTTCTTTTTATATTTTAACATTATCATATTTTTTTCGTTGGACAATGATAAAAACTTTCATTTCCACTTGAACAGACTACAATCAAAACATGTTTCTATACAAAAGCGAAATTTCAGCTCCTACACAAAAAGGAATTTTCTAGACTAGACAAATATTCACCACCTCAAATAATACAATCCCTCACATCACAGAAAACACCTAGAAGGATCTCTTCCTCGGATTTGAATTAACCACTGAAAATATGATTGTTTCTATCTCGCCAAATATGATAAACACATGCATTAACACAGTCAACCTAGTTAAATCCATCCAAAAGCTTTTCCCTCAACTAATGCCGCAAACAACCTACAAGATATTCTCCCATCCCAAGCTACTGCATTTAAGTCTGAGTTTCTTGGAACATAATCATATTACACTAGAAATTTTCACGCAACTTTGAAAGATCTTTTCTCTTAGGAGTCAAGTGCCTCCTTTTCTTAATTCAAATGCCTTTTCTTAAGGGTGAAGTGCCTCCTTTTCTGTAAGAAGGTGCACAATAGACCCCAAGCTAATTTAATTAGCTATATTTGACTTTCTTTATTCTCTTTTCTGAGTCTAACTTTCTTCTTGTTAAAAGCTTTCTTTGACCATCTTAGTGTGGTAATCCACAGTGCTGACCTATTTTTTTCTTTTCTTTCTATGATTTTTTATTTGTGGCTTTTCTTTGTATACCTTGTGCTTTTCTTTTTTCTCTTTTTCATGTAATATGATTTTATTCTACGATAATTCTAATTTGCTTGTTGAATTTGATACGATGCAAATGTGTAAAGTCTTATGAGTTGTTTCTGGTTCTAATTGGAGACCTCTTTCCATTACTCAAAATTTCCTCCTCTTTTTATTTTTCTAATATTAATTATGCATCTCAATATGTTTAACATTGTGCCAATCACATAGTATATTAGGTCATCTGGACGATTATGATAGGTTTTCTCCTTTCCATAATAAAAACTTGTACTCTTTTTTCAAATTACCTACATCGCAAATACGTGTTTGTCCTAACATTTGTTCTAGGCAAACATTTAAATTGGGGAATTAGAGCAAAAAAATTTTCATTTTTTTTTTGTATTTAAGTTGATTGTCTTTTATTATCATTATTTTCATTTTTGCGTCCTAATATTTTTGGATGAGATTTATTAATATGTCTCCAAGGAGAACCAGTTCCTCTAGTACCTTTCGTGCTTTTAAATTTATATACTTGAACACATTTTTTTACATTTATTTTATTTGACAATGTATCAAGCATAACCAAACAACATATATTTTCTCCTTGTCTTTCTTAACGTGGATTAGTAGATTCACATACACTATTGTTTACAAGTTCATAATCAAGTGACAAAGAATCACCAAATTGTTCTTTAATATATTCTAATTCTTTATCTATTATATGTAATTCTCTAATTACTTCAGCTTCAAAAGTCGTCATGAATTTAGGAGAAGTCCTACGAGAGGATGAAAAAGATGCCATTATAATAGAACAAATAAATGAATAATGTCAAATAACTAAACAAAGAATTAGTGAAAATTAACTAAGCAAACAAAAAATAAGATTAAGGAACAAAATGTTACCAATTTGTAGAATTAATTAAAGCAACTTTAGCTGAAACTTATATTATCTTCTCTAAAAATTGCCTTGAACTGAATTTATTGTATGGAATTTGAGAGAAAATTTGAGAAATTGAAATAATTGAGAGAATTTTGAGAATGGAGGTAATAGAGATTTGAGTGAGTAAAATGAAAAGATATGGAGTATTTATAAATTTTTAAAAGTGACAAAATTGCAATTATTTAGGGGCTTTTTTTTTCAACTTGCATTGACAAAAAAAAAAAAAAAGAAGGACCATTGGCTTTCAAACAACCAAATGGCAATGACTTCTTTTAATCTTTTTCTTTTAAAAAAAATGGCCATAAAGGATTGAGATTGAGTTATTAAGCGATTGGGACTAGGCTGGACCGAGCATTGAGGGCCAAGCGCAGGACAAGGCTAGAAAAGGGAGATCGAACCAATCCCTAACAAATGTAGATGGGGTCATTTAAAACATGGTCCAATCCCAATTCTTATGGGCTAATTCATGGGTTGACCGACTCCTTTGATATGTGGATAAACATGTAACATAAAGTATTAGCCACTTAGACTTTTCATTTCAGATACTAAATCAAGTTCTATTCTAGGAAAGTTTTTAATGCGTTACTGTTTAAAAATATAAGTTTATTATAAACTAGATTATACCCCATGTAATAAACGAGCAAACACAAATTCTTCATGTATTTATTTATTATTTATAACAAATTTTCTTTAAATGAGGATGAAATATATCTTTTAAAATTTTATTGTTTATTAGTTTTTATTACTAATCATATATTGGAGGATATGGTTTATATAGGGATTGCAAAACAAAAAAGAGAGATAAGATTAATCTAAGTATATTATTTTTAAAGATAATAATTAAAAGTAATATAATATATATTTTGAAATGTTCTATAAAAATACATATAGAAAATCATGCATTCTATTTTTAAAAATACATTTATTTTTAACCTCCAAGGTATAAACATAAAATTGTATTAGAAATGCAAAATTCGTTATTCTAGTTATTCATGAAGGAAAATTAAAATATCAATGTCTAGTTTTGGATAGAGGCCATAGTTTTTGATAACAAAAATAAAAGGAAAAGTTTGAATAAAAAATTATCTAATAATTGATAAATTATTTGTAATTCAAATATTCGTTAGATTGTCATATAAAATTCAAGAATTCAAGCTAAGTAGAAAAATGAGATGATATGATATGTAACAAAAGTATGATATATTAATTACGCCCGTGCGATACACAGAACAAATTAGCAGTTTTTTTGTAGTAGTTTTTAAGTCTTTGTTTATTATTGATAGTTAATTTTTATGTTATTTATAAAATCAAATAATCTTGGAAAAAATTAATGAAAATATATGGAGGCAGTGGATATGTATACATCTATGCATACATACATACATAATATATATATATATATATATATATATATATATATATAGACACACACACACACTTAGGAAATAGAATCATTGTATGGATATGACTTTAATTAATATAAATTACTTGACTTTAAAAATATTGCTTAATTAAGATATGACATGAATTTAATAAAAATAAACTTTGAAGAATAAAAATGCATGAGAAGAGGACAGGTGACATTCTTAAATATGACATACACTTTACTTTATATGATATATAGATATAGATTATTGTCTTAAAGGTTAACAGAATAGGCATGAGATCATATACCATTTTTTTGAGAGCACAAGCCATGAACAACCAATTTAAACAATACTTGATCTAGTATCCATTTTTCATGGAAAACAAGGGCGAAGTTGTTTCTGATATAAGATGCTTTGAGCCCCCAAAAGAAAAATAGGAAGGAAAAATGCATTACAAATGCATTTACAAAACCTATTTATTTATGTAATAATTCGATGGTTTCAATACTCCATAGCTCTCTAATGGAATTTATTCTTGGTGTAGGTCATCAAAAAGGTGTATTCAAGCACTTTGGATTGGACTTGAAACAAAACCATATTTCATTAAACAAATATTAAAATTAAAATTAACATATATATATATATATATATATATATATATTATAAAACGTTGAAACAAAATAATGTTTAAGGAAAATAATAATTTTTTGATAAAGATTTGCTTTTGTTTAAGACAGATAAAAATTACTGATCCTTTCCAGAAAAGTTTGTAATAATGCCAATAATACATTAAATTTGAATAGGCAAGCTGTGTTACATACATTTAGAAAAGAAAATCGCTTGCATTTCCTTCATTAGATTTTCAAATCTCTCTATTCAGAGTTTTATTGAGTAACTATAACTAGTTGGCTTATCCATTTTATGAACAATCAGGAACATTAAGATGATAACCACAAAAGAAGCAAAACCCTATTACTTAACTACACTTAGCCACCTACACACTATAAATACTCCCACCATTTCCATTCATTTCATTCACAAAAAAACTCAAAAGTGTGAGCTTTCCGTATATAAAATCATGTCAAGAAAAGTGTCATTCTCTGCTCTATTTTTCGTATGCTTTGCTGCGTTGCTTTCTCATGGCTTAGCAGCTGATGAATCTAAATCATCTGCAGAAGATGCTTCATCACAACTAAAACACCCAGACTTTTTCTTTGGTAAGGGAATACCACATTTCTTTTGGCATCCTCATCCATACTTTTTCCCTCACTGTAGAGGGTGTTTCTCTACAATCTCGTACAAGTGTTTAATTGGGCTCGATAACCTGCAAGACTAGAAAACATAATGAGTGTGGAAACCTCTGACACCTGTGTGGTGCCGGCCAAAGATACTCTGACGCTCAAGTCAGTATTGAAAAGTTGAAAAATGTATTTGGAGCAACTATGGGGTTTTTAAGGCAAACCAGGTTTATAGGCTTTAGTGTATATGTCCTCCGTCTCTTTTCTTGGTGAAGCATGCTTTTATAGCCTCCTGGCGGAAGAGTCCTCTCTGCTGGTTAACTCGTCAGATTACGTTTATCACTTCTTATATATATCTCAAAGCGATCAGACTAATTGCTTGGCCATATCCACATTTTTTAGGCTCCTAAGATGATCGCTACTTAGCTACTTGGTGGGCCTTGGACTTTGATCCTAAGGCCCAACAGGCTGAGCCTTGATCCAAATACAATCATGGACCTTTCTGGGTCAAAAGATTTCTGGCCCAAACAATTGTCCCCCACTCTCTAAATTGGAGTTCTTCAATTGAGAGAGTTGTACTTTCATATGATGCTTTGCGACGCCAAGCCAATTATCATACAAATGCCATGCAACTCTTCGATACTATCTTCTTCTCATGCGCACGAACGCTCCTCTTACTTGACACCCTCACGCTGAGCTCAGGCCTATTTGTCTCGCTCATTGCCTCGTCACATCTCTAGGTTATGCTCGGATACTATAGAGCATATTTTACCTACAGACTGCTCTAGCAAGGACAATCCATCACATGGGCTATGTGTCTGGCTGTCCTATCAACGTCGCAGCTCCCAATCTGCAACTCATATCACATGGCAACCTCTATAGTACCTGCACCTTTAATACCCAAAAGCACGGACATCCTTCCCCATTAACGCGTCGTGTTGCGTCTGCTTATAGACTACAGCCATTGCGTTGCTTTCTTCCTACTCCAGTATCAGTATTATTATCCTTGCTCAATAAGACCAAATCTCGAATCAGCTTCCTTCGACATAGGCAATCTTGGAGCCGTGCCGTACCGTGCCATTCAACTCCGCCATGTCACGTTACGTTCCCCAGCTGGATGTTCTCGCCTATCGCACTTAAAACGTTTGTGCTAATGATGGGTAGTCAGATTCATATTTTCTTCTAGCGATATTTTCCCTTGTTCAGTCGAACCTTGCTCGACTTCCGATCCTCGTGCACCAAGTGTTCGATTGAATGTCAAAGAAGGTTAACATGGATAAACGACATCCAAGGTTGGTGATCACCAAATGTTTGACATAATGCCAAAGAAAGTTAACATATAAAGTTGTCATCCAAGTTGACAATCACCAAGTGTTTGATGAAATGCCAATGAAAGCCAACATATAAAGTTGTCATCCAAGTTGACAATCACCAAGTGTTTGATGAAATGCCAATGAAAGCCAACATATAAAGTTGTCATCCAAATCATTCTAGCTTGAAAGCTCATCACTAATCAACAAGCGCCTGGCGAGGTCTCTCAACACCAACAACCAAGAATACACGAGAGGCACGCAAAGCCGCGGGGCTTGGCTTCCTGGTAAGATCACGATACCAACTACATCATACTCTTGATCAAGTACTTTTCGCACACACCTTAGGAAACCAAACACGCCATCTCGACCCCGTCACTTAGCCAACTCTTTTGCTTCTTCCCATTTTACATCGACTAGTATAGGCTATTATCATAAACATGTAGTCCTAAACTCACAACAATATTTGTATGAAAATCAACGATTACCACATGCTTGTCGACATTCGCCGACCATCCGTGCATGCTCGTACCACCTTGCACAACTCATGAATATTCTAATACACAATCTTTTGGATGATTCTGACTCTGCATGATATACTAACAACATGCTCCATTTCACTTGGCAGGCACGATCTTGGATTTCCCACGCGCTTTTGCCTCCAGCAGGAAAAGCGCATCATCATCAACCGTAGTAAGTTCTCGAGGTTATGCCAAACAAGGTCACTTCACAGGAATCGACAAGGCTTATAAGAAACGAAGCTAAGATGCCGCGGACTAAGCAAGTTCAACAAGCTGAAACCAGCCCCAAGCTACGGATTCCCCTTCGTCTTGGGATGAGATGCCGAGAACCGTCCAGGGAATTTTTCGCTGAAGGAATTCGATGCACTACTATAGAAGAAGAATTCAAGTACTATAGGGAATCTGGTCAGCTAAGTAAGGATGTTGTGGTAGTTCAGCCGAGACCCAGAGATTGGTCAAGCTCCTGTGTCGAAGGAGAAATAACCATGTTTCAGGATGTCCTCGACTTAGGGATCTAGATCCCATTTCATCCTCACTTGTGTGCCATTTTCAACTCCTACGGAATTAGCCCCGGACAACTGCACCTACGCGGATGAAAAATCTTGTTGGCAGCGCTCATCTTACTACAGCAAAAGGGCATTCGTTTCTCGATTCCCATTTTTAAGACATTGTTCACCTTTGTCCTGTCTGCTAAAAAGCCCGGTTGGTTCAGCCTCTCCGCTTGCGGGAGTTACAGGCTTCTTGACTCCTTTCGGTCCGATGATGATGGCTCGTAGAGAGGAAAGTATCTGTTTCTTGCTCGAATACATGGTATTTGGGATGTCCCTTGGCTGTGGGTTACTACGGCACAGAACAAACTCCCAAAGTTGAGTGAAGACACACGCAGAACACTACTTTCTTTAGCTAAAGAATGTAGGAGTCAGTTATTCCATGTGAGAGACTTAACTACCCGCGACAATCTTGTTGCAGGAGGCTTTGTTGCACCACTAGAGCCCAGGGTGTGCCTGAGTACTGAAATTAGCCTTGGGATAGATCGGCCCACTCGTGTAGTGAAAAACGCCCAGTTTCGAGCCCACAGCTCTGTTACGAGTGGCATGCCTTCTTCTTCTAGCATAGCTGCTACTTCTTGTCCTGTTGAGTCAGACTCTTCACCTGCTTCAGGAGGTTCTGAGGAAACAGAAGGTGACCGTGATGATGAGGAAGACGAGGTCACCCTTGCTACAGAAGGGAACGAAGATACAAGTGGTTCTTCAGATAGTGACCTCCCTAACGTTCCTCTCAACTTAGAGACCATTGATTCCTCCTCCTCGGTCGACTCAAGTACGATTGCATTTATTCTTGTTCTTCCCTATTGTCTCTTTTTATCATCTTCTCACCCTCTCTTTTTTTTTAAATGCAGTTGAAAAGCAAAGAACCATCATGGCAGTAGTCGAAAGGCTCACTTATAATCAAAAGAGGAAAGGAAGCTCTTCGTCCCAGGCCCCTGACATAGAAGGAGTGTCTACTAGCAGACTCCAATATTTAACTACTTCCTCAACTGGAACTTCGGTCCCCGCAATGACCGAAGAGGACATTCTTGCGTGCTTTACCAAGAAAAGCACAACGGTACCCCCATACACGTATGTTTTCGTGTTGTATACAACCTTCACATTTTTTTTTGAATGCAGCTTGTTTCAGAGGTTTCTTCCTTTACGGCGATGGTTCCCTATATATCAGCTAGATACCAAGATCTTCAACGCCTCCTTACCAATGAACAGGAAGCACGTGTTAGAGCTGAAAAGGGACTTGCAGAAGAGCAAGCATATCGCCTTAGGTTGGCGAAGGAACTAGAAATGGAACGATCATCCCATGTCAAAGCAGAATAAGATCTTGCGGCTGTCGGGGCTGCTAAAGAGGAACTTGAATCCAAATTCAATTCCCAAGTTGAAGAAGCCAGGAAGAACGCCGTGAGTGAGTACAAGAAGAGTAAGAAATTTGGTAAATACGTTGCCAGTGTGTCAAGGCTTAGTTCAGAGAAGGCTGCTAAGCAGGCTGTCAAAAATTGCTTACGCGAGGTTCAGCAGGTGTACTCAAATGTTGATATCAGTCGTTTTAAAGCCATCATTACTCCTCCGACTCCTCGCATCGATAAAGCCCAGTTAAGTGCTGACCCTCCGTCTGTATTAGGCCCTCCTAACACAGAAGGTGCTGGTCCGCCCGACTTTACAGGAGCATAGGAATCGCTCTGATTACACTCTTTTTGTTCTATGTTTTCTTTGTTTAAAAGCACAAAACTATAGACGCTTACTTTTATCAAAGTCAGTTTTAAATTCTAACTTTGTGTTCATATGCTTGGGCATACACATACGTATATATATATTTGATCTACTCATCAGATTTGAAACATGTCAAGCCTGCCGAGGCTTGCCGTAATTTGACATGAGTGTGTCGAGACGGGCTGTCTCTCATCATGAGAAAGCTTGATACCAATTCATAATAGGATGTTGAATGATTGAGAGTTAACATTAGCCTGAGAAAGGCAGATTGCTTTGCAAACTTGTAAGAAATGGAGACTAATTTGTTAGTTCGTAAGAACATTAGCTGTTGTTGGCCAATGCGAGGTATAGAGGCTGTTGTTAGCCAATACGAGGTATAGAGGCTGTTGTTAGCTAATGCGAGGTATAGAGGCTGTTGTTAGCCAATGCGAGGTATAGAGGCTGTTGTTAATAGAGGCTGTTGTTAGCCAATGCGAGGTATAGAGGCTGTTGTTAGCCGTTTTGCATAACAAGAACATTTTCCCGGAAGAAAAAGATACTTATTCTCGATATTTTCACCTTTCCTTTGCAACTACAGTCTAATCTTCATCAAAGGAAAAGGAAAGAGACAAAAAGAAAACTTTTAACGAGGCTCTCCTAAAAGCACTCGCCTAACAATTTATTTCTATTATAAAAGGAAAAGAAACTTACTAAAAATGATACTTCTTTAAATGAATCGCATTCCAGCATTTTGGTAATTCCTTGCCATCTTTTGTACGGAGCTTGTATGCCCCCAATCCAACCATTCCAGTTATTTGATAAGGTCCTTCCCAGTTGGGGCCCAGCTTTCCGTATTTATCTCCCTAGTATTTTCGAAGACCCTCCTAAGTACCCAGTCTCCTTGTTTGAACACCCTCACCCTTACATTCCTATTGTAGTATTTAGCGACATTTCGTTGATATGTTGACATTCGAATGAGGACTTGCTCCTTCCTTTCATCAATGGCATCAAGCTCGAAGCGCATTCCCTTGTTGTTCTATTCTTCAGAAGCCTGGGTAACTCGGAGGGTTGGAAGACCAACTTTTGCGGGAATAACTGCTTCAACACCGTATACTAGTGAAAACGGTGTTTCTTCGGTGGAGGACCTAGCCGTGGTCCGATAAGACCACAACACTCCGGGGAGTTTCTCCACCCATTAGCCTTTGGCGCTCTCCAACCTTTTCTTCAACGTGGAAATTATAGTCTTGTTGGATGACTCTGCCAATCCGTTGGCTTGTGGGTGCCTTGGCGTAGAGAACGTGAGCCTGATTTTCCATTCCTTACAGAAATCCTTGAAACTGTGGCTGATAAATTGAGAACCGTTATCTGTTACAATCTCCAGAGGCACTCCAAACCAGCATATTATGTTTTTCCACACGAAGTTCTTGACTTCCTTGTCTCGAACCTGGTGGTACGACTCAGCCTCTACCCATTTGAAGAAATAATCTGTAGCAGCCAACATATACACCTTTTGACCTAGTGCGGTAGGTAGCTTCCCTACAATATCTATTCCCCACTTCATAAATGGCCATGGTGAAGTGATCATAGTCAGCGGTTTAGCGGGCTGTGGGGGAATTTGGGGGAATCTCTGACAACTATCGCATTTTCTCACATAGCTGCGAGCATCAGAACGCATAGTTGGCCAATAATATCCTGCAGAATGTGCCCGGTTGGCCAAACTTCTTGCCCCCGCATGATTCCTGCATTGTCCTTCATGCAACTCTGCCAAGACGTAGCTGGCCTCGTTCGGGCTTACACACCGCAAGTAAGGCCCTATGTAAGACCTTCTGTATAAGCTTCCATTGATAATACAAAAGCGAGTAGCTTTGATTTTAAGCTTCGTGGCTTCTCCACGGTCTTTAGGGATGACATCATCTTTGAGGTATTGGATGATCGGGGTCATCTAATTTGATTCGCCATCTACACACTCGACCTCAGTCGCTCGCTCTTTTGCAATGGCTGGCCATTAAAGATACACCACCGGGATGGTCTTCGAGGTAGTGGACTGCGTTGCCACCCCTAAGCTTGCTAGTGTGTTAGCATGGCAATTATCATCTCGACTTATCTACTTTATCGCAAACTCTTTGAACGACGGTAGCAACTCCTTGACTGTGGTCAGATAGGCCATCATTTTATCACCTTTCGCCTGGTAGTTTCCCAAATTTTGATTTACTATTAATTAGGAATCGCTGTTTACTATGATGCACCCAACGTTTATTCCCTTCGCTAGTATTAAGCCTGCTATCAGGGCTTCATATTCGGCCTCATTGTTTGTGGCCTTGAAGCCACACTTTACCGATTGTTTGATTATAACTCCTTCAGGTGACCATAGCACCATACCAAGTCCACTGCCTTTCACATTACTTGATCCGTCCACAAAAAGCTCCCATCGCCTAGGTATTGGTCTTTCAATGAGGCGCGCCACTTCTGTCATTGCCTTCGACTGATTGTTTAGTGTAAATTCTTCTACAAAATTAGCCAAGATCTGAGATTTTATCGCGGATCTTGGTTGAAACTCGATGTCGTATTCGCCTAGCTCGATGGCCCATTTAGCAAAACGACCAGATAGCTCAGGCTTATGCAGAACTGCTTTCAGGGGGAAGGTTGTCAATACTACGATAGGGTGGCCTTGGAAGTACGGCCTTCACTTGCGGGCAGTAGTGACAAGAGACAGAGCAAGCTTTTCCAATTGGCTATATCTGGTTTCCACGGCAAGTAAGACTTTACTAGTGTAACACACAGGGAGCTGCCGTTTTTCTTCTTCCCGGACCATCACAGCGCTGACCGCGGTTTTCGAGACCGCCAGGTAAACGAATAAAGTCTCTCTATCTTTTGGTTTAGATAGCAATGGTGGTTTGACAAGGTACATCTTCAACTTTTGTAACGCCTTCTCACATTCAGCTGTCCACATGAAGTCCTTGCTCTTGCACAGTACGTCAAAAAATGAACAACATTTATCTGACGACTTTGAGACGAATCTGTTGAGGGCTGCAACTCTACCCGTAAGTTTCATAACTTCTTGTGCGCTTCTTGGAGATGGGATGTCAAGCACGGCTCTTATGTGATTCGGATGCCGAGTGATAAAGTATCCGAGGAATCTCCCAGATTTGACTCCAAATGAACATTTGGTAGGGTTGAGCTTCATACCATACTTCCTCAAGACGTCGAAAGCTTGTTGTAGATGGCCGACGTGCTGCTCTGTCGCCAAAGACTTTACCAGCATATCATCAATATACACCTTCATGGTGCGCCCCACCTGGTCGGTAAACATCTTGTTAACAAGGCGTTGGTAGGTTGCTCTAGCATTTTTCAAGCCAAAAGGCATGACCTTATAACAGTACGTGCCGCATTCGGTGATAAACGATATCTTTTCTTGATCTCTCGGATGCATGAGTATCTGGTTGTATCCAGAAAATGCATCCATAAAACTGAGGAGTTCGTGACCGGTAGTTGCATCCATCATCATATCGATGTGTGGTATAGGAAAGGAATCCTTGGGACATGCTCTGTTCAGATCCGTGAAATCAATACAAACCCTGTACTTTCCATTCTTTTTCTTTACCACGACAACACTGGCTAACCAATCTGGGTAATGCACTTCTCTAATAAACCCCACATTGATTAGCTTTTGAACTTCTTCATTGATAATGTGATTTCTTTCAGGGGCGAACTTTCTGCGCTTTTGCCTAACTTGGGCAAACTCTGGGCCAACTTTCAACTCATGAACCACGACCTTAAGATCTATTCCCACCATATCAGCATATGACCATGCGAAGCAATCTCTGTTACTACTAAGAAAATTTATCACCTGGTTTCTTAGTTTTGGCTCCAATCTTGCCCCAATCTGGATTGTGTGACTTGGTTCATCAGGATCGATCTATATTTCATCTAGCTCCTCTAGCCGCGACAACTCAAATGATGCTGTTGTGGGTGCTATCCCTACTTGGAACAAAGTGTCGTGACGAGCACGTCTCATAGCGGTGCAGTAACATCTGCGGGAATCTGATTGCTGTCTCCTTATCTCTTGAACTCCCCACCTCGTTGGAAACTTAATAACTTGATGGTACGTGGATGGGACTGCCTTCATGTCATGGATCCAGGGCCTCCCTAATATGATGTTATATGGGGATGGACAATCAATTACCAAAAATCACACGTCCAAGTTGACTCCTTCTGCAAAAACAGGCAGGTGTATCTCTCCAACGGTATGCTTTTGTTCTCCGCTGAACCCAATCAGGGGAGTGGATCGCCTTATGAGCCAATGCTCGTCGATTCCTATCTCCCTAAGAGGATCGAGCATTAAAACATTTGTAGAGCTTCCATTATCTACCAGTATCCTCCGAACACAGCAATTGGCTACCATCGTGAGATGACTAATGCATCATCATGCGGGTTGTTGAGGCGGGAGGAGTCGTAATTAGAGAATGATACCATTATTTCTGGTCCCAAGTCGATTGTTTGCGGGAAATAATGATCCTGCTCCCTTGTCGGACGGACGTGTCTTCTTGCTGTTGAGACACTGATCCCGCTAATATAGGATCCTCCTATAATGCAATTCAATGTTCGCTCGTGACGCGGAGGGCTTGGTGGGTTTGGGGGGATTGGATCTTTAGTTTTTCATTTTCCTTTTTGTCGAGCAAGGGGAAGCGGGATTGGATCTTCAGTTTTCCATTTTCCTTTTTGTCGGGCAAGGGTCTGCTTCCCCTTGTCAGAAAGAAACTCAGTTAGATATCCTTTCTTCAGCAGTTTGGCTACTTCCCATTTGAGGCTGTTGCAGTCTTCTGTGGTGTGACCATGATCTGTGTGAAATTCACACCATTTCATCCTATCTCTTGTCTGTGCAGGGGATCTCAACTTCGCCAGCCATTTGACTGTATTTCCCATGGTCCTAAGGGTGTGAACGAGTTAAGAGGGGGTCACTAACAGATTGTACTCTGGAGCTTCTGCCTTCGGCTCCGAATCTCGATCGAGAGGTCGTCTTCTATCACGTGGTCTCCCGTCTATTACTCTATTTTCGCCTCTATTCCTGAGAGGATAAGGCTCGTGTCTCCTCGAATGACGACTCAATTACATATCCTCTTGTTTACGAGTTGGGGAAATGCGGCGAAAATTGGCGCGATCATCCTCCCATTTGATCTTGGGCATCTTCTATAGTCTTGGATGGGTACTTCGTAAGCTCCTTGTACAGATCTGAGTCTGGAAGAAGCCCTCTTTTAAAGGCAGAAACTATCGTAGCCATGTTACATTGGGGTATGGCTACTTTCTCCCTGTTAAACCTTCCTACGTAATCCCTAAGAGTTTCTCCCCTTCTCTGTACAATCAGATACAGATCATCTGATTGTTTTTCCAGCTTTCTACTACTCGCATATTGCTCAACGAACATATCGATTAATTGAGCAAAAGAAGAGATGCAGCCATTTAGGAGATTAGTGTACCATTGAAGCGCGGGACCTGCCATACTCGAACCGAAGCTCTTACACATACAAGCTTCTCTCTTGTCATGGGGAATGGCCACGGTGTACATCTTCCGTTTATACTGCATTATCTGGTCATTAGGGTCCGAAGTTCCATCGAATGGTTTCATGTTCGGAAAAGAGAATTTGGGCGACAGATCTACCATCTCAATGGCATCTACGAAGAGAGATTCTGCGTAACTATCCGCGGCACTCCTTTTTATAGGTACAGGTACCCCTGGGATTCTTTGGATAAGGGATTCCAACTCAGCAAATCGTCTGAATAAGTCAGGGTGTAACCCATCCTGCACGGGTATCCCGTGTCCCCCTATCGATTTTTTGGTGATTCGAGGGACCGGCTACGTTAACACTTGTTACCAGGGTTGTTGCCGGTATGTTCGTGGTAGTTGTAGCTGGCAAGACACTACTCCCAGGGGTCTGGCGAGGTGTGGAATCCAATGACTGCATCGGGTCCACCGGTTCAATCAGCACAGCTTTTTCTTTATCTTGGGATGTTATGGTTGCTAAGACGGTATTAATTTTTTCCAGTAGATCCAAGTTCTCTTGTCGTATGGCATTGTTTTCGGCTTCCACATCGCTGAACCTGCTTTAATACATTGCAATTTTCTCCTTGTAGGCCACCATCTTTATCAGGATGGCTTGCATATCGGTATAACTGCTAGAGCTGGGGTCGGTCATCGTGTGAGCGTATAGTTTCTAGGTGTGAAATCGATTATCGAGGCCCCACGGTGGGCGCCAAATTGTAGAGGGTGTTTCTCTACAATCTCGTACAAGGGTTGATTGGGCTCAATAACCTGCAAGACTAGAAAACATAATGAGCGCAGAAACCTCTGACACCGGTGTGGTGCTGGCCAAAGATACTCCGACACTCAAGTTAGTATTGAACAGTTGAAAAATGTATTTGGAGCAATTATGGGGTTTTCGGGGCAAACCAGGTTTATAGGCTTTAGTGTATATGTCCTCCATCTCTTTTCCTGGTGAAGTATGCTTTTATAGCCTCCTGGCGGAAGAGTGCTCTCTGCTAGTTAACTCGTCAAATTACGTATATCACTTCTTATATATATCTCAAAGCGATTAGACTAATTGCTTGGCCATATCCCCATTTTTTAGGCTCCTAAGATGATTGCTACTTAGCTATTTAGTGGGCCTTGGACTTTGATCCTAAGGCCCAACAGGCTGAGACTTGATCCAAACGCAATCATGGACCTTTTCGGATCCAAAGATTTCTGGCCCAAACACTCACTTGCCTCACTTTCCCCACCTATTTCCATTTGTGCACCCTCCCATGCCATCAAACGATCACTTCCCTAAATTCCAATGGCCACATGTACACCCACCTATTCCCTCAGGAGGCTTCCATTTCCCTCATTTTCCTCATTTCCCTCATTTCCCACATGGCAGCACCACTCAAGATGAGGTTCCTTCAAAAGCATGAAGATCAGAATGGCTATTTCACAATGCTTTATTCAAATTTAGTATAGGATTTTTCTCTTGGTAGAATAGATTAATAAGTTGTAGGTGATTTGCATTATCCCAGACTTATGAATATTGTGCATCGTACGTATCTCATTGAGTTGGGATTATAAACTTCTTTACTATTTTGAATAAATTGAATAAAATGAATTTCTTATTCTAGTTTGGAACTTTTGTTTTATTGATTGTTGAACTTAGTTGTTTTCTTTTATTAACATTACAAATTAGTATTAGAAGTTGTATTACATTTGGGTAATTTGAGTAATTTGCCCTATCGTCCCAAGAAAGTTGTATAGTTAATTAATTCGTATTACTATATTCTTCTCTTTATTTTTGTTTATGATGTTTTTAATAATATTAACAGAGTAAACGGGCATAGCGAATTGACAATTAAGGACCATTCTTAATTCTTCCAAGTCAGGAAGAGTGTTTTATTTGGTGGAAAATCTTAAATAATGATTATTTTATAAAAATACTTAATTAAGGTGGAATCTACAGAAATTAAAACTTGTTGATTTGATACTACTAACACTCTAAATCATGACATGTGACATCTTTTAAGACAACTTGAAAGATCAAGTTCATTATTATTATATAGATATAGACATAAATATAGATATAGATCCATTGTCCATAGAATACGAGGGAGGATTATTTCTAATTTTATTAAGACGCTTTCAGCCCCCTCAAGAAGTAAAATAGAAAGGAAAGGGATGTTACAAACGCATTTTATAAACCTATTTGTTTATGTGAAAATTTGATAATTTCAATACTCCATCATGAGAGTGAGGTGTGGGTGATTTGATAATCACTTGGTGGTTGCAACAAGGACCCTTCGAGGAGGAAGAGAAGGCCTGCGGCCATGAAGCACAGCCAAATTATCAAGGAAGAGAACATCGCCCTTCTCCCATTTGAATTGGATGCTCTCTTCTTCTATGATTTCTCCACACCTCTTCACCACTCGTTTTGGTATTTCACTTCCGTCCGCCATGGCGGCTGAGCTCGTCTCCTTCCCATGCATGCCTACCATTGTGTTGAACCACATTCTTCTCTCTTTTCTTCCATCAAATACCTTCGTCAGAGGTCTTGGACCTATTACCACCTTCACCCCTCCATTTGGTAGCCATACCATATCCATTCCCAAAGCCTTTGCCCTGTATAAACAGTGGAAACACGCATGCATGAAATTTTTGTATGAAAATCTTTGGCCGTATCAACTAGCCGGATATATCCATAAAAGACAACGAATGTGTGATAAAAATAAGATAACATCGAGATGCTCGAAAATTACATACTACGTACCTTTTCTCAGCTTCTGCACGGTCTGATGTCCCGAAGGCATCTTCCCAACCTCGACCTCTCATAGAAGATGTATCATTCTTGCTTAAAGCCGTGAAGCTATATTGCAGGCCTTTCTTCTCCAGCTCCTCCACCATTTCTGGGAACTCCTCAAGCATTCTTTCTGTTACTCGGAAGCTAGGCACGAAGGGTGTCTCACCACCTTCTGGTGGTGGTATTTCACAGAAAAGTATCACTTTTTTGGGGCATTCCTTTATCTGGTAGGTCAAAGAAACTTATCGGTAAATTAAATAATCTTTTCATTCCACAAAAGTCTTGTCCAAGTTACACATGAAAGTCTATTCTCTACCGAACCGTCCTTATATCAAAATATATAAATTGATTATTATCCTAAAGTGAATAGAATTGAGGATACCATTGTTTCTGGTACAAAACTTTCTATAAAAATGAAAAATGGCTTACTTCTAAGTGTGGTTTGATCTATATATGAATCTACTTGATTAGGAGTGACTAATAGATTTTTACGACGAAACCTAAAATTCAGTAAGTGATTCGAGTGAATCTTCATTATAGACCTCAACAAAATAGCTGAAAAATAATGATTAAGTTCAATAATTCCTTGTATAAAATTATTGACTCCAAAAATATAATAATACAAAGACAAATTTATTTGAGACGAGGACGTCAAAACTGGAGGCGTCCCTTCTTTCCAACAATGATAATAAATAAATCGCGAAACTTCAAATTAAAATTAAAATATTTTACTCACTAGAACCATTTCATGGTGGTAGTACACAAACTCAGAGAGGGGCCCTTCATTAGCAGTCCACACCCTCTTGTAGACATGAGTCCGAGGTGCCGGTCCGACGTATCGAATGTCTTCCCAGTCACAGGCCTCGACAACCTCGTTAAAATCCTCAGGATTCTTCACATCAAACCCTCTCAAAAGAACAGCACTGCTCTTAATTATCATTTGATTAAACCATTCTTTGTTGCTCTTGAGAGCTTCAACTAGTGACTCCACCCCATTTTCATTAGGTTGGCTTGGGAGTAGCACCAGTGGAAGTGTTTCACCATCCACAAGCTTTTCACCTTCGCATTTCCCAACCTTGAAGTGCTTGCACAAAAATTCCATCTCTAATTCTTTTTTTCTTTTTCTAAGTGCTTTCAAACTATTTGAATATCTATATTGGTTGCTATATTAGTTACTCTCAAGACACGTATATTTATAGTGGTTGGTGTGGCAATTTTTGCTTTGGAATCGCACGATAATGACTAGATAATCGGCAAAATTTAGATGCTCATTTGTCGTGTGGTGGATTGCTAATTTGTCGTTTTTCATTTCTCTTGCTCAATTATTTGTACCATGTTCTCTAGTAAAATCAGCTCAATTTGGATAAGAATATTAGTCGACCATTTTCTTCCAAACAAGGTTTGTATCCTTCCCATGCTTCCAAGAGATATATGGGAACAAGGAAAAGATTGGGTCCCATTGCATCAGGCTCACACAATGTTGGTAGATACCACATGCATTTTACTTAAATTAGTTTGATTGTTGACTCATTTAATCTTTCATCTTTAATAATTATGTTATTTACTTCAGTTGTTCTTTATCTTTATAATTTGTGATTCTGCCAAAAAGCAGTGACATATTAACAATTTGAACACGTAAAAAAATTAGCACATACAAATTTTTCAATTTTAAACAATACCCGATGCACCCTATGTTCCAAAATCATTAATCTATGCACTTGTCAAGTGTCTAATAATCATTAATTGTTTTTGAAGATTTTTGGCTTAAGAAATAAAGACGTTATAATTTGCAAAAAAACTAATTTGTTGTATTTTAAAAATAAAAAACTTAATTATTAAAAAAGTTAAACATGAGAGAATAAATGAATCATTAAACCAATTTTAGTTTTTTTCGGACAACAATTATCTAATGGCCAACACAGACATTTTTCCTGAGAAAAATGTGTTTTATTTATTATTTTTTCCAAAGTGTTGCTGTTAAACTGACACGTATCAAGGTGTTAAAGTATCATCACGATGTTAATTTCAAGAAAACTTGGACTAATTAGTCGATGTTGCATATTGCCTAGCCGAGGTCGTTCAAAAAGCGAAGAAAGTGAATTGTTTGAAATGCTTAGCATAATGACATAGTGTGAGAGGATAAGGATCCTCTCATGTTAATCATAGTGGGAGAAAAGTATTTTTTTTTAACAAATTGGAAAAAGAAATAATTTTAATTAATGAAAAGGCCAAATGACACATAATTACAACAAAAGGAATCCAACAGACCTTCGGCCAAATGAAACTTAAAACTCTTGCTAACGTAACTTCGCATTTGCAATCACCTTTTTCTCTCTTTCTTTTTTCTTTTCGGGTGAGGATCAATATTTGTGGCGCCCTTGGTATGTGCTATAATTAGATCTATAAGTAAATATTTTTGAATAAAATGTAACGACTCCCAGTGGTTTATTATAAGTGCACAACACACACCTTTTGTAGTGTCAAAAGTTCCATAACAAGTTTTTTTCGTGAGTAAATGTTCCACGCGCACCTCTTATCGTTCTATGCTTTCTTAATGGTGTTAAAACTTACAACAAAAAGACTCTAATATCCTTACCTCACTCGTTCAATTTTTTCTTTTTTTTTGTCAAACAATAATTATCGAAAGAAAAAACCTAACTAAAACTAAAATACTACAAAAAAATTAATTGTAGACTAAGTAAACAATACCAGGGACAATTAGAACAACACATTAAGACCCACCAATATTTTATCTCCAACAGATTTAGAAAAAAAATTATAAATTCAATCACAAATTTTCTCATATCCAAATAATCCAAGGATTTAACTTAATATCAGACTGTGCTTCTTCACATTGGCGGATCAAGCTGCATTACGTACATTTATATTAAAAGACAGTGCACTTCACGATTCCCCCATTATGTGCATTGCCAGAATCAAAAAAGAATTGGACCCACTGTCATAAAGCATGACACATAAAATATAAATGGACACAAAACTTCGTCAACTTGAAGATTCATAAATTTTAAATACATAAATAAATAAAAATAACAAAATTGGCACGTTAGCCCATATCTAATAATACTTAAAGGGCAAATAAAAGACAAAAGATGATCACCCAAAACATCAATCACCCAAATATTTACTATATAAATTACGTGTTTGACTAAAAAAAAAGAAAATTAAATGAGTGGAGTAAAAGTTATTAATGTTTTTTACTGTAAATTTTAACACAATTAGAGGAGTGTAGGACGGCAAGAGGTGCATGTGGAATTTTTACTCGACACAGAGACTTGTTGTACGACTTTTGTGCCACAAAGGGGTATTGTGCACTTATATAGGTCATAGGGAGATGTGATGCATTTTATCAAATATCTTTTTGGATTAGTTTTTCCACATGTCCCTAAATTATAGGACACGAGATATTTTGTTTGGTCCCTTATCAAATTGAGTCTTTTTTTGGTCCTCAAACTATTAATTGTTAAAAAATTTTAAAAATGTCTTAATTTCAAAATTATAGAAGGATTTGAACTCATGAAAATGAGGCATTTTTACATACTATTATTTAATAGTGTTAATTTTTTAATTTGTTGTGGCATTTTTACATACTATTATCTAATAGTGTTAATTTTATTTTATTTTTTAAATCTTAGGTGGTTTTTTCTTTCTCTATTCCAACTCTTCTATTGAATTACCTCATATACCTAGATTTATTGACCCTAAGCTATACTTAGTGACTTTAACGTGGTTTTTCCTTTATCTGTTCCAACTCTTCTACTATATTGACTCTAATATAAATTCTAAAGAAGAGTTTTAATTATTGTAATTTTTTTTTCGTCTTCTAAATAAATAATTTTTGTATATATTTGAAATTTAAAAGTATTAAAATATTTCATATTCTTTAGTAGGTCGATTTTGTACATTATATAACTTATTTCATCGTCTTTTGGAAATAATTATAGATTAAGGTCAATTAATCTAAAGTATATATGATAATAAATAGGATTCCTTTTCCTTTTTCTTAAAATTCAAATCCTCAGTTGCATAGTATAAACAAATTCACGCTTTAAAATCATCCTTCACCATTAATAAATGATCTATACCAATAAATGATTATGATATTAACACAATGTCATTGACATCATATAATTAAGAATTTTTCTAATCAACTTTCAATAATTCTTTTAAGAATAAAAATATAAATAAAAATCATTTAGAAGGCTTGAATACTTTTAATTTAATAAAAAATTATGATAAGGGTAAATCATTAGGTGATTGCTGAATACTTATATTTTAATAGAAAATAAGATGTAGATTGAAAATTATAAAGATGGAAGCGGAAGAA
The DNA here is from genome assembly GCA_028554755.1 of Cordia subcordata. Classification (NCBI taxonomy): domain Eukaryota; kingdom Viridiplantae; phylum Streptophyta; class Magnoliopsida; order Boraginales; family Cordiaceae; genus Cordia; species Cordia subcordata. The sequence goes on from JAPTOF010000020.1 coordinate 7,311,686, forward strand.
ATATAAGAAATGTGGTTTTTGAAGAAGTTTTTCAGAACTTCTATTTTATTTGTATGTACTATCTTTTAATATCCAACTAGAGTATACCCTGCGCAATGGATAGGAGGATGCATATTTTAAATTTTTTATTTATTATTAATTGTCAATTTTTACTTTTATATGAGAATGAAATATAAATATATCTTTCAAGATTTAATCCTTAGTAAGTTTAATACTGATAATGTTTCTAGAAGAAATTTTGGTGGTTGAATATAATATTTAAATTGAGAAAGTAAAATAACAAATAATCTGATATGGAGAAAAAACAATAGAAGATTTTTGAATGTTAGATATATTGGACTGTTAGATTAAATGTTTTGTTGAATAGAGAAGGGGTTAGCATGATGGCATGTGGTAGATACCGAAAAGGCATGCACATTCTTTTATATAATATAACTAGATAATAACCTATGCGATGTATTGGAAAAATAAATATTTTTAATATTTTTTATTTATTGTTAATAATTAATTATATTTCTTTAGAAATATATAACAATAAAATATTTGTTAAATTTGATTCACCAAAATTTGAATTAGAATAATAGTTAAATCTAAGTGAATTCCAAAATTAAAGCTTTATTACTCATTTTATTATTGTTCAGTAAATTGTCTGATTTGATTTGAAAAGGTTTGTTAAATTTGATTTACCATACTTTAAATTACCTTCCAAAACTTGATTTACCAAAATCCGTGAGATTTGATTTACCAAAAGTTTTCACTAAACTTCTTGTGAACCATTCAATCATTAAGCACTGGCCAAATCAATCAATTTGCTATAAATAACTAATTTCACATATTTAGATCTAAATTGATTTCAAAATTTTTTTGGACATAAATAATATGCTTTGTTGTTTTACTGTAAATAATTTATTATATAATTAAATGATGAGTTAGAAGGGTTAAAGAATTGACATATGACCAAGACTCAGAAGACATGTACCTTCTCTTATAATATCTACATCTATATTATATTATATAGAAGAAACCTTTGTAATATAATAATAACAAGCGTCCCACAAATAGCAGTTAAAATTCTTTTGTCACCTGACTCTTATAATATTTGGTGAGTAAATGTTTTGTTTTATTTAAGTGAGATTTACATTGATTTACTAATTTATTTTAATATTTACATATTACATTCGAGAATTATGGCATACAATTTGGATTGATTGCAGATATCTATGGTAACTTTTCATTTTGGTTGTTATCAAATCGTTACCTATTTTAATTATTTTCTATAACTATAATTGAAAATTATTGCAATTTACTTAATATATCATTATCGTATAATGCTATTTTGTCGTAATTTGAGTTCTGATTAATATCAACAAATTGCCTTTTTATTCATGTGTTTTTTATATTTAGATCTTATATTCTCTATTGTGTTTTTTTTTTAGTGAAACTTTCACTCATGTACACCATTACACATTGTATATCTTTCAGCTTTTTATTTTTATTTTGTCCCTTCGATTAACTATCTTTTTTTGAAACTTCGTGTCGTATCTACCCTTTCTTCGAAAAAGATCCTTTTTTTTGCAAAATTAGTAGCATGTATTCCTTGATTCTTAAATAGCATGATATCCAGGTACTCATTTCATTTTAATATTTTGTTTACTTTTTATCTTTCAGAATTTATTTGTATTTTTTATGTATGTTCTTATCTATAAAACTATTAGTGGTTTTATCCATTAATAACAATAATTTTTCTTATGAAATATCTACAATAGTTAAATAAAATGCTTAAATTCAGAAAGTAAAAAAAGAAAATGAAGATTTTTGTTTGGAAAAAGAAAAGACGATCTACATTTATTTAAGTTTAACTCATTTGTAAGGTAAAATTATTATTAAATTAGGACGGTTAGTATTAAAAGAGAAACATAAATTCTATTTTCTATACAAATTCATGTTTATTTAATTCTTAAAATATAATTTGATAGCAATGTTTAGATTAATATAAAAAATCTATTTTTAAAAAAACCAATCATATATTTCATAACCCGTGCGTGACACAGGTGTTACACTAATATATAGATATAGATGATATTCTTCAATTCTTTCCAATACTCCTTTTTAGGACTCATTTCATTCATATGTGAGATAGGCACACACACACACATATTGATACAGGTTCAAGAAACTATTCATTAATTATTTGAATGATGTTTTTTGTTGTTTATACTTTCACATAATATTCTATAGGAAAATCTTTTCATGCATTGCATGGGTAGCAATATTGGATATAAAGTGTCCACACTATGTACTATTAACGCCATCCTGTACAAGATTATCTGTTAAGATATGACGGAGACAATTTTCGTTGATTAGTTGTTTTGTCATAACTATAAACAAAAGCCAACAACAATCATTATCAAATGTTGGCCTAAATCTTCCGAAGCTATTTTCTAACCATGCTTAGCTCTATGGTTGTTGTATCAAGAATGAGAAATAAGAAGCGATTTTCATCGTTAATAAAGAAGTGGTTGATGTATCAAGCATAAGAAATAAGAAGTGATTATAATGGTTAATAAAGAAGTAAGAGTAAAAAATAAGAAGAGATTAAAGATATTGGACTTATCTTATGAATATTTTAATAGTTCCAAACAAAAATAATTTAGACATACTATGAATTTCTTTTATTTGCATGACATATATTAATATTTATTAGACTATGAATTTCTTTTATTCGCTTGATATATATAAACGTTCATACTTACACGCATATTTTAAAAGAAAAACTCCCGGTGCGTGCAATCCTAATAGTTTAGCAGGTTTGAATGAGTCAAACTCCCCGTGCACCACAAGATCTCCCCTTCGTTTAGGGCTGACGGAGGAATCACGCCAATATTAAAGCCGTTTCTTTTTTTTTTTTTTTCCATGCTAGTTCCTCGCCTACAATCTATAGCAAAGACTATGACAATTCTCAGGCTAACAATTCCTCATTATTGTGATCTACTCTTCTATTTCTTAGGGTTCAGGGTTTGACAACATTTTGTAACTCTTTTTGATATTAGACTGCCTGGGAGATCGGATTGAAGTATGGGATGGCTGTCTGCCTGGACTGATCTTAATTATCCCTTGCCTGATCTTATGGTTCTTATCTCATGGAAGCCTAGATACAATGCTAATAGGGTTATTTTGTAGTAAAATCATTGCTTATTCTTCGGTTTTTTGGTAGTGTTTGTAGAATAGAAAGACAACTACAGAATTACATTAAGCTAGACTTGTTAAAGTTGCGACATCCAAGCTGCGAATGTTATGGATTTCATTATAAATTGATCGAAGCTAGAAGGCCTGGCAATTTTATTAAATTAAACGTTGATGGTAGTTTTTGCAGCCAAAAAAAAAAAAAAAAAGAAACAAAATAAAAACGATCGCATTCCTTTCCCTTTTCATAACAGTTTTTATTTTATTTTTTTTATAACACTTTTTATTTGGAAAAAGAAAAAGTCTTTGGAGCAGTCAAATTAACTTCTTCACTCAGAAGAAGCATAGTCCTCGATTGTTAATTCGCGTCCAGTTTTGTTACTCACGTACAGTACATTTACTCTGTCAATATTATTAAAAACTTCACGCTAATAATCAAGAGAAGAATATAGTAATACGAATTAGCTAACTGCAACTTTTTCGATCAAGATGGAAGTCAATGTATTACCCAAATGTAGTACGACTTTTAGCACATACTAACTTGTAATGTTAATAAAAGGAAATAACTAAGGTAAATAATCAATAACAAATGTACCAAATAAAATAATAACTTCATTTTATTCAATTTATTCGGACTACTAACGAAGTAGTGACAGAGATTATCACCTACAACTTCTCAATATATTCTAGTAAGACGAAAAATTCTATACTAATTTGTAATAAAGCATTGTGAAATAGCCATCCTAATCATCACGCTTTTGAAGGAACCTCATCTTGAGTGGTGCTGCCATGTGGGAAACGAGGGAAATGAGGAAAATGAGGGAAATGGAAGCCTCCTGAGGGAATGGGTGGGTGTACATGTGGCCATTGGAATTTAGGGAAGTGATCGTTTGATGGCATGGGAGGGTGCACAAATGGAAATGGGTGGGGAAAGTGAGGCAAGTGAGGGAAAAAGTATGGATGAGGATGCCAAAAGAAATGTGGTATTCCCCTCCCAAAGAAAAAGTCTGGCTGTTTTACTTGTGATGAAGCATCTTCTGCAGATGATTTAGATTCATCAGCTGCTAAGCCATGAGAGAGCAATAGAGCAAAGCATACGAAAAATAGAGCAGAGAATGACACTTTTCTTGCCATGATTTTGTATACGGAAAGCTCACAGTTTGAGTTTTTTTGTGAATGAAATGAATGGAAATGGTGGTAGTATTTATAGTGTGCGAGTGGCTAAGTGTAGTTAAGTAATTGCATGCAATTTGATAGGGTTTTGCTTCTTTTGTGGTTATCATCTTAATGTTCCTGATTGTTCATGAAAATGGATAAGCCAACTAGTTATAGTTACTCAATAAAACTCTAAATAGAAAGATTTGAAAATCTAATGAAGGGAAATGAAATACGCACCAGACTTATCAGAATCCTTTTCGACAACTATTTTTAAACTATTTAAACCTTTATCATAACTTGCCCTCCAATAAACGACTAATCAAGTAACATTTTTCTCTCGTCGTATTACCCATTTTATATATGTACGTGGAGTAAATATTCCGGAAATTTATACAAGAAGCGGTTTTGATATGTTTTAAATGTACGTATCAGCATGCCTAACGCATAAGCTGATGTTGCCACTTTTTTTTATATGTTTATTTATTTTTTTAAAGAAAATCAATAGTAGTTCTTTATTTAAATGAAGGTTGTTGTTGCTGAGTTACACCCTCTTAACTGACTATTTAAGTAGGGATGTTGCCACTTTGTCATACATAACGTAAATCAGGCTAAGCTAGCTATTTGTTACGGATGTGCTAATAAAGTTTTTTTTTTACTATTGGAACTGGCTCAAACATGACTAAAGTGATAATGTGACAACCTCAGGCTAATTACTTGTAGGACTTAATTATGTACCACAGTAATTAACCAGAGAAAAACTTAATTGTCATTCCTTACTGTTTCAATTTTAAGGGTAAAATGTGTGTCACTCTCATGTAATTTGTAATTAGCTAATTTATCATCCGTATTTTAAAATTTACTACATTATCCCCTTTACTTTTTAAAAGATAATAGATAAAATAAATTTTGTCCTTATCGCCAATAACTTAGGGATAGAATTGTTAACACAATAAATTAATAAACCAATATCCTCTCTACAAGTTTAAGCTTTTAGATGAGGTGGTAACTTTAACATGGTATCAAAGCCTGAAGCCAAACAGCACAAACAGCACAGGTTCGATCCTTACCGCCACCCATTTAATTAAATTGTCCACGTTTAAGATCTAAACAACTTACGCTGCACGTGAGTAGGCGTGTTAACACAATAAATTAATAAATCAGCATGTTAACATAATAAATTAATAAATCAATATCCGCACGTGAGTAGGCGTGTTAACACAATAAATTAATAAATCAGCGTGTTAACATAATAAATTAATAAATCAATATCCTCTCTACAAGATCAAGCTTTTAGTTGAGGTGGTAACTTTAACAAGAATGGAGAAAATGCGTGTTAACACAATATAAATTAATAAATGAGGAGGCGTGTTAACACAATAAATTAATAAATCAGCGTGTTAACATAATAAATCAATATCCTCTCTACAAGATCAAGCTTTTAGTTGAGGTGCTTTTAGTTGAGGTGGTAACTTTAACAAGAATGGAGAAAAAAAAGTTAAATGCTACCTTATTATTCTGAAACATTAAAACTAAGAATGGAGAAAATGCGTGTTAACACAAAAAATTAATAAATCAGTTAACATAATAAATTAATAAATCAATATCCTCTCTACAAGATCAAGCTTTTAGTTAAAGTGGTAACTTTAACAAGAATGGAGAAAAAAAGTTAAACGCTACCTTATTATTCTGAAACATTAAAACTTATAACATTTGATAGAGACTTATTCTGAAACATTAAAACTTATAACATTTGATAGAAGCTAACTAAAACTTTAAATGTTAATCTAAAAAACTATTTTACTGAACAAAGATAAATATTAAAATTGCATTTTAACACTATGTAAAAAGCAATTGCTGAACACTCTCTAAAGAACAACAAATTTTATTTCTAAAAGAGTTTGATACAAATGCATTCAAAAAATACTTTTTAATATCTATTGAGTCCCATGCATATGCACGGGATTATTTCTACTATTATATATACTTAAGTTAATGTACCTAATATTTGTTTAAAGAAATATGGTTTTGTTTCAAGTCTAATAAAAAGTTCAGTAAACGTATTTGATGTGTTGTCATCTAATTGATTGGTGTGTTGCAAATGTAATTGAAGGTTACCCGATAGCCTAAACATTATTTTTGCCAAACGATTTTTATTTTCAAATAAATCATAAAGGAATTTGATAAATGTTAGAGATTCATTATAATGTTATCACATTAAGATCATATATCCAAGAGTTAAAAGAAAAAGAATATCTCTATATTATGTTGTTATCTCTCACAAAAAAATATAATAAAACTTTAACAACATTATCTCTATTTTATAAAATTACTTCGAACAACAAGAAATTATTTGATACAAAGGCTTTTTAATTTTTTTACATGATTTCTTAAGTCATACAAGTGCAAGTATAATAAGAAGAAATTTTTAAAATTCACACAGACATGTATATAAGAGCAGGCCAGAAGACTCTTTCATCAATGAATATTCACGTGCTGCTTGATCCTTAAAATAAAAAAATAAAGCATAATATATAGGCGATCCACAAAAAAGTTGATATTGAATTATTTATATTTCTTCAACGTAACGTAGTATATATAAGTGAAATTTGGTTACCTAATGCTGACAACATAATGCTAGACCATTATCTTATTACCTAGGTTTCATTTTCCTGATTGTTGGCTTATTAAAATTGCCGTGGACCTCTCTGCTTCTGAAATGAATTAAATTAAATACTTGTTTTTTCCGATTAAAGAAAATTTGGCATTTTCATTAATTGAAAATACCTCTCTCTTCCGATTAAAGAAAATTTTAGTATATCTTCTACGTTCTCCCACTATATCTTAAACGCTAGTAATTTCAAATCCGTACTCTGCACGGGTCAATTTTTTATTAGCTATTAGAATTCTAATTATGGACATGGAAAGATAGTTTAATTCTAAATCCAAAAAAAATTCCAATTCTTTTAAATTATAATCCCCCAAAAAAATAAATTATTAGAATCAAATTAGGTTAGAGTTTTTGAATTCTAAATTAATTTTTTTATTTTAATCCTAAATCTAAAACTCTCTTATAAATTTTATTGGAAAAAAAAAGTTAAAATTTCTTTTATGATCTTGTCATTAATTCCTTTTGAAAAGGAGAAGAAAAAAAAGTATTTTTAAAATTTTTATTATCTTTGTACAAGAGGATGTTTGCCTTCTAAGTTGTCTCACCCATTTTTAACATAATAATTTTGCATTGGAAACAATTACTAATATTATGAATTAAAAATAGTTTTTAGTCAATATAAAATTTTTTCCTTGTGTGGATGAAATATATTATTTTGAAAATATTTAAAAGTAGTAAATATAAATTGTACTTATGAGAGAAGAAATTTTAGATTCTTTGACATAATTAAAAAACTACTATTTTAATATAAAGTAATACTTTTTGGTCAAATATAAAGTTGTGCTGAATTTAATTCATGCAAGAGAATTATATATGGCTAGATATTTACTAACATAATGCCAATGCAAAAGGAGCCCAGTAACAACCGGAACTGCACCTGCAATGACCTTGTAATTCCGCAGCTTAGTTTTGCCGACACCATACTCAGTTCCTACAATAACCCCTTTAACTTTTTTTTTTTGCAGCATTGATTAAATCAATCTTGAATTTATGAGGAAGCCTTATTTTTTTTTCCTCCTCCTCTCTTGTTTCTTTGCCATTTGTTGAACTTTTTTATTCTTTCTTCTATTAATCATCTCCAAGGGAGGCTTTTGCGTGGCTTGTTGCTTTGGTGATGTATCTTTTCGTGATTATGGTTCAACTATAGGCTTTTGATCAGGGTTTGCGGGAGCTTTCAAGGGTGAAAATATTTGGTTTGATTTTTCTACTTCAATTTTGGCTCGTTTGGTATCGTTGCTGTTTCCGATTTTCTATTTTTGTTGATCAAAATTTGAAAACTAATTCGTTTGTTTCTATTTTTGTTTTCTGGAAAAACAAAAATCAACAACCTGTTTTTACAACTTTGATAAACAATAAAAAGTGATTTTCTCAAATTGTGGCAACAGGCTTTCAAAACTTTTATATACTTTGTGTTGAATACCTTTTGGAATTATCTTTTCAAAATTAATGTGAACTTATTAATTATAATTATTAAAATTAAAATTATTAAAAAAATATTTTTAAAAAAATTAATTTTAAAATACTTTTTCAAAAATATTTTAGAAAATATTTTTAAAATTAAAATTAACTTTATAAAAATAAATTTTCAAAAAATAATTAAAAATATTTTGAAAAAATAATTTTAATAAATGAAAAAATATTTTTAAAAATATTTTTAATAAATAAAAAATATTTTGAAAATAATTTTAATAAATTAAAAATACATTTAAAAATTATTTTGATAAACTAAATTTATTTTTAAAAAATATTTTAATAAATTATAATTAGTTTTAGAAAATTAAAAACATTTTAAGAATTAAAATAAAAATTATTTTTATAAATAATTATTTTTATAAATATTTTTTAAAAATAATTTTATTATCTTTAGAAACATTCAAAAAAATAAAATAATAAAATAATAAATGAAAATTTTAAAAAATTCAAAATTAAAAATAAAAATATATTCTCAAAATAATTAAAATTATTTTTTGAAATTATAATCTTAAAGAAAATAAATCAATTTTATAATATTCTCATTGTTCTTTTACAAAATATTCTCAAATATTTTCATGTGTTCTATTTAACATAAAATACTAAAATGAAAAATAAGAGACAAAAATAGTTTGTAAACTATGGACAACCAAACATGTTTTTGGTTTTTGTTTATAGATTTTATAATTTAACCAAATGCGTTTTCAATTTTTGTTTTTAAATGTTGTTGACAGTTTTTTGTTTATGATTCTGGTTTTCGTTTTTAAAATTTTTGACAGCGTTACCAAACGAGCCCTAAAATTAGTTTGGTTGTGTCTAAGTTTGTTAAAACTAGCTCATTGTATTATTATATGGAACATGGAATCATGATATGAAGAAGATGCGTTGTGAGTGGTTATGAGACTCTTCGGTTCTTGTGCAAACAACATGTGTTTGGTAGGTTTAAGTGTATTAAATATTTTAATTAGTTGAATGACCCATTAATTTCTTAACGTTTATCTTTTCCTCTACTGTATAGAAGAAAAAAGATGACATGTCATCTTAGTAGAGTAGAAAAAACTTGATGTGGCATTCTCTAAAGCACTCAAATTCTCAAGAGGTACAACTTTATACATATACTAGTGCAACGCCCGTGCCATGTACGGGTTGTCACATATATAATTGATTTGTTTTAATATACTAATTTCTTAATATGACTAAATGTTTGCAAAAGGATATTTATTATTAGACTTAAAATTTCATGGGCAAAAATGGGATCATTAGCATAAATATGGGCATAATGGTCTTTACGCGTAAAATCGAAAGCTTGTAATTTAAAGCGTTATTTGGCAGCATTATATGGCATCCTATTCTACTTTATTATATAGTATAGATATATATACACACACACTACTGTATTGCCCGTACCTTGCATAGGTTGTCACATGTATAATTGATTTTTTTAATATATTAATTTCTTAATATGACTAATTGTTTGCAAAAGGATATTTATTATTAGACTTATATCATAGGCAAAAGCGGGATCATCAGCATAAATATGGGCACAATGGTCCAGGCAATATGCAACATATACTAATTAGCCCATCTTTCCTTGAAATTAACATCGTGATGATGTTACTTTAACGCCTTGATGAGTCAGTTTAACGGCAAAAAATGGAAAATTAATAAATAAATCACATTGTTCTCAGGAATTCTCAGGAGAAACGTCTTGGGATGGCCATTAGAAAATTGTCGTCCTAATTAACTAATTGGGGTAATGATCTATTTATTCTGGTCTTAATTATCTTTAAAATATGACAAATTAGTCTCTTACTTTTGCAAATTATGACATCAATAATCCTCAAGTCAAAAATCATCAAAAAAATTAACAATTTAGACACACGACAAACACATAGACTAATGATTTTGGAACATACAGCTAGATCAAATATGTTTAAAATCAAAAAAATTGTATATTTTGACTTTTTTGCATGTCCAAATTGCTAATGTTCTAACAAATTTCAACTTGAGGATTAACAGCATTACAAATTATAAATATAAAAGACTGGATTGTCATGTTTGTAAGATAAATGATATAATTATAAAAAAAAGAGGGATTAAATGAATCATTAGCCAAACTGTTTCCTCGTTCTCATATATCTTTTGTGTCGAAAAAAAATAGAAAAGATAAAATATGGGGAGAAAATATAAAAAAGTTGAAGATAGTTGGAGCCACCATCAACGATAGCTTTAGAAAAGAAAAATATTCATAATAACTACATTGTAAATTCTTAATATGTTGTAAATACAATATAATGACCTATTTATAGGTCCCATAACTTGGTAGCCAAGGCTAGAAGTTAGATTAATAAGATAACTTAGTAAGACTAGAATGTAAACAAATAAGGTAACTTGGAGAGTAAGAGAGACTAAAAGCTAGAATAATAAGGAAACCAATTAGATTAATATACTATTACCTAATTTAGTACCACAAAAAAAGAAAATACATTAATAACTGAAATATTTTTCAACAGCCCCCCTCAAACTCAAGTGGTCTAACAAAGACTAACTTGAGTTTGATAACCAAATTGTTGAGTAGTCTCCGCAACGTTGAATAAATGGATCATGCAATAAGTTCATAAAGAACGAGAAACTAGAACATCTGGAATACGAACTAAATTTGAAGGTGCCCTTGCTGCCAGGAACAAGAACCAAGAATGCTAAGAACCAAGAACAAAAAGCTCAAATGACCTAAAAACCAGGACCAAGTGCTCAAACGAGCCAAAAAACCAAGGATGAGATTAAGCTTACTGAGATCCAAAGTAAGAATCCCGTCAAAACCACAAGAATGGCAAAAATGATATTAAGCTCAACAAGAGCCAAAACAAAAGTGCCGCAAGAACACCAAGAATAGGATTAAGTTCAATAAGAGCCAAAGCAAGAATCCTGCAAACTAAGAACCAAGAATGAGATTGAGCTCATTTGAACTAAAGCAAAAATCCCGCACACCAAAAAGCAAGAATGGGATTGAGCTCAAACGAGCTTTGGCAAAAAGCCCGCGATCTCAAGTATAGCCAAGAATCGAGAATCAAGAGCTCATACAAGCTAAAACAAAAAATCACCAAATCAAGAACTGAGACCACAATAGTCTAAATAAGATTGTAGCAGAATAGTGGTGAAAACAACGAGACAACAATAACATAAGTCACCAGGATGATGGCTGTGATACCATGTGAAAAAAAAATAGAAAAGATAAAATATGGAGAGAAAAAATAAAAAAGTTGAAGATGGTTGGAGCCACCACCAACAGTTGCTCTAGAAAAGAGAAATATCCATAATGGCTACATTGTGAATTCTTGATATGTTGTAAATACAATAGAATGACCTATTTATAGGTCACATAACTTACTGGATAAGACTAGAAGTTAGACTAAAAAGATAGCTTAGTGAACAAGACTAGAATGTAGACAAATAAGGTAACTTGGAGAGAAAAAGAAACTAAAAGCTAGAATAATAAGAAAACCAATTGAATTACTTACCTAATCTATACCGTTGCTTAATTTAATACCATAAAAATAAAAAATATATTAATAATTAAAATATTCTTCAACATCTTGGAAGCTGGGGAAGATACAAATCTCATTTGGAAGAAAATGGTCCAGCAGTATATGCAGCAGTTATTCTCATCCAAATTGAGCTGATTTTACTAGAGAACATGGTACAAATTATTGAGCAAGACAAATGAAAAACCACAAATTAACAATCCACCACACAACAAATTAAATAATGAGCATCTAAATTTTGCCGATTATCTAGTCATTATCGTGTGATTCCAAAGCAAAAATTGCCACACCAACCACTATAAATATACGTGTCTTGAGAGTAACTAATATAGCAACCGTTATAGATATTCAAATAGTTTGAAAGCACTTAGAAAAAGAAAAAAAGAATTAGAGATGGAATTTTTGTGCAAGCACTTCAAGGTTGGGAAATGCGAAGGTGAAAAGCTTGTGGATGGTGAAACACTTCCACTGGTGCTACTCCCAAGCCAACCTAATGAAAATGGGGTGGAGTCACTAGTTGAAGCTCTTAAGAGCAACAAAGAATGGTTTAATCAAATGATACAGTGCTGTTCTTTTGAGAGGGTTTGATGTGAAGAATCCTGAGGATTGTAACGAGGTTGTCGAGGCCTGTGACTGGGAAGACATTCGATACGTCGGACTGTCACCTCGGACTCATGTCTACAAGAGGGTGTGGACTGCTAATGAAGGGCCTGTTAGTTTAGAATGCTTTAACATGAGGTCAAAGCAATATTGACTCAATTTTTGAGTTAAGTCCCGCACGTCAAAAAGGGTCGGTAGTTGATATCGTTACGTTCCTTGTTTCGAGTGGATTAACATGATATATTTACATGTTAGAAACGGATTAAAGGTGAATGAGAAATTAGCAACCAAAGTTGAGTGTGTTACTAGTTTGGTTGTTAGATTTGGTTGTCTATGGGTTTGTATTCCACATAGGAAAACCATTAAACTTTTCTCACTTTATATATAGATTCCTTTATGAGGTGTGCCAGCGAGGCATATGGAGGGAAGATTATACATGGTGGGCATGGTACTAAACCCACCACACGCGCGCGCACGCCCGCCCGCAAGGCCGGGCCAGGCCGGGCCCGGGGACGCTGCGCGGGTGTGGGTGTGGCACGGATTTTCACTCCGGTTTGTATTTTTTTTTTTTGGAAAAACTCAAACACCTGAAGATTTTGAAGAGGACGTAACTGATACATTAAAGCTCGAGATTTACTCTTTAGCACGTTTTGCTTATTGGCATCAGGTGAGCTTATTTCTTGGACGTTTTTGACTGTTGGAGGGACAGGGTTTATGGCTCCCTTAATTGCTTTTTGCTGGCTGTTCCTCTTTGCTCCACTATATATAGCCGTGTCCAGAAGGAGCTATATACCCGAGCATTCCCGTGTTAGCACATAGCGTACTTTTATAAGCATTCTGCTACTCTTATTTCCTTCATACAGAGAGAGTCCTACGCTTCTTGTTCGCCGGCTCTTGCTTCGGTGTGCTACCATATTCAAGAGGTATAGTCGTTGTATCCTGGGAAGGATACGCCATAACCTTTAGCACCGTGTGAAGGGGCGTAAATCCTTTAAGGAAATCGTGTATCTCGAGCCTCGACTAATTTCGTTTATTCTTGTTTATTCGTTATTTCTAATTCAGTTTCTATTTGCCTTGTTATTATTTCTGCTTTATTTTATTACTAGTTTCTAACAGTCTTAAAGGATTTACTTTTATATTATTCTAAACTTTTACGGGTTTGATAAACTGTAGTATCTATTGCTTACAGTTTTCAAATCTGTATCAAACAGAAACTAGTTTTTGTTCACTACTGGTTTAAATTATTTATTATACAGGTTAACTAATTTCGGTTGGTTGAGTGCAGGAAATCTTATAACCTTTACTTTCAATCATGTCTGGAAATAACGAAACTCAAATTGGAAATAATGATGAAGTCCAATTTGTGGATAACACCCAAACTTGGACTACTGGAACAAGTGTGACTGGGGTTTCCATTGCTACCCTAAATGTTTCTGTGACTGTTGGGAACACCCCAACAGGAGTTACCATGACTGGGAATGTTGGAATTACAACAACTAATATGACTGTGCAGGTTCCTAGGACTGTGCAGGGATTCAGCGAATTTGGAGCCGCAATTGGATCAGCTTTCAGTTCATTTGGACAAGCCAACAATGTTGCTGGTTCAAGCAGTGCCTTTGGGGGAGCTATAAATATAGCTGGTTCGAGCAATGTTTTTGGAGGCAGGCCTATATTTGGGACAACCAACTATGCACCTCCACTTCCACATGCTGAGAAGCCAGAAAAGTTTTCTGGCAAAGACTTCAAGACATGGTAGCTTCAAGTGGAGTTTTATCTCACAACTTTAGGGCTGTTCATGTATGTGCAGCAAGATTCTCCATCCTTGGGGGATAACCCGGATGTGCAGACGGTGGCGGCTGTGGATGCTTGGAAGCACAGCGATTTCCTTTGCTGGAATTATATTTTGAATTGTTTAGAAACTTCCTTGTATAAAGTACATGCTAAATGTAAAACAGCTAAGGAAGTATGGATGTCTTTAGAGGATAAGTATGAGCTAGAAAGTGCTAGCACGAAGAAATTCGTAGTGACTAGATTTCTAGAAGTCTCTATGACAGATTCTAAACCAGTGATGTCACAGGTACAAGAATACCAGCTGATCATCCAAGAACTCTATGCTGAAGGGATGCCACAGGTTGAACAATTCCAAGTGGCTGCCTTAATAGATAAATTGCCCCCTGGTTGGAGTGAGTTAAAAAATCACCTCAAACACAAGCAACAGGAGATGACAATGAAAAACTTAATCCTGCGGCTTAAAATTGAGGAAGAAAATCGTTCAACTAGCAAATGGGGTATGCATGGTGGAATGAAATCCAAGGCCCACATGGTGGAACATGGTTTAAATCCCAACAAAAAGAGAAAGTTCACCAGTCAAGCTAATCGTGGGCAAAAGGGGAAGACAGTTGCTAGGAAACCCAAAGCTGACAAGAAGCAGTTCAATGGGACGTGTTATATCTGTGACAAACTGGTCACAAGGCAGAGGATTGCAGGTTGCGCAAGAGAAAAGCCTTAGCAAATGTCGTGGAAGACCTAGAAAGCAACGTGTCTGATCTAAATATCTCAGCAGTGGTGTCAGAAGTGAACATGGTGGGTAATCCTAAACAATGGTTCAATGACACAGGGGCTACTAGACACGTTTGTTCTGAGAAAAGACTATTCTCTTCCTACACAGTTAACACCAGGGAAGAAGTCTTGTACATGGGAAATTCTGCAACTTCCCAAGTGGTAGGTACAGGAATTGTGGTTCTAGAGATGACCTCTGGCATTAAGCTGACACTTAAGAATGTTCTGCATGTTCCTGAGATTAGGAAAAATCTAGTGTCCGGTTCTTTGTTAGGTAAAG
The DNA here is from genome assembly GCA_028554755.1 of Cordia subcordata. Lineage (NCBI taxonomy): Eukaryota > Viridiplantae > Streptophyta > Magnoliopsida > Boraginales > Cordiaceae > Cordia > Cordia subcordata. The sequence continues at coordinate 7,327,146 of JAPTOF010000020.1, forward strand.
CCGGACTCCCTATGCTGTTTAGTGCTGATAAAGTTGTAATCAAGAAGGGATATGATTTTGTGGGTAAGGGCTATCTCCATGAAGGGATGTATAAGCTAAGTGTTAGAGCCCAGATCCCAAAAGGAAATGTAATTGCTGGGCCTTCTGGCCAGAATGAGATTAATAAAATTGTTCCTTCTGCTTACTTCTTTGAATCTCCTACTTTATGGCATGAGAGGTTGGGACATGTAAACTTTGATTCTCTAAACAAACTTGTAAAAATGGGACTAATCCATGGAGTGGATTTTTCTAATCATAAAAAATGTGAAGTTTGTGTAGAATCAAAATTAACGAGAACTTCTTTCAAATCAGAGAAAGAACCACGTAACCTCTTGGATTAATTCATAGTGATATTTGTGATCTAAAATTTGTGCAAACAAGAGGCGGTAAAAAATATTTTATAACTTTTATCGATGATAGCACAAGGTATTGTTATGTATACTTACTAAGATCCAAAGATGAGGCTTTGGAGGCTTTTAAACAATACCAAGTTGAGGTGGAAAATCAACTAGGTAAAAAGATCAAAACTTTGAGAAGTGATAGGGGTGGAGAGTACGTATATCCTTTTGAAGCTTATTGTGCTGAACAAGGAATAATACACCAAACAACAGCTCCTTATTCTCCACAACAAAATGGGGTTGCTGAGCAAAAATAGAACTCTCAAAGAAATGATGAACGCCTTGTTGATAAATTCTGGTCTACCTCGAACTTGTGGGGAAAGCGATCTTGATGCAAATCATGTTTTGAAGAAAATACCCCACAAGAAACTAGAAAAAACACCGTATGAATTGTGGAAAGGTAGACCACCTTCATACAAATATTTAAGAGTGTGGGGCTGTCTAGCTAAAGTAGGAGTTCCTACTCCTAAAATGGTCAAAATAGGACCAAAGGCGGTTGTTGTATTTTCATTGGATATCTGTGAGCAGTCTTTGCGTATAGATTTCTTGTACATAAATCAGAAATTTCTGACATTCACGAGAATACAGTAATTGAATCTCGAAATGCTGAGTTTTTTGAGATGAAGTTTCCATATAAAGGGTCAAAAGAATCAAATTCTTCTGAACCCGGTTCGTCTAAAAGGGGTCTTGACCATTTAGATGTAGATAAAGAGGCTACAGCTCATGAACCTAGACGTAGTAAAAGGATAAAAACCTCTACGTCTTTCGGGCCTGACTTTATAACATTTATGTTAGAAAGTGAGCCCAGAACTTTCAAGGAAGCTATGTCTACTCCTGAGGCACCTCTTTGGCAAGAGGCGGTGAATAGTGAAATTGAGTCTATCATGCACAACCATACTTGGAAATTAGTGGATCTACCTCTTGGAAATAAGCCTTTAGGGTGTAAATGGATTTTCAGAAGGAAGATGAAAGCAGATGGATCAATAGACAAATATAAGGCCTGATTGGTTATAAAAGGCTATAATCAAAAGGAGGGTCTAGATTATTTTGACACGTATTCACCGGTAACTAGAATTACATCTATTCGAATGTTGATAGCTATTGCAACTATATATAGTTTGGAGATACATCAAATGGATGTGAAAACGGCTTTCTTGAATGGAGATCTAAAATAGGAGATCTATATGGAACAACCTGAAGGGTTTGTAGTTCCAGGTCAAGAGAAAAAAGTGTGTAAGCTTGTGAAATCTCTTTATGGTTTAAAACAAGCACCTAAGCAATGGCATGAGAAATTTGATCAAGTCATGCTTGTAAATGGGTTCAAAATCAACGAGTGTGACAAGTGTGTTTATTGGAAAGGAACAGATCAGAATTTTGTCATTGTTTGCCTTTATGTAGACGACATGCTTATTATGGGAAAGAATAATGAAGCGATTGTGTCTACAAAGAAGATGCTCTCCCGAAATTTTGAAATGAAAGACATGGGTGTTGCCGATGTAATCCTGGGCATAAAAATCATTAAAACACCTGAAGGTCTAGCCTTGTCTCAATCTCATTACATCAAGAAAATACTGAATAAGCATAATAACGGTGACATCGGGATTGCAAAGACTCCTTTAGATGTAAGTGTACATCTAAGGAAAAATACAAGTGAAGGGGTATCTCAATTGGAGTATTCCCGGATCATTGGGAGTCTAATGTACGTTATGAATCACAAGACCCGACATAGCCTGCGCTGTGAATAGGCTAAGTAGATACACTAGCAATCCAAGTCAAGAACATTGGGTTGCACTAATCAGGGTCTTAAGATACTTGAGATACACCATGAAATACGCGTTGCACTATACTACTTTTCCAGCTGTGTTAGAAGGATATAGTGACGCGAATTGGATATCAGACACAAAAGATTCAAAATCCACAAGTGGATACGTCTTTACCTTAGCTAGAGCAGTTGTGTCATGGAAGTCCTCTAAGCAGACATGTATAGCCACATCCACTATGGAATCTGAATTTATTGCTTTAGACAAAGCTGGAGAAGAAGCAGAATGGCTTCGACAATTCTTAGAGGACGTTCCATGTTGGTCAAAACCTGTAGCTGCTGTTAGTATTCATTGTGATAGTCAATCAGCGATTGGCAGGGCACAAAGTGTTATGTATAATGGTAAGTCTAGGCATATCGCCGTAGACATCACTGCTGATAGCGATTGCTCTCAAATGGGATTATTACTTTAGATTATGTAAAGTTTAAGGATAATATTGCGGATCCACTCACCAAAGGTGTAAATAGAGAGCAAGTTCTTAAGTTGTCGAGTGGAATGGGTCTTAAGCCTATAGAGTAACTAAAAGGTCATTATAATTGTCAACCCTACCTCGCTGATAGGAGATCCCTGAATCTTGGTTCAAAGGGGAAACTGGATTATGTATGACTTTATTCAAACACTGTGGGGGCATAAGCCTCATTTACCCATTCCTATTACAAGCAGACAATGCAGCCTGTGGGGTATAGGATAAGCTTAGCTTTTAATGATCTTTATAGCTTGGGAAAACCAAGTGGAGTATAGCAGGATACTCTTCACGAAGAATCACCTATATGAGTAAGGAGGGGCCGCTCCTAAGAGAATTGTAGGCTGAATTCTCTGAGTACTCATGAATACCGGGAGTTGTTCAGGGCCAAAATGAACACAACCATGAGAACTAAAAGTGTATTAAGAGATGTTGTGTGTATGCTGTTGTCTTGATTTACACTAAAACTGAATAGTTCAAAACATCCAGTCCACTGGTCAGCGAGTAAATTCGATGGTATACACCAAGGAAGGTTCAAAGCCAAAAGTTACCTATCCTGAGGCAGTATTTCTTTCCGGACTCTCTCATGCATTTACATTTGCATATTTACATAGTAGTCAGCTAATTTTCATTCATGTAGGGAATGTTAGTATAGAATGCTTTAACATGAGGTCAAAGGAATATTGACTCAATTTTTGAGTTAAGTCCCACACGTCAAAAGGGTTGGTAGTTGATATCGTTACGTTCCTTGTTTCGAGTGGATTAACATGATATATTTACATGTTAGAAACGGATTAAAGGTGAATGAGAAATTAGCAACCAAAGTTGAGTGTGCTACTAGTTTGGTTGTTAGATTTGGTTATCTGTGGGTTTGTATCCCACATAGGAAAACCATTAAACTTTTCTCACTTTATATATAGATTCCTTTATGAGGTGTGCCAGCGAGGCATATGGAGGGAAGACTATACATGGTGGGCATGGTACTAAACCCACCACACGCGCGCCCGCACGGCAGGGCCGGGCCAAGCCGGGTCCGGGGACGCGGCGCGAGTGTGGGTGTGGCACGGATTTTCACTCAGATTTTCACTCCGGTTTGTATTTTTTTTTTTGGAAAAACTCAAACACCTGAAGATTTTGAAGAGGACGTAACTGATACATTAAAGCTCAGGATTTACTCTTTAGCACGTTTTGCTTATTGGCATCAGGTGAGCTTATTTCTTGGACGTTTTTGACTGTTGGAGGGACAGGGTTTATGGCTCCCTTAATTGCTTTTTGCTGGCTGCTCCTCTTTGCTCCACTATATATAGCCATGTCCAGAAGGAGCTATATACCCGAGCATTCCCGTGTTAGCACATAGCATACTTTTATAAGCATTCTGCTAGTCTTATTTCCTTCATACAGAGAGAGTCCTACACTTCTTGTTCGTCGACTCTTGCTTCGGTGTGCTACCATAGTCAAGAGGTATAGTCGTTGTATCCTGGGAAGGATACGCCATAACCTTTAGCACCGTGTGAAGGGGCGTAAATCCTTTAAGGAAATCGTATATCCCGAGCCTCGACTAATTTCGTTTATTCTTGTTTATTCGTTATTTCTAATTCAGTTTCTATTTACCTTGTTATTATTTCTGCTTTATTTTATTACTAGTTTCTACCAGGGCCCCTCTCTGAGTTTGTGTACTACCACCATGAAATGGTTCTAGTGAGTAAAATATTTTAATTTTAATTTGAAATTTCGCGATTTATTTATTATCATTGTTGGAAAGAAGGGACGCCTCCAGCTTTGACGTCCTCGTCTCAAATAAATTTGTTTTTGTATTATTATATTTCTGGAGTCAATAATTTTATACAAGGAATTATTGAACTTAATCATTATTTTTCAGCTATTTTGTTGAGGTCTATCATGAAGATTCACTCGAATCACTTACTGAATTTTAAGTTTCGTCGTAAAAATCTATTAGTCACTCTTAATCAAGTAGATTCATATATAGATCAAACCACACTTAGAAGTAAGCCATTTTTCATTTTTATAGAAAGTTTTGTACAGAAACAATGGTATCCTCAATTCTATTCACTTTAGGATAATAATCAATTTATATATTTTGATATAAGGACGGTTCGGTAGAGAATAGACTTTCATGTGTAACTTGGACAAGACTTTTGTGGAATGAAAAGATTATTTAATTTACCGATAAGTTTCTTTGACCTACCAGATAAAGGAATGCCCCAAAAAAGTGATACTTTTCAGGAAATACCACCACCAGAAGGTGGTGAGACACCCTTCGTGCCTAGCTTCCGAGTAACAGAAAGAATGCTTGAGGAGTTCCCAGAAATGGTGGAGGAGCTGGAGAAGAAAGGCCTGCAATATAGCTTCACGGCTTTAAGCAAGAATGATACATCTTCTATGAGAGGTCGAGGTTGGGAAGATGCCTTCGGGACATCAGACCGTGCAGAAGCTGAGAAAAGGTGCGTAGTATGTAATTTTCGAGCATCTCGATGTTATCTTATTTTTATCACACATTCGTTGTCTTTTATGGATATATCCGGCTAGTTGATACGGCCAAAGATTTTCATACAAAAATTTCATGCATGCGTGTTTCCACTGTTTATACAGGGCAAAGGCTTTGGGAATGGATATGGTATGGCTACCAAATGGAGGGGTGAAGGTGGTAATAGGTCCAAGACCTCTGACGAAGGTATTTGATGGAAGAAAAAAGAGAAGAATGTGGTTCAACACAATGGTAGGCATGCATGGGAAGGAGACGAGCTCAGCCGCCATGGCGGACGGAAGTGAAATACCAAAGCAGTGGTGAAGAGGTGTGGAGAAATCATAGAAGAAGAGAGCATCCAATTCAAATGGGAGAAGGGCGATGTTCTCTTCCTTGATAATTTGGCTGTGCTTCATGGCCGCAGGCCTTCTCTTCCTCCTCGAAGGGTCCTTGTTGCAACCACCAAGTGATTATCAAATCACCCACACCTCACTCTCATGATGGAGTATTGAAATTATCAAATTTTCACATAAACAAATAGGTTTATAAAATGCGTTTGTAACACCCCTTTCCTTTCTATTTTACTTCTTGAGGGGGCTGAAAGCGTCTTAATAAAATTAGAAATAATCCTCCCTCGTATTCTATGGACAATGGATCTATATCTATATTTATGTCTATATCTATATAATAATAATGAACTTCATCTTTCAAGTTGTCTTAAAAGATGTCACATGTCATGATTTAGAGTATTAATAGTATCAAATCAACAAGTTTTAATTTCTGCAGATTCCACCTTAATTAAGTTTTTTTATAAAATAATCATTATTTAAGATTTTGCACCAAATAAAACACTCTTCCTGACTTGGAAGGATTAAGAATGGTCCTTAATTGTCAATTCGCTATGCCCGTTTACTCTGTTAATATTATTAAAAACATCATAAACAAAAATAAAGAGAAGAATATAGTAATACGAATTAATTAACTAAGTTCAATAAGAAATTCAATAAAACAAAAGTTCCAAACTAGAATAAGAAATTCATTTTATTCAAAATAGTAAAGAAGTTTATAATCCCAACTCAATGAGATACGTACGATGCACAATATTCATAAGTCTGGGATAATGCAAATCACCTACAACTTATTAATCTATTCTACCAAGAGAAAAATCCTATACTAAATTTGAATAAAGCATTGTGAAATAGCCATTCTGATGTTCATGCTTTTGAAGGAACCTCATCTTGAGTGGTGCTGCCATGTGGGAAATGAGGGAAATGAGGAAAATGAGGGAAATGGAAGCCTCCTGAGGGAATGGGTGGGTGTACATGTGGCCATTGGAATTTAGGGAAGTGATCGTTTGATGGCATGGGAGGGTGCACAAATGGAAATGGGTGGGGAAAGTGAGGGAAAAAGTATGGATGAGGATGCCAAAAGAAATGTGGTATTCCCCTCCCAAAGAAAAAGTCTGGGTGTTTTACTTGTGATGAAGCATCTTCTGCAGATGATTTAGATTCATCAGCTGCTAAGCCATGAGAGAGCAATAGAGCAAAGCATACGAAAAATAGAGCAGAGAATGACACTTTTCTTGCCATGATTTTGTATACGGAAAGCTCACAGTTTGAGTTTTTTTGTGAATGAAATGAATGGAAATGGTGGTAGTATTTATAGTGTGCGAGTGGCTAAGTGTAGTTAAGTAATTGCATGCAATTTGATAGGGTTTTGCTTCTTTTGTGGTTATCATCTTAATGTTCCTGATTGTTCATGAAAATGGATAAGCCAACTAGTTATAGTTACTCAATAAAACTCTAAATAGAAAGATTTGAAAATCTAATGAAGGAAATGCAAGCGATTTTCTTTTTCAAATGTAAGTATGTAACACAGCTTGCCTATTCAAATTTAATGTATTATTGGCATTAATATAAACTTTTCTGGAAAGGGTCAGTAATTTTTATCTGTCTTAAACAAATGCATAACTTTATCAAAAAATTTTTTTTTCCTTATACATTAGTTTGTTCCAACGTTGTATATAATACATATACGTTAATTTTAATATTTGTTTAAGGAAATATGGTTTTGTTTCAAGTCTAATTGACAGTGCTTGAATACACCTTTTTGATGTGTTGTAATCTAACTGATTCATGTGTTGTAAATCAAATAGAAGGTTAATCCATAGCCTAAACATAATTTTTGGCAAACGATTTTTATTTTCAAATAAATCATTAAGGAATCTAATAAATTGTATAGATACATTATAATGATTATCATATTAAGATCATATATTAAAGAATTAAAAAAGAATCTCTATTTTTCATTGTTTATCTCTCACAAAAAATATATAATAAAAATTTAACAACGTTATCTTTGCTTTATATAATTACTTTGAATAATAAGAAATTATTTGATCCAAAGACTTTTCAATCTTTGACGTGATCTCTTATTTCATGCAATTGCAAATATATAATGAAAAGAATTTTTAAAAATTCACACAGATACTCTTTTAATTTGTCAGTGAATATTCACGTGTGGCTTGTTCCTGAAGATAAAAAATAAAGCTTAATAGATGATCCACAAATAAACTTGATATTGAACTATTTATATTTCTAAAATAAATACAATGTAATACATATATATGTGAAACTAGTGGAATCTCTTATTAGATGCTCACGATGGATATTTGTAATTGACTAATTGCTTTAAAAATGCTCTATTTATATTAGTTATGATAAAATTAACAATGAGTACAAATAGCATAGTATTAAATGTGAAATACTAATTTCACAATAGCATAACAATTAATTAAGTTAATTAAATAAAATCAATTTCTAAAGCAATTACAAATACCCATTAGGATTATCTTGTTTTTCTTTAAAAAGAAAACATTTGAAAGTTCCAAACATTCGTAGCACATGAAAAGGAAACATTTCCAACTTTCTATGGTGGATGTACTATGCAAAAAGTTGGGAAGAAATTAAGAAGAGTAATAGATGATTTTCTGTTTTTTTTCTTCTTCCACCAATGTGAAAATCATGCAAAAAAATAATAATAAAGTTTATGCCATGTGAGTTGCTGCAAAATTAACTATTAGATTACGTTTGGTATATAGAAATGACCTGGAATGAAATAGTCATTCTAGATTCTCATTCCCTTTCTTTTGTTTGGTGGAACTAATTAAAGACGGAAAGCCCATTACCATGAAATGGCCTTTGCAGGAAAAGTAGGAAAACCCATTCCTTAACCAAAATCAAGGAATGAGTATTTTAACTTAAGTTGGAATAATAAAAAATAAAATAAAATCAAAAAATAATTTATTGTTCCCCGTTCAAATCTTCAATTGTTATAACAAATAAAAAATCAAAAATCAAAAAATCAAAAATTAAGAAATTTAAAATACAATTTTTTTTTTCATTTTTAACTCTTTTTCTCCAAAAAAAAATAGGTGTAATTTTATTAGATGATTCACTTTTCTCTCAATTATGTTAGAAAAGTAAATAAATTGAAATATGGTGATAAAAATAAAAAATGATTGAACAAATAAAACTATGTTTTATTGTTGTTCAAAAGACAAAGTATTTTAATTTATGTTAATATTGTATGAAAACAATTGTCACGTATAAGTCTAAATTTATGCCAAATTAAAGAATAAGTGCATTTTGGTTAATTGAATTGATTTTTATTTTGTTCTAATTTTGTTTTAAATAATTTTATCAAATATATCAAATAAGATAGTCATTCCATTTTAGCTTTTTTATAGTTTTAACCAAATATAAGAAAAAAAAAAGTATTTCATGGTCATTCTGTCTTGAATTCTTTTCTGCCTTGAATGATCATTTATTTCCAAACCATTCTATCATACCAAACGGGATAGTTATTTAAGTAACTGATAGCTATTTAAGTTTAGTTGCAAATAGGTAATTAAATAAAATGTGTTTTATAAAAACTGATAGTTGTTTAAGTAGCTAATGGCTATTTAAGTTTAGTTGCATATAGGTGATTGAATAAAATATATTTCATAAAATAAGTTGTTGGATTAGCTATTAAATGCAAAATGACGTAAAAAGATATTGATATTGTATTATTATTGTTATAATAACTACAAATGCTATAACTATGGTTGAAATAAGATATATAAGATTGCCAAAAAGGTTGAAACACTAAATTCTAGAAACACTATATCAAATAAAAATACTACTTGAAATACTGTTGTTATTGAATAATCAAAAATTGGATAAAATAGTGTTTTAATTGGTCAAAACACTAAATACTACTCAAAATACTTAAAATACTACTACCGAACAAAATCTTATTAAAAGCAAAAAAATAACATTTTTTGGAGTCACCTAACTTTTACTTTAACTGCAACCAACAATACCTATAAAGTAAAAAGGAATAGCTGAAAGAGTTATTAATCTAATTTTTTAAAAACAAAGGACTTGAATGCCCCCTTTTTAACCTAATAATAGGTCGCGGCTCCCCCAATATCAAATTGTAGCTCTACCCTGATATTTGGTACACGACCTTCTGTAAATTCTTTTAACTTGAATAAGTTTTAGAGTACCTAGAAAGAATGATAAGTAGAATATCTTATTTATGTGATAGAACTTTGTTAAATATTTCTTGGAAGAACCATAGTTTCTTTGTATTTTTTTGAAATCTCTTACTTTTATGGAATTCGAACCTAAGACCAGAAAAGATAGTCTCACCAATTGGGCTATGTCGTGTTCCCTCCTGAAAGAACCATAGTTGCCTTTATAACTCGGAAAAAGTTGCTCTAATTGCCGGTATAGGCCCAATATAGATTAAGAATATTGAGCTGAACCCAAGGGATCTTTTGAAAAGCAAATATCGTTATGACATAATTGAAAATTAAAGAAAGAAAATTTAAGAGGGAAAAAGAGGGTGTTTTATCATATACGAATTTTACAATACAGCCAACCCTATCAGACAAAAGTCCAATTTGAAAAAATAGAAGCTGAATCCTTATTGATAGCAAAAACATAAGACCTCTATTTATAGTAAAAAATAATATTTATAGAAGAAATACAAGAAATATCGTACTAAACTATTCAAGGCAAAAATATAAGAGAAGTTGCATGTAAAGCTTTGCATGATGAGTTTAGAATACCAAGATTCAATCAATATTATCCTTTGTGATCAGTTTAAATATAATAATTTAATGCTAACTATTCCATAACCATAACGAGATTTATAATTTTATATTAACACTTTAGTGCTTTGTGTTGATTAGATGAAAAAGAAAAAAGAAAAAGATAATAGTGTCTACAAATATCTCTTTAATTTTAATAGCCCAGTGAGGCAGTGATCGTGATCATTAGATTGAGTTTTACTGAATCACTACAACTTGATAGTTGGCTTATTATCTATGTTCGTTAACAATCAGAAACGTTAATTAAGATGATAATGATAAAAAGAAGCAAAACCCTATCAAATTGCATGCAAATAGTTAACTATCCTTGGCCACCGCACACTATAAATACTCCCACCATTTCCATTCATTTCATTCACAAAAAAACTCGAAGTGTGAGCTTTCCATATATAAAATTATGGCAAGAAAAGTGTCATTCTCTGCTCTATTTTTCGTGTGCTTTGCTGTGTTGCTCTCTCATGGCTTTGCAGCTGATGAATCTAAATCATCAGCAGAAGATGCTTCATCACAAGTAAAACACCCAGACTTTTTCTTTGGGAGGAATACCACATTTCTTTGGCATCCTCATCCATACTTTTTCCCTCACTTTCCCACCCATTTCCATTTGTGCACCCTCCCATGCCATCAAACGATCACTTCCCTAAATTCCAATGGCCACATGTACACCCACCCATTCCCTCAGGAGGCTTCCATTTCCCTCATTTTCCTCATTTCCCTCATTTCCCACATGGCAGCACCACTCAAGATGAGGTTCCTTCAAAAGCATGAAGATCAGAATGGCTATTTCACAATGCTTTATTCAAATTTAGTATAGAAGTTTTCATCTTACTAGAATATATTAAGAAGTTGTAGGTCATCTTCTGTATCACCCCCGACTCTGTGGACATTGTGCGATTTGTGTTCTATCAAAGTTGGGGGTGAATACTTCTCTAGTAGTATGAATAAATTGAGTAAATTGAAGTTGTTACTCTATTTGGTACATTATTTTTATTATTATTAAACTTAGTTATTTCCGTTTATCATTATTGTTATTTATTTCTTTTGATCTAATTTAGTAACGATTTTTGAAAATAAAAATTAATTTGTGCAATGCTGGACCAAAGACTCTCTTTAGGCGATTACAATTCGTTTGGAATATTTTCTTGCATGTAAAGGCAGCGCCTCTTTAGAAGGCTTTAGAACGGATAGTATTGCGGTTCTAATTCGTTACATTTTCAACTTCTCTCGAGGAAAAAATTTTCAGATTTTTTGCGGAGGTCACAAAAAGAATGTTTTTAATTTATTTCGAACAATTCACTAAAAACTTATTGTAATTCACTAAAGCTTCTTTGACGAAATCTGGACCTTCATTTATTGTTAAACTCATAATGCCTGATAATAATTAGTGATCTTTCCATGAAAATAGTTAGTACTAAAAGTCTTACTATATTGGGAAATACATTGACTTGAGTAACAAAAATGGATGCGAATTGACACTCAAGAAATTTATATTCACTAGGCCCTCCTTATATACAAAGGGGAGAAAAGGAAAGAAAAAGTTAGGCCCTCTATGTATTGTTAAACTGACAATCATTTAGTTCCTATTAATTTGGTCTCAATGAATTCATTCGAGAAATGTATTCAATTCAATATCAATGTTATTTATGGATTGCTTACTAAGTATCCTTTATTATAAGGTACAAGAAGCACATGAAAATTCACTAATAAAAGACTTTTGTAGTTCTTATCTAGGTTCTTATGTGAAATTTTAACTAATTATTTTAGTTATTGTTGCACTTATAGGACCTAAGAGGTCATACCAAAGAATGAAAGTATTTATTCAAATAATTTTTGTTTATAAATTTAGAAAATAATATTTGTAATTTTTATTCCAGTAAATTCCATTTTACCAATGATTTCTTGGTTAAAATGCAAAGCGTGCCATGTACATTTTGTATCATCCAGATCTTTTTCATGGTATTAATTCGTCCAAACAAGAGTAAACATTAAACCACAAGAGTCTATGTATTGAAGACTCTTGTATTTTTTTGTTCTTATATTTTCTTGAAAAAACTGTAATCCACTATACGTATACACACTAAACATTAAACCACAAGAGTCTATGTATTGAAGACTAGATCTTTTTTATGGTATTAATTCTTCCAAACAAGGGCGTAAGGGTAAAGATATTTTTGTTCTTATATTTTTTTGAAAAAACTGTAATCCACCTATATGTATACACACTAAACATTAAACCACAAGAGTCTATGTATTGAAGACTATATTTTTCTCAAGGTAAAATAAAAGAAAAATATGTAATATAATCATGGGGCATTTAGTTCACGAAATCTTAGGATTCCTGGAAATGTAATATTAGGAATGTTGGATTTCTATATTTAGTTCACAAAATGGAAAAACATTAATTAGAATGTAACATTCCCAGGAATCCAATATTTTTACAAATTGGCCAATTTTCATCCCCATGTTAGGGGGTGGAAATCTCATATTCCCGAGTTGTGAGAATGTATAAATTAAAATTAAAAGACCAAAAAGCCATATTTAAGATGCTCTCATGTAAGATAAAAAATTAACAATAATAAAAAATAATAAACTAAAGAATTAACTATGTAAGAATAATATAAATAATAAAAATAATCATAAATTATAATGATAAAAATAAATAAATAAATTAATTAAAATAAAATAATTAAAATTTAATTAATTAAAAACAGAAATTTTATAATTGAAAATTTAGAAAAAAAATAAATTTAATAATAAAATGATAAAAATAAAAATTTATTTAAAACTAATAATTACATATAAAAATAATTAAAATTTAAATAAACATAAAAGTTAGAAATAATGATAAAATGAATAAATTTAATTAATAAATAGAACAATTAATTAATTAAAATATTATAATAATTAAAAGTAAATAATCAATAAATTAATTGGTTAATTAATTCATTTAAAAGTTAATAAAATTAAAAATTAAATAATTTAAAATGAAATAACAATGATGAATGAATTAATGAATTAAAAATTATAATAATTAGTTAATTTATTAAAAATAATAAAATAAAAATTAATAATAATTAAATTATTTAATTAATAATTAATTTAAATTAAAAATTAAAAATAATAAAAAATTAATTTTATATTTTTCTTATAACATTTTTTTAATTTAGACATTTTTGGAAAATAGCCCAAGATTCCCAGGAATATTAGATTTAGGTGAAACATAACAAGTTAGCATTTTCTTAGAAATACTCAAAATGTTCCTAGGAATACTTTTGATATATCAAACAGTTTTCATATCATTCCCCAGAATGACATTCCCAAGAATTTTATTCTAGGAAATGATTTTTTGTTTTTTGAACCAAACAACCCCTATATATGTAGTAGATAGATGATTATCATACTAAGACCATATATGAAAAAATTAAGAAATAAATCTATATTACACATTACTTGTCTCTCGAAAAAAATATAATAAAAAAAAAAATTCCTATTTTCCACTATGCAATGGTGGAGCCAGGACTCTATGGTCATGGGGACTACTTATTTACACATAATTATTTACAATGACAGGGTTAATAAGATCCTTTTAGCTAGTAATAATTTCATATTTTATCATGATTATTAGGATTGTAATATAAATTATTCAGACATAGCCAAAAATTTACTAGTAAATATTTTGAATTAATCTCAATTCGTGATAGTTTTAAATCAATTTTATGCATTACCTTATTCCAATGTCATTAGATCCAAAAAAACTTGTTGCTCAAAAATTGAAATTCTTTTCAAGAATTTATCCATAAATCCTTTTGTTTCATTCACAGAAAAAGTTGTTAATAAAGAGCTTTGAATTAAATCTCTATCATTTATTTTTTTAGATGAAAGAATCTTGAAGTCTAAAGTTACCTATTAACCATGCACTTGATAGAAAAGGCACTATATTTCTATATTTTTCTTTCATTTCTCCTTGTTTTCACTCTTTCTCTTCAAGGCCTAGGCACAAGATAGATTGGCATTTTCTTATTTTCAAGAGCTACTAATGATGAGGTCATGAAGCGTGCACCCCATAATTATTTACTAGTTATTAATTTATAATAGTCTATGTATTTTAGAATCATTTACTAATGGGGTAATGTACTTTAAAGGCCTTTCGTATTCTAGATATAGTTCTACATCTTTTTCTCAATCAACATTCTTCGTTGCATGATAAACAAGTGTCATTAAATTGTTAATCTTCAAAAACTTATTGAACCATTTAAATGAAATTAGTCAATTTTTTTTAAAATTTTTTGTGACTTCAGGAGATGCCTATTTACTAAATGCACAATATATTTTAGGCTATGGATTAACCTTCTATTTGATTTACAACACATGAATCAGTTAGATTACAACACATCAAAAAGGTGTATTCAAGCACCGTCAATTAGACTTGAAACAAAACCATATTTCCTCAAACAAATATTAAAATTAACGTATATATATTATATACAACGTTGGAACAAACTAACATATAAGGAAAAAAATAATTTTTTGATAAAGTTATGCATTTGTTTAAGACAGATAAAAATTACTGACCCTTTCCAGAAAAGTTTATATTAATGCCAATAATACATTAAATTTGAATAGGCAAGCTGTGTTACATACTTACATTTGAAAAAGAAAATCGCTTGCATTTCCTTCATTAGATTTTCAAATCTTTCTATTTAGAGTTTTATTGAGTAACTATAACTAGTTGGCTTATCCATTTTCATGAACAATCAGGAACATTAAGATGATAACCACAAAAGAAGCAAAACCCTATCAAATTGCATGCAGTTACTTAACTACACTTAGCCACTCGCACACTATAAATACTACCACCATTTCCATTCATTTGATTCACAAAAAAACTCAAACTGTGAGCTTTCCGTATACAAAATCATGGCAAGAAAAGTGTCATTCTCTGCTCTGTTTTTCGTATGCTTTGCTCTATTGCTCTCTCATGGCTTAGCAGTTGATGAATCTAAATCATCAGCAGAAGATGCTTCATCACAAGTAAAACACCCAGACTTTTTCTTTGGGAGGGGAATACCACATTTCTTTTGGCATCCTCATCCATACTTTTTCCCTCACTTTCCCCACCCATTTCCATTTGTGCACCCTCCCATGCCATCAAACGATCACTTCCCTAAATTCCAATGGCCACATGTACACCCACCCATTCCCTCAGGAGGCTTCCATTTCCCTCATTTTCCTCATTTCCCTCATTTCCCACATGGCAGCACCACTCAAGATGAGGTTCCTTCAAAAGCATGAAGATCAGAATGGCTATTTCACAATGCTTTATTCAAATTTAGTATAGAAGTTTTCATCTTACTAGAATATATTAAGAAGTTGTAGGTCATCTTCTGTATCACCCCCGACTCTGTGGACATTGTGCGATTTGTGTTCTATCAAAGTTGGGGGTGAATACTTCTCTAGTAGTATGAATAAATTGAGTAAATTGAAGTTGTTACTCTATTTGGTACATTATTTTTATTATTATTAAACTTAGTTATTTCCGTTTATCATTATTGTTATTTATTTCTTTTTGATCTAATTTAGTAACGATTTGTTGAAAATAAAAACTAAGACTACATATATATGATATCTGTATCTGGATCATGTTTGTGCAATGCTGGACCAAAGACTCTCTTCAGGGTTTTTACAATACGTTTGGAATATTTACTTGCATCTAAAGGCAGCGCCTCTCTAGAAGGCTTTTAGTGCCGATAGTATTCCGGTTCTAATTCCTTACATTTTCAACTCTTCTTGAGGAAAACTTTTTTCAGATTTTTTGCGGAGGTCACAAAAAGAATGTTTTTAATTTATTTCGAACAATTCACTAAAAACTTATTGTAATTCACTAAAGCTTCTTTGACGAAATCTGGACCTTCATTTATTGTTAAACTCATAATGCCTGATAATAATTAGTGATCTTTCCATGAAAATAGTTAGTACTAAAAGTCTTACTATATTGGGAAATACATTGACTTGAGTAACAAAAATGGATGCGAATTGACACTCAAGAAATTTATATTCACTAGGCCCTCCTTATATACAAAGGGGAGAAAAGGAAAGAAAAAGTTAGGCCCTCTATGTATTGTTAAACTGACAATCATTTAGTTCCTATTAATTTGGTCTCAATGAATTCATTCTAGAAATGTTATTTATGGATTGCGGATTGCTTACTAAGTATCCTTTATTATAAGGTACAAGAAGCAAGTGAAAATTCACTAATAAAAGACTTTGTAGTTCTTATCTAGGTTCTTATGTGAAATTTTAACTAATTATTTTAGTTATTGTTGCACTTATATGACCTAAGAGGTCATACAAAGAATGAAAAGTATTTATTCAAATAATTTTTGTTTATAAATTTAGAAAATAATATTTGTATTTTTATTCCAGTAAATTAAATTTTACCCATGATTTCTTGGTTAAAATGCAAAGCGTGCCATGTGCTTTTTGTATCATCCAAATCTTTTTCATGGTATTAATTCGTCCAAACAAGGACGTTTAAGGGTAAGGATATTTTGTTCTTATGTTTTATTGAAAAAACTATAATCCACCTATATGTATACACACTAAACATTAAACCACAAGAGTCTATGTATTGAAGACTATATTTTTTCTCAAGATAAAATAAAAAGAAAAATATGCAAAACTTTTGGTATAAAAACATTTTTTATATACGAGGGATTATGGTTTTTTGAATAAATAATAAGGCAAAATTTTGAAAAAGGAAAATTTTGTTCCGATGCATAGTGTGAGATCCTGCATTGATTTGTGAAATGATTTGTGACTTGTTTATAAGTGAGTCGCTCGTGGGCCTGGGGGGCTGGGTTCGGGAGTGTGACATAGTGTCGCTAAGTACTAGTGTATTATAGTTTTCTTAAATAAAGCAAAAGACAAAAGTATACAAAACTTTTTATGTTGTAATTACGTAATGTTTCTGTATTTAGGATTATAATTTTTCTAATAAAATAAAAGGTAAAAATATACGAAATATTTTATGAAATAATGTACTATGTATCTATGTATTGGACCAGTATAGTCGATTTTAATAAAGTTAAAAGACAATATATTTATTGCAAAGGATTTATTTAGCATAATTATTAGAGCCTGTTTGGCTCTGCTTATTTTGTGGCTTATAAGCCCTAACAATAAAAAGTAGGTGAGAGAGCTTTTTACTGTTAGAGCTTATAAGCCCCAAAATAAGTAGAGCCAAACAGGCTCTAAATAATATGGGAGAATTTAGGTAATATGAAAAGTTTATGAGAGAATTTGGGTTTTACCCAAAAATAGAGGCACTGATTTTTCGTGTTGGGGGGGGGGGGGGCCAAGCATCCCCGAACTCACCAAGCATATATAATATATTGTGCATTTAGTAAATAGGCATCTCCTGTGAAGTCACAAAAAAAAAAAATATTGACTAATTTCATTTAAATGGTTCAATAAGTTTTTGAAGATTAACAATTTAATGACACTTGTTTATCATACAACGAAGAATGTTGATTGGGAAAAAAAATATATAACTATATCTAGAATACGAAGGGCCTTTAAAGTACATTACCCTATTAATAAATGATTCTAAAATACGTAGGCTATTATAAATTAATAACTTGTAAATAATTATGAGGTGCACGCTTCAGTAGCTCATTATTAGTGGCTCTTGAAAATAAGAAAATGCCAATCTATCTTGTGCCTAGGCCTTGAAGAGAAAGAGTGAAAACAAGGAGAAATGAAAGAAAAATATAGAAATATAGTGCCTTTTCTATCAAGTGCATGGTTAATAGGTAACTTTAGACTTCAAGATTCTTTCATCTAAATGAATAAATGATAGAGATTTATTTCAGAGCTCTTTACTAACAATTTTTATGTGAATGAAACAAAAGGATTTATGGATGAATTTTTTAAAAGAATTTCAATTTTTGAGCAACAAGTTTTTTTTTTGGATCTGATGACATACGAATAAGATAATGCGTAAAATTGATCTAAAACTATCACGAACTCAGATTAATTCAAAATATTTACTAGTAAATTTTGGGCTATACCTAAATATTTTATATTATAATCCTAATAATCATGATGAAATATGAAATTATTACTTGCTAAAAGGATCTTACTAACCCTGTCATTTATGTGTAAATAAGTGCTCCCCGTGACCATAGAGTCCTGGCTCTGCCACTGCTCAGAGGAAAATAGGAATATCTTTTTTTATTATATTTTTTTGAGAGACAAGTAATGTGTAATATAGATTTATTTCTTAATTTTTTCATATATGGTCTTAGTATGATAACCATCTATCTATTATATATATAGGGGGTGTTTGATTTAAGAAATAAAAAATCATTTTCAAGAATCACATTCCCAATAATTGAACTCCTGTGAATGTGATTGTCGGTAATGATATAAAAATAGTTTGATATATCAAAAGTATTCTTGGGAATATTTTCAGTATTTCTAGGATAATGCCGACTTGATATGTTTTTCTTAAATCTAATGTTCCTGGGAATGTTAGGCTATTTTTCAAAAGTGTCTAAATTAAAAAATGTTTTAAGAAAAATATAAAATTAATTAATTTTATTTTTAAAAATTTTAATTTATTATTTTTAATCAATTAACTAATTATTATAATTTTTCATTCATTCACTCATCATTTTTATTTAATTTTAAATTATTTAATTTTAAATTTTATTAACTTTTAATTAATTAACTAATTAATTTATTTATTAATTAATTGCTTTCAATTATTATAATATTTTAATTAATTAATTTTATATTGATTAATTAAATTAATTCATTTCATCATTATTTCTAATTTTTATGTTTAATTAAATTTTAATTATTAGGTTTAAATTAATTTTTTATTTTTATTATTTTATCATTAAATTTATTACTTTTCTAATTTTTCAATTATATAATTTCTATTTTTAATTTTTTATTAATTAATTTTTAATTATTTTTTATTTTAATTAATTACTTTTTTTATTTTTATCAACATAATTTATAATTATTTTATTTTTATTATTTATATTATTTTTACATAATTAATTTTTTTAGTTTATTATTTTGTTATTATCGTTAATTTTTTATCTTACATGAGAGCATCTTAAATATCACTTTTTGGTCTTTTAATTTTAATCTATAAATTCACACAACTGAATATGAGATTCCTACCCCCTAACATAAGGATGAAAATGGCCAATTTGTAGGTCACATTCCCATTAATGTTTTTTCATTTTGTAAACCAAACATGAAAATCCAACATTTCTGATTTTATATTTCGAGGATATAAGATTTAGTGAACTAAATGCCCCCACAAAGTATAAACAGTTGAACCACATTATTTTCCTCTAAATTTTTTTGGTTCACATAAAGTTGTCACATGTCATTTGTACATGAAAAAGGAAAAGACTAATATGTTACATTGGAAAGATCTCAATAAATGACGGAAATATATCAATCTACTCCCCATGATTTTTTTTCCTAAAATTATTAGATTTTTCAAAAGTATAAAAGTTGTAATCAATGTTGAAAATTTAATAAGATAAAATATATTACTATCTTATCTCTTACACTAATTGTCAAAATTGACCATTAATAATAATAAAACATAAAAATACCCATTTTTCTCGTATATTACATGAGTACAACACTATTTAAATTATGTATTGTGAATTCAAATTAATATATTGTGTAATTTCTTTTATTATAATCTAATGAGATTTTTTTTTAATTATTTTACACATTACATGTCAATAAAATTATGTTTCACTTTTCCCGTGAATATATATATATATATATATATGTATATATCTACCAATATTTTCCTTCATTAGATATTCGAATCCCTTCTCAAGAGTTTTACTCAATCATTATAACTTGAAGCAGGGTAGGCTTATTATCCATAACGTGAACAATTAGAATCATTAGCAAGATAATGATCAAGAAGCAAAACCCTATCAAATTGCCTGCAGTTACCCAAGTACACTTAGCTACTAGACACTATAAATATTCCACCATTTCCATTCATTTCATTCACAAAAAAACTCAGAAGTGTGAGCTTTCCATATATAAAATCATGGCAAGAAAAGTGTCATTCTCTGCTCTATTTTTCGTATGCTTTGCTGTGTTGCTTTCTCATGGCTTAGCAGCTGATGAATCTAAATCATCAGCAGAAGATGCTTCATCACAAGTGAAACACCCAGACTTTTTCTTTGGGAGGGGAATACCACATTTCTTTTGGCATCCTCATCCATACTTTTTCCCTCACTTTCCCCACCCATTTCCATTTGTGCACCCTCCCATGCCATCAAACGATCACTTCCCTAAATTCCAATGGCCACATGTACACCCACCCATTCCCTCAGGAGGCTTCCATTTCCCTCATTTTCCTCATTTCCCTCATTTCCCACATGGCAGCACCGCTCAAGATGTGGTTCCTTCAAAAGCATGAGGATCAGAATGGCTATTTCACAATGCTTTACTAGAAATTAGTATAGAAGTTTTCATCTTACTAGAATATATTAAGAAGTTGTGGGTCATCTTCGGTATCGCCCCCGACTCTGTGGACATTGTGCGATTTGTGTTCCATCAAAGTTAGGGGTGAATACTTCTCTAGTAGTATGAATAAATTGAGTAAATTGAAGTTGTTACTCTATTTGGTACATTTATTTTTATTATTATTAAACTTAGTTATTTCCGTTTATCATTATTGTTATTTATTTCTTTTTGATCTAATTTAGTAACGATTTGTTGAAAATAAAAATTAAGGCTACATGTACAGTATGTTTGGAATATTTACTCGCATTTGAAGGCAGCACCTGTTTAAAAGGCTCGTAGTGCGGATAGTATTTCTGTTCTAATTCTATTGGAATGGCTGAAATTTATGTCATTTTCAACTCCTTGAGGAAAACATTTCAGAATTTTTGCGGATGTCACAAAAAGAATGTTTTTTTAAAAAACTTATTTCGAATAAAAAACTAAAAACTTATTGTAATTCACTAAAAGCTTCTTGACGAAATCTGGACCTTTATATATTGTTAAACTCATAATGCCTTCCATGAAAATGGTTAGTCTATAAGTCGTACTATATTGGGTAATACATTGACTTGAGTAACAATAATGGATGCGAATCGACACTCAGGAAGTTTATAATTTGTTTTTGATTAGTTTCACTATGCCCTCTATATATATAGAGTGGGGGAAAAAAAAAAGAAAAATTAGGCCCTCTATGTATAGTTAAACTTCTCAAGTTACAAGAATCATGTCTTGTAGAATTTAACCCCCTGGATATAATTATATAAATTCAAAATCTTTTTTTTAAAGAATTATATAAAAAACTGAAGCCGACTTCAATGAGTATATAAACTCAAATGATTTTATTTTTAAAAAAGAATTATACAAAAAAAAAAAAATGAATGCGAACTTCAACGCGCTTACATAGAAATTTCCCCAACTTTGAGACTGTTAGCACTATTTTGTGGTTCATGGTGCAGGCAACACCCGAATACGATTCAAAAATAATTAGAAATTGAGGTCTCATGAACTCCATAATCTTTTGCACGGTTGGAGGCAAGGGGATCCCTCAAAAGGATTTTTTCATCTATATTTTTATTCTTAAAAATTTGAAAAAATTCTTAATCTATATTCGTGATATCAATGGCTTTATTTTTCACTAGTATAATTGCCCACAATCATGACTCAACTGTGGAAAAGTTAGTGTGAAATCATTTTAGAATATAATGAAATTATGCTAACCTTTGTCTTGCACTAGATAAAAATTAGTCTTGAGAGATATTGTGTATTTTAAAAAATGTATGTAGGGAAGAGCATAAAAGATGTTTTCCCTATAGTGCCCCGTTATATAGACTTGAATCTTGTACATTTGAATAGTCATGTCTTTTTAATACTAAATATCTTTTTAAACGAAAAGGTGTAATTTTAATGAATAGGCATCTTTTTAATACAAATGTATAAACTTTCACTAAATAATTACCTTTTTATATGAATAAGTGCAAAGTCCACTATTCAGAAAATGATGTTATTTTTTAAAAATGTCCTACTCGCAATATCTGGGTGGTTTTTATAGCAAAAGAAGACATTGTTCCCCACTTTACATGGGTGGCTTACGGGGTCACTACAAAAAGTGCCATTTTCAACTTAAAGCTTTTCATTCATTGTAGTATATTGCCATGTCTATTACACAAGTACTGACACGAGGTTCGCACTCACTCACATCACTCAAAAGTTTTATCTTCAAAACGCTGACAAAACAACATTCTCCAAAACATCCACTTAGTAGAAGAGTCATGCTGTACTATGTTTCTCTTGGAGTCATTATTGCATCAATTAATGCGTATCCGATGTCTCAGGAAGCTGAGAGAGTGATAAATCTACCTGGTCAGCCAAAAAGCCCATCAATCTCACACTTCTCTGGCTACATCACAGTTAATGAAGATCATGGCAGGGCTCTTTTTTACTGGTTCTTTGAGGCTCAATCTGAACCAAGCAAAAAGCCCCTCCTCCTCACGCTTAATGGAGGTATATAGCTAGCAAACAAAATAATTTGGATAGTTCACCATTACTAAGGGGTTCATCTGACAAGAGGGTGTAGCTCAGTAGGAACACTCCTCGCTTGACACTGATTGATCTCAAGTTCGAGTTGTAGAATAGATGAGGAAACACCATTCATCCTCTTTAAAAAACGAGAAAAAAAAGGGGTTCGTCTGTTTGGACATATGCTTTGACTGCTCAGTATTGAACTTCCAAGTAAATGTTAAAATTTTATTTTTTTGTTTTTTGGTTAATGGATATTTCGGATATTTCATTGGTTCTTGAAGGGCCTGGTTGTTCATCAATTGGAAATGGAGCAGCAGTAGAGTTGGGACCTCTTAGAGTTAACAAAAATCGAGAACTTGAATACAATAAGCACTCTTGGTATAGAGGTTGTTTTACTTTTCTACTCCTACATCTACATTCTTTGCTTTTATCACCGGAAGAGTAAAAAGGAATTTGTGGATGATTAATGCATATTAGAGGGCCTTCAAATTTCGTTTAATTGTTCAAGTTTCTGTCCTGCAGAAGCCAATTTGCTGTTTGTGGAATCTCCAATTGGTGTAGGATTCTCATACACTAACACATCCTCTGATTTGACTAAATTGGATGACAGTTTTGCGGGTAATTTACCATCTTTTCGAGTTATTTGTTCTCTTATATTCTGCCATTCAGTTAATATGATTTTCATCTGTTAATCTGCGTGTTGTTTATTGAATCTAGCCGAGGATGCTTATAACTTCCTGGTGAATTGGCTGGAAAGATTTCCTCAGTTCAAGACTCGCAATTTCTTCATATCAGGAGAGAGCTATGCAGGTACCAGAAGTCTTTCTTTTCGACTTTTAATGTTATGCGAATATTAATTGATGATTGACTCACATAAAGGTCGTCCATCTCGTAATTTGCAGGCCACTATGTGCCTCAATTGGCAGAATTGGTGTTTGACCGGAACAAGGATACAAAAAGATATCTGCATATTAATCTCAAAGGTTTTATAGTATGTAAGCCAAAGGCTAGCTGTTAAAAAATAGTTAACCAATTCTAGACACTTGATGCTAAACAATCACTACTTTCATGAGTTCCATTTCTCCCTCGAGAGGATTTTAGGCGAAAGATATCATGCAAGGGAATGAATTTGTGGATTGCTGATTGAACATTTATTTGCTTGCTTTTAGTTTTCACCAAAAAATGAAATTTCTTCTGTCTTTGAATTCCATTTGTGTACTTTTCACTCGTAGAATCACTCTTTAGACCACTTGAAGTACATAGATACATTAATACATGCATACAAATCCCTTTAGCCATGATACTTGACTAAACTGTTTGATGGCATGAAGGTAGGAAATCCTGAAACAAACGATTACTATGACTCCAAAGCATTATTAGAGTATGCATGGAGCCATTCTGTAATATCAGATCAAGACTATGACAAAGCCAAAAGAGTGTGATTTCAAGGTACCTGTATGGTCCCCTGAATGTGATTAAGCAATGATGGTAGTCTTTGACAAATATGGGGAGATCGATATCTTTAATATCTATGCCCCAAAATGTTTGCTGAACAGCTCCTATTCTTCAGCTGATAACAATGGCAGGGGATTTGATGTTTCTCCAAAGAAGGTAATTCCAACACCTTAAGAACTTATCTCTGAAAAAGTCAAAGTAATCTCTATTTTCCCAATCTTAAAATTAGTTTTAGTATTGGTTATAGCCAAGAAGAGCCTACAAGGATGATGAGGCTATGAGATCTATGCACCTTAGTTGGCTCCATGTCTAGAGCACCTGAAAAGCTCACATTTCAGTGGTTACTGATTAATGGATACAATTTCGTGCAGGCACTAGGTTATGGCTTTGGGCGGATGATACTTTTCCCTGGTGGTTATGACCCCTGCTATTCTGCATACACTGAAAAGTACTTTAACAGGGAAGATGTTCAAAGTGCATTCCATGCAAATGCTGGAAAGGGGTGTGCCAGCAAAAAGTGGAAGTCCTGCAGGCAAGTCAGTGTCCTGAGATTTGTTCATTTGTTTCTGATTTAAACCTCCTTTTTGTCGTCTAACTTCTTCGAGCAACTCATCCTGTTTCATCTTTCATTCAGTTATCCTGTGTTTAGTGCATACAACTACAATGTTTTCTCGATCCTACTTATATATAAAAGCTAATAAATGGTGGCCTCAAGGTCTGGATTTACAGGTACCTCAAGCTTTCTGCTTTCTCTGTCTTTTTCCTCTAATATCTTCATGTTCTTCCTAAATTATCACTGATTTCAGAGGTCGTGACTTATTGAAGAGAAAAGAGAGCTTCCATATATAATTTTTACAGAAATGGGATCTACAGTGAAGTTAGCCCTGCTTTAGAAGTAGTAGTCTATCTGTGATGCTATTCAAATATGTTCTGAAGAATGGAACTTTGTTTTGAAGAGGATAAATTAGAATAAAAAGTCTACAGTCAGTGTGAAGAGCAGTAGTATTAATGGTGAAACCAGGCAAAGAAAATTTTAGTTGGCAATCAAACTATCAAAAATCAAGAAGTCATTCTGATTGCACCTGGCAAGAACACAACCATGCTAGTTACTGTCTATACAACAAGTGAAGGGATTGGAAGAGAGGCGCAATTATATGCCTGACAGTTACAAGACTCTCTTCTTCTCCCGAAGGAAACCCTCTACCTCCACGCCTCTTATCCATGCCAGCAGCCACATGATGGCTCGTCAAATTTGTACATATTCTTGGACTTGGACTTCATATTTGTAATAGACTTTGCCAGACTTCAAGATTAAGAAACCTGGAAAACTATAGATTTCTAGCATGACATAGTAAAGAAACTACCATGAAACACTTCTATTAAATAACAAAACCAAACAAACTACATTTAGCTTGGTTTAATGCGCGAACAGAAAGACTTATACCAATTTCTTTGATAATCTTTTGGGAAGTTAAAAGAGAATGAGGAATGCCTGTATAAATTAACAGTTGATATACCCCTTGCAGCATTTGGTTTAATTGACTTCGCCGATATGATCCATGTTAGAGCAAATGAAACATAGAAAAGTTATGGTATTGGGTGTTTTATCACAGTGGAGATGCTGATGGAAGAGTGCCTACCATAGGTTCAAGGTATAGTGTTGAAGCTCTTAAGTTACCCCTCAAATCCCCTTGGCGATCTTGGTTCCACAACCATCAGGTAAGTGCTGCAATAATTACTTACCGGAGAGAGGGACAGAGTGCGAACAAACTTCTTAGCAGATTGAGCATTGGGAACTTGTTTAGTGTACATGCATCTATTAAGTGCGATTGCATTTTCAATTGTTTGGTTTAAGATGTCGAATTACCCTTCTGTTTGTAGACGTCTCAGAAAGGGTCCTTGCTAGAGTTAGAATGTGATGTTCAACTTTCAAATGCAAGCATCCAGTACCTGTTTGGGCCAGAAATCTTTGGACCCGGAAAGGTCCATATTTGCGTCTGGATCAAGGCTTAGCTTATTGGGCTTAAGCTTAAAATAGATTAAAGCTGAGAGCCCATTGGGATATGCCCAACTAGTCAAGTGGATCGATGAATAACGAGATAAGTACAATCTGACAATCTGATAAGATAGAATTCAACATACCGACTAGTAGAGATAGATAGAGATACGTGAATAGAAGTCAAGAAGGACTCTTCCGTGGGGGAGCTATAAGAACACGTTTCACCATAACAGAAAGGGATCGGTTTTTACTCAAGAACCTCTTAATTATTCCAAATATATTTCTACATCCTCAATCAATACTGACTGGAGCGTCGGAGTATCTTTGGCCGGCACCACACCGGTGTCAAGGATTTTCGCGCTTATTACGTTTTCTGGTCTTGTAGGTTATCGAGCCCAACCAACCCTACATGCGATTGTAGAGAAATACCCTCTACAATTTGGCGCCCACCGTGGGGCCTCGATAACCGATTTCACAACTAGAAATTATACGTTCACGCCAAACCGACGACAGAACCATGACCGACCCCAGTTCTAACAGTTATACTGATATGCAAGCCATCCTGACAAAGGTGATGGCGTACGAAAAGAAAATTGCAATGTATGAAAGCAGGTTCAACGATGTGGAGGCCGAAAACAACGCCATACGCCAAGGGACGATGGGCGGCGGAACTTCCTGGTGTGTTGTGGTCTTATCGAACCACGACTAGAACATCTACGGGAGAAACACCGTTTTCACTAGTATACGGTGTGGAGGCGGTTATCCCTACAGACGTTGGTCTTCCAACCCTCCAAGTCACCCAGGCTTCTGAAGAACAGAATGACAGAGGAATGCGTTTCGAGCTTGATGCCATTGACGAAAAAAGGGAACAAGCCCTCATTCGAATGTCTACATATCAACGAAACGTCGCTAAATACTACAATAAGAACGTAAGGACGAGGATGTTCAAGCAAGGAGACTGGGTACTCAGGAGGGTCTTCGAAAATACCAAGGAAATAAACGCAGGGAAATTGGGACCCAACTGGAAAGGACCTTATCAAATAACTGGAGTAGTCGGATTGGGAGCATACAAGCTTTGTACGAAGGATGGCAAGGAGTTACCAAACAGCTGGAATGCAATTCATTTAAAGAAGTATCATTTTTAGTAAGTTTCTTTTCCTTTAGAAATAAATTATTAGGCGAGTGCTATTAGATGGGGCTCGTTATAGGTTTTCTTTTTGTCTCTTTCTTTTTCTTTTCTTTTTCCTATGATAGAGGTTAGATTATCATAGCAAAAGAAATAAGAAAACGGCATGAATAAGTATCTTTTTCTTCCGAGAAAAGGACCTTTTGCAAAACGACCAACAACGGTCTCGTCTCCGTCAAAAGGTATGGCCATAACGGTCACTCACATCGGCTAACAACATACCTCGCGTTGGCTAATAACAGCCCTTCTCTCTACTTCACATTGGCCAACAACGGCCTCTGTACCTCGCATCAGCTAACAGCAGCCTCTAACGGCCTCTATACCTCGCGTTGGCTAATAACAGCCCTTCTCTGTACTTCACATTGGCCAACAACGGCCTCGGTACCTCACGTCGGCTAATAACATCCTCTATACCTCGCGTTGGCTAATAACAGCCCCTCTCCGCATGTCGGCTGGCAACAGCTAATATGCTTACGGACTAACAAATTAGTCTCCGTTTCTTACAAGTTTACAAAGCAAATTACCTGCCTCGGGCCAATGATAACTTTGAGAATTGATATCAAGCTTTCTTATAAGGAGAGACAGCCCGTCTCAATACGTTTATGTCAAATCACTGCCAGCTCGACAGGCTTGGCATGTCTCATATTTGATGAGCAGATCAGATATATATATGCGCATGTATGACAAAATTTATACAAATAAAGTCAGAGTTAAGATTCATTCTGATAAAAAGTAAGCACCAGCAATTTTACACTTTCAAACAAAGGAGGCATAGAGCAAAAAGAGTGAAATCAAAATGATTCCTGTGCTCCTGTGCGGTCGGATAGACCGGCACCTTCTGTGTCAAGGGGACCTGATACAGACGGAGGGTCAGCACTCAACCTGACTTAATCAACGCGAGGAGTCGGGGGAGTGATAGTGGCATTAAAGCGACTGATGTCAACATTTGGGTACACCTGCTGAACTTCGCGTAAACAATTTTTGACACCGCTCGTGACCTTCTCTGAGCTGAGCCTTGACACACTGGCAACGTATTTACCAAACTTCTTACTCCTCTTGTATTCACCCACAGCGTTCCTCTTAGCTTCTTCAACTTGGGAGTTGAATTTGGATTCAAGCTCTTCTTTGGCAGCTCCTGCAGCTGCGAGATCTTTTTCTGCTTTGGCAAGGGACGATCGTTCCATCTCTAGTTCCTTCGCCAGCCTAAGACGGTGTGCTTGTTCGTCTGCGAGTCCCGTTTCAGCTTTAACACGTGCTTCCCGCTCACTGGAGAGGAGGCGTTGAAGATCTCTGTATCTAGCCGACATATCCGGAACCATTGCCGCGAAGGAGGAAATTTCTGAAACAAGCTGTTAATAAAAAAAAAGTGAGGATTGTATGCAACACAAAAATATACATGTACGAGCGTACCGTCGTGCTCTTCTTAATAAAGCTCTCAAATATGTCCTCTTCGATCATCGCGGGTATCGGGGTTGCAGTGAAGGAGGTAGTCAGATATTGGAGTCGGCTGGTAGACACTCCTTCTACGTCAGGAAGATGGGACGAAGAGCTCCCTCTCCTCTTTTGATTCTGAGCAAGCCTCTCAACTACTGCGGCGGTTCTCCGCTTTTCACCTACATAAAAAGAGAGAAAGTTTTTTTTTAAAAAAAGAAGACAACAGGGAAGAACAAAACTAAATGGAATCGTACCTGAGTCAGCCGAAGAAAAGGAGTCAATGGTCTCTAAGTCGATAGGGATGTTCGGGAGATCACTGTCTGAAGAACCACTGGCATTCGTATCCCCTTCTGTTGTAGCAGGTGTAGCCTTGTCTTCTTCGTCATCACGATCGCCTTCTATTTCCCCGGAACTTCTCGAAGGTGGTGAAGAGTCCAACTCAGCGGGACAAGAAGTAGCGACAACGCTAGAAGAAGGTTCGCCACCCATAACAGAGCTATGGGCCCGACGTCGCGTATTTTTCGTTACATGAGTGGACCGATCTATCTCAAGACTGATT
Source organism: Cordia subcordata (assembly GCA_028554755.1). NCBI lineage: Eukaryota > Viridiplantae > Streptophyta > Magnoliopsida > Boraginales > Cordiaceae > Cordia > Cordia subcordata. Next base: position 7,356,724 of record JAPTOF010000020.1, read on the forward strand.
CCAGTGCTCAGACATACCCTGGGAACTAATGGAATGGCAAAGCCTCCTGCAACAAGATTGTCACGGGTAATTAAGTCTCTCACATGAAATAGCTGACTCCTGCATTCTTCGGCTAAAGAAAGCAGAGTTCTCCGTATGTCTTCACTCAACTTGGGTAGTTCGTTCTGTGCCAACGTAACCCACAACTGGGGGACATCCCAAACACCATGTATCCGTGCAAGGAACAAGTACTTTCCTCTCCATGAGCCGTCATCATCAGACCGAAAAGACTCAAGAAGCCTATAACTCCCGCGAGTAGAGAGGCCGAACCAGCGAGGTTTTTTGGCAGATCGGACAAAGGTGAACAATGTCTTGAAAATAGGAATCGAGAAACGAAAGCCCTTTTTCTGTAGTAAGATGAGCGCCGCCAACATGATTTTCCATCCGCGTGGGTGCAGTTGCCCGGGGCTAATTCCGTAGGAGTTGAAAATGGCGCACAGGTAAGGATGAAAAGGAACCCGGATCCCCAAGTCGAGAACATCCTGGAACATGGTTATTTCTCCTTCGACACAGGAGCTCGACCAATCTCCGGGCCTCGGCTGTACCACCACGACATCCTCACTTAGCTGACTGGATTCGCTGTAGAACCTGAATTCTTCTTCTGTAGTAGTACATCGAATTCCCTCTGCACAAAATTCACCGGTTGGGTCTCGGCGTCTCATTCCGAGACGAGGGGCAATGCGTAACTTGGGACTGGATTCGGTTTGATCAACTTGTTTAGTCCGCGGCATCTTTATTTAGTTGTGAAAACGCCTGAGAAGTTCAGGATCGCGCCTGCCAAGTGAAATGGAGCAAGAAGTTAGTATGTCATGCCGAATATATATATATATATATATATATATATATATAAAAGGAAAGCTCGACAGCGCCGCGTATCAATCTGTTATTATCAGGCGATCGTGATGACCCAAACCATCACGACCTGCGCAATAAATCATCACCGCTCTAGTTTTGCACCAGCCGGGAATCGAACCCGGATCTGTACCATGGCAGGGTACTATTCTAATGCACACTAAGCTACTCGGCCTTGCGTGCTAACTGGGCATTCTTGGTCGAGCAGGCAAAGGAGACCGAAGAAGATGAGGATGATGATCCAATAGCATGTCGAATATACGATAATTGTTGGTTTGCATACGAGTGTTGCCGTAAGCTTGGGGTTATATGTTTATATTGGCCGATATACATATATATACATATATATACATATACATATATATACATATACATATATATACATATATATACATATACATATATATACATATATATACATATACATATATATATGTAAATATTAAAAAAAAAAAGAAGAAGAAGAGAAAGACAAAGGTTGATCGGGCGATGGGGCCGAGAGGTCAGGTTCAGCCCCTTAAGGAGTGTGCGAAAAGTAAATGGTGCAGTATCACAATCTTACTAGAGAGCTAGGCGACGCGGCCTTGCATGTTGATCATGTGTTTTTGGGTTGTAGACGTTGGAAGATCTCGTCAAACGCCTGATGATTAGCGATAAGTTTTCAAGCTAGAGTGATTTGGAGAAGGCCTTTACAAGCTAGCTTTCATGGACATTTCATCAAACATTTGGAAGTTGCCAACATGGGGTGTTACCTTTACACGCTAACTTTCATTGGCATTTCATCAAACACTTGGTGGTTGCCAACTTTGGATGTCATTCTTACATGTTAACTTTCATTGGCATTTCATCAAACACTTGGTGGTTGCCAACTTTGGATGTCATTCTTACATGTTAACTTTCATTGGCATTTCATCAAACACTTGGTGGTTGTCAACTTAGGATGTCATTCTCACATGTCAACTTTCATTGGAATTTCATCGAATACATGGTAGATGTTAACTTCTGATTGCATCAAGCGCCCGGCATGCAAGAATTTGGAGTCAAGCAAGCTTCGGTCAAACAAGAGAAAACGTTACTAGCAGGAGACAGAAATCTAATTGTCCGATGCTTGCACAAACATTTTGAGACAAGTACTTCCATTAATCAACAAGCCAGTAGACTTGATTTTCAATACTAATAAGGCCATGTTTTATATTGTGAGTGCCGTGCAATGGACAAGGATGTCAAGTTAAGGAGCTAGACATAACGTGATGGTGGTGTATGTTGCAGTGCGGCTCCGAAATGGTTTTTGTCAAAGGCTCTTGTTTTAAGGCTTGGTCTTCGGTTGAGTTAAGAAAAGATAGTAATATCAATGCTGAAGAAGAAAGGAGGCCATGCGATGGTTGTAGCTTATAGGCAGGTGTAACACGACACGTTAAGTATGGTAGGTGTTCATGTTGAGGACACAAGTAGTGTGCAGTTCAAAGAGACTATCATATGATATATGTTGTAGTCCGGGAATTATAATATCGACAAGGCGGCTACAGGCATGAGTCCGCGTGACGGGTCATCTTTGTTAAAGCAATTTGTAGGCAACATATGCTCCACAACGTCAAATCGCATAATCAAAGTTGGATATGGAGGCGTCCACTGAAAAGTACATATGCACGCATTTAAGGTGAATAACGTTGGGGAGATTTCGTGTCAGAAGGTTGCATAATGTTTGCATGGTGATTAGTTCGACGATGTGCAGCACTACTCTCTGAATTGAAGAACTCCAACTCAGAGAGTGGGGGACAGTTGTTTGGGCCAGAAATCTTTGGACCCGGAAAGGTCCATATTTGCGTCTGGATCAAGGCTTAGCTTATTGGGCTTAAGCTTAAAATAGATTAAAGCTGAGAGCCCATTGGGATATGCCCAACTAGTCAAGTGGATCGATGAATAACGAGATAAGTACAATCTGACAATCTGATAAGATAGAATTCAACATACCGACTAGTAGAGATAGATAGAGATACGTGAATAGAAGTCAAGAAAGACTCTTCCGTGGGGGAGCTATAAGAACACGTTTCACCATAACAGAAAGGGATCGGTTTTTACTCAAGAACCTCTTAATTATTCCAAATATATTTCTACATCCTCAATCAATACTGACTGGAGCGTCGGAGTATCTTTGGCCGGCACCACACCGGTGTCAAGGATTTTCGCGCTTATTACGTTTTCTGGTCTTGTAGGTTATCGAGCCCAACCAACCCTACATGCGATTGTAGAGAAATACCCTCTATAGTACCCAGAGGCAAATTTGCTTTTAGCTTATGTATTAGACCTTTTCTTTTCCAATGTAAAAATTTGACAGTGATTTCACTCATAAACAAGTCAAAACTATACCCCCATCTAGCTTCTACTAGATGCAAATTTTCGACTTGGAGCATCAGTTGACTGAGCTGACCATTGCTCAACTTGACCTGCGCTTGGGTGATCAGATCACATTAAGTGATAGAACTTGATTTAAGTGATGCCCCCCAAATGTATGAAACATCCATTGTTAATTGCAGGTGGGAGGGAGGATGGTGCGGTATGAAGGATTAACGCTAGTTACAGTGAGATGTGGTGGTCATCTGGTACCTCTCAACAAGCCGAGGAAGGCTCTAGCACTCATCCATTCTTTCCTGTCTGGAGAACTTCTCCCAGCTCATAGATGATTCCAGGTGAACAAGTAAACGTGCTTACAAGTTTCAATTGTATCAACTTGTTCAAGAATCAAGAATAAGTTGTAGAAATGCAAGGAATAAGAAACAATTTGTTTTTCTTTCTTTCTGGTCTGTGCCTTGCATATGTTAATATTACTGGCAAGCATTCAGCTGTTTTACACCTCAAAATCTATTCCATAGTTCGATGTACAAAACTTTTGTTATGTACAAGGGTTAAATCATGATTTAATCCGCTTTAGAGTCTATTTTATTCATATTTGATTTTATCTGATCAAATGTAACTCTAGTCAACATCTCATAACTTGTAACATTATGCTTTCAATGGGAACCTCTTCATGGTTGAAAGGCTCTTCAAATCTTGTAAAGATGATCTCCATGCTATATTTTAATCAAATATTCTTGTCATGTTTCTTGCAAAAGGAAGTTGTTGGCCAGAGTGGCCACTATATGATTGATCTAAATATAAATTAAAAGCATTTGATACTAGAAATACAAAATTCAAAATCTATGAAGCTCTTGTGCTCCTTTACAACCAAAACCAAATCATATCCGGAATCTTAAATTAACACTTATTGCGTGTTCGACAATAGCTTTCCAGGTAGCTTTTAGTGTTTTGAGTTTTTTTTCTAAATTATTGCTGTTCAGTAAACTAACGTTCAATTTGCTTTTCAAGTAGCTTTTAGCATTCAACTAGCATTTTTCAAAAGCTAAAAATTTTAGCCTTTTAAGTAGCTTTTAGCTTTTTATGTCTTTTTCGGTAATTATATCCTTTTTGCATTTTTTTCGGTTTTTCTATTCTTTTTCAAATATCTCTTTATATTTTTACCTTTTCTTTCACAAATATAAATAAGAAATAATATAAAAATAAATTTTAAATTCTATATAATCAGCATTACTAAAAGTATAAGTTTTACTAATATTTTTCTGACAAAATAATTTTGAATCCATTGGCTTGGTGGAAACCAAAGTGAGGAGTGGAAAGGCAGTTAGAATTACTAGATGCTTAGGAAAGGATTTTAGTTAAGTCATTACTGTGAATAAAGAAAAAGTATATGCCCCAAACTCGTGATTCGGGGATTTCTCTGGCTAGGATGCTAAAAATCGGATGCTTCCTCCTCGTTGGAAGGTGCCTATCCTGGCTAAAGAACATGCTACCACCCCCCAACAACATTAAAATTGATTTTTATAATATTAATACAAATGTTTTATCAAAAAAATTAGTTACATTTTAACATTAAAATATAATTATAAAAATAAATATCTAATTATGAAATATGTTATCTTATTTCTATAATAGTAATAATAATTATAATTATCATAGCAACAACAACAACAATAATAATAACATGAAATCAACGTCCTTTTATATTATTTTATATTCATCAGCTAATTTTACTAGATACATTTTGTTTAATCAGTTAGTTAAACCGTTATCAACTAAAATTCAACAACTATCAACTACCCTAATAGCTAAATTTGCCGAGCCTTATTAAGTGGATATATTCGCAAGGGAATTAATTACTATTCCAGAGTCTTTTTAAGCAAATTCTCTAATCAAATCAACATTTTCTTAGGCCACGTTTTCCTTTATGCCGCAGTGTTTTTTTTTTTTATTAAAGCATATCTAATCAAATCAACAATTTCTTAAGCAAATCTTTCTTCAACCATATATGCACTTTCTTTTCCCCATAGCAAATCATCCTCCACATGCATTGTGCCATTTAGCGGGATAATTTCGAGCTCATCTTAATTTGATTTGTCTTATCATATAGATCGAACACCAACCAATACGTTAAGCTTAAACTTTGACTTGCAGTGTATAATCCCTGAACTCACCAATTTTATATAATATATTGTGCATTTAGTAAATAGGCATCTCCTGAAGTCACAAAAAATTTTAAAAAAAATTGACTAATTTCATTTAAATGGTTCAATAAGTTTTTGAAGATTAACAATTTAATGACACTTGTTTATCATGCAACGAAGAATGTTGATTGAGAAAAAGATGTAGAACTATATCTAGAATACGAAAGGCCTTTAAAGTACATTACCCCATTAGTAAATGATTCTAAAATACATAGACTATTATAAATTAATAACTAGTAAATAATTATGGGGTGCACGCTTCATGACCTCATCATTAGTAGCTCTTGAAAATAAGAAAATGCCAATCTATCTTGTGCCTAGGCCTTGAAGAGAAAGAGTGAAAACAAGGAGAAATGAAAGAAAAATATAGAAATATAGTGCCTTTTCTATCAAGTGCATGGTTAATAGGTAACTTTAGACTTCAAGATTCTTTCATCTAAAAAATAAATGATAGAGATTTAATTCAAAGCTCTTTATTAACAACTTTTTCTGTGAATGAAACAAAAGGATTTATGGATAAATTCTTGAAAAGAATTTCAATTTTTGAGCAACAAGTTTTTTTGGATCTAATGACATTGGAATAAGGTAATGCATAAAATTGATTTAAAACTATCACGAATTGAGATTAATTCAAAATATTTACTAGTAAATTTTTGGCTATGTCTGAATAATTTATATTACAATCCTAATAATCATGATAAAATATGAAATTATTACTAGCTAAAAGGATCTTATTAACCCTGTCATTGTAAATAATTATGTGTAAATAAGTAGTCCCCATGACCATAGAGTCCTGGCTCCACCATTGCATAGTGGAAAATAGGAATTTTTTTTTATTATATTTTTTTCGAGAGACAAGTAATGTGTAATATAGATTTATTTCTTAATTTTTTCATATATGGTCTTAGTATGATAATCATCTATCTACTACATATATAGGGGTTGTTTGGTTCAAAAAACAAAAAATCATTTCCTAGAATAAAATTCTTGGGAATGTCATTCTGGGGAATGATATGAAAAGCTTGATATATCAAAAGTATTCCTAGGAACATTTTGAGTATTTCTAAGAAAATGCTAACTTGTTATGTTTCACCTAAATCTAATATTCCTGGGAATCTTGGGCTATTTTCCAAAAATGTCTAAATTAAAAAAATGTTATAAGAAAAATATAAAATTAATTTTTTATTATTTTTAATTTTTAATTTAAATTAATTATTAATTAAATAATTTAATTATTATTAATTTTTATTTTATTATTTTTAATAAATTAACTAATTATTATAATTTTTAATTCATTAATTCATTCATCATTTTTATTTCATTTTAAATTATTTAATTTTTAATTTTATTAACTTTTAAATGAATTAATTAACCAATTAATTTATTGATTATTTACTTTTAATTATTATAATATTTTAATTAATTAATTGTTCTATTTATTAATTAAATTTATTCATTTTATCATTATTTCTAACTTTTATGTTTATTTAAATTTTAATTATTTTTATATGTAATTATTAGTTTTAAATAAATTTTTATTTTTATCATTTTATTATTAAATTTATTTTTTTTCTAAATTTTCAATTATAAAATTTCTGTTTTTAATTAATTAAATTTTAATTATTTTATTTTAATTAATTTATTTATTTATTTTTATCATTATAATTTATGATTATTTTTATTATTTATATTATTCTTACATAGTTAATTCTTTAGTTTATTATTTTTTATTATTGTTAATTTTTATCTTACATGAGAGCATCTTAAATATGGCTTTTTGGTCTTTTAATTTTAATTTATACATTCTCACAACTCGAATATGAGATTTCCACCCCTAACATGGGGATGAAAATTGGCCAATTTGTAAAAATATTGGATTCTGGGAATGTTACATTCTAATTAATGTTTTTCCATTTTGTGAACTAAATATAGAAATCCAACATTCCTAATATTACATTTCCAGGAATCCTAAGATTTCGTGAACTAAATGCCCCATGATTATATTACATATTTTTCTTTTTATTTTACCTTGAGAAAAATATAGTCTTCAATACATAGACTCTTGTGGTTTAATGTTTAGTGTGTATACATATAGGTGGATTACAGTTTTTTCAAAAAAATATAAGAACAAAAATATCTTTACCCTTACGCCCTTGTTTGGAAGAATTAATACCATAAAAAAGATCTAGTCTTCAATACATAGACTCTTGTGGTTTAATGTTTAGTGTGTATACGTATAGTGGATTACAGTTTTTTCAAGAAAATATAAGAACAAAAAAATACAAGAGTCTTCAATACATAGACTCTTGTGGTTTAATGTTTACTCTTGTTTGGACGAATTAATACCATGAAAAAGATCTGGATGATACAAAATGTACATGGCACGCTTTGCATTTTAACCAAGAAATCATTGGTAAAATGGAATTTACTGGAATAAAAATTACAAATATTATTTTCTAAATTTATAAACAAAAATTATTTGAATAAATACTTTCATTCTTTGGTATGACCTCTTAGGTCATATAAGTGCAACAATAACTAAAATAATTAGTTAAAATTTCACATAAGAACCTAGATAAGAACTACAAAAGTCTTTTATTAGTGAATTTTCATGTGCTTCTTGTACCTTATAATAAAGGATACTTAGTAAGCAATCCATAAATAACATTGATATTGAATTGAATACATTTCTCGAATGAATTCATTGAGACCAAATTAATAGGAACTAAATGATTGTCAGTTTAACAATACATAGAGGGCCTAACTTTTTCTTTCCTTTTCTCCCCTTTGTATATAAGGAGGGCCTAGTGAATATAAATTTCTTGAGTGTCAATTCGCATCCATTTTTGTTACTCAAGTCAATGTATTTCCCAATATAGTAAGACTTTTAGTACTAACTATTTTCATGGAAAGATCACTAATTATTATCAGGCATTATGAGTTTAACAATAAATGAAGGTCCAGATTTCGTCAAAGAAGCTTTAGTGAATTACAATAAGTTTTTAGTGAATTGTTCGAAATAAATTAAAAACATTCTTTTTGTGACCTCCGCAAAAAATCTGAAAATTTTTTCCTCGAGAGAAGTTGAAAATGTAACGAATTAGAACCGCAATACTATCCGTTCTAAAGCCTTCTAAAGAGGCGCTGCCTTTACATGCAAGAAAATATTCCAAACGAATTGTAATCGCCCTAAAGAGAGTCTTTGGTCCAGCATTGCACAAATTAATTTTTATTTTCAAAAATCGTTACTAAATTAGATCAAAAAGAAATAAATAACAATAATGATAAACGGAAATAACTAAGTTTAATAATAATAAAAATAATGTACCAAATAGAGTAACAACTTCAATTTACTCAATTTATTCATACTACTAGAGAAGTATTCACCCCAACTTTGATAGAACACAAATCGCACAATGTCCACAGAGTCGGGGTGATACAGAAGATGACCTACAACTTCTTAATATATTCTAGTAAGATGAAAACTTCTATACTAAATTTGAATAAAGCATTGTGAAATAGCCATTCTGATCTTCATGCTTTTGAAGGAACCTCATCTTGAGTGGTGCTGCCATGTGGGAAATGAGGGAAATGAGGAAAATGAGGGAAATGGAAGCCTCCTGAGGGAATGGGTGGGTGTACATGTGGCCATTGGAATTTAGGGAAGTGATCGTTTGATGGCATGGGAGGGTGCACAAATGGAAATGGGTGGGGAAAGTGAGGGAAAAAGTATGGATGAGGATGCCAAAAGAAATGTGGTATTCCCCTCCCAAAGAAAAAGTCTGGGTGTTTTACTTGTGATGAAGCATCTTCTGCTGATGATTTAGATTCATCAGCTGCAAAGCCATGAGAGAGCAACACAGCAAAGCACACGAAAAATAGAGCAGAGAATGACACTTTTCTTGCCATAATTTTATATATGGAAAGCTCACACTTCGAGTTTTTTTGTGAATGAAATGAATGGAAATGGTGGGAGTATTTATAGTGTGCGGTGGCCAAGGATAGTTAACTATTTGCATGCAATTTGATAGGGTTTTGCTTCTTTTTATCATTATCATCTTAATTAACGTTTCTGATTGTTAACGAACATAGATAATAAGCCAACTATCAAGTTGTAGTGATTCAGTAAAACTCAATCTAATGATCACGATCACTGCCTCACTGGGCTATTAAAATTAAAGAGATATTTGTAGACACTATTATCTTTTTCTTTTTTCTTTTTCATCTAATCAACACAAAGCACTAAAGTGTTAATATAAAATTATAAATCTCGTTATGGTTATGGAATAGTTAGCATTAAATTATTATATTTAAACTGATCACAAAGGATAATATTGATTGAATCTTGGTATTCTAAACTCATCATGCAAAGCTTTACATGCAACTTCTCTTATATTTTTGCCTTGAATAGTTTAGTACGATATTTCTTGTATTTCTTCTATAAATATTATTTTTTACTATAAATAGAGGTCTTATGTTTTTGCTATCAATAAGGATTCAGCTTCTATTTTTTCAAATTGGACTTTTGTCTGATAGGGTTGGCTGTATTGTAAAATTCGTATATGATAAAACACCCTCTTTTTCCCTCTTAAATTTTCTTTCTTTAATTTTCAATTATGTCATAACGATATTTGCTTTTCAAAAGATCCCTTGGGTTCAGCTCAATATTCTTAATCTATATTGGGCCTATACCGGCAATTAGAGCAACTTTTTCCGAGTTATAAAGGCAACTATGATTCTATCATGAGGGAACACGACATAGCCCAATTGGTGAGACTATCTTTTCTGGTCTTAGGTTCGAATTCCATAAAAGTAAGAGATTTCAAAAAAATACAAAGAAACTATGGTTCTTCCAAGAAATATTTAACAAAGTTCTATCACATAAATAAGATGTTCTACTTATCATTCTTTCTAGGTACTCTAAAACTTATTCAAGTTAAAAGAATTTATAGAAGGTCGTGTACCAAATATCAGGGTAGAGCTACAATTTGATATTGGGGGAGCGGGGACCTATTATTAGGTTAAAAAGGGGGCATTCAAGTCCTTTGTTTTTAAAAAATTAGATTAATAACTCTTTCAGCTATTCCTTTTTCCTTTATAGGTATTGTTGGTTGCAGTTAAAGTAAAAGTTAGGTGACTCCAAAAAATGTTATTTTTTTGCTTTTAATAAGATTTTGTTCGGTAGTAGTATTTTAAGTATTTTGAGTAGTATTTAGTGTTTTGACCAATTAAAACATTATTTTATCCAATTTTTTATTATTCAATAACAACAGTATTTCAAGTAGTATTTTTATTTGATATAGTGTTTCTAGAATTTAGTGTTTCAACCTTTTTGGCAATCTTATATATCTTATTTCAACCATAGTTATAGCATTTGTAGTTATTATAACAATAATAATACAATATCAATATCTTTTTACGTCATTTTGCATTTAATAGCTAATCCAACAACTTGTTTTATGAAATATATTTTATTCAATCACCTATATGCAACTAAACTTAAATAGCCATTAGCTACTTAAACAACTATCAGTTTTTATGAAACACATTTTATTTAATTACCTATTTGCAACTAAACTTAAATAGCTATCAGTTACTTAAATAACTATCAGTTACTTTAATGGCCTGATTGGTATGATAGAATAGTTTGGAAATAAATGATCATTCAAAGCAGAAAAGAATTCAAGACAGAATAACCATGAAATACTTTTTTTTTTCTTATATTTGGTTAAAACTATAAAAAAGCTAAAATGGAATGACTATCTTATTTGATATATTTGATAAAATTATTTAAAACAAAATTAGAACAAAATAAAAATCAATTCAATTAACCAAAATGCACTTATTCTTTAATTTGGCATAAATTTAGACTTATACGTGACAATTGTTTTCATACAATATTAACATAAATTAAAATACTTTGTCTTTTGAACAACAATAAAACATAGTTTTATTTGTTCAATCATTTTTTATTTTTATCACCATATTTCAATTTATTTACTTTTCTAATATAATTGAGAGAAAATTTAATCATTCAATAAAACTACACCTATTTTTTCGGTTAAAAAGAGTTAAAAATGAAAAAAAAAATTGTATTTTTAATTTCTTAATTTTTGCTTTTTTAATTTTTAATTTTTTATTTGTTTAATAACAATTGAAGATTTGAACGGGGAACAATAAATTATTTTTTGATTTTTTTTTATTTTTTATGACTCCAACTTAAGTTAGAATACTCATTTCTTGAGTTTGGTTAAGAAATGGGTTTTCCTACTTTTCTTGCAAAGGCCATTTCATGGTAATGGGATTTTTGTCTTTAATTAGTTCCACCAAACAAAAAAAAGGAATGAGAATCTAGAATAACTATTTTATTTCAGGTTATTCCTGTATACCAAACATAATCTAATAGTTAATTGTGCAGCAACTCACATGGCATAAACTTTATTATTATTTTTTGCATGATTCTTCACATTGGTGGAAGAAGAAAAAAAACAGAAAATCATCTATTACTCTTGTTAATGTCTTCCCAACTTTTTGCATAGTACATCCACTATTTGATCGGTCAAAAGATAGAAAGCTGGAAATGTTTCCTTTTCATGTGCTACGAATGTTTGGAACTTTCAAATGTTTTCTTTTTAAAGAAAAACAAGATAATCCTAATGGGTATTCGTAATTGCTTTAGAAATTGATTTTATTTAATTAACTTAATTAATTATTATGCTATTGTGAAATTAGTATTTCACATTTAATACTATGCTATTTGTACTCATTGTTAATTTTATCATAACTAATATAAATAGAGCATTTTTAAAGCAATAAGTCAATTACAAATATCCATCGTGAGCATCTAATAAGAGATTCCACTAGTTTCACATATATATGTATTACATTGTATTTATTTTAGAAATATAAATAGTTCAATATCAAGTTTATTTGTGGATCATCTATTAAGCTTTATTTTTTATCTTCAGGAACAAGCCACACGTGAATATTCACTGACAAATTAAAAGAGTATCTGTGTGAATTTTTAAAAATTCTTTTCATTATATATTTGCAATTGCATGAAATAAGAGATCACGTCAAAGATTGAAAAGTCTTTGGATCAAATAATTTCTTATTATTCAAAGTAATTATATAAAGCAAAGATAACGTTGTTAAATTTTTATTATATATTTTTTGTGAGAGATAAACAATGAAAAATAGAGATTCTTTTTCAATTCTTTAATATATGATCTTAATATGATAATCATTATAATGTATCTATACAATTTATTAGATTCCATAATGATTTATTTGAAAATAAAAATCGTTTACCAAAAATTATGTTTAGGCTATGGATTAACCTTCTATTTGATTTACAACACATGAATCAGTTAGATTACAACACATCAAAAAGGTGTATTCAAGCACTGTCGATTAGACTTGAAACAAAACCATATTTCCTTAAACAAATATTAAAATTAACGTATATATATTATATACAACATTGGAACAAAATAATGTATAAGGAAAAAAATAATTTTTTGATAAAGTTATGCATTTGTTTAAGACAGATAAAAATTACTGACCCTTTCCAGAAAAGTTTATATTAATGCCAATAATACATTAAATTTGAATAGGCAAGCTGTGTTACATACTTACATTTGAAAAAGAAAATCGCTTGCATTTCCTTCATTAGATTTTCAAATCTTTCTATTTAGAGTTTTATTGAGTAACTATAACTAGTTGGCTTATCCATTTTCATGAACAATCAGGAACATTAAGATGATAACCACAAAAGAAGCAAAACCCTATCAAATTGCATGCAATTACTTAACTACACTTAGCCACTCGCACACTATAAATACTACCACCATTTCCATTCATTTCATTCACAAAAAAACTCAAACTGTGAGCTTTCCGTATACAAAATCATGGCAAGAAAAGTGTCATTCTCTGCTCTATTTTTCGTATGCTTTGCTCTATTGCTCTCTCATGGCTTAGCAGCTGATGAATCTAAATCATCTGCAGAAGATGTTTCATCACAAGTAAAACAGCCAGACTTTTTCTTTAGGAGGGGAATACCACATTTCTTTTGGCATCCTCATCCATACTTTTTCCCTCACTTGCCTCACTTTCCCCACCCATTTCCATTTGTGCACCCTCCCATGCCATCAAACGATCACTTCCCTAAATTCCAATGGCCACATGTACACCCACCCATTCCCTCAGGAGGCTTCCATTTCCCTCATTTTCCTCATTTCCCTCATTTCCCACATGGCAGCACCACTCAAGATGAGGTTCCTTCAAAAGCATGAACATCAGAATGGCTATTTCACAATGCTTTATTCAAATTTAGTATAGGATTTTTCTCTTGGTACAATATATATTAGTGGAAGGTTATATGTATTGCCCTTGACTCGTTGTGGACATTGTGCCATTGTGTTCCACCAAAGTTGGGAGTAATTCAAAATAAATTGAATAAAATTAAGTTCTTAATTCAATTGATACATTTATGTTTACTGATTATTGCATTTGTTTCCTTTTATTATTATAATTATTGTTATTGTTATTATTATTATCCAGTTTAGCATAGAATCCTTGTACATCGAGATCAAGATTAGACATACATACATTTCCAGTATTTGTTTACATTTTCAGGCCATTAGCTTGATTTTATTTTTGTTGGCGTCCTCCATTTCTTGAGAAATGGTTGGAAGTCGTGATATTTCAGTGCGTGCATATGATGTTAATTCAACTCTTAGCAAAAAATTCCTCTCAGATTTTTGCTGATTTCACAAAAATAATGTTTTGCTTTATTAATTATGTGAAAATAATTTACAAAAAGCTTAATTATTCAAAGATATCAGGACGCACTTTGTCACTTAGAACGATTAGTATGTAGCAACATAATCACAACATTGTGATCTTTCTCTGATAACCTGCATTACTAAAGTTTGTATTCTGAGCCCATCTTTGCTCTACCATTGCACTGATTTATTATTTACTCGTGAAGCAGTAGTTGATACCTTTTGGCATAATTATTCTCTTAATTACTTGCATTGAGCTTTTAATTTATGCTAACGGAGTTGCGTGAGATTATTTTATTGATACTCTTAATACAATTTTTAAATTTATAGAGCTTCCTTTTCTGAACAATAATTGCGTGTCATCATACTTTGTGTAAGTTTAGAATATAAGGTTAAATCAAATACTATATTTGCAGAACTTTAGAATATAAAATTAAAGCAAATACTATATTTACGGAATAATAACTAATTAAGTATAGTGGATATTTGTTTTCATAGTGTCTTAGTACACGTGCATTTTGTGAAGAATCGTAGGGTTCTAAAGTCATATGTCGACAAATATAACTAGTTCATAATCTGGACTCTGATATCATTTGAAAAATATTAAGATTCTATTCTAAAAAACAGTTGGTTAATAAGAGAAATAGTCCAAAATTTTATTAAGTAATCTTGAATTTTATCAATTTTTTATGTTAAAAGAATAATACTCTAATACATTTATCTTTTTGCCAAGATCCTTTCTTTTGTCTCCTTTTTTATCATTTGACAGTCAATCGTGCGCAACAGTGATTTATGGTTCTTTGACGCAATCTTTCCTTATGTTTTTGATCATGGACGTTACAATAATATTTAATTTTTTGTTGACTACAGGATATTAATAATAGAATAGCTGTAGCTCTTTCTGGAGATGATTTACTGCACTCACAAACTCCCATAGACTGACCTTTTTTGAAGAAAAAGTCAAAATTTATTAATGCATCCGTAGAATGTGCTCACAAAAACGTTACTTAAAAGTGGGGCAACAAGACAATTCACTTGACAAATTTCTTTTATTTCTTTTAAATCTTTAATTCAAACTCAATTCAATTCCCATCTCATCTCCTATAGAAATTGCATTTAAATTATTACTTTGACAGAAATAATCTTTTTGCCTCCTAAGAGCAAAGCTTTAGATTTAAATTTTATGACGTGAGAGTTAAAAAGATAAATAAATAATCTCAACCAACAAAAAAGAAAGAGAGCGAGAGAGAAGGTTGTAGCAACACTAATTAGTTATACTTATTCGATTGAAAATAATGGAGATTGCAGGTTAATCAGAATCTTTAATTTAATTTTCCTAATTCCTACGTGACTATTTGACCCACAAATAGGACCCATGTCGAGATACTGAATGATTGTTAATTAAGCAAGAGGAACAACATAATTAATTGATTTTGGAAATTAGAAGTACGAAAAAGATGCAGTCCAGTAGATAGGACCCCATTTTAAGAAGAAAGTAAAAGGTAAACAATTCATAACTATAAGGATAATAAATATAATATAGTAAAATTAAATATTTAATAGGCTAAGTTTTTAAATGAAATATTTATTTCTTGCATGGATGTGTTCATTTTTCTTAAAACAATAATAGGTTTACACCTAAGGATATTTAAATGAGATAATAACTTTATATAATATTAAATTTTAAGCCATCAAAATAATCATGGATCAAGCCTCATTGCTATCCATTTAAAAGAAGTATATTCAAGTGTAGGATTTTACAAAAGAAAGTAGCCAACTTAGCTTTTAGAAAAACGCAATTTATCCGGCATAGAAAAGACATACAAAAAACAATACAATAAATTCCTCCCTACTTTTTTAAAATTTTTAAATACAATGACAACCTAATGATAATGATACGTCTCTTATCCATTAAAAGAACCCGAAAGTTGATTACAATTAACTTAAAGTTGGTTTGGATAATAGTTAATAGTTTTGGTTTGATGTGAAGGGGTAGAACAATTCTCATTAAAAAAAATTGATCTTGAAAAATTCTTCCATCAGTTAAATTGATTTAACTCAAAAAATTTATAATTTTTGAACAAAAATTCATAGGTCAAAAATAAAATTTCATTAGTGAAGACTAAAAATTTGTAAGTGAAACCTATAAATTTTTATTGTTTTTGTTCAAAAAATTACAAAAATTTATAAGTAAAACTTTTTGTTCTTGATGTACAAATTTTTAGTCTAAATTTTTATTCTTGATATATACAAAAATTAACATTAATTTAAATTGATGGAACAGTTTTGCATCGATCCGTACTTGGATAGATTAAGTATCATTATTGCATGATACGTGGTGCTTTTATCCAGTAAAGCGACAAATTATTCCATTTTTTTTTTTTTTTTGTTTCCTTTTTGGTACCCAGGACAAAAGATGCCACGTGATGCTGCATCCAACTTCTTGAAATAAAGTACTCTTTCCGTTTGGACATCACATCATTGCTATGCTCCACAATATTCTATGTCAAATTGCTGCAGTCAAAGTATTATTACAGTAGTACAATGATGATTTAGAGGGCGTTTGGCGGAGCTTAATTTAAGTGTTTATAGTTATATTTTATAAACAATTATTAGGAGTTGGTTTTAGCTTTAAGTCCTTATAACTTATAAGCACTCAGTAAGCTAAGCCAAACAGGCTGCTAGTTCAGTGTCGGTTGCACACTGTGCCTTACTTTCACTAAGCTAGTACACTTCTGAGAGTATCCTTTGAGAAAAGCACTAGAAATTAAGTTTATCTATGGCTACTGTCACACTTCCAAGACCCCCTTTACTCCTCTTTGCCAGAATCTTAGCATGCACAGTTGCACTTCTTGTACTGACTTGGGCTCTTCACTTCAAGACTAGCTTTCTTTCTCCTTCTCCCTCCCAAGAAGACCTCATATATGCTGTACTTCTCTTTCTGATATTCTGCTCTCTGTGAATTCTTTGTATGTCTTAATTGCAAAGTACATATGTTGCTATTGAGTTACCGCCTCATCTAAAATCTAAGCGTGATTTGTTTAGAGTCTTGCACGTTTGCAAGTGACGGTGAATTTTTACATTCAGCTAATAGTGATGGCTATTGCTCCTTGCAGGTGCTTCATCCTCTGTTAATGGTGATTGGTTTCATTCTTATCAGTGGAGAAGGTAGTGAAACTTCATTCTCATCTGGTGAAAAGAAGAATGTGGTTTTGGGTAAGAGGGTGTTGAATTATTTTTGCTGTTTTTGGGGGTTTTTGCAGCCATTTTGGTGCACAGATGGTTACCTCGTTCAAGAAATGTGAAGAAATCAGTTCATTTGTGTCTTCAAGGTGTGGCTTTGGCCTCTGGAATTTTTGGGATTTGGACAAAGTTTCATGGTCAAGATGGGATAGTGGCTAATTTCTTCAGCTTGCATTCATGGATGGGTCTCATCTGTGTTTTCCTCTTTGGAGCTCAGGTTGGTTTTGATTGTATTCCTAAGTACATGTCATAAATTCTTCTTCTTCTTCTTCCTCTCTTGTTGTTCTCCCCCTCCTTTTTCATCTTTTAATTTGCAATTGGTGGCAATATTATGTTAAAGATAATAAAAATAATTAAATTCCTTTCTTAATAGTTTAACCTGTTAAAGATTATGGCCCCCGTTTGGCATAATTAGTAATTTCAATAGTTGACAGCCATTCAAACAGTGGATAGCTGTTATATTTTATAGAATAGTAATAACTGGAATAAAAAATAAAAAAAAAACTAATGTTTTGCTGGGTGAACTAGAAAAGACTATATGAAATACTGTTTTACAAAAAATTTAATAACTAGCAAGAAAAGAAAATAGTACCATTTAGGCGTGTTGGAGATAATAAATATTTATGTGCTTCTCAACTAGGTTAAACTTCCAAAGTTTTTTAAATGAGTTGGTTCTTGACAAATTGGTTATAAAATAATGGCAATACACCAGCCTTTTGTTGTTGTAAAGCATCTGAAGGCTTTCCGAAAATTAAGTAATGATCTCATGATTATTATAACATTAGTGGAGTTTAGGAGTATCTTTTTGCTCTATTTTTTTAAATTCCATTTGCCAAATATTCGCCAGCTAATAATAATCGATATTAAGCAAACTATGTTAGCTATTTCATAATTGAGGCTGACCATGCACTCATTTTCCGGGATTTAATTAGACAATTAGGGAGGAATTTTTCAATAACCTCTGCGTCCAAGCACAATATCTTGTCATTTTTTTGGTTGATTACGAGTTCTTCTTTTGGATGGTGGTGGACACAGACATTGAAATTTGGGGGTTGAGATGAGAACAGATACAAATTTGGTCGGGTCGGGGTCGGGTCGGGTCGGGCTCCGGGTGGGGGTGGGGGTGGACGTCGTTGTCCTCCGTAGGTCCACCAGTGCACATAATTATCATCTCTTATAGAGACTTGCGGAAGAGTTATAATGGATAGCGTGACAGACCATGTAATCTTTAATAATGTGATAAGTTTTCTTGTGTACCTGGTTAACCATCATGAACTAGGCCCAGCTGCTCCATTCATCTTCCTCTTCAATCCAATGAAGAAAAACAAAAAGAAGAAAGAAAATTCTCCTGGCTGTTCGACTAATTTGAGTTGACACAAATATGTGCTTTTGCAATTGTATCATTTTTTTCCTAGCATAAGTTTTACCCATTTTCTTTCTGGCAGCTACGCGGGTCAACATTATTGCATCTTAAAAGAGTTTGATTGTTGTCAATGACTTGATGAAAAGTTCTGATAGTTCTGATGTTCAATAATTGTTGTTTGACTTTATTAACACTTGAGTCATTTGAAATTGGCCCTCCAACTCGTCCCAGAAAATTACAGGAAAAGATAAGAAACAGGGGGGGGGGGGGGGGGTGCAATTCTGAGCCAGTTGCCACCACGTATATCCATGGTGTTGCTTGCTGAGGTTCCGTTTATGTGTCCTACCTCTCGGTTCCTTAATCAACCAGAGAATTGTAATGGGTGCACTATGCACACGGCAACAATTTATTGATCAAGATAACTAGTACATCGCGTTGTCACTGTATATATACCACCTGTAATGAAAGATAACTTGATAGGCAAAAGAATCTGGAGTTCAGAAAATGAATGCGAAAGTTGTCAGGTGATCAAAATTATTAGTCAGATATTTTTGCAAATAGCTAAGAATGGTCATTGTTGCCCAGATAAGCGGTATCATTTCATAGTGTCAAGGACTCAAGGTTGGGCAATGAAGAGAAATCATGAGATATAATAGTTTGCGATTGTGTAGTCCTACATATTGACTAGCAAGATCAGAAATCATTCCAAATGCGCTCTGTAACGTGCCTATAATTCGTTGCTGTGAAACTAACAAGACTAAAAGCTTTTATGGTCTGGTGTTCTCCAAGCTTGATGTTGTCTGATCTTTACTGCAGTGGTTGGTTGGCTTCCTAAGCTTTTGGCATAGAGGGGAGGTGCGAACGACGAGGGTACGCGTATTGCCTTGGCACGTCTTCCTCGGTCTCTATACTTATGGATTGGCCGTGGCAACCGCTGAGACAGGACTTCTTGAGAAACTGACATTGCTGCAAACAGAAGGACATGTCCTGAAGCGATGCACTGAATCAATGGTTGTAAATGGTTTAGGACTAGGTTTGGCTCTACTGAGCGGCTTTGTAATACTAACAGCAGTGTCACCAAAGCATCAAACTCCAAAATCAAAAATCATATATTCAAATAACAAGTGCTTGCCTTCTTAATTAGTTTGAAGTACTGAAACATGCTGATCAGCTTGTACCAATCTTTTGTCTGTGTATATATGATATTTGTGTCTTAAACTTTTGTTTTTGCAAAAAGCGTCAAGTAGTCGTTATTATTCTTGGTTATATAATTGTTCGATTGTGCCTGGGCGTGCTCAATTTGGTATATGACCGATAACAATTAGAAGTTCTTCTTATAAATTAAAAAAAAAAAAAAAACCCGACCCCCAACATATAATTCCTCGTTTAAGGGATTCAAATTCAGACTATCACCTCTTAGATGGTGTAGTCTCAATTACTTGGACTATTATTTATATTTTGAATTTTATTTGTCTATATTTTGTTAAAGTTATATAAATTTTTCTATGGTTTTATAACTTGTTAATAGCTTATTGTGTTCTAAAGAATGTAATAAATACTTTCTTATGTTATAAAGCATGTTGTATAATTGTATTAAAAATTAGGATTTTGTGCTATAGGGAATATTATTGAATTTTAAAACATAAGAATTTTATATGATCTCAATGGAACAATTATCTCGTTACGAGGGTGTTTGGCTTTGTTTATTTAGTACTTATAAGTATCTAAATAGTTAAAAATATATGAGAGGGTGCTTTTTTCCAGCTGCTTATAAGCAACCTAAATAAGCAAAGCCAAACACCCTCTATGTTTGTTTACTTTGTTATTTAGTTCGATCTCTGCTGGGCCTCCTGTGATGGGTCACGTTTGGATCCCCTTGAATTTTGTTTTAATGCTGATTGGGTCTTTGTTAGGCCCACTCTTGCTGATGTACATACCCTGTTGAGGAATATTGATTTCTGAAAAACAAAAATAAAAATAAAATCGGAATAAAGTCCAGCATCCAAAATGTTTTATGAGAGATGAGCACACTCGTGTGGGCCTGCTACGACTCCCAGCAAGTTGGACAGATCAACGGGCGGCCTTTTCAGCTGATCTGAACAATAAATGGTTTTGCTAACCGTCCCTTGTCAGGCCCAGTCTGGAGGAAAGTGTTATGGTGTTCCATGTTTTGCGTGCCGAGACAGTGTGTAATATTGGTGTTCTAGAGTTGAGTAATAATTTTGGTTAAACCTTTTACGCTGGTTGTCACACTCTATTCGCATCGGTCTATGTGAAAATTTTGTTCATTTATAATAATTTGGGTTTATTACTATTGCTATTACTGATAGTGTTGGCAATAAAATAGGGTAGAGAAGGAATTTGCTAATCCCTACTTCGCACGTGATAAAAAAAAACCCTCGTACCTACTCCTATCCTATATTTCAGGTTCTCTTGTTGATGATAATAATGACGCAGTCAAATAAACAGTCGGTAGAGAATTTGCACTTTATGATTTCGCCATTTTATCTTCTAATTTTGCTTTGCACCTCAAGAAATTGGTAATAGTCTTTTTTTATAAAAAAAAAAAAAAAAAAAACCTCCCACCGCATAAGATTGAACTCAAGACATCGTACTTAAGAAAGATAGTCTTAACCACTTAAACTATCCTTTAATTCCAAAAATTGGTAATAAACTTGTACTTTCATGCTTTTTCTTAATATTAAATATCTTTTGACTCAGAGAGAGAGAGAGAGTTTACAATTCTGTTCGTATAGTTTGCTCTGACACAACTTGTAAGAGTTATGTATGTTGATATAGTGTCGAGGATTCCTGACCCCTAAACTCTACTCTTATACTTGGTATTACGATAGATTTTTAACATTATTTCGGTCCTTGTTAGATTAAAAAAGTTTAATTTAGTCCCCATGGGTATCGGTCAAATATTCAAAAATTTAAAACAAATTTTATTAGTATAATATTTATAATAGAATTATAAAATTATAGTTACATAAAAAAAATAAAAATAATATTACATATACATATAGTGGGCGAGGCGGTGCGAGCGGGACGAGAAGGGGTCAAGAAACCCCAACCCCACCTTGGCATGGGGACGGGCAAAAAACCCTGTGCCAGCCCTTGAAATGTTACTACTGGTTGAGAATCATTGCTATTCCTACTTAGTACTAATTAATGCATTTAACCTAACTAATGAGTCTAAATGACTAAACATAGTGTTGATAGTATCAGGGAACTTAAAAATTAGATTTTTAAGAATCGATATATAATGAAATATTAAATGTGGCACTCCATCTTCCTTTATTAAATGGCTTCCTTGTTAGGCAGTTGTCTCTACAAACATTCCTGGCATTTGATAACTTCTATCCTAATTAGTGGCCATAGGTTAGCCATTTTTTTGACACTTCATTTTTCTGAAAAAACAAATTTCAGATATGTAATGTGTTTTCACAGTTTCTCGCTCTTGATCATGGGTTTAGTCATGCTTGTGTGACCATGCCTAGTGGTCCCACTTATTTGTCACATATGAATGTGAAAAGAAAAAGACTTTAATTTTTGAGCCTAACGAACTCAATTAAAGAGAAGAAATAATAGCCATAGAAGTGCCAAAACTCGGAACAGCATAATTGCGTCCAAAGTGGATAAGAGCCCGTTTGGCTTAAGCTAACTTGACCAGCTTATAAGTCAAAAACAAAATTGGACTTGTTTGGTAAATTAGCTTATAAACAATTTTTGCAAACTTATAAGTTGTGGAAAAAAAAAGTAGAGGGCATGTGCAATATGGCATCATAGTCGCTGCAGTCGCATTGTGAATGCTGAAGCTGTGCCACTACTGTTTGTTTGTTCACACAGGGCGATTGTGGGCAATAGCTTTTTTTTTTGGGTGTTTATAAGTTATTGTTCAAACTAGGTAAAAAGATATCTTTATTCTTAATAGTTTTTATCAC
Organism: Cordia subcordata; assembly: GCA_028554755.1. Classification (NCBI taxonomy): domain Eukaryota; kingdom Viridiplantae; phylum Streptophyta; class Magnoliopsida; order Boraginales; family Cordiaceae; genus Cordia; species Cordia subcordata. The sequence continues at coordinate 7,379,507 of JAPTOF010000020.1, forward strand.
ATTAATTAATAATATTATAGTATGTCTTTTTTAGTCATTTTAATTTTTTTCTACTTATAAACGCATATTTATTAAACATATCAGCAGTTTACAAGCACATATTATCTAAACACATATTTATTTATTTATAAGTAGCTTATAAATAATTTTTTACTTATAAACACAATTTTTGTGAATATTAGGGATAGAATATGCATTCAAGGTAAATATAGCAATATTTTTAAAAATTGCCTCTTGAGTTTTGATTAGAGGCTTATTTGATGTAAGTTGCAAGTGATTGTTTGAGGCTGTTGTTTTTGTTTTTGTGGAATGAAAAAATTACTTAACCAGCCAAAAAAAAAAATTATTTATAAGTACTTAAAAATAAATTTAGCCAAACGTGCTCTAAATCATCTAAAAACCATACAAAAAGCTTTTGAGTGTATTCATCTTTCTTTGGCTAATAAGAGGCCACGTGCTCCATTCCATTAAGCAAACCTGCAACAATTAAATGCCAATATTGCCTTTTTCACGGCAAACCACTTGTACTTCTTATCTAGACCAGTAGACCGGACCCACAATCTGCATTTTGGTCTTCACTCTTTATGTCACTGTGTCCACACAAATTCGAAGAATTCTTCTGGAGTTCCAGGTGTGGACACACAGACGGGATTATAGGTTTCTTTGGATTGGTTTTTTTTTAATTGTGATTTTTTTAATAATTTTTAAAAATTAATTTTTTTTAGAAGTTAAAAATTTTGACTTTTAAAAAAAATTGTATTTGAGTTTTTTTCAGAATTTTAATTTTTTTAAAAATTAAATCAAATAGTTATTACAAATTTAATATAATTTTTTCAAGAAAAAATATTTTTTTTTAAAAAAAAATTAATCCAAACAGATCCTATATCGCTTAAAAAATATCTTGGTTTAGAACGTGCTTTTAATCAACCATTCAAAAAACTTTCGACAGTTGAATTATCCAAAAAAAAGACGTCGGTTCAAAATTTAAATTAGGAGCGAGACTCCAAACATTGGGAGTTGTTTCCGATAATTCAATTACTGCGTGGCTATTTAAAAAACGTTCACTAATTGAATTTTCGAACGGTATGTGGGCACTAAAACGCGACAACCTTGCCTCTCCCCCTTTTGCTGTCAGGCTATCAGACAGTCAGATTTCCATAATTGAGTTACCGATAATTCAAACAACTTTTGGTAATTCAATTATAGAAAGTTGAGAACTTCACTACCATGTTGTCGGACAATCAAATTTCGGTAATTAAACTACCGATTTCGACGTTTTGAATATCGAAAAGAGTACTTTCGAAAAAGTATTTCAAATTAGGATATTTTTTAAACGATTTATAAAAAATAGGATATTTTTTAAAAAAATCCCACGAGTAAGAAGGGAATTTTTTCCATCCATTTAGACTAACAAGAAATTAATAAATTTAAAAAATTTGAAAGTCTAATATAACTAGGTCAAAGAGGGCAGACAATAAGGTATAACCCGTCAAGCGCTACTGTTAGAAAATATTTTCTAAGGTATTGGTAGTGAGATTGCAAAGTGTTATTGGTAGATTTGAATGTTGGTGGTCAAGGTGAAATGAAATAACTTCACTATTAAAATTGAAAGGATTTTCCAACAATATAATGTGTATAATAAAAATATATGAGAACAATTAAAAATAAATAAATTCTGAGACCGAGGCCAAAACCCAATCCCACACCCGCAAGGGTAAGGCCGGGAGATTAATATTGCAATCTCCATATCTATACTATATAATAAAGTAAATAGGTGTAATTTCGTGCTGCTAAGTGGTGTTTTATATGACAAGCTTTCTATAATTATTTATCAATTAAATATGTCCACACTTAGGTCATTTTTTGTTTTCCATCATTTATTCAGTTTCATTCCTATATTAAATGTTTTAATTTAATTAATATTATGTTATTTATTTATATATATCATCATTATTTTATAAATTCCATAATATATAATTGTTTCAATAACTATTTAGTAAAATACAAAAATTTTATAATTTTAATGTATTCAATCATATATGTCATGTCGCTCCCTGTATATTGCACTGGTGTCACACTAGTACTTTTAATATAGAAAAATTAATTCCCATATCTGGAAAGAATATAATTCTAGTAATTGTGAAATTTAATGTTATAGTTTTCACTTTCAAAAATATCTTAAATCTTTCCTTCCTAAGGGCACTTGTGTTAAAAAATTAATGATGTTCGAGTCTTTTTCAGTCTATGTTGAATGTGTAACAGTTTAATCTTCTTGTAGAAAGACTGTCCACTAGAAACTGGTGGTTCCTGTAGCTCCTAGCATGACCATTTTTAGATGAAATTGTACGTAATATTTTACCTGAGAAGGGTCTGTCAAAGCACGATAAGATGATAACGCTACTGATGTTGAGATGTTCCCTGGACGGATATTGCCATTAAATACCGCTTAATTACCAACATTAAGCATTTTCCTAACCTCATTTTCGTGTTCAGAACTGAACCAAGATTTGCTTTTCAGGCTTTTCCAGCAAATATAGAATATTTTAGCTTAATCTTGTTACAGTTTCCATAAATTATGGGCTGAGCAATGAGGAATGGGGTTGGCAAGAGATGGGTAGAGTGGTGTTTGAGTGTATGTTTCTCAGTAGATGAGTGGCATGTTCAGTATTTTCCTTCAACCATACCTACATGATTGGAAGGTTAGGATTTATCGTTGCTGCTTCCATTGCAGCTTATGCGGTTAAGCAGATTACTATCCGACCTTCGAGGTCATCAGGCTCCCAAGGCAAGCCTTCAGGTAATCTCGAACTCGAGGCCTATAAGTCTGAAGTGAGAGTTCTACCAGTTCTTTCACGTAGTTTATGCGCATTTATCATAATCATGGAGAAAGAAGATTGCTCTTGGTTATCTAAAATTTGTGATACTTGGAAGATTTCTCATTCTTTGATGTAATATGTGGAACAGAAAATGATGAAGCTTCGGCTAGACCAAATTTCAATGAAGAAGGCAAAGAGCAGTACATATGTTCTTCTGATGGCCTCAAAGAGTTTGCTGTAAGAATTTAATGAAGCCTGCATACAGATGTAGTTTTTGAATTATATACTTCTGGGAACTATTAGTTTCATTCGCTTAGTTATGCCCTTGAGTAAATTAACTGCAGATTTAAGATTTTTACTTGTCTAGATTTCATAAGATGTTTCTTGAATGCAGGAGGAGGAAGAGGAGAAAGAAGAAGTTAAATTGATCAATGGCATCATCAATCCTCCTTTCAGTAATATATCTGATATTGAAGATGAGATTCTGCCTGAGTTTGAAAACCTTTTGTCTGGCGATATTGATTTTCCGCTACCCAGTGATAAATATGATACAGCCATGGAGACTAAGGCAGAGAGGGACAGGATATATGAAAATGAAATGGCAAATAATGCAAGTGAACTTGAAAGATTATGCAAACTAGTGATCGAGTTGCAAGAGAGGGAAGTGAAGCTTGAAGGAGAATTGCTGGAGTATTATGGCTTGAAGGAGCAAGAATCAGATATCATGGAGTTACAAAGGCAGCTGAAAATAAAGGCAGTGGAAATTGACATGCTGAATATTACCATAAATTCGTTACAGGCTGAGAGGAAGAAGCTGCAGGAAGAGCTTTCTCAGGGCGCTTCAGCTAGGAGAGAGCTGGAGGTCGCTAGGAGTAAAATCAAGGAGCTGCAAAGGCAGATTCAACTTGAAGCTAACCAGTCAAAAGGCCAGCTGTTGTTGCTCAAGCAACAAGTTAGTGGACTCCAGGCAAAGGAAGAAGAAGCCGTCAAGAAAGATGCCAAAGTTGAGAAGAAACTCAAAGCTTTGAAGGAGTTGGAGGTGGAAGTTGTGGAGCTCAAGAGAAAGAATAAGGAGCTTCAGCATGAGAAGAGAGAATTAGTTGTGAAACTGGATGCAGCAGAAGCCAAAGCAACAGCACTCTCCAATATGACAGAGGTAAAAGTTGTAATTTCCTATTAAGATGGAAATTGATATGTTTGTTTGTCAATGATGATTTGGTTTTTCCTAATTGTGTACGCTTTTACCGTGTTACATATCACCCATTCACCCTCTTAATTTCTTACTCAGAGCATAGAACTACTCTTGGATTTTCGGTGAAAGTTACCTATTCTCAAAGTCTTTCTGTCAATGCTTCCTATACATCAATTTTGAATCTCAAAATGTCATGGAATAAATTTCTATTACCAATAGTTCACCGTATTTTTTACTTAATATTGATGTCGAATGTAAAATCTTCAGGCAAAAGTTACAATTGCATCAGTAAAATATATCATTTGGATGCAGATCTTCTGACTTGAACAGTCTTTTTCTGTTCCAATTTTTTGTGTTTTTTGGGGATAATCTAGTTTCACATTTCAATATGGAAAGAGCTAAGTTCCATTGCTGGTGCGAAAGTAGAATGATACTTGCAAGTTGTACTTCCACGACTGGTCATAATGAATGCTAACGTGGCTCTTGGTTTATAAATCCAGAGTGAGATGGTTGCGAAAGTCCGAGAGGAGGTTAACAGTTTAAGGCATGCAAATGATGACCTTCAGAAACAAGTAGAAGGACTTCAGATGAACAGGTTTAGTGAAGTTGAAGAGCTAGTATATCTTCGTTGGGTTAATGCATGCCTAAGATACGAGCTTCGCAATTACCAAACACCTCAAAGAAAAGTATCTGCTCGCGATCTCAACAAGAGTTTAAGCCCGAGATCTCAAGAGAAGGCAAAACAGCTAATGCTAGAATATGCAGGATCAGAACGCGGTCAAGGTGACACAGATATTGAAAGCAATTTTTCTCATCCATCCTCTCCAGGGAGTGAGGACTTCGATAACACTTCAATTGATAGCTCGATGAGCAAATATAGTAGCCTTAGTAAGAAGCCTACCTTAATCCAAAAATTGAAGAAATGGGGCAGAAGTAAAGATGATTCAGGTGCCCTTTCGTCACCTGCAACATCTCTTGGAGGATCTTCAAGGAGGAGCAGCATGAGTTTCAGACCAAGAGGTCCTCTAGAAGCCTTAATGCTAAGGAATGCTGGTGATAGTGTAGCCATCACTAGTTTTGGAATGGCAGAGCAGGATGCTCCTAATTCCCCTGAAACTCCAAAACTGCTACCACCTTCCGCACTAGATTCTTCTAATGACTCCCTTAACAATGTTGCATCATCATTTCAGTTGATGTCTAAATCAGTTGAGGGAGTCCTAAACGAGAAGTATCCAGCTTATAAAGATCGCCATAAGGTCGCCTTAGAGAGGGAGAAGCAAATTAAGGAAAAAGCTGAGAAAGCAAGAGTTGCTAGGTTTGGTGACACCTCAAGTTTCAAGGTAGATAGATCTGCAACTCTTCCCCCAAAACTTGCACAGATAAAAGAGAAAGCAGCCACCACTGGTGATTCAAATGACAAGTCACATGATAGTAATGTAGATTACAAAACAGTAAGCAAAATGAAGCTGGCCCATATTGAGAAAAGACCTCCCAGAGTTCCTCGACCGCCTCCTAAACCATCAGCAGGTGGTGCTGCTAGTGTAAATACATCGACAACTGGAGTTCCTGGTGTCCCACCTCCTCCACCAGGTGCTCTACCACCACCACCACCTCTGCCTGGTGGACCACCTCGTCCACCTCCTCCACCAGGATCTCTAATGAAATCTGGAGGAAGCAGTGAGAAAGTACACAGAGCTCCAGAAGTAGTAGAATTCTACCAATCATTAATGAAGCGCGAGTCAAAGAAGGATTCGTCACCTTTGATTTCTTCATCATCAAATACATCAGACGCAAGGAGTAACATGATTGGGGAGATAGCAAACAAATCATCATTCCTCTTAGCTGTATGCGAAAGACACATTTTGCTTGTGAGACTTGTATATGCTCATTATGAAATTCTGACATGTTTTACTTTTTACCAGGTGAAAGCTGATGTTGGAACTCAAGGTGATTTTGTCCAGTCCTTGGCAACTGAAGTGCGAGCAGCTTCTTTTGCCAACGTGGAAGATTTGGTGGCATTTGTTAACTGGCTGGATGAGGAACTTTCATTTTTGGTATGTATTTTATGGTTTCATCTGTTCAACATAGTCTTAATTTGCCTGATCTGCCACTATGAACATGAGGGAACTAGGAGGAAGTACGAGAGGAAGTTTGTAACTTAGATGCAAAAGCAGAAGAGCTTATGTCTCGAGGAGATCATCAATTTTACTCTGTTTTAGCCTGATAAATAGGCTAATGAAACTAGTAAAGGAAATTAGATAAACCATGTGAGAATTATTTCAGCATGGTTTACATTATGAAATTCATCAATTTCGTGTTTCTGTGTAGGTTGATGAACGAGCAGTCCTTAAGCACTTCGATTGGCCTGAGAGTAAAGCAGATGCATTGAGAGAGGCAGCATTTGAATATCAGGACCTTGTGAAACTGGAGAAGCAGGTGACCTCATTTGTTGATGATCCCAACCTTCCTTGTGAAGCTGCTTTAAAGAAGATGTATAAGTTGCTCGAGAAGTAAGTTTTCTTATGCAGATACAAGTTTTGTACTATAAATAGCCTAGAATTTCAAGAAACACTGAAACCTTTTAAAAGAACTGCCCATTATTTTGAATGGTTATGTCTTAGACTTCAGGAGAGAATTAGCTGGGTTTACAGGCGAAGCCACTTGGAAATAACAAAATTACCAAGTGGTAAATTGGTTGAAAATCTGTAGTTTTAGAAAAGCACGGGCCAAAGCAGTAAGGACACATACTGGAATCCAATATCAGCATATTTGGAGAAATAGACATGGCAATCGGCACTCTTAATAGAAGCTGGATTTGCAAGAAAATAACCTTACTAGAATTGGTTTTGATCTTCTATGATGCGAACAATTTCTCGTATATTCTATTCAGGGTGGAGCAGAGTGTTTATGCACTGTTGCGTACTAGAGACATGGCAATATCAAGATATAAAGAATTTGGAATTCCAGTAGATTGGTTGCAAGATTCAGGACTAATTGGCAAGGTATGCTTTTTGAAAATGGCTAAAGAACTTGATGGCTTTTTATTTCAACATATGGCTCCCGTGAGGATGTGAACAAATTGTTTCCTTTTTCCAGATCAAGCTCTCATCAGTGCAGTTGGCGCGGAAATACATGAAGCGTGTAGCATCAGAGCTTGATGCTATGAATGGACCTGAGAAAGAACCAAACAGAGAATTTATCATTCTGCAGGGCGTCCGTTTTGCATTCCGAGTTCATCAAGTATGTATTGTGATCTCTACTTCCATTGATACATGTTAATTTTGAATATGTCATGTTTAGCCTAAACCAACTTGATGCAAAGGTTCAACTGAATACAGACATTTTTTATATCTCCAATGGGGATATTTTTGCCTCTGAAATTTCTCTCCTGGAAGTGAAACATCTGGCAAATCTAAGTGATCATCTCATCACATTTTCAAAAATTTTAAAGGAAAATTAAGACTTTAAATTGCTGATAACTGATATGTATCTGCACTTTTCAGTTTGCTGGAGGATTTGATGCAGAAAGCATGAAGGCTTTTGAAGAACTCAGGAGCCGCGTCCACGCACAATCAGGAGAAGAAGACAAGCAGCAAGAAACATGAGGATTCCATGCTCATTGGTATCAACCTTATTTTTCATTGTATATTCCACCAATTTCTCCTCATGATAATAGAAAACATCTTATAGAACCTTAAAAATGAATAATTCAGATGGAAAAACAAAACCAAGCAAAATAAAAAGAATAGAAGAGTTCACTTCTTTGTGATTATAAAAAGAATTATATGAGAGTGTTTCAATCAAGTTAGTACTAGAAAGACTAGAGATTATGCAGAAAACAGGAATAGCAGCCAAATATATAAAGCGGTTTTATTCTTCTACTATTATTTGTACTACTTGTTTATTTTTTAGTCATAATTGTTGTGTATTACATTAGTCAATCTCTACTACAACGATGTCATTACAACAAACTTTTTGGATCTTGTTAAGACTTTTCTATTAATTCCAATAGAAAGGTCATTAGTTGATGTATTAGCTAGTGTACGAGCATGGCTTAGCTTGAACAGGTCAAAACAGTTTTGAAGTTACTGTTTGCTATATATATATATATATATATATATATCAGCAGAATTGGCATGCATGATGACAGGGTCAATCTTGAATTTTGTCAATATGCTGACATCGGGTAGCTCTTGGAATCATGAATCAACCTGCTTTAGTTTTCTTTTTCTTTCACTTTTCTTTTCTTTTCTTTTTTTTCTCCCCCACCTTTTCTTTTCGCGTCTTGTCTTTTTCTCCTTTCTTCTGATGCAATGTTTCCATTGCACGAAGAGAGGGTATTAGCTCGCAATAGTTTAGGTAGTCCATTATATGATTAATGCAAATAACTTATTGATTCCGTAAAAAATAGTTTAGGTGTTTCTTTATTTTTCAAGTAAAGAAAAAACAAAAAATAAAAAGTTTCATTACTATTTTCTTAAATACTTTATGAGATATGTACCCATTCAACATATTCATCAGTTAGCCCCTACGTGGTGATCGCCATGTTTCTTTATTTCCTCTCTTTTTTTTTTTTTTTTGAAGGAATAAGGGGCGTTTGTTTTGTTGGGGGGGGGGGGGGTTGAAGTGATCACCATGTCTTGGAAAAGTAGAGACGTCAATGGTACCTTATCCTACTTTGCTCTATAAAAGTACTGTAGGAGTAGGGGTGAGGTTTTTGGTGAAAAACCCTCGATAGGGGAGGGCAAGAAAGGGTTTTCTTCTTTTACCCCGATGCGAGGGGCAGGTAGGGGTAAGGGTTTATCCACCCCACTCCACCCCACCCTGATATATATCTATATTTATTGTTCTTATATATTTTTAATATAAACATTATACCATTCTGTATATATTTTTCATATATTTTTTATATTTTAATATAAACTTTATATCATTAAAACTTTTTTTTTTGTTTAGTTGTAAAAATTAACCTATTTTTAATACATTTTTTTGTATTAGTATTTTTTTTAAAAAAAAGTTCTAATGTCTTTGATCTTGTTGATTGGTATACCAACAAAGTTTTTCCCATCCAACGAGGTGGGAATAGTAGTGTAAAAGTTTACTTTGATATAGGTATACGATAGGGGTAGGGCGAAAGTTTTATTAACAGGTGTAGAGTAAGGGTAAGCATATCCTGTCCTTACCTAGTCCCATTGCCATCCATATGAAAAAGGAAACAAAATGTTGAAATGAATACTATTTTATAAATTTATGATATTCATATTGTGGACAGGAAAAACACAAGGAAATATATGTTTTTTACATCAGATTTAGCAAAAAAGCTTGAAATTAGGATTTCTTTTATAACGTTATAATTCTGTAAGAAGAATTTAATAATGTGTAGACTGATGAACTATTATGAATCAATAATTTGGACAATTTTCTATAGTTGAATTTCTTTCATTATATTATGCATGAAAGGATCCGTATGAGCCTCCCTGCCCCTGACCCAGCCATCTCATAGGAAGAGCAAGAAGGTAGAAAGGAAAAAAAAAAAACTAGAAAAGTAACAAAATTGAGAGAGAGAACAAAAAAAGAAAAAGAGGTAATCAATAGTAAAGGTCAAAAAAAAAAAAAAATCCCCAAGCTATAAGTGCCAGAAAAATTGAGGGACTACTGTAAGTGTTGTAGACTCTTGCATCAAAGTATGGTTCTTCGTTCTCACCTAAACAGAGACATAATTGTTTACCTAGTCGAAGAAAAGCGATTTTGTGCCCGGCAACGCCGCCTCGCTTGCATGAAAATTTTCTCCTTTGCCTAAGAGTCCGTTCATGGAAACAATTATCTGAAAAAGCAAATCCTTTTTAACCATAAGTATTTGATTTGACTTTTAAAATTAGTTAAAATTCTGAAAAAAGTTTAAAACCAAGTTTTCTAAGAGCCAAAAAATTTAAGTGATAAACTTTTTTTTCCCAATAGTTATAAAAAAAAATGCACTTTTAAACACACCAATTTAGACAACCCATAACTCCTCATTATATATGTATTTATTTTGTACAATCTCCCGAAAAGATTGTTATACTTGTTCCATTGTAGTCTAGCTTAGCCTTCCATGAATAAAAAAGAAAAAAGAAAGAAGAGAGAACGTAATAGGGAGCTGCAAAAGAAGATTTATTCTCAAAAAAAAAAAAAAACTATAATTTTCAAATAACAAACAACTAATAATTTAGATCTCTTGCTACAGCACGAGGTGTTCTAGGTGATCTTGGTAGCTCGGAAACCCTATTTCCCCGATAATCGTAGTATATTACGCCTGAGAACTCCGGCGGCTGGCATTTCTCACCCATCAAGATTGCCTTTTGCCACAAGCCACCTTCTCCAAATCCTTCATGGTGATCATTTTTAGACTCGTTCGTAGCTTCACCATATTCTTGATGATGATCATCACCATTCTTTTTGTTGTTCATGAATGGCACAGCCTTATTACTAATAGTTGTCATAAGCTTCATGGGCGACCTGGGAGCAATATGTGGATCACTTGGCTTGGTAATAATATTATTATGCTTTCTTGAAACTTTCTTTCTTGCATGGTTTGCACATAAAGCCACCAAAATTGTTGCCGACACAAACAAGCCGATTGATAATGGTATGGACCAAAAGTGTTCACCTGCTTGTATCATTGCCAATGGACGAACCATTTTGTACAATTGAGATTGCTAAATATTTTCTATAAGGGCAAGAGGAAGAAGAGGAGTTTGAAGAATTGAACTTTTATGGGTGGTTTTTAGAATCAAAATTTTGGAGTTTAGGTTTATATATATAGAGAGAGGTCATGAGTCTTAGTGCTAGAAGTTGAAAGGTGGCTAACATTTTTAGTGGTGTTAATAAATGGCTTTATAAATGATGATGTTGTTTGGCTTACAGCCATTACATGTCTTGATTTCATAAACAGTAAGCAAGTAATTCATGTTCTTGATCTTATTCCACCAACTAATTCAAAAATCGAAATTTGAAATATTCAATTCGCGAGTTAAAACTTTTACCAGTTATTTTTGAAGGCCCACTGATGTAGTTAAAAAGTTTTTGGGAGATGATGTTAGGATGATTTTCTCTTTAAGAATGATTAGTACTAAACTTTTTAGCTTGTTTCTTAAAAAAAAAAAAAACTTTTTTTCACAAAGAATTGAAAATTTAGTTGGTCGGCACCTCAATAATACATATGGACAAAATATAGAACTCATTTAGTTTGATTTTTCTAAAAAACTAAAATTGCTTTTTAATAATTTTTTTAGAGTTTTAATTTTTTAAGTCAAGTCAAATAATTTTTGCAAAACGAATATATTTATTTTAAAAAATATTTATTTAAAAAAATCCAAAAAGGCCCATACTAGGTCAAAGCATAGTGACTTGGTGAAGTTCAACCCATATGGAAGATGTGATGTGCCTTCATTTTGGTTGACTCGCACTTGCATAATTGGTGTTTCGTAACTAAAAATGATACCGACTAATCCTTTTGACCAATTGACCATTTCCACTTCTTTGAATCATTCAAGACGTGCAAGTCATCACCATGTTGGTTAAATTTCAGGTCGGCAGAAACTCAAATGAGCTTATGATCTCAGTCTACTATTAATTAGTCAAGGCTGAAATTATTAGGTCTCCAATTTAATTCGGATAAAATATTTAGTTATTGTTTTAATTATAGTACTGTCTACTTATATTAGTGTCGGTGTTTTCTTTGTCCATTATTGCTGAAATTTTCTTTGCCCATTAAAGGTGAAAGGTGTGTGTAAATTATTTCATGCTTTCATTAATAAATTAATAAACGAATTGAGTAGGTATGCAATTATATATGTAGCATTATATCCCAACCTAATCAGTTGACCCTTGGTTCTAATATCACATCTTATGGAACCCTTAGACTTTGTCACATTTGTAACTCAATATATATATATATATATATATATATATATATATATGGACACACACACACGTATGTATCAAACACACACTCTAATGCTTAGAAGGTCGAAGACACTTACATGCTCAAAGTAGGTCGAAACTTATACCAAGGAGGTCTAAGCATTAAGCATATTTTCAGAAGGTCCAAGACCTATGCTCGTGCTCAGGAGTTAAGAAGAATTTTATTATTTTACTGATGTAAAAGTGATTAAAAACTTTGCCCGCACCTTGAGTTAATATTCTATTTTAGGGGGTTGCAGCATTTGTTTCGTATTCTTTCTTCATTAAAATCCCAGAATTTTTTGACGATTTTTCAGACCACTATCTAGACAAGACAGTAGTTAATGGTTTATTATTTTAGGTTTCTTCATTCATCAACTGAGCATTGGTAGTTCTTCATTTAAATTTATTGTTTTGGCTTCATTCCATCAGATAGGCGTCTTTTCTCTAGTCATTTTCTATACATTAAACTTTTTTTGGGTTTAGAATGTAAACAATTATTCATAAAAGATAAAAGCAAACAAATCTGCCCAAAATAACCAAATCTAAAAGATAAATGAAAATTACGATAAAATGCTTAAAACTACACGTTATCTAGGTCTAGAAAACTAGAAGCGAATACAGAAGTTTTATCTAATGGGATTAGATTCTTAGTTAAATATGACCAATTGTTTTTTCCTTTTTAGTTACTCTTTCCTTCTTCTCTCTTGTTTCCTTCTCCAAATGACATCAAGAGCTAAGTTGTAATGATCCAACCTCAACTATTAACCTACTATCACGTTAAACCTAATTAATTGGTCCAAAATATTTAAAACTTATGATAATCATATATAATAATAAATTCAAGTTATTATAAACTGAACACAAATTAAGACTAAAATTAATGGTAGAACGTGGTGTTACATAGGCTGATTACTCATTAGAGACCTTAACACCTTTTATCCTTTTCCCTAGTCTTCATTTTCTTTTTTTCACTTATTCTTTTGTATCATTCTTTTCATTTTTCCTTCTTTTTCCCTCCTCCAAAATTGAAAATTGGTCAAACATCACAATTAATCATATTGTGGAGTCCAATATCTGTATAGGCCCAAATCGAGTCAAGCTGTCTGAGCATTTTTGGACACCCTAAACCCAAGGAGCCCAGGAAATAAGGGCTGCCCCGTCAAAACGCAATGTCCTCCGAATTAAGACGATCCGACTCTCAGTGTTGATCCTAATGGTAAAATACTAAAATAAATAAAGAAGTTCGTACCTTTGCTCATGGTGATTAAGTTGGAGAAAGTAAATACGCGAACATTCATGGTATAATCATTTTGTGATTTTTATAAATTTTTTGCCAAGCTTGTACCGACAAGTTTTTTTTTTGGAAAAATTCAATAAATTTTTATACAGATGCAAAGTTGGTACAAACTATCGAATCCTCTCAAACTAGAGATATAACAATACAAATCAAATCAAGGTTTGAGAGAAGAGCAAAAACAATAACACCGAAAAAATTCCCAATTACAACTTCCGAAAATTATCCAGGATGCCACAAGCACTCGGATTGAGAATTTGTCCTCCATCAACCCCACCAATGCCATTCAAGTGCTCCACATCATCAACAATTTCTTTTTGTTATTTTAGGGTGGAATCTTCATTAGTTTGGGATTTCCTAGGTGCAAAGCAATTCATTTTATCTTTATTTTCAACTCGAGCAATATTTGAGGCATCTTTATTTTCATTAAGGGTAGCAAAATCTATTTCTATCCAAGGAAATTTTGTGTTGAGGCCGAAAGGGCATTGTTTTCTTTGGCAACACCATCATCTCAGTTTTCTTTCAAACTTTCTTTAGCTTTGTACGAGCATCACATGAAGGGATAATCTTTCTTAATCTCATTAATCCTAAAATTATTAGGTAAGTATAAATAAATTTCTACCGCTTAATTAAAGGGAAGCGTTTTATGCACATTACTCCACGAAAACCACATACCAACCCTCTCGGACTCTAATTATCTTCATTGTCTATTCCTCTATTGGTTACCATATACTTTCTTTACTAATCCCTTTACCTTATTTACTTTCTAGCCAATTTGAGGATTGGAATTATTTTGGCTCGCATCACATTAAAGTGTTAAAATTATCTAATTTTTGATGTTATTTGCATTGAACTAGTTGTTTGTATCCAGTTAAACAAAAATATTATAGAATTTCAAATCCATAATTTTGATTATAGATTTGACGATCAACATACCTTGCACTATCTTTACAAATAATGCAATAATAATTACCTCTATATAAATCTAAACAATAATTGATAACACTTGTACGATGCAGCTCAACTTTTGGCTGAGATAGTACGGATAATTACTCACGAACTGGATTGTTAGCTTGACTAAAGAAAAGAAAAAAGTTGATCTGTAACAGGGTTCTTTGTCACTAAAAACTTTGTCGGCAATATAGTGAAAATCTAAGCAATAAAACAACTTCTATCTCTCCTTCTCATTCATCAAAAATTTTTTCCCGTAACAAATCGATGTTGCGAAACTTGTTAAGGCTATATCGTATTTTTCACCTTACGGGAAGAAAATTATATATATATATATATATATATATATATACACACACACACACACACACACAAATACACATACATATAACTTAAAAGAAGATTATTTGTTATTTATGAATAATGAATATTAATAAGAATTATGAATTGATAAAGGAAAGAAATTGTAATCAATAGTAGAATGGAGTAATATATAGGGTAATTAGAAAGGAAAAGAAATTGAAAAATGAAAGAAATTGTAATTGAGGTCAAAACCATAGAGACATAGTAAGAGAGAAATTAAACTGGGGCCAAAATTCTAGACTATTTATGAAGATTAATCCAATGAATGGTAACATTGAAATTTGGCATAATCTAGAAGTAGCAAAAAAAAAAGCATGAAAAAAAATAAATGCAGCGGTAGCTGTTATAGTAATAACAAATAGATTTCATATTACTATTTGTGATGCTCACTATCTTGCATTTCTCATGTTTTCTTTGCCTCCCATTTGTTATAGCTTGTTTGAGCTCTGTTGATGAAATGGGACTAAAACTTTGATTTAAAATTTCAATAATATTTTTGTTCGGAGATTCTTTATTTATTGGTTTGGTGATTTGTCGATTACATAAAAGTTATTAAAATTTAAAAAATCTATATTTCATCGGATTATATAAAATCTACATAAAATATTTATTTTTTTGTTGTGTATTGCCCTGGTTATACAAAACGAAGAATGAGGAGGAAAGGAAAAGCTAAGGGACTTCAAAAAAGGAAAGAAGAGAGAAAAGGATTCGTTTTTATTTTTCCTTTGACTTCATTTACTTTTGTAGACCAAATGATGGGGACAGAATAACTTTACATCTCTTCTTTATATCTCTGTTATAATGAAAAGAATCACTTGTATAAATAGTACTATTTATTACATAACTTGTAAAGGTAAATTACAATTCCATCTTTATTTATATGTATAAAAAAATCATATTTAAACTACTATTATAATAGTATTTGCAAGGTTATTTTTTATAGTTATACATCTATATATATGTTATTATTTAATTTTTCCATTTTCATTCTAATCAAAATAATGCTCTCTCTCTCTCTTTGAGTTATGGATTGACTTTACTTTCACGGGTTAGAATTGTTTCAGATTCTCAAGTTCAAAGTTTTTAATTTTGAGAGTGAAAATTATTTGATCGGATATTAGAAATAATCCACTATCTAATTTTTTGATATTCAAGTTTTGGGTTCTTATTTCTTTTGCTATTTGTTAAATCATATTATGCTAATAGAATATAACGTAATGTCAAATCTACTACTCATAAAAGTGTGCAAAAATATAGTTATAATTTTACATTTATTCTAATATTTGATTTGATTTCTTTTCTTTTCTCATTTCCAACTAAAACGCATGCTCTTTGTTTCTTCACTTTTCAACTAATCACATGTTTTCTATCAGGAGTCAAAATTGATTCAGATTTTCAAATATTGAGAGCCAAAAACTATTTAATTAAATTAAAATTCATAAAATCTCATTGAATTTTGAATATTGAAGTTTAATTTAGGTTAATTATATTTCTTTTAATTATTTTGCTATTTTTTAAATCATATTATGCTATTTAAACTAACAGCCTGTTTGGTTAAGCTATTTGGGGCTTAATAATTGTAAATAGTAAAAAAAAATGTAAAAGGGTGCTTTTTTTAAGAAGCTTATAAGCTGCAAAATAAACAGAGCCAAATAGGCTCTAAATTTGAACAATAGACATGAAAATTTGAACAAAAATTAATATGAAAAGTTTAAATTTATTTAAATTATAATTATCTAAATTTGAATAGGTGCTAAATCACATTAAATTATATTAAAGTAATTATAAAAATAAAAATTTGTGACTTTGGGTTGGGTTCGAGTGTAGAAATTAGAACCCAGTAGGCTGGAGTAAAATCTATTAAATTTTTCTGAATATATTCACCCAATCCGTTTGATTAACCTCATCCTTTTCCACTCTTCTAACTGATTCCATCTCTAATGTGTTAAAATAACAAACAAATAAAACTGATGCACTTTTTAACCTCAAATTTTTATAAAGAAATGTGTAAATATAGATAAATTTTCTCAATTTTTTGTTCGATAATTTTTAAATAAAAATTTATTATATATATATATATTAAATTTTCTATTACATTAATAATATTACGTATACAGTCGTACCTTACAGAACATCACTTTCCTAGTTGTAAAAAGAGCTACCCATGTCAAGGGCACTATTGATTTAGAATGTTTGAAAGGACGAGAGTTTAACTTTACATATAACTTATTTTATCTGCTCTTCATTCTTCCTACCCATTGTTTGCTTATTATTATTATTACTTTTTTTCCATTCAGTTATCATTAATCACTTCTTTCACTCAAATCCTCTCACTATCCACTATTAGAAATTGGTGAATTTAAGACGAAAATTTTTCATCTCAAATTGAGATAGATTTGGAACGGAAAATTTGGATCAAATTTTCTAATATGTTAATATATATTTGAGACGGAAAATTTCTGTCTCAATAAAAGATGTAACTTTTTGCCTCAAAATTTGAAACAAGGGTTTTTAAGATGGAAAATTTCTATTTCAAATTCTGTCTCAAATCCTTTTTGAGATGAAATTTTTTAAGTTTGAGACGAAAATTTTTCGTCTCAAATTCAAAATTTTTTTGTAGTGATCCCATTCGATTGGCTTTGAATTTCAGATGTGATATTCACAATCAAACTCAATTCAAAAACCCCGAATTTTTATTTTTTATTCTACACAAGTGCTTTAATATAATTTAGAATAATTTAAAACTTAATTAGACTTAAATGATTGTCACATTAATAGTGTTGAATAATTAGGCAATATTACTGTACATTGCAAGGCATTTTACTACTAGTATAATGAAATTTAAAAAAAAGAAAAGAAAAACTTAGATCTTATGTATAATATATTAGCTTGACCTTAGACAGTCAACTTTGGCACAAGAACATGGCCTCACTGGCATTTGCGAGTATTTCGCGTCATTGTTATAATGTGGTCCGTGAGATATACAGAGGTGGGATGGATGCATCGGTATTTGTGTAGGTTGAACCATCAACCATAACCTCCCGATTGTCATGACTTTGCATAATTTCACAGCAGAAAGTTTCGAGGATATCACGGAGCCTCTACCAGGAATGGACACTTCCACATTTTAAGTGTACTCTTCCCTGTGATCTTCATTTATTATTATTCATGCACAATATGATGCTGAATAAATCTACTAAGAAGATTTATCAACTACATCACATGTAAGTGGAAAAAAAAAAAAGAATTTATTGTTTTGTGTCGTCAATTAATGCACCCTGGACTTGAAAATTCCGTACCCCCCATGTCACAGTACTAGAAAAAACTCCAAGGAGCCAAAAGTAGAGACTTCCAGATTCCCGCAGCTCCTAACTTCCTTGATTCGGCATATTCATCATCCTTTATCCTTTCGTTTCACCTGACAACATTTATATCATGCACATTTAATAAAGTACTTTCTTTACCTAGTATTTAGACCACATGGTATTTCTTTGGGCGTTGTGTTCCCTATAGAGCGTGAGCAATACAAGATAGAAAAATTATTTTCATTCTTGTATAATATATTCATAAATTTTAATTATTTATAACTCTCACACACACACACATATATATATATATATAATTTTTAACTATTCAGAATTTATAAGATATATATTGATAACTTTCATTTAATCACAAATACGTTCAAAAATTCTATACTACACAATCAGTGGAATTTGCACCCTTTACCACTTCACTCTTCTTGATTAAGAGATTTTGACGTCTGATATAAAAAGTTTGTATCGCATATACAAAAGAAGGATGCAAAGATAAAAAATGAAATGAATTGTTAATCCTTAATTATGAGATAAAGTGCTTCACTTCATCGTGTGCATTTCACACCCTTTAATAGTTACTTCAAAGAAATCAAAGCTTCCATACGAACATCAACTAACCTCACTATTTTACATCATCATGAAGTTAGCTAAGTGACTATTTTCTCTACTTTGCCTTGCCGTCGCAACCACTCTTTATCTTATTTAACAGGCATGAAAAATCATCAATCATAATGGCATATGCTTCATCATTTTTACTTGACAACGAAAGCATTATCATGATAAATTAAATGAACCACATTCTCATTGTTTTCAAACTCAAAAATATCTTATATTCTCATTACTACATGTACAAAAATAAACTCACAAGATCATATACTTGACCCTCTACATGGTCTAAACTAGGTTACAAGAAATTGAAATAAATGGAATCACACAAAAACCAAATTCTCACAAACCATTAATTTTCTTGTATTATCACTTTTTTTCATTTTCTTCATAATCCTCTATACCTTAATGATGCAATGGATTTGGACCGGTAGGGACCAGGCGTTCTTCGACACCGTAGCGTGGATCAATCTCGTTCCTAGCTGGCCTGGTCGGCGTGCTAAAATCCGGCAAATGTTTCCGATGGTGGTGCCGTCTGTGTTTAGTCAAGAATGCCGTAAAATCAAACTTGCTAACCAATGCTTTCCTATGGATGGGAGGGTGATGAGTTAGAGATGAGTTACTTATCTTGCCATCATTGATCTTGAGGTGCTTGATGCTATAAAACTCATGAAAGAGAAGTAAAACTAGAGATAGCCAAAGAATGAGACACATTACTTGAGGAATCTTTAAGGCCATTTTGGAAAGTGAGAAGAGGAAGCATGGATGAAGGAGTGGTAAGAGAAGAGGGTTTTTCCTATAAAGAGAGAAATGTTTTAGTGGATTGAGAAACTTTGAAGTTTGACAGCTTGAATCTAATGGATCAACCAGTATAGGATATGAAGAGTAGGGTTGAATTTAGAGAAGGTGCTTTGCTTGCATGTGAGACTTGTGAGCAAGTTTATATCCTAATTTAATGTATTTTGTGTGTGAGAGAGAGAGAGAGAATGGGCGGTAGACCCTTTTCCCAATAAATGTTTCTTAGAAATCAAGGAATAAAAAGGAGTCATTATGTGGATTGTCAACCCCAGAATTATATAATGTTTGATTATGTTTATAATATACTTGGAATGTGAAAATGTCAAACCTTTCCTACTCTCGATCTTTGGTGTGATTAGAAAAACCTCGTGTATGTTTGATGGGAGAGAGGTGCAATAAATAATTTTTCTCCACCAAGCAACCCATTGTTTGAAAAAGTGAATTCAAGATGATTCTTTTTGGGTAGACCCTTTATGCAAAGTGCATAAAAAAGAGAAGATCATGTCATGATATACACTTTTTGCATTATTTAATCCTTAGATATTAGTAAGAGATTCGATCAGGAAAGCATCAAAAAGTGAGGTGCTTAGCTAGGTGACATAAAGAATTAAATATTTGTCAAGAGTTAAATTGTAATTAGAATTGTATTTTATCAGTTCATAATATTATAACATTGTAAGTAAGGTTTATTAATAATAAATTAGTAATATAATTATAATAAAATGGCCCAATGGCCTAGATAGTCATCATTTGTTAGATCTGTCTCCTAATGTTATAAGATTATGAAAGATCCAAATCCAGCATTTTTATTAATGAGTTTGAAATAAGACTTTTGAGTTTACTAAATTTGTGAGACAAAAATGATTGATGGAACTTTGAGCAACATGCTGAATGTTAAGAGGTTCAAGTCAGAAACGACCACACTTTGTTAGAAATATAAAAAAAATTTAATTTAACAACTATTCAAAATAATCCAACCGACTAACTAAAGAAAGAAGTATTAATTAATAAATTTACTTAGCAATTAGAGATGGAGAGTTTCGTAATGATATAGATTATGCACTGCCAAAATGCAAAACCAACTCATCTCACCTGGCACTATGTGGCATCGGAACAACAGGTAACAGCAAATATCTCATATTTTTGCTTCACTTAACGGGAACATTAATTGAAGTTTTTGTTCATCCCACACATATTGCATCAGCAAATATCTCATATTTTTGCTTCCCTTAACGGGAACATTAATTGAAGTTTTTGTTCATCCCACACATATTGCATTGTTCCTCATCAGGTGCATATACAAAAGAGGAGAAAACACGGCAGAGAGGGAGAGAGAGAGAGAGAGAGAGAGAGAGAGACTTAAAAAATCAGAAAACAGTCCCGAAAGAAAGAAAATAAAGGATTTGCTTTCTTCTTCTTCTTCTTCTTCTTCTTCTTTTTTTCAAAAAAAAAGTTTCTTCTTCCTTTCGGCTGAGTTATTATTGATACTCTAATTAGCATTGTGCTTCATTGTGATTTGTGGTAAAGCATTTTTTATTATATCGTAGAAGATCATTGAATCGGTTGTACCTGAGAATGTCAATTAATTTCTCATATATGATTTTATACACAAATAGTTAGTTCATAATTTATTTGTTGCATTATATCATCGTAATCAAACTGATTATTTCTAATGGAGGGATAGTCATTTTACAATATTATAATATCATAATCGAAATCAAATTATTATATATGAACTATCCATATTATTTATTCTAATTATATGAAAATTCATAGTTCATAAGGAATAGGGGTATCTTAAGTGGTTGAGACTATCTCTCCTAAAAGTGATGATCTGAGATTATCTCTTTAGGAATAAGTAACTAAGTTTCCAAAGGTGAGCAGCCCCCTATCCTTTATTGTCGTAAAAAGCTTTTCAAAAAAGTAAAGAAGGAAGCATTCGAAAGGCCGACCACTATATCATAGGCATTCTGATGGTAAGACCGACGACTACACTGCTCTATACCAAGTCATGAGTGATAGCAAAGCCAGCCCGTCGTCTATAGGCAAAGGGACGAGTGATGATTTGAGATTAAATCTCGTAAAAAACGGAAGATTGGGTTTGCAATTAAAAAAATTCATAGTCGATAGTTTGTGATCTGATCCGTTCTCATGATGGGGCATCCGTCTATACTATTGAAAAGAGGTATCTTATCCCAGGAAAAGAGGCCACGTTGTCCATTGTCCTTACTTTTGCAGGTTTTTTGAGTAGCCCAATTTCTGTAAAGCCCAAGAATTTTTCCCATTTTTATCGTGAAAATATATTGACGAGGATCACTTGTAAGATGCATATTTTGGGCTCTTATAGCCAACAGAACATCCGAAGATGACTGTTTGTGGTTGTTTGTGTACATCAGGCCCGTAGATCACGGGCCACATATGATCGCCTTGTCCGAAGGCCCGCATCGAGATGAGGAAATATATAGGTGTTGAGTGTCCTCGAATTGAAATTTTGTGACGGATTTCTTTTCTCTTTTTATCAATGAAAACTGCATAATGGGAAAAAAAAAAAGCGTATAATCAAGCTACCCGATACCAGTTGGGTAAACATCTTTACCGGGCAAATGGCCAGCAAGGCAGCAAAGGCAGAAAATTACCCACCCAATTACAAGCAAGAATAGTCGTAAGAAAAGAACAAGCAACTCAATACGTCAAGCCATCACCAATGGCCATCAATATGAGCTCATAGGTCAAAAGCTCATTTTTCAGGACAGTTTAAATTAAGCTTAAGTAAAGACATTACCGATTTCATACGTAATTCTATTATGGGAAACAGTGAACTTGATGTTGTGTTATGTAAATAGTGTTCTCTTGTTAATTGTTATTTCACAGTAGAATATACCAGCTAGGTTCATAATGCATACACTAAATTATTCAAGAGTTTTTGCGAGGGCATTAATGAGACCATTTTAATTCTTTGATTTGATAATGTAGATTTAAGAATAATGAAAACTTGTTGTCATTGCATGCATACTATAAATATTGTTGCAGTGAGCTCTTTATCCTCAACCCACAATCAAGCTCTTTATTCCTCAACCTGCAAGCAAAAAACGAAGACACTCCACTCTTATTCTTTTCCGTTACTTTCCTTTTCATGATTTCATTTGCAACTTCTCAGTATCAGGCATACCACCACATTGACATGGTCCAAACTTTGCGTCCTTCATTGTTCAAAACAACTGGTAAGCCAAAAGGAGTAACAATCCATAATTGTCAAGACAAGGGATGATAAGACGCCTTGAATAAGATTGACTCGTTTTTTCCCTTTATTTTTCTCATTGGTATTATTATAATAATTTGACTATTAACTAAATTTCTTTTCAACATTTTTTTTTTTCATAGATAAAAGCTTACAAAAGTCCCTAGCCAAAGCATCACCACCCCTTGGAGACAGTTTTAAAACTGATTTGGAATTTTGGCTGACTATTAACTTAATTTCAGCATTTTTTTTTTGTTCATAGATAAAAGTCTCACAAAAGTTATTAGCCAAAGCATCACCACCCCTTGAAAACAGTTTTAAAAATGACCTGAAATTTTGGTTGCATGAGTGGCAGAAGCATCATACTTGTTCTTCTCTAAATACTTTCAAGCAGCTGTATCTCAAAAGGGAAATATTGATGTGTTGAGCAATTTAGGGTCGAAGCATATTGTCCCACATGATGGATAATCTTACTCTAAAATAGAAATGCAATATTAATCATACTAATCCACATCTCAATGATATCTACATATCATAATTATGTTGATGTTATATGTAATTAGATGGAATAAATGTGCTTATACTCTGAGTTTTACTCGAGCAAATACATGTTTTTAATGTATTTTTTATTATTTATAACAAATGTTTATATTTTAAGTGAAGATAAAATATAAATACATCTTTTAACATTTTATTGCTTGTTAGTTTTTATTATTAATCATACACTAAAGGATATAATTTTAAAAAGGAATTATAAAACAAAAAAAGAGGGATAGGATTAATCTAAATGTATTACTTTTAAAGGTTATAGTTAGAAGTAATATAATATATATTTTGAAATGTTATATATATATATATATATATATATATATGTATGTATGTATGTATAGAAAGTCATGGTTGTTCTATTTCTAGAAATAAGTTTTCTTAGCCTCCAAGGTATAGACATACAATTTTATTAAAAATGTAACATTTATCATTCTAGTTATTTATGTAGGAAAATTAAAATATCAATATGAAATTTTAATAAAGGCCATATTTTTTCAATGACAAAAATAAATGGAAGAGTTTAACTAAAAATTATCTAATAATTGATAAATTATTTGCAATACAAATATCCATTAGTATATCACATAGAATTTAGGCATTCAAGTAATATATAGTTTATTAGTTAAGTGGAAAAAAGATATTATATGTAACAAAAAGCATGATATATTATATTTTTGCGATACATTTTTTATTTCTTGTAGAATCAAATAATCTTGAAAAAAAAAAGATAGAGAGAATAAATTTGACTAGGAAATATTTTTTAGATGAATAGGAGTATATTAATTTTTTTAGAAAAAAAGTCACCAGAGCCAAGAATAGATGAGATTACAGTTTTAATGGGTTGCTTGCAAGGATGGATTGCCCTGCCTTGAAACACCTGAGATGCAACTTTGGAAGGTGTTAAGTAGCTTGCAGAGAGGATATTGGTTTGTTTATTTATTGTGTCAACACACCTTCTGCAAACAACAAAATTTGTTTAATGGGTGAACAATTAAATATTTTGGATGGTAGTGAGTTTCAAATCTGAGACCGATTGGTGACTAGGTTCTAACACTATATTAAGTTATTACCTCATCTAAAAACTTAAATTTATAAGAAGGATTTGGTTATATTTATTTATTGTACTTAACACAACCCCTTACAAGGTTCTAATACTAGATTAAGTTATCACCTCGTCTAAAAGCTTAAACTTATAAGAAGGATTTGGTTATATTTATTTATTGTACTTAACACAACCCTTCACACGCAGCATAATTTGTTAAAACTGACGTGAACAATTTAATATTTTTTTAAATGGGTGGCGGTGAGATTTGAAACAATAATCTAGCTTTGGTACCATATTGAAGTTACTATCCCATCTAAAAGCTTAAGCTGTAGAGAAGATATTGGTTTGTATATTTATTATGTTAACAGAAGGTGACTTGTAGGGATGGATCATAACATGAATGGAATGTGAAAATTAGAAAAATAGAAGGAAAAAAGAACATGGGAAAGCCAGGAAAGCCAGCAAACGACAAAATATATGTATGGTGGATACAGTATCTGCCATCACCAATGATAGCTCTAGAATTCAAAAGAAAGATTCATAAAGATTACATAGTAAATTCTTAAATTTTTAGTAAATACAATAGAAAAATTTATTTATAGGCCTTATAATTTGGTGACCAAAATTATAAAACTAAACTAATGAAATAACTAATATACTAAAGAAAATTAATATAATGAAGAAACAAACTTAAATATTACCTAATTTGAAACTCTTGTCTAATCTAACACTTAACATTGAAAATTTAAATATACTTCAGCAACCCCCTCAAATTCAAGTGGACAAATAGAGGCCAACTTGATTTTGATAACTGAGCTGTTGAATAGTTTTTGCAACATTTTGATATCGAATCCTAAAACGAGTTGATCTGCACAAAACTCAAACTAAAGGAACAGGAAAACCTGGAACGAGAACTTGATAACTTGGAATGAGAATTAAACTTGATCAAAGATACAGCTATAGTTGCCTCTCAGCAGGGTAGTCACCATGTGTCACTCATAACAGGACCTCAGCAAATAGGATGGTCATGCAGAAAATATCAAGGATAGTAAGTTGTGACATTGCCATGCAATAAAGGACAGCAGGGTGTGACAACATGATCATTAGTAAATGATTATAGGGTGTGACAATGTGGTAATCAAAAAATGATAGTAGGATTTGATAACATGGTCACAAGTAAATAAAAATTCAGTGTAACAATGCGATCGTCAAAAATAACAGTAGAGTGTGAGGATAGTCGATGTGTGACGGACAAGAGAATTCAAGGTACTGAAACCAACGTACAAGTTTGCGGGTTGGTCACTGCTGAAAGTTGTACATACTAGTTAGTTTGGCAAAGAAAGTTACTTTCAGCTGTCAATTTAAGCAAAAACGGGGAAAAGAAAAAGAACAAAAAAAAAAAAAGAGCAAAATGTAACATTCGTTAAAAGTTTTGCTCTTTTGGCATTTAATTTGCTAGTATGAGTAGGTAATGGTCCAAATTCTGACCAACTTTTAGAGCAATATTGTGTGTTCGAACCTAAAGCACAGGAGAGAAAGAGTATTCTTAATTAGGTAGTTGTTGATTGTGTACGTAATCTCATCCAATCAACTCTTTCTTGAAACTTCTAAGTCAATAAATTAGTGAGCTATAAATTTGGCATCCTAATTAGTCATTATTACTTTGTAAATATATGAAAGAGAGATAACTAATAATTTAAGCATTGACTCTTTATAGTTTCCATGTTATGAAAGAACAACGAGTACAATTTAAGATGTACAAGGGTATTTGTAAACATACAAATTAATGTACAATATATTAATAATATTTTTAAATAAGTGGAAGCTGCTAGAGCATCTGATTTGATAAAATGACTCAATTATTTCATTCTCCATTCTCCAAACTCTTCTAACAAGCCAAAAACTAATATGAGATAAGATGCGCGTTACTTCCAATGGTGGCTCAAAGTAAAACAACTAAAACCATTGTTTTAGGCCCCCAAAATTTTAGAAGAAAAATATTAAGTTATTATAAAAGTCTAATTTCTTTTCCTTTTCATAACTTGCCAAGATCCTAGCTACTAATATATAATAAATCCCATATTCTCTCTTGTTTATGTTAATTAGTAAATTACAATAAGATTTTTTTATCTTTCACCAAACCTTTTATTTTTTTCCAATCCTCTGTAAATAAAAATTATCATTTCTAATACTAATATCAGCTAATTTTTTTAATTAAATGGAAAGATTGTTTTGATTTTTAATCTTTACGAGTTTCTGCAATATCTAATTTTTCATTGTGATTTAGCTCTATTGAAATCTCCTGCTCTAGTACCATTGTTGACCTCTATAAAACTCTAATTAAGTTCTAGTTTTGAATGTTCTTCACTATATTCTAATTATTTATGATCTTCTTCTCAATTATACTCTATTTTGGTCTTTATTATAATTGCTACCCCCTTCCCCCACAAGACAAAGAAATTATTTTTTCTTATTGAGAAGCTTTATCTTTCTATTAGATGACTATCAATAAATAATATTTTTTGTAATCAAACTTTCATTATTTACTAGGTTCTATTGTTCTAACCTTTAAATATTGTTCATTAATTTTTAATTTATATTCTTGTAAATATATTTAATTTTTAGTAATATAATTCATAATGTACTTTCCATTAATTTAGACAAAAAAAGTTAAGATTGAGATTATGTTCCACTCTTGAAAAAAGTACAGGAATAATGTGATTTGTTTTACAGTACAAGAGAAAAATCACATAAGGGTAAACATGCATTTTACTCAAACTAATAAAACAAAGGGTAAATCCCATTTTCCTCCAAAAGTTTTAAGCTAAATCCCAAACTCCCCATAAAGTTTTAGTTTTACTCATATTTTCCTACGACTTTAATTTTTCCAAATGAAGCCTTAAATTATCTTTATCTTTTTTTAAAAAAAAATTTAAAACCCAAAAAAAACAGAAAATAAAAAAAAAGTAATAGACAAAAAAATTAATGAAATCATTCAATAAATAATTCAATAATAAAATAAAGAAAGAATAACTTCAAAATAAGAAGAAAAAGATAAAAGGCTACTTATTTTACACAAAAAATTTCCCTTTACATGCTATTAAAGAAAAATTAAATTCACTTTTGAATAATTTTTTTTCTAATAAATACATCTCAAATTGAAACATTTTTCCTATCCTAGCATATCATATTTTCAACCAACTAACTATTTTAAAAATAAAAATAAAAAAATCAAAATTAGTTTATTGTACAAAACTAAGAAAAATTTTAAATAAAATCTTCTTTTATATGTGTGTGTGTATCAAATTAATTTTCTAGACTGAAATATAACTTTTTATAATAAACTAACAATTCAAAAAAAATAAAACAAAAACTAAAAAAATAAATAAGTTAAGACATTGTTCGGTAAAACTTAATATTATAAGAGAAAAATGAGTGAAAATACAATCTCATAAGAGAGTTTGGAACTTATGCTACAATTCAAGGGAGAAAATGACATTCCTCTTTCATAAAGCAAGTCCACAGATTCCTCTTTCATTTCCTTCGCAATCCTCTAGTCTTCCAAGTTATTTCACATCAACAATTATAAACAACCCGCCAAAAAAAAAATTTATAAACATCTTCTCTGGAAACTAACATGTCGAGAAACGTACTGATGAACCATGCACTATCTGCAAACATTTAACCCTGTTGAGATCTTGCTGAGAATCATATGATGTATTAGAGTCACCACCTAATCTAAAAGTTTAAGTTTATAAAAAAAATATTAGCTTATTTATTTATTGTAATTAATATCATGGTTCTCTATCTGTGAGAGACATGCATACATGAAAAAGGACAAAGTATAACAGAAAGTAGCATAATTTCCGGCTTGATTTGGTAATGGTATAGCTAGGGGTACTGAGCATTCAGTTTTTAATCGAATCAAAATAATTAATTTTTTTTTTCAATTTTGAAAATCGAATCAAATCAAATCGAATTGTCCAAAAACTAAATAAGTCGAAACAAAAATATATTTTGGCCTATTTAGTTCGGTTAAAATCGAAATTGACCAATAAAATTAAAAGAAAATAGAAATGGGATAAATTTTTTCTAGAAAAATACAATAAAACCTAAACTAATCACTCTTATTCATTAAATATATCATAAACAATATATAATGAAGCATAATTATATAAATCCTAGTAAACTATATATAAATCCTAATTAATGTACAAAAAATTAAATATTTTTAATATGTAAAAATATAATTCAATTAATTCGGTATCTTTTTCATACTAACTGAATTGAATTAAATAGACCAAACTCAATTAGGTTCAATTCGATTTTGCCTCACCCCTAGATATAGCTAGCAGACAAGAGCACCAAAAATTGCTAGGTGTATCTAGCTTCACCTGTTTTATACCTTTCTTTTACATCATACATGCCCAAGAATTTGACGGGGTTTTTTTATTTTTTTGACCCAATTTTTAATATACTGCGCAAAAATGACCTGCTTTTAAAATGGATTTAAAAAATGACCTAATCTCGTTCTAGGAACGCATCGGGTGTGTTTTCAGAACGAGATCTTGTTTCAGGAATGCGACGGCGTTCCCAGAACGCGGTTGGTGTTTTTGCAACTTTTTTTTTTAACATACCTTGTTTTTTCATTATTTATTTATGTGATGGTATTACGCTTTTCTCTTTTGCAGTTATTTATGATCCGTGGATGCTTTTATTTCAGCATTGTGGACACTACATTATCAATTGGATATTATATACTTAATTCTTTTTATTCAAGTGAACATTATGCTGTAATTGTAAACAAAACATTACAAAATTACAACTAAGTAAACAAAACAAGATTACAACTAAATAGGATTACTTATATTACAATTAATATATATTACATAATAACATTCAAGATTACAACTAATACACATTACATAACACCATTACAAGATTACAGCTATACGCTACGTATTTTGATTATTGGGGCAAGTTGGAGTAGTGTGGCCTTATTGACCGCATGCTGTACACCTTCGTCGTCCACCTTGGTTTTAGCGATTCATCTTGTTTCGAATGCACTAGCCTCCAGTTTGAAATAATGTCCATAATGCTGAAATAAAAGCATTCACGGATCATAAATAACTGCATAAGGGAAAAATATAATACCATCCCATAAATACATAATAAAAAAATAAGGTATGTAAAAAAAAAGTTGCAAAAGCACCAGCCTCGTTCTAGGAACGCGATCTAGTTCTAGAAATGGCTCGACGCGTTTCCAAAATGAGATTGGATCATTTTTTAAATTTAATCTAAAAGTAAGTTATTTTTGTACGACATATTAAAAATTGGATAAAAAAATAAAAAAATCCGAATTTGACGTACCAAATCCATAATTCTACGTAGTCTCCACCACCTAACACTTCTACTTCATCACGCAATTGAACCAGAAGCAACAAATCTCTGTACGTAAAAACTAAATATTATTTCTAGAAAGGGGCGAGAGTAAGGCAGCAAGGCGGCTCTGTCAGTGATATTGCCGATCATATGTTCCATCATTGACCTTTTAACTTAGTATTGCATGTATCTGAGCCCTGATTTCTTGTCTGAAAATTATTGTACTATGTCACTGTGCTTGTGTCTTATTTATAGTCTCAAATTTATCGGACCTAATTAGCTGCGCTATTTCCAGATTTTTGCCTTTTACTTTCTGATAACGTGTAAAATAATCGCTGAGTTTATGCGTTCACGCTGTACCATTTAAGTTGAGATATCTATAAGCAAATTGCATGGTGTAAAATTGTATCAAAAAGCGGTTCAAATGATCATTCAGGGACATAGCATACAGTTATATATATACATAATATAATAAATCGGAAATTAATGGGAGATGGTATCAAGTAATATGGAGAAGATCAAAAAATTCGTGATTCCTCATGAATGATCAGTGGCACTGATTGGCCTCATACTGAAGTTTTGGACACAAAATGCATGTTTTCTTGTTAATATAATAAATAAATATATCTGTATTTTTTTTATAAATTTAAATTTTTAAATAAGATATAACTTTATCCGTTTGTGAGAACAAATAGAGATAGAACTCTTGCAGCAAAAATCTTGCAATCTCTACTACCGGAAGCAAAAAGCAATCCTTTTAATGTCGAGAAAATATTGATGGCTTGATCATAACATATATGTGTTTCTGAGTTTTTTTTAGCTTTTCTGCATATTCCAACCCTTATAGATGCTTAAAAAATTTACACCTTCGTGCATCCATGGAAATGCTTCACGACGATCCCTGCTTTTCACATCAACACTTGTATTTACCAGTGCTTTTGGTCCATTATGTGAGGTGTGCTGGTTGTTATATTTAGTTAACTCAACTAGGGATGTCAATGGGGTGGGGTTCAGAAACTTCTATCCCGCACTTGATATTTTTCCACTTGCCCCTATTCTACCCCTATACTTGTACCGGAGTTTTCTACCATCCCAACCCCTACCGGTGTTTTTTACACCATGTTCCTACCCAAGGCAGCTATTAACAAAAGTCAAAAGAGTGGTAGCATCGGGACAAAACACCTACTTGTTAATCCTCTACTTGTCAAGTGAAATCTCTACTTTTTAATTAGATAAAAATAAATAAAAAAAATAATATAAATTATGCACCAAACCTTAACATATCAAATTCAAACTCTAATACTTAAAATTCAGTATAATTTTATAATAATAACACATTAAATCCAAACTTACTCTAAATCATAATTATTAAACATAACATATAATATACATATATATGTGTGTGTATGTATGTTGTATATATATAGTTTAAAAATATATACCGGGGCGGGGAGGGGTTATCCAACCCCGACCCCGCTCTGCCCTACCCCAAGTGTTTTTTTACAAAAATTCCACCCCTACCCCGTCGGTGCCCCTGTGGGGCAGGACGGGGCGAACTACCCTTGATATCCCTAAACTCAACTGTTATAACTCGAACTTTTATTTTATAAGATGACTTGATGTACATAGCATGAACATGTATATATCTTACCCACATACACTTAGTAGGGACAATGGCAGTTTATCGGATTTTTGAGTTTTTAGATTTTTTAATTTCAGAGTGCGGAAACAAAAAGTCATTGGATATTAAAGATTATAAAATTCCATCTAGTTTTAACTTCAAGATTTCTTTTAAATTGTTTTCCTTTTTGGATATTTACTAAATCATGTCCAGCCAGTCAAAACTAAATCTGGAAATAAATATGAAAAGTAGTTGAGCATAAATGAATTAAAAAAAATCTAAATTAACCTCAATTATATTATTCAAATTCAAATAAATGTTTGAAAGAAGGGCTTAGGTTGCAGTTCAAATGGTTGAAAATATTTCCTTCAAAGGTGATATTTTGGGTTCAAATCCCATGCATAGGAAATGGAAAATTAGTTTGGCGGTGGGGGTTTCAAATAAATAAATAAATGTTTGAAATAAGAGAGCATTTTGATATCTTATTGATTTATTCATCATTCTCTGATGATTAAAAGGCCTTTCTATTTATAGAGAAGAGCTGACTTCGTCTTAACTAAGGGCCTTTTTTTAAAAAAAAAAAAATAGTTCTTTAAAATATATTGGAAAAAAAATTTTTGAAAACAAAAGTTTTAAAAGACTTGTTTAGTGACTTTTATTGTAAAATAGATATATAATGGAGAGAGTTTAAGGAGAAAAAATATTTACCATTATAATGGTATCTTAATTGTAAAATTGCTTGCTATTAATGAAGTAGAGTCCTCATTATTTTTGTGGAGTTTTTGAAAATAAAATGTTGAAAATATCTTTTTGTTGTTCTCTGTTTTCTATTTCTAAAACAACTTTTCATTAACTTTACTTTGTAATCAAAGGGAGAGACACTCCTAGAATTTTATTAAAGTAAAAAAGAAAAGATATAGGATAGAAGATGGATCAAACTAAAACCTCCTATTATTACTCCTAAATACTGTGATCAACAAGCCAATCGTTATATGGCAAATGCAATACAACCTACAAATCAAGGTACTACCTCAATCCATATTACAAAAACCTCTAATGTAGGCAAGCAACAAAAAAGTGGTACTACCATCCTTACAAAATGCCTAACAACTAACTATTGTCTAATATACGGACGGTTCAATTTGTCGCATCTAATGAGCCCTTGGAGATGAGAAAAATCTTCCATTGGGTAAAAAACATGCAGGTCCACATTAATAGCTCCAAAATTAGCAAGAGAGTCAGTTGCAGAATTGCCCTCACAATAAATATGAGAAATTTGACCGCGCATTTTTGCCATCAAACAACAAGCTTGATCAACCCAGTAGCAACATTTCCAAGAGTCTCAGGAGGCTCCATTTACAAGTGCAATAGCTTAGAGCGAATCTCTTTCAATCCAAACCTTGTTAGCGTTAAGCTTAATGCAAATACGCAAACCTCTAATGAGGGCTCTGATTTCAACATTAACAACTGTTCAATAGCTTATTTTAAAATTAAAAACAAAACAATCTTTCTAAACAAATTTGCTTTTGCTTTAGCTACCACAAAAAATCTTCTTTAGCTAGAGTTTTTCTTTGATCAAAAAATATTTTTCTGTTAACTTATTTTTTTATGTTATCAAATACCAGAAAATCTGAAAGATATTTTTCTGCAAGCAAACGGAGCCTTTATTTGAGCTGCATCATTAAGGTGTAATGAAAATCCTGAATTTCCTGCAAAACCACGTACCTGATTTTGAGTTTGTGCGATTGTGAATTATATCAATTCTACTCCCCACAAATTAAATTTTTAGAGCTTTTCTTTTACTTGATTGATTTGTTCATCATAATTATTCTTTCTTCTTGCATGCCCATCACTGTTAATCTAGGATTAACGCCGCAAAATCAACATGTATATGAGATTCTTGATTATGTCAACTAATACTACGATATGACAAAGTAATTGTTTGATAATGCTTATTTTGGTGCTTACGAGCGCTTTTTATAAAAAAATTTCGGGAAGTTACTTTTTGTTTTAGTACTTATAATAAGTACTCAAATAAGCATTGACAAACTGGCTCCAAAAGTTCAATGGAATGATTGATGAAACAATTGAAACAGAAGGTAAGACCATGCTGGTAGGCGTTTACAATTTGTTGTGACAGATGACCTTTTCATTTTTCAGAGAGCTAAATATGCTGGTAGAGAAGTTACTTATTTATAGTATACCAGAATACTTAGAGGTGTTTAGCTTTGCTTATTTAGTGCTTATAAACACCTAAATAATAAAAAGTAGGTGAAAAAATATTTTTTTTTATGTGCTTATAAGCGCCTAAAACAAGCAAAGCCAAACATCCTCTTACTTTAACATCAAAAGTTGTAAACATGAATCACTTCACTGCTGAAAGTTTGTAATACTAGTTAGAGCCTGTTTGGCTCTCTCTATTTTACTAGTTAGAGCCCGTTTGGCTCTCTTTATTTTGCCGTTTATAAGCACCTAAAGAAAAACACCTCTTCCATTTTGATTCATATTTCAAGTCCAGATCCTTCCAATTTCGTCTGCACAATTTGGTCAACCCGCTCTCTCATCCCAGGGGTGAGTTTTTTCTTCCAATCCCCAACAATGCCAAGCCTGAAAAAGGAACTTTTGGGTAGGCTGACCCATCGATCCACCCCACTCTTGTTCACCTCCAAGTTCTTAAGCCTCTCCAAGCTGCATCTCTGCACCACATTCTCAACCTCTTCATCATTATCAAATGGCCTCCCCAGAAAAGCAGCTAGTTTCTTCACTTGCTCATTTGGTTCTCTTTTCAGCTCTTCATACTCGAGGAACAATATCTTTTCAGGTTGTTTTAAACCCTGATTCCAATACAGCAAGACATGATCGAAAAAGGGAACAAAAGGAATCGTCCCGTTAGAGAAATTCTCGAATGCAATTTCGAAAGGATGTGGCTTAAGAATGTTCATGAAATGCCACATGGATACGACAGTGTCTTTCGGATCGCGAACGATGTAAACGATCTTGCATCCGGAGTTTTTGATTGAATCAGGCAAGACACTGTAAGGCAGGTGAGTGTGGAAAGTCCTGGGAGATTGGAAAGCTGAGAGATCAGGCCCTGGATTAGCTACATAAGTTTGGGTTTCCAGGGTCTGCACATAGAATGCTGGATGGTTTTTCACAAGAGGGTCCTCTTCATCACCAAGAGAAGTTTGGGGGCGTCTCATGATGCAAACAACAAGGGCTTTGAGCCAGGTCGTACCTGTTTTCATGGCGGAAGCCAGGATAACATCGTCGTCACGGGCTTCGAAGTGTTGCTGAACAGCTTGTGCAGCTTCCAGGTGAAGTGGTGGACACCAAATGCCTTCCCATTGATAGAGTTCGAAAAGGCCACCATAGCTACAATGTGGAAGTTTTTGAAGCAAAGGCTTGAAAGGCTCAGAACATTGATTAACCAGTGGTTCACAAGTAGCTTCTGCCATGGCAATAAGTGAAATTAACACACTGCTTTCGTTCTTGCCTTTCTTGAAATTGCATAGATCTTACTTTGGCCAAGACAATGGTGTATGTAACATGAAAAACACTTGCAAATAGTTGTCAATTTGTTGTCGTGTGTTTATTTATGTGCTGCTCCTGCCACGCTGGAATATTTGTTGTTGCGTAAACATTTTGAATCACTACTCTTAACATGTGAATTTTGTAGACCAAAACAAATTTTGCCCTGAAACAAAAGAGACAGAAAGATTTTCTCCTCCTCGTCAACGACAAGGCTCTTGCTCCCGCCTGTTAACATGACAGGGTGAGAAATTTTGGAATATTAATCGATTACCGAAACTACAATCGAATTGGAAAAAAATATTTCTATTTGCTTATTTAATTTTTAATTCGAATTCGATTATTAAGAATTAATTTGTTCGATCTTTGATTTCAACTACGGATAACATGTGTAAATTCCAGTTATCAAGCGAAATGATCGAACTATTCAAATTTTTTTATAAATTTTGATTAATAATTTCATTTGCACATGTTAATTTCTGTTGAGTAATTAGGTTAAACTTTTGCGGTTTTAGAAACCGTATTTTGTGAGTAATTAAATTTCAATTATAAGAAAAGTTTGATTTATGTTCGTTAATTATTTTATGTAAATTCATATTTCAATTACTAAAAATTCGATTCAATTTAATTTGATTATTACCGAATTCTAATTTTTGATTAACTTCAGACCTGCAACTTATAATAATACTTGTTGATTAGTTTGCGAAGAAATGTATGCCAGATGCTCTGCCGTGCTGATCAGCATTTGCGGTAAACCACACATCCCAATGCTCAAGTTCAGGAAATTGTTTGGGATGCTACAGTGATGCTACACTGACTTGTTGCATTGCAACTTGCATATGCAACCATTCTGAGCTGTCAGTTTAAGCGAAAATGAAGAAACTGTAAAATGTAACGGAGTATTTATATAAATAATATAAAAAAGTTATTAGTCGAAAATAATATATTTCTGAAAATAATTCCAAAAATAATATACTTGTTTGCGGAAAAGACAAGCCTCTCTTGGACAAAAAAAATCTTTACAAATTTTGCAAAATTTCTATTCGTTTCTGTCAGATTCTCTGAAAATGTCATAAGCGTTTGACTTGTGAATGTGAAACTTTGGTTTAAGCTCTAGGAGAAAAAAAAAAAAAAAAAAAGAAGTTGAACTCTCACATTTATTTTTTAAAAGGGTTAACCAAAGGAGAACCCCTTTCCCACTGGGCTTAACTGCGGGAGGTAAATCGAGAAATGCGTGAGAGGACCAACTCTCACATTTATTATTTTGCTGCTAGATATAGCATGGTCATGCCATAAATATTCCCATTCACATAAGAATTTTGGCAAGTAAAAAAAGTATATTGTAGTAAATTTAAGCGAATCGGCTGCCTACATATATTTATTTTGAGTATATTTATATTATTTGTGGTGTAATATACAAATCATTTTTTTATTATAAATTAGTCAAAAGTATCTTTTAATAGGTTTTGTTCTTTGTAGTTATAACAAATAAAATATATGTTAGTATCTTATATTTTATTAGGACGTAGAAAGAGTTAATAAAATTTTATAATAAAATAATAAAATTTTATTTTCCATTATTATATCCTTAAAATTAATCTTTGAAATGATATATTTTTTTAATTACAAATTTAAAGCAAATTTATTCCAAACAAACTATAACTAAATCAAATATCAGCTGTATAATATGGTTTGGCTTATAGCTCATTTCTTCATCCTATAAGATCTCCTACTGTTATTTAACAAGTTTCAGGCATTCTATGAGATTTTTCATTCCTCCCGCGTTGCCAAAATTCTTCAACGGATAGGACTCGTCAATATTTATGACATCTCAATGCTATATCTTACTGGGAAACAACAACTACTATAGTTCGACTTTCACAACAATAGTTCGATTTCACAAAATAGTGGAACAAACCAAGCCAGTAATTACACATATTATAACTTTTAATTACATTTAAAAGTATAATAAAAATAATTAGTTACATTTGGCTCAAGAGTAAAGATTTTCATTGTAACTAAAAATTATGCTACACTTATAAACATAACTATTTTTTTTTTTTGATCGGTAGATAAGCATATTCATTCCACCAAAAGAAACTTTACAAAACGAGCTTGTCAAAAATCAAGGCCCCAGGCTATACATAATCTCCTATTTTCTAACGTGTCTTTGTACTTTCTCTTGAACCTAACAGAGCTTTTAGTATCAACATTAGGGCCTATTTGAATTGGTTTTTTTTCAAAAAAAATATATATATTTTTTTAAAAAAATCACATTAAATTTGCAATAACTATTTGATTTGGCTTCCAAAGAAGCTGAAATTCTGAAAGAATCTCAAATATAACTTTTTTTAAAAGTCAAAATTTTCAGCTTTTAAAAAAAAATATTTTTTAAATGTTATTAAAAAAATACTTTTAAAAAATGTCAATCGAAACGAGTCTTTAATCCTATCTAAAATCAGCTCCTCCGAGGCGAACCCAGTACTGTGGACGCAACAACTATTTCTCTCGCACCAAATATTATAGACAGTAGAACAAAACACAGCTTTCATTTATAGACAGTAGAACAAAGCACAGCTTTCATCAAATCTGCTTCCTTTCCTTTGCTAACCAGAGGAGGGACTGCCAATGTGTTCATGAAAGCTAAAGATGGAGGCCATTCCCCAATCATTTTCTTTAATTTGTAGAAGTCTGCCACCTTTGCCTTAAAAGCCACCTCTGGAATCTGGGTGGCATTTTCTTTAATTTGCACATGAGTAACTTTCTCCAAGTCTATGTTGAATTACAGGGAATTGCAACACTCCAAAATGCACTCCCTTTTCGGGAGAACTTTGTTTACCCAATGTGCCCACAGTGATTTATCATCAACCAAAGTATACCAAAACTGTTCAAGGAAAGCCACCATGTTGATGTCTTTAAGCCAGTGAATCCCAAGTCCGCCTTCCTCTCTCGGTTTAACATTATCACCTTTCCACTGAAAACCAGGCATCCGCGACTCAATGACCCCTTTTGGAAGAAGAAAAACATTGCACCAATACTGAGTGATACTAGTGGGCACAGATTTGATTAATTGAAGCCTGAGCGCACACGACAACCATCTATTTGCCCAATGATTAATTCTCCTGGTGACCCTATCAATGAGTCCCTTGTAATTATTCTTTGTGAGATTTCCAGTTCTAAGAGGGGCACTCAAGTACCGAATTGGTAACATGCCTTCTTTGATCTTCAAGATAGCACATAGATTTTCTTTAACACTTTCAGAACACCCTGCAAAAAAGCCTTCACTCTTCACTTCACTAAACTTCAGTTCAGAGAGTTTAGGGAAAAAAAAAAAAAAAACTTCAAGAGTTTTCTGATTAAGTTTAGAGAGCTATGATTGGCCTTCGAGAAAATGAGGATGTCATCTGCAAAAGCCTGATGGTTAAGTTTCAGGTTACCACATCTCGGATGAAAACAGAAACCTTTTCTTCTACCAATGATATTGAGCAGTCCCGTGAGTACTTCTATGGCAGTAACAAAAGAGGTACGGCGATATTGGATCTCCCCGCCGAAGTCCTTTTTGCCCGGGCAAAATAACCCTCCAACTGGCCTTTAACAACAACAGAGTAAGAAGGTGAGGTGACACAGACTCCCTACTAATATTTGTTAAATTTGAAAATATAATTAATGCTTGTTACATTTAAAAGTGTAATTAATATTTATTACACTTAAAAGTGTGAAATTGATTTAGGCATAAACCAAATAAAATTCAAACTTCATATTTATAACATTTAAATAAACTTCAAACATAACTAAAAAAAATTATTACATTTAAAAAATGAAATATAAAAATGTCAATATCATTATTACAATTTTAAATATAACACATATTTATAACATTTAAAATTCTAACTAAAATGAAATATATAACTATTGACCTAAATTATTATAATAAATTAACAAGAAAAAATTTAAGATTAAACTTGAAATGACTTGTAATAGTTCAATTGATAAGAGCTCTGTTTCTATTTATAAGCACCATGCTAGTGCCACCATCTAAAAACTTCTGATGTTAGAATTTCAGCCTTTTGAAGTGTATGTACTAGTTTAATAAATTTTGTTACATATAAATGTGTAACCATTTTTATTATACTTGGAAGCGTGACCAAGTGTAACTAAAATGGTTACACTTCTAAGGGTAACAAAATGTATAGTATACTAAAAACTAAACAGAAATATTCTGTTACACTTAGAATTATAAATATTTTTTTACGCAAGTGTAATGAAAAAAATATAATTATTGATATAAAACGTTGTAGTTTTCGAGCTTGTAAGATTTGATTCAAGAATTTCGCAAAAAAATCTGAAAAAACAAACAGGAATCTTGTAAAATTTAAAGGTGATTTTTGGTTAATTTGATGCGTCATGCATATTGTAAATGACAAACAAAAGATGATGAGGAATGTAATGAGTTTTCAGAATCAAAATTTGAAGTGAAATAATCTGGCTAACGTGAACCAGCCACTATCTGAAAACATTTTTAACCCTGATGAGATCTTTCTGAGAATCAAATCATGGCTCGATCTGTGAATGTCTACAAAATGCCGTGTACACTTGTATTTTCTATGTTTCTACTGTATCGTACGTACATGCACAAATTTTTTGTCTAAATGTCCCGCAAAATAGAACCCCCAAAGACGTACCAGATGCATAATTCTACGTACTCTCCACCACCTAACACATCTACTCCATCACGCAACTGAACCAGAAACTATAAACATTATTAGAAGGGGGCTAGTGACTAGTGAGGCAGCAAGGCGGCTATGTCAGTAATTGCAAGATTATATGTCCAATGGCACAAGATCCACCTTTGACATTAAACCTAGTATTGTATATCTGACCACGGATTCCTTGTCTACAAAACTATTGTACGTATCACTTTGTCTGTGCTCGCGTTTTATTTATTTATTTATATTATTATTATTTTGATCCAAGCTCGTGGTTTATTTATAGTACAAATTTATCGGGGTTAGCTGCTGCGCTGTTTCCAGAGTTTTGCTAAATTTTTCTTCCCGTGTTTACTCCACTGTTTTTTTATTGTTGTGGCCGAGGGAGAGAGCTGAATCTTTGCTTATTCTGAGGATTCTGAGCATTTCGCACTCCAGGTTTGTACACCATTTTGAACTGTTTAGATTATTTTATTATAATTTTACTGCATTATTGTTGAATATTTTTTTGAAATATTATAGGACCATTCAGGATCTGAATCTTTCCCAAACTGAGATGGAACATACTTTGGAGACAGAACTCTTGGAAGCAAAACTTGAACATGATTTTATGAGCTCCAAAGCGCAAGGTGATGCAATTGTTAACCACTAGAATACGAGGAAGCAATCATAACATGTATGTGTTTCTGAGTTCTGTTAACCCTTCTGCATATTACAACTGCCATAGACACTTAAAAAGAGTAAAATTTACATACACTTTCGTGCAACTATGAAAATGCTTCACGACGCGTCCCTGCTTTTTGGATCAACATGTATATATCTTACCCACATATGTTTAGTAGGGATAATAGCAATCGGTGTATTAATACACCTCCTCATATGGAAGCATAATAATATTTTAAAGTTTAAAAAAATTTAAATTTATAGAGCAAATATTGGTAAGAGCAGAGCCAAGATCTCGAGTTAGTGGAAGTACATTTATGTACTAAATTTTTATATAAATTAAAATTTTAATTATAAAAATATATAATAATTTAATATATCTATGACGTCTCAATATGAAAAATATTAAAATAAGTTACTATAATTATTGTAAATAAAACTATATTTTATAATTATCTAGACATTACTTTCTATTTTGATCCATTGAGTATTCAATTTATTATGCATGCTATATTAAATATATCTCTTTTTGTGTAAGAGACCAAAAATTATCTACTCTAATTATATTTTCTTTAATTTTCAATCCTTTATATCCTCCTTTCTCTTTTTACTTGTCTTTTACTCTCTGGTTTTTGAAGATGTAAGAAATTATAAAATTTTCTATTTTTTTTTCTCATCTCTCATCACGATCATAAGATGATGCACTCTCATCATGAGAGATACACCCTTAGAAGCAATTCATATAATTTAAACACTTAATACGAAAAAAAATATAATTAAAAGAACAGCAGCACTTTTTTTTTTTTTCAAAATAGTTGGGAAAGTGTTGAGGTAAATTGAACAATAATTTATTTACCTCTTCCATCCCGATAGGAATTAATTAGTCTAAGTCTAATGTGAATTGCGGTGCACT
The DNA here is from genome assembly GCA_028554755.1 of Cordia subcordata. Lineage (NCBI taxonomy): Eukaryota > Viridiplantae > Streptophyta > Magnoliopsida > Boraginales > Cordiaceae > Cordia > Cordia subcordata. Next base: position 7,420,433 of record JAPTOF010000020.1, read on the forward strand.
ACCTCAAAAGGGAGAAAAAAAAAAAGAAAAAGAGAAAAGAGGCGCTTAAACTTGCTATCCTACATTACCAAAAGATATCAAATAGGTCATCGAATGTATTCCTAGTATTTCAACAAATTTATCTCGAGCATAGCATGCGTGCCAAGACTGACAAAATGAGACCTTCCCAAGGGCCGTAACTTACGAGCAATGAAGTTAAGTGCACATCCTAGGAAGATATAACAAATTTTACAGTACGCTTGTAAATACTTGGCGAACAAATAAATCCTGAGCTGTTGAAATTGTTTCATGACTTGTACGTTCAATTCAGATTCTGCAATGTTTATGCATACTCTTTCTTCGGTTGCAATGGAATGAAATGTCTTAACTGGCTCCCTTGTCGGGATTCAAAGTATCTCAAATTGTTGAAATTAGTTTAATAGAAATTGATCAAACCTGTTTTAAAAACCAACAGACTCTTTTATTTATTTATTTATTTTTGCATTTGGCTCTATCACTAACTGATAGAAATATCAAGCAGTCTGCCATATTTTTCCTTAACAAAAAAATAGACAAGGAGATGGCTTCATGTGGTGCTCTGGCTGATCACTATTTAGAGTTATGGTTCAGGAGCACTGCCAAAGTATTTCAAAGGTGAGGATTATTTTGACCTAAGTCTACTTGTGGCCCAGATCAACTTAAGTCAAATAGAGTCCCTATCGTTCTGCTTAAAGAATCAAATATGAAACTTCATACACCATAAAACTTATAGAGGACGAAAAGAGATTTTTTAAGATCGGGATTGTGCTGGGGACTGGGGGTGGAGTTTAAAACAAAATGGTGTCCCAAATTTGTGATAGAAAATAATGGTTTTTTTTTTTATTTAACATTTTTTTATAATGAGATTAAAAAATAGAGCAATTTTCAATTGAATTGTAAAACTAGGCTTAACTCATTCCCATAATTTATTGACGAATTTTGAGAATTCGTCCAAGCCCAACGGTTATCTCTGACAAAAGAGTTAACGGGCAATTATTAACGAAATATCAGAATTTGTCCACGAAAACTGAAAATTCGTGACGAATTATGAAAATTCATCCTACAAGATTTCCCTGACACTCGTCATTTCAAGGTCAATTCGTTGTAGGGAATCTTTGATGAAATCTTAAAGAATTCTTGGAATTCGGGACGATTTTTTAGAATTCATTGAGTTAAGCCTAGTTTTGCAAATCAACTAAAAATTGTACTATTTTTTAAGCCTGTTATAAAAATAATGCTAAATAAATTTAAAAAAATCCGAAAATAATGATATTAATTTTCGGCTCAACGGACAAAATAATCATCGATGGCGCTGAAATGTGGTCCTCGAGGTGTCCTTCAAACTTTAAGACGACTGGCGGTTGATTTTAATAAGAGTATCACTGCGCCACATGGCATAGGTGTCCTCAAATTATTTCTCCTGTCAAAACGTTCTATTCAGCTCTTGTCTTAATTACTTATTTTTGGATAAATTTGATTCAAATATTATGAGGGACGACCAAGACCAAAAATTCCACGTGTTACTGGCTTGCTATTATAGATCAATTTAACTGATAAGTGAGTTTGCCTGATGAGGATGGGAAATAAATGTTTATAATAAGTAGTGTTGATTACATCCTTAGTCACAAGTTGTGTTTGATAACACGCCAACTTTTGAGGGCCACAGCGCGCGCGCGCGCACACACACACACACATATATATATATATATATATATATATATATATATATATATATATATATATAAAGTAAGTTATTTTTTAAGTAACCGGAACTAAATTAAGACTTTTTGCAAATATTAACAATTAAATGAGTTGTTGTCTGAATTATAAGTATTATTTGTGAAATTTACCTGACTAGGATAGACATAATATATAATATACCAAGAGTGGACTTGGATCCTTTCCTATTCTTGATTCTCTCTTATATATACATGGGATAATCTGAATTATTCAAATAAAATTAAATTCATTTAGAACCTTTATTTCCATCAAGAGTATTTCAAATTCATTACTTTCTTGAGCAATGCGTTATTTCTTCTGCAATCTAAAATTACACAACTATTTGGAACTCGTAAGGTCATGACACTTGCAAGATCTCTTATATAATCGAGGAATTTTATACTCGGAAGTTCAGAAATATATCTGCGATCAGAATAATTACACCCGCTCTTTTAGGTTCTTTTGTATCTAGCACCTGGCGAAGCCAAGTACATTTAGGGTTATCTATCTTAAAATATTAAATCAACTAAGTACATTTTAATGATTTTAACTTGTTAAACAAATACTCACTTAATATAGTATCACAATTCAGTTGTTTTTCCTTAACAAAAAAGAGAAAGAGTAGTTTTGAGCTCGGGTCTCTCCCCTATTGTCTCTTTAATTCACCACGTAGCTCAAAAAGTTGTTCTTATTGCAGTGAGGAAACATTTTAAAGACATCAAACTGATTAGACTTCAAACTGATTATACATATTAAGTATATTGTTTCTAATAAAAGCTTGAACTCTTTGAATAAAAAGTAAAATATATTTTACTCTCCTGTGTTTTGTGAAAGTCACGTAAAATCTCAAATGATCTCAAAATTCGCTAATGCCACATTGCAGATTAGCTTCTAGTATTAGATTTTTGGTTAAAATTAACAGAGTGCAAACACACTTATAGCATATTTTGACTTGTTAATAATAAAAAGTACTCCAGTAACTTGGTGCAAATTCCATTCTCTACTTTTAAAAATAGTGCAAATTCCTCCATTTAATTTTAAAATTGGTGAAAATTTCCTTCTCTAATTTTAAAAATAGTGCAGACTTCTTTGTTTGATCTGAAATAAGGTACATATAAACCCCTAGATGAGTAAAAAATTAGAAAGATATCTCCTAAATTATATAGATTTCTTAGTTTAAATGACGACTTATTAAAAAATACAAATACATTCAATAATAATTAAATACATATAAACACAGAAGTCTACATAATTTAGGAGATATATTTTTCTTATTTTCACCCTACGAGTAGTATATGTTATACCTTGTTTCAAACTAGAAGGGAGAATTTGCATCATTTTCAAAATCAAAAAGTAGAATTTGCACCAATTTAATTAAAAATTCTCTATTAATTCTTTAAAAAAAAATTTAAAGACAAGGACCAACATGTAACATGTTTTAAACCATAGGAGATATTAGTGAGTTTTGAAACCACAAAAAATTTTATACAACTTTCACAAAGTATAGAGAAAAGTATAGAGGGTAAAATGCATTTCTTCTAGAATAAGTGATGACCTTTCAAATTTCTCATTCTATCAACCAGAACCTGTCTTTCCATGTAAACAACTAAACTGTCTAAACATATAGGTCATTAATGATTTACCCTCAAGTCCTATTCCATATTCTAGATGCTTTTTCTCTCCTTAGACAGTTATTCCTGACTTTCTAAACAAATTTCTGAACGCACAAAGTTCTGTTAATCGTTGATTCATTTCCATGCATGCAATTTTATCTACAAGACATGAAGTTTCAGATTCACTTACATAACTCCTCTCTAAAAGTGCCAACATGGAATATGAACCAATAAAGATCCCAACTCTTCAGGTCCTTTGGTTAAAAAGGTATTTGAAAACTTAATCAGAAGAACTTTCTGCTCAAGTCTTGATAATCATGTTATACATACCTTCTAGTACTTTAGACTAAACTGTGTTTTCTGTGACTGTTGTAGTTATTAGACATCTTCTAGAAAAATCAGACTATAGAATAACTAAATAGAACAAGGATGAAAATATCAGTCACATGTGGTTTCTCATAACTTAAAAAAACTGGAAGTAGAAGTGATTCTATATAGCAAGTTTAAGTTGAAGCACCAAATCACTAAATTAGGCTTTTCACAGATTTCAAAAGTACAGTTTAGAACAGTTAACTTCATGGTCTTAAAGATATGTTATACTATAAAGAAGTTGAGTAAGCTAGCCAGGATTTGTAGCCAACAAATATATGTGTTTCAAACAACCAACAAAGCGTGTTCATCTTTATTATTCACATTTGATTGGACTCAATCTATCTCCTCCTAGTATACATTAAGTAAATTTAAGCAAAGGAAATGGGGTTGGATTTTCTATCTTGAATTAGATATCAACTATCACTAATGTCATCTCTTAAGAGGAATGTTGCACACCACTGTGATGAGGTTGTATTGTGTGAATCAATACGCAATGCATGAAAAGAGAAATCATCTTCAACTAGAGTCTCCTGGTGCAATAATTCATACGTATTGCTTTCTATGTCATACATATATATATGTCACTCAAGGTGGTATGTAACAGAATCTCCAAGAAGTTCAGAAATGTAAGTAATATTTCATTGTAACGGCAAAATATTCATACCACTGATAAGTTCATTTATTATATCCTGTAAGTGTAATTTTTCTGATTAGAGCACAGAATTACAGAATTATATTGGTGGTGCTTTGAAGTGCTATTTGTTGCTCTATCACGAGGATATTTGGAAGTTTTTGGCTTTTGCAGCATTCTTGTGCTGTTGTTTTGTTTTTCAGTTTTACATCCAAGGAACACCAAAATGCATGAAAGGATTAAGGGGTAGATCAAGTGGTTGAGACTATTTTCCCAAGAACGTCTTCACTCTTGGGTTCAAATCTCGTGATGATGGGAATTACAAGGAAAAAAAATGCATGAGAATGTCGCCAACAGGCCTGATGTAAAATGCCAAACAATATTCATATAAGCGAATGTTAGCTCGAGATTAACTTTTGACTCTTGAGTTCATTCTAACTTATATACACAAGGTCTTCAATCTGATGACGCCACAGTTCACACCCCATGCCATTTGATTACAGATTCATTCAACCTTCTCACATTATGATTCCAAAGGACATAATACAAACCAAGAGCAGATCCAAAATTTTTATTCAACGGAGGCTAAAAACAAGCAGTTTCCAAATTTTTTATTCAATATGGAGGCTAAAAACACTAACATTCATAAATAAATAATTATTTCAGTTGCGATTAATTCAATCTAAATATGTTCTAAGAATACACATATTCTCAAAAAAAGAAAGGAAAACGAAAAAGAATTAGTCTGTGTGGGCTACAAGTAGCTCCACCATTGATATAATCACAAGTGGCCACAAAACACATTAACACTAGTACTTGAAATATAAAGACAATTAGCTTGAAGCTTTCAATGACAAATTTTTTTTTTCTTCTTACTGTAGTAGAAAGGCAAATTTTGAGGTGGCTAAGCAAGTTGCAGTAGGGTTACCTGCCTGGGAAATATTCAATATTGCTTATGATTGCACCATAACTGGAGTTGATTGTGGTGTTGCAGCTTGTGTCCCAATTACCAAGAAGCCCCATGAAACTAGTAACAGAATCTATCCCAGGTGATAATAATTCAGCACTGTTTTGATAGCTATACATTGGATCAGCTATTTGAGTCAAATCTTCTGTTCCCAGATGTTTCTCAACAATACCCAAGTGAGAGTTAGCTTCGTGTGAAGAACTCTTTTGAGCGTGAGAAGACGATTCTTCAAGCGTTTCAAAGGGACTAAAAGTCCTTATTTTGTCCAAGCTATTAGTAGAGTTTGACTCTTGCCACTGTTTGGATTTCTCTAAGCCTTTTATCATCCTCTTTTTCCTTGTTCTCTCTTTTGCTCTTGCTCTTGCCTTCTCCCTGGATTCTCTTGCATGATGATGATGATGTTGATCCGCCGCGTTTCTCAGTCCTTTGTTAATTTTCTCATTAAGGGTTTCCAACAAAGTTAAATCTTCTGCTGCAATCCCATTCTCAGCTTCATTGTTTGGATATTCTTGCAGGCTTGATGCTATTAGTTCAGATTCCGACATGGTGTTAGGATTGTCCATTTTCTGCGACTGATTCATGCTGAGCTCTTTGATCGCCTTGTTTGATTTGGAGAACAACCACTCAATTGTTTTGCTTGCTTTATCAAATCCTAGTAAGTCCTGAAGATCGAAGAACTCGCGAGCAATTTGAAGGGACAATCTCATTCGGCGGCCTCTAACTCCTTGAGCTGTGCAAATCTTACTGTGCCTATCATTCTTCACCCTCCCCTTTCGCAACGTCGAGTCGGGATTTCTTCTTCTTGCCGGTTTCAGCTTCACCTCACACGGTCTTGGCTCCATTGGAACCTCACCAGCAGTACTCTCAATGCTGCTGTTTTCGCCGTTGTGAATTGAATTCCTTTTACTTCTCTGATTTTGATCAACAACCACATCACCATGAACGGCCAAGGGCTGTTCTTGAGGCAATATGTCATCAAGGAAAGGTAAAAGGCTTGAGGACCATTGATGGTCATCTAGATAAGGTGAAGGGAAGTTTAATATAGATGGAAAATCATCTGCCGGAGGTGTTGGATTAGGGTTTTGATCATAGGTGTAACACTGTTGAAACAACGTTTCTGTGGCATAGATAAAAGGGCTTTGACTACTGCCTGAATTGAACATGTATGTAGCTGGCACGGATTGCAACTCGTGTGTTACTTTGTTTAGCTTTTGAAAGAGCTTCTGATGCTATATGTTGAACGATTCCACAAGTTCTGAGTAGTTGATATACTCGAGGAGGCAACTTTTAGAAACTAGGGTTTTAGTGTTTGTAGAAAGCCAAAGATTGCCTGAACCACTGCTTTGAAGATAGTAGATGGTGGGGAAGGAAACAGAGGTGGTGATGATAGTGGTGGATTGTGACGATTGCACTTTTGAAGTTTAGTTTGACTTTCAAACTAATTAAATAAAGTTTAAAGTTCAATTTAAATTATCACACGTATTTATTTTAATAAAAATAAAGCAGGAGTTTAAACAAAAAAATAAAAATAAACTCTCTAATTTCGGGCTCTAAATATTTTGGGAAAAAGTAAATTTGACCAAATTATCTACTATCTTAGCTTCAATTTTTTATTTAATTTATTACTTGATCGGGTGGTGGAATAAAAATCTCCTTGCGTCTTCTTCTCTATAAAAGCCCTGCAAAACAATAAGAGTTAGACATCGGTGTAGTGCTGACCAAAAGCCCTGCAAAACAATAAGAGTTAGACATCGGTGTAGTACCGACCAAAAGCTCTCCGATATTTAAGTCAATAAAATATCTTTTTAAGAGATTTCAGACGGCAGGTGCTCTTTTTGGAATAGAATATCTCATACCTTATTTTCAATGATGGTTGGCTATTTATGGAATTTCCTAGGACACGTGTCATTCATGGACGTCAACATTGTACTCGGCGAATGCAGAGCTCTTATCGGGGCACGCGCAAGAGCACTAATTGGGATTCTCCTCTGCTGCGTTCTTGCGCGCTAGACTCTTGGATCAAATTACATTGGGTAGGGGAGACGGGTGGTACACGATCCCCTATCATTACTGAATTATTTTTGTTTTTTATCTTATACTCACACTTTTATTTTTATTGCCAGTGCTTATTTAATAGTTATTATATACTTATATTATATATAACGTAAATTAAATTATGAAATTTTAATGATATATTTTTAAGAAATAAATAACTATAATTATAGTGTTTTAACTTGACATTCCGTTTTCATGTCTTTAATAATTTATCTTAATAATATAAGTTATTGTTCAATACACTTTAACCAAACATATAAATATTTTTTTTTATTACTACAACTTTTATTTAAATAGGCAATTACTTTAAATTTTTTAAAAAAAAAGCTTAAGGTATTTTCAGTAGTTCTTCGAAACCAATCCAAACACCCTTTTAGAAAGCATTTATACATAGAGTAATAAAGGCAGGAAAAGAAAAAGAAAAGGAGAATAATGCATTTTCTTGTTGAATGAAAGTAATTTTCTCCCAAACTGTTTGGCAAACTTTTAATTTTAGTCATATTTTTCCATAACATCAAATTTTTTCAAAGCCATAAACATATATTTTTTATTTTTTAAGACAAAAAAATTAAAAGAAATAAGTAGACAAAAGATTGTTATGAAATTAGGACATGTAACACACTCACGTAGTTGAATTAAAACAACAATAACGAGAAAAGGCACACACAAATAAATGTGGTTCGACCCTTTGCCTATGTCTATGAAAACCTCCATTAGATAGAAAAGAAGATTACAACCCAAGTGATTTTTTGCAATGCCCAAAAAGTCTCAACCCTCTCTCACAGTATTCTTACAATGGCTCTCTCTCTCTCTCTCTCTCTCAATCTAGACCTATTGCAAGACACACACCTTACAACTAATATAAAAGTCCAACTTATAGAGGAGACTTCCTTGTCTTCTAAGAGAAGGGTTTATTAATCTATCAATCCTCTCATAATTAAGATTTTTACTACAACTAAAATTTTAACTCTTATTAAGACTCTTTTCTATTTTCAATATGGGCTTAGACTTAGCACTTAAGTCACAGCTCAACAAATTCCTCCCTTGGCGAGAAGTGCCAAGAATCTCCACAGTAGACAAGAACATCACTCTTCTCTTCTTCTAATCCTTCACTCGAGCTTCTTCATACTTGTCGCATTCATCTTTCAGCGCAATGCATCCCTCCAAGTAGCACACGTGCTTCTCGTTCTTCCTTCCTTTAAGAACTAGCTCTTTTTCACGATACAGTTTTCAATAGTCACCTTCGCCAATGTACTTATACCCTCTTGATGCTAACTCACCCACCAAAATCATGTGAGACACACAAAAAGGCACATACCTCACATTAGAGACGATCTTGATACTACCATTGTTGAGCCTCAAGCGAACTCTCCAAATGCTTGCAACCCTCATCTTCTGATTGTTCCCAACAATAATGTATCCAAGCCTCTTACCCAAAAACAAAGTGTTGAAACTAGCTCTATCATTACAAATGTGAAACATTCCTGCTAAATCCAACACCTAGTCAATTCTCTTTCTCGAGCCTTTTGTAACATCCCCACTTACCGCCATCAAACAATTCTCACTACCATCACTATCATCACTCTCAACTAGGTTCGCAGAGTCTTCGCCATAAACCTTCTCCTTGCCATTAGATCTCTACTCTCTAAGGCTTTTCATGTCCTCCCTTAATCTAGGACATCCTGGTTGGATATAGCCCTTATCTTTGTAGTAGTAGCACTCTCGATCGTCTTTCCCATCCCGAGCTTGACTTTTGATCTCAATCTATCTCTGCGAGAATTCCTTCTTCCAGAACTTCTCCCTCGATTCGAACCTTCAACAGTTAGCACTTGATCTCCACTAGGCGCACTACTTCTTTCCAACATCCTCGCATTCTCTCTCAAGAGTGCAGTTACTTCATTCAACTCGAGAGTTCTCTTCTCAATGAGGATTGATTACACGAATGACTTGTACGACTTCGGCAAGGAAGATAGTAGGATGAGTGCCTATTCTTCATCCTTAATTCTCTTGTTAGACTCCTCAACGCTTATGAGCTTCATCGTTAACTCATTGAATTTGTTGATGTGATCTTGCATGATGGTTCCTTCTTCCATATTGAACGAGTAGGCTCCATCCTCAAACATAATCGATTGATGATCGACTTCGACTCAGAAATGTTCTCCAACTTGTTGAACACACCGCTCACTGTCGTGTCATCAATCACATGACATTTAATTTGTGGTGCTAAAGTCAATCGAATTGTACTTACGACTTTTCTCTGTAAGGACTTCCATTTATTATTGTTGACTTCGTCCAGTTTCACTTCTTCCAGGACTTCATCAAGACCTTGCTGCACCAAAAGGTCCTTAATAGTATTCCTCCACAAGTTGAAGTTTATGTTCCCATCGAACATTGGAATTTCAAACTTCGTACCGGTCGTCATCATGACTTCTATGCACAAATTCACTCAAACTCAACAATCCAGTAAGAATTTGGCAAAACTGACCCCAAAATCAGATTCAGGACATCGAAAAACAATAGAGAGACCCTCGGTCAATTCGGGAAACCCCTAAAACCCCTCAATCAATGTTGGTCAAACACTCTATTTGATTTTTTTACCACAAACTCACAAAACTTGACCTACTTGTATCTCACAGTCCAACCGCTAGATCGTTGTGAAATTTTAGCAGCTTACTCTTCTCACCGCAAGAAACACATAGAAATAAACGGATTGTCGATCGGAATCCAAAAAGGCCTCCAAATGTGACCAGCAAATTTGCAAATTTTTTAACTCCTCTTTGGCGTCTTTTTTTTTCATTTTTCGTGCAAGCTAGCGTCCTCCCTCCAACTTAGCTCTAATACCACTTGTTAGGAAATTAAGAGACGTAACACACACTCATGCAACGAAAATTAAAGCATAAATAATGAGAAAAACCAGATAAAAATAAATGTGGTTCAGGCATTTGTCTACATCCACAAAAGCCTCCACTAAATAAAAAAAGAGTATAAGTGACTTTTTGTACGGCCTAAAAAGTCTAAATCCTCACTCACAATATTCTTACAATGGTTCTCTCTCTCAATCTAGACCTATTGCAAGACACACACCTTACAATTAATACAAGAGCCCTATTTATAGAGGAGGTTTCCTTATCCTCCAAAACAAGGGTTTCTTAATCTATCAATCCTCTCATAATTAAGACTTTTACCATAACTAGAATTTTGACTTTCATTAAGACTCTTTTCTATTTTCAATATAGATTTGGGCTTAACATCTGAGCCACAACCCGACAAAGACTTAATAAAATCAGTCAATAAACAAGTCTATTATCAAATAGATAATATTAAAAATTTTAGTTTTATATATTAAAGAAAAAAGATAAAAAGCATCTTATTTAACAAAACTTAATCTCAGAGATATGTGTGAGTCAAATTTAATCTAACTTTTTTTCCTAGCTCAATGTATAACCTTTTACAATGAGTTAACATTTAAAAATGTAAAATAAAAAATAAAATGTTAGAGATAATAAAAAATTAAATAGCTCATTATATTAGATAAACAATAAAAATACTGTCTGACATAAGATATTATTTGGTAACATTTTCTCCTTTCTTGCTCTTCAGTCTAGCTAGCAGCTAGGGCCATTTGAAAAGAGAGAAAACAATAAACAAAAAGCAATGTGTTGACAGCTTCACGTGATAGGAAAACTGACCTATTGAGCCCTAACTAGTATGAGCCCAACTCTAGAGGAACCTATGAGAAGGACAATTATTTGAAGCAATATTAAACCCACTTTAATTTGTCTCCAGTAAAAGCATGCAACTTTGACCAGCTACTTTTATGTCTCCTTCCAAATACAAAATTGAATATCATCCCCTCGCTTCCCACCCCCTCCCGCCCCCCCCCCCCCCCAAACAACAAAAAATAAAAAGAAAAAAGAAAAAAGAAAAAAGAAAAAAAGAAAAAGAAAAACCCCAAATGCATAAGCAAAACTACTAATTTCTATGTATTTCACAATGGGAGGTATCCCAGTTTTCTATCAAATGGGTTTAGCTTACATTCATTTGTAATTGGATGTGTTTTCTTTCTTGTAGCTTTGAGGTTTTCTTGTCTATTCTTTATCTGCTATTTCTTCCCATGTTTTTATTCATGTTTGAGTAATAGTATTATCTTATTTATGACTTTGATAAATTTATTTTTATAAATGGTTGGTGTTGTCAACCATTGCATTTCTTAGGAGTAAAATAAGAGGTTCAACTTCATGGGCCCCTCCTACTTGTATCTCTTTGCTTTCATTTATAAAATCTTTTAAAAGTGTTGCCTCCCTTTCCTCAATTAAAAGAAATAAGAAACTACCCCCTCCAAAACAAGAAGAGAATAGTGAAGAAGAAACAATAGGAAGTTTGTTGGAATATAATATTCTTATTTTAATTAGAGCTAGCTAATTTATTGGTTGTCTTTTAATTTAAATTTGTTATTCTAATATTTGTTTGATTCTACAGTTATTGATTATCATTGTGAAATCCCTGCTGTCGATTTTATTTCCACCACTTTGAATGAGAAAAAAGAATGAAATGATAGCGGTCCTAACTAGCACGAACATGTTAAGAAGGTGAAGTTAATAATATCACAATAAAGAATTCGAATCTCCCTCATAATATTATAAGGGTATGAGGGCATATAAATTTCGAAAATTACCCACTTTCTCTCCCACTCTTTTTAACGATTCATTGCATCTTCATATATAAATCCAGAGAATTACGTATGCGTATAAAGCTCAACAAAATTATTTAGCCTATATCTACCTGAAAGATCAGCTTAAACTAATTAATAAATCATTTTACACAGATTAAGATACCCATACCATCCCGGTCCGACATCCAAGTCGAGTTATATGTACTCAACATCCATTTTACAAAACTTATACGATTGCTTAAATGCTAAGCCCAAAGAGGTGGATTAAGGTGGGCATGCCTATAATAGTTTTAGCCTGAGGAGCCCAATAAAGCATTCTATATCGACAATGAAATCATAAACTCTTCCTTTCTATATAGCTTTGCAAATGGAACTTATTTGCTTCAAAATTATTGATGTAAGAAGTGACACAGAATCTTATAAAGTGTATATACTTGCTAGTGATTTTTGTTTTGCAAATTGAAAGAAGCGCTTTTCAGTTTTAGGTTCCTCTTTCGAATCCTTTATTCTTTTTTGTTATATTTGGTTTTGGTATGTATATACTATGTAGATTTGGAATGTCATACTAAAAAATTCACCTAAGTCATGAAGGAAAAATAAAAAACCACATAAGCAAATAATTAATAATATTACTTAACGGTGTGTAAAAAATTAATTTTTTTCTAAATTCAAGCCCTTTAATTAAAAGTTTTAAAGTTTAGACCCTTAATTTCATATTTTGCAAAGTTCATTCCTTAAAACTATTTGCCATTTTCACATGTATTTTTGTGAGTTTAAAAGTATTAATTTGTTTGACCTTTTTTAAGAAAGTTTTTAAATAAAAAATCAAAATTAGAAAATTTTGAAAATAAAAAATCTCTAAATCTGAGTTTTTCCCCAAAAAAAGAAAAGAGCATTTTGCAAAGTTGTTTTTCTTTTTTCTTTTTTCCTTTTTTTTTTCTAGAAAACAAAAGCAGCTTTACAAGTTCTTTTTTCTTTTCTTGGTCAACTAGCTTTATAAGTTCACAAGTACTCATATTTCACTAGTAACATCCTCAATTGAGACCTTAATGTAAATGGGAAATTGCTACCGATTCTCCCAAAAAAAAAAAAAAAAACAGAGAGAGAGAACTAGCTTTACAGGTTCAAGTCTTCAAAAATCTGTGCATTAAGATATTTAACAAAAGAGTGCTAATACTCTGAATGTGTGATTTATTATAGACAATTTTTTCCTTGAGCTTAGGAAATTGTGATAGAGAAGTATATGTAGACGACCTTCCAGCTAGGGTCTCATTGTGTATGAATTCAATAAATGTTTGGGCTAATGGGAATATTTCAGCCCCATTATATATGCAATGCATTCCATCTTACATTCGTGGGTAGGACTTGTTTGAAATTTTTTTTTTTAAGTACATTATTTATGCAATAATTATTTAGTTTGATTTTTTTTTAAAAAAAATTTAGAATTATTTAAAAGAATTCAAATACTGTTTTTTTTCTGAAATCAAAATTTTTAACTTTTTAAAAAATATTTTTTAAAAAATTATTAAAAAAATGTTTTTAAAGAAATTCAACCCAAACGTGCCTTTACTTGTTTCTAGTGGTTTCGGGCAACTACTATTGGTGCATAGATAGGATTTGGCCGTTGTTCTGCTGGAATGTGGGCCGGCATTGCCTCTCGTCGTCATAACTCGTATGTATCGTGTTTGGGCTACGGAGGCTTCTTTAAGTTCTGGCCTTTGGGGTATTAGGCCTGGCTCTGTTTGCTACTGTCAAATGTTTGCTGTTTGAGTTTGGCCCAACTGTCTGCTTTTTTTTTTTTTTTTTTTTCCTACCCACCACTTTCAACTAACTCCTCGATCCAAGTCATCACTCCTGGAATGATTATGTTTAACCATTTAAGCTACTCTTTAAACTCCAACTATGTGCTTTTGCATATATGGCCCTACTTTTCTTTTCTTTTGCTTTTTTTTTTTTGGTGAATATACGAGCCTATGTGTTTCTTCATTTTTTCTTAAACCAAGCCTCTCCTTTTCTCTGTGTTTTTTTTTTATTTTTCTTAAACCAATCCTCTCTCTTCTAGGATTTGAACTTGAGTTTTTACTTTTGAAAAAGTAATTTTAGTCATTTGATTTACTCTGTGAATTCTTTGTCTATTTGTTTGGTTGTACTAAAGCTATACTTTCTTTGTTAAATTTTTTTGGGTCGACAACATGAAAAGATATTACAAACTAACCCATTTCCCTGAGAGGGAAATCAGAATGCACAAAGGCATCATAAACTTAAGAACTAAGGACATTTGAAATCGACTTGACGGTTAATGTACCTTGTTTGTTTAATGCAGTCTAATTTGTACGCAAACAATTTAAAAAATAAAAAATAAATGAAAAAAGAAGTTAGAAGAAGAAGAAAAGAGGCCGAAGTAGGATAAAATTGATTTCTACAAAATGCAAATCATATTTGATAAAGACTACGAGAAGATCAAATATATTCAAGCCAATAGTATCAAATCCAATTAAAGTTATTTGCTGGTAACTCCAAAGTCAATATCAAATTTATGACTCTTGAATTGATTCAATTTATAATTAATAAAAAAAATACAAGGAGGGAAATTAAGAGATTCTTCAATAGACTTGTTTAAAATGGATTTTTCACTTCCCATTTTAAGCAGAAGAAAATTCAGAGTAAAATTTAGATCTTCGCCAGACAATGGCACGCAAGAAAAAAAATAAAAAAAAGGAGTTGAACCTACCACAAATAAAACAAATTTGGTATAAATTCTTCAGACTTTCATTCATCCCGAAGACACAAATCTTGATATGAATGCTTCCACTCCCTAATATTGTTGCGTTATTAAATTTATATAATCAATCTCATTTGATAAAATAAGATTCAATTTAATTTGATCGATCATCAATATCATATGTCCTATAATCAAATTATAATCATGTGAGGTTAGGGGGAATTAGAAACACAAATTTGATAATTATTTTCATGAACAGAAAATGCTAACTACAAACTACACTATATACTAAAATTTTTACCCAAAGCACCAGATGCATCCCTTCAAAACCAAATTGCTTCTAGTCGTTGCCATGTGGTATTTTTTTATTTTGGTGTGATCTTCCATTGTTTGCCACGTGAACCTTACTGTGCATGGTCATTCAACTGAACGCATAAAAAAGGTTTAGACCAAAAAATAAAATTTTATTATTTATTATGTACATATGAAAAATAAACAAATTAATTTTTTTAATATTTATTTTTCTATTAATTTATTTACATTGTTAATTTATATGTGTAAGTTGATCTATATAAATTGACAAATAAATTAAATAGTTTTAAACAAAATAATAATATAAATTATTGTTAAGTTACTAACCAAATTATATCTTTAAAAATTAATTATTACAATAAAATTATTTATATAACTTCATAATATTAAATTTATACCAATACTCGTATATCTCACCGGTCAAATGTTAATTATACAATTTATTACTCATATACTGAAAAATTCTATACCAAAGACTTAGTGATCAAATAATACGTCTCTCACCTTTAATGTGAATAGGTCTTAGGATCAATTTCTACTAAATACATATTGTAATTAGCTTTTGATTTCTTTTGAATTAATAAAAAAAAAAAAAGCTCTGTCGGCATTAATCAATTTGAGGAGTACGCAGTCGGAAAAATCCACAAGAGCTATATAAAAGTCTAACTACGTTGCATCTCTAAGATGTGGACTTTATCACGTACGACAAGGATCTCAATCAACTTAAATATCAACTTGCTTGTGTCTTTCTGCATTTAAAATTTTGATCGACTTCGCATGAAAATCCACGAGTATTATAGACCTTGTGGTACAGTGCGTACTAATTGTCTCGTCTCGATTTGCATGTGGTGAGGGTGAGTCTAAACAATGGTGTACTATTTATCCAATCGAGATTTAATAGTTGTGAACTATTTAATTGATACTGATGTTAATTAAAATAGGGAACATGTGACTATGGAGATTTTATGGCAGACCGGTACATATTTTAGTCAACATCTCTGTTTGGTAAGCAGATGTTTCGGCATCGAAGACAACAAGCATTTGACGTTGTCTCCATACTCACATGGTCCTTAGTGCTGTTCACTCGAATATTTTCTTTTTATTTCTCCTAAGTTCTGCAGTCATACACACATATGTATGTGTGCAATTTTTTTTTTACTTCAATACCCTTCACATTTGCGGTCTTCTCTAATTATTTTTCAAGTTGTGAAATTGGAGAAACTTTTTAATTATTTAAAAGCAGCAAGGAGGGAATAAAAGGTTGAAGGATAATTGGATAGAGAAATCCTCCTAGGAAGTTCTCCTTGATCTATACAAAGATTTGTATGGAAAATGAGAACTCAGATGGGGACAGGATTAGTTGTCAATGTAAGTACAAATGTATTCTTGAAAATAGTTATCAGTGTAGAGTTTGGAACATTGATGTTATATAGTCTTGTATAGCTTGCGATTAATTGATGTTATCTCAAGTTGAATCAAATAAAGTAAAACACTTATCTTGCCTAGCCAAGAAATAATTTTTTAAACAATATTGGATTCCGTCGAAGTGGAAACTTTTAGTATTTTTACATGGGTTTCGATCCTCGTCTATTTTTATCCTCTCAAATATATAGGAGGGATAATCTCAATCATTTATACAAGACTAAACTAATTTAAGACTTTTTATTTTAAATTTAAATTCTTTATCCATATATTTCTTGTCTCTTTTTGTTTTAAAATATAAGGTTAAGATTAATAATTTTATGTGAATGGTTGAGATTATCCCTCTTGTATACTAGAGGAAAAAAATGGGAGAATTTAAATTCGTTTTTTTCATGGTTGATAATTGGGGGTGAAGATCCTCTTCTAACTTTTCTTTTAGTCCTAACTTTCTATCTAAAAATTTAAAGTCTCAACTATGTACTTCATCTATCAACAAATCTTCACTATTGATTTAAATATCGCACCCCTACCAAAAATAATTTCTAATGCTCATTTCTCATACTTTTTTTTTTATTTAAATCAATGGTAAAGATTATTTTGTTATATGAAATATATAATTGAGATTTTGAGTTAGAAAGTAAGGATCAAATAAGAGTTAAGAGAAGATCTTCGTCCGATAATTGATGCTATAGTTGGTAACTTTACAAATGTAGAGAAAATATTTAAAGCTGAATAATTTATTATCATTAAATTTCTAAATATATGAAAACGGGTATATGGAACATCTCATTGATATGACAACTACTAGTGGCCATTAAGTGCAAAGACATGTCCCGGTTGTAAAACAAGCATAACACATAAATCACAGGACCCCAGACGGTCAATTTTACCAAGAAAAAGTAACCCAAAAAGGATTGGAAGAGACGTAAACACTTGAAAGAAAAGCAGAAGCAAAGCTCACAAAATTCCGAAAGGGGCCAGCTGTAAACCCGCAAGTTCAGAGAATGCGAACATTGAACGGCACACAATCTTACATTGTTATCGTCAGACATCATTGGATCTCCAAAACCCCACCAACCACTAATAAGTGTGGGCTTGTTTAGATTGATCTTTTCTAAAAAAAATTTTTTTGAAACAAACGTTTCCATTTTTAGTCAATTAGATGGAGGGGGATGCAAAAATGAGAGGCGAGGTTCTTCCAAATCTCGACGAGTGCAAGAGAAAGCTAGAGCACAATAAAGGTTTCACAATACAACATATTCACAGATAAGCAAACAAGAATACAGATTGATTAACAAATTATGGCCGATACTCAAATACTCAAAGATCCACCTGAGCATTTAAAATTCGCTTCTTGGAGAAGAGTTACTAAGAGCATATCTCATAGAATGATTGTGATTTAGGTTTTTGGCTTAGCCTCTATGTTTAAAAATATTACATTTAAAAAAAATCATATAATTTTGATTTTTTAATTAGTCAAATATTTACTACCAAAAAATATATTTTTTATTAAAAAATATTCTTCAATGAAAAAAATTAATCCGAACAAACCCTAAACCTTACCCCATCCACGGCCCACACGCACACACAAATAAACACAGACACCCACACCACGCTGGTGCCCACCTATGGATCACAGACTTGTAGGCAACAACAAAGCAAAGGGATCTTTTCCATTTGGTTACAAACCAACAACATAGGATAAGTGAAACACATCAGTTATCTAACTTGGCAATTGGCAATACTGGCAATGGTAGCAGATACCACATATGATGATGCGCATTTGTGACTGTACAATGATGAGGATATTCCAATTAAAATCGAGCTTACATAAAACGGCGATGAATTGATAAAATAATTTTGATAATTTATAATTATTAAATTTTACTTGTAAGCTCAATTTTCATTTCAGTAAGTTTTAAGTGTAAAACTTTCTCCCTCTAGGTCTTTTTTTTTAATTTTTCTATTTTCTTTAATAATTGCACATTATATCGAAACATTCTTATTTTCTACAGCATTATATTTTGGACCTATTTAATTCGACTTTTTTTGTCCAAAAAATACTTTCTATAAAAATAACTTTTTTCTAATAGATATTTGAACTAAATTTAAAAAAAAATCGAAATTCTTTTAAAAAAAATTAAATTGGGCTTTTCGCAGACCAAGAGTTGAAGCTTCTAAAAATACTTATATTTTTAAAAATACTAACCACTTTAAAAGTTATTTCGGACACATATTTTGTACTCGACTCCTAGCCCCTATATAATGCGGAAATTGAACAACGAAAAGAATAAGAATCACGTAAATAGAATTAAGAAAACAAAGTAAACAGTTTAATCAATCATTATTTTTTTAAACACATAACACATAATAGATACACATACTTTAAAAAAAAAAAAAAGTGTACAACAATTTCATACATTTAGTATTAAGTTTCTTCTATTACATCGTAAAGCTCTGGAGATATTTTAGTATCTTAAATTTTTTGTTTATTTTGAGGAAATTGATTTTAACCAGCAGACAATATATAAAATCAGAACTCTAAAAGGTAAATATATAGAAATCCAAAATTCCTCATTTCTTAGCCATATCACATGTGTATTACTAATCAAGCCACAATAATAATAAAGGAAGACAAATATTCCACAGCCCAAATTAAAGAAAATTACATAACCCACTAACCCTACTTTACAGTTTTACACTCTCAATCTCAGTTGCTCACGCTTTAGCCGTCTCACTAGTGCTTTCACTCCTAAAAGAATTACTTTTTTAGTTTCTCTCTCTCTCACATGACTTTAACATCGATTAGTCTCTTGTTTCCTTTACGAGAAAAACAATATCTCAAGTTTGGCTTTTGGGATTGTAATCATATTTAATCTAATTATAATATTTTGCACCTAGGCAGCATATTGGTGGAACGAGAGGCATTTCTTACACAACATTATATCATGTGAACTAGCAGTGTAATTGAAGTTATTTAAACTTTAAAAGGTAAAATGCACGTATTTGGCTTAGAAAGACCATTTCTTTCAATACTAACTTTAATGTGCATTTGCAGATGAGATCAAATCTTTCTAAAATAGACGTTGATCTACACTATTAACTCACATCCATAACAAAAACAAAAGCATGTAATTACAAAATCTAACGCCTCCTCTCTCTCTCTCTCTCTCTCTCTCTCTCTCTCTCTCTCTCTCTCTCTCTCTCTCGCACATTAAAATCTCTCTCCGCTGTACCTCTCTTTCTCTCTGGGGTGTTTGTAACATAGAGTTGCATCACAATGGTGTTACTCTCCTCTCTCATCTCCCTCATCTCTCTCGTCTCTCTCCTCTCCTTCTCAGATCTCTCCTCCGCCGCATTCGACGACTACCTCAAACTCCCCCTCCTCCACAACCACCCTTATCCTCCTCCACCCTCCCAAGCCCTCTCCTCCGACACCCTCCGCCTCTCCACCCTCTTCTCCTCCCGCCACCGCCACCGCCACCGCCGCAACAGTCGTCCTCAGCTGCCACTTACCTCTGGAGCATCCTCCGGCTCCGGACAGTACTTCATTACCCTCCACCTTGGCTCCCCACCTCAACCCCTCCTCCTCGTCGCCGACACCGGCAGCGACCTCATCTGGGTCACCTGCTCCGCCTGCCGGAACTGCTCAGCCCGCCCGCCTCACTCTGCTTTCTTGGCTCGCCACTCAGCTACATTTTCGCCATATCATTGCTATGAGCCGGCTTGTCGACTCGTTCCTCACCCTAGGCACGTGCCATGCAACCATGCACGTCATCACAGCACGTGCCGCTACGAGTATTCTTACTCTGATGGGTCCGTGACTAGTGGGTTCTTTTCACGTGACACGACGACGTTTAGCACAAGGTCGCATAAACAAGTCAAATTCCCGAAGCTGGCTTTTGGTTGTGGCTTTCACGTTTCTGGGCCGAGTGTTTCGGGCCCCAGTTTTCATGGTGCTCAAGGGGTATTGGGCTTGGGCCGCGGGCCCATTTCGCTGTCATCACAATTGGGCCGGAGGTTCGGGCACAAGTTTTCGTACTGCCTCATGGATTACACCCTAGCTCCGCCTCCGACGAGTTATTTAATAATCGGAGGAAGTCAAGGAAACGACGTCGTTAACGGTTCGAGGATGAGCTACACACCGTTGCTAACCAATGCTCTCTCTCCAACGTTTTATTACATTGGCATTGAGATTGTGTTCATCGATGATGTGAAATTACCGATAAGACCTTCGGTTTGGGCCATTGATGAGTTGGGCAATGGTGGGACGGTTGTGGACTCAGGGACCACATTGACCTTTCTAGCCAAGCCAGCTTACGATCGCATTCTAGCCGAGTTCAAGCGGCGCGTGAAGCTTCCCAAGCCGAGTGAGCCGATAACGGATTTTGACTTCTGTTTTAACGTGTCGACCGGGTCAACACCGAGTCTACCCAGGCTGAGTTTCAAACTCGCCGGTGGCTCAGTATTCGCGCCACCCCCTCAGAACTGCTTCATCGACACCGCAGAGGACGTCAAATGCTTGGCATTGCAGCCGGTCATATCCCCGGAGGGGTTCTCCGTGATTGGCAACTTAATGCAGCAAGGTTTTGTCTTCGAATTCGACAAGGACCGGTCGCGGCTCGGTTTCACCAGACGCGGTTGCGCGATTCCATGACTCACCGAGTCACACGTCACGTATATTCTTTTCATTTTTTTTTCTATTTTTAAAAAAAAAAAAAAAAAGAAAATCCATTTAAGGAGCATGATAGTAGTTTGCTCATTGCTGTTCATTAAATCACGAGTGCAATGAAATTGAATATGTCGATTTGTTGGTTCAACGCGATTATTGGATGTCACTCGTCCTTTTTTTTTTTGTAATGAGACACACATAACGGCCAATGTGTTGGAAAAAAAAAAAAAAAGAAGGAAGAAAAGAAAGTGAAAAATGCGTTTGATTTAGTGTGTGATGTGTGTGTGTGTGTTTGATACTTTCACGTGAATTGATTTATGAATATGGGGGAATGGGGTATGTGTTGGCGGGTGGCAACTGTCTTTATCTTTGTCGCAGGCTTTTATTAGCACTTTCTACTTATCAGCTACATGGTCGTGCAATTATTAATGAAAACTATTGCAATATCTAAAGATCCGTTCCCATTGGAATTTGAATTATCTTCTTATATTATTCAAATATCTTTTATTTATTTATTATTTGCTTATAAATATCATGATTGTTTACATGCACTAATAAAAAAAAAAAAATCAAAACTGTTTATAAGTACTTACTATTTATAAGCCCGTAAAAATAAGCAAAGTCAAATAAGTTCTTAATGACGATGTATTATTTAAATTATTTTATAAAATAATCACTGAGCTCTTAAGGTTTATAAAAAAGAACTAGAGAAACAAAAGCGCTAGTAAAGGAAGCATACCAAGTAGACATATATTTAAAATGATAAATAGGCAAACAGACGAAAAAGATGACATTTAGTATTTCTTTTCTGAAATTGTTAGACAAGGTTCCCCTTTCTCATAATTGGATGGTTATTCTTTCCATGGGGTTATTTTATGTAGTGTACTTTGTTTTTGAAGCCACATGAGTTGGCTAATTGCTTTTTTTTATATTATTAGTTAATATATAATATTTTTTTTATCAAAAACAGAAAATCACTATCCTATATCAAATATTATTCTGGGTTGGTTGTACCCAAAATAGTAATTTCCTCTGCTATCTTATAGTTTGCTATCTAATATGAAGCGCTGTTAATTATTCACTTATTAGGTTCAGCATTCTATTATCACAAAAAGTAAATTCAAAGTTAGCAACCACAAGGTTTGCTAAATGTTAATGTTCATAAACAATCTAATCTGAATCACTTATTCGAGGTGATGCATTTTGCAATGCACTAACTGAAACCGATTTTAGCGAGTGAATATATTTGTTTAATATATGTAAAAAAAAAATCACTAGTTTAATAGTCTAATCATTTTTAATAACGATATTTGTAAACCTTCATGTACCAAAAAAAGGCAGCTTCCTCGTACAATAATTGGTTTAGCTTGCTTGCATGATTGGCAATTCATATTCCAAGCTGTATGCTGGTCATTTCAAAGAAAATATCTCGAATGAAATTGACAATTTTCGGATAAAAAAAAAAAAAGAGAGAAAGAATAAAAAAGATATTCCTATTCGTTAGTTCTTCAGCCGGATCCGGATAGGATTTTTTCTCAATTAAAGTTTTATTTTAACATTCTGGCAAAGTATTTTAATTATTTATTTTATTCAAAAAAATTAAAATTTAATTTTCTTCTTATAATTTAAAACTTGAAATTAAAATATATAATTGGTATTATTAACTTAATCGGACCAAAAAGGTCAATCTCGCTAATTGGTTAGTAATCAAATTTGTGCATCCCTGTACTTGGGTATTGGGTTGTACAGGGTGAAGCGCATTAATAATTAAGGCCATATTGGTTTGACTAGTCAATCTTTTAACAAGGTGTTAAGGGGCTGTTTGGCTAAGCTTATTAATTGGTCAAATTAGTCTATAAGCTGCCTTTTTTAAAATATATATACATACATATATATATATATGTATATACACATATGTATGAATGTGTACATATATATGTATGTATATATATATATAGATATATATATACATACATATATATGTGTGTATGTATGTATGTATGTATACGTTTGGCTAACTTCCTTACAAGTCACTTTTATGTGTCTATAATTAAGCAAGGCAGCTCGACTTCTTTTGTGCCAGCTTATAAGCATTAGTTGTTTGACCTAGAAAAGCCTTTTTTGACTTTAAAATTTTTAGATAATTTAACGTTAATTAATAAAAAGTCTTTTTATTTTTTTTAATTTACACTACTATTTGTAAGCACCTATTTAATAAACATGTCATTAGCTCATAAGTACATATTATTCAAACATTCATCTATTTATTTATTACTTGCTTACAAATATCAAATTTTTTTTATACACACCAGTTGCCTATGAATACAAAAAAATAAGCAAAGCCAAACAAGGTCTTAGTTAAAACTAAAAAGTGACCAGTGGTTTGTTTTAAGTATCAGGATTTGTTTGGCATAATTACGAAATTTTTACTATTGAGCCGTTAGCATTTAGCAATAAAGTTTTGGCTAGAAGTATGATTGATCAAAAAATCTTAATTGTTTGATTTTGTGTTCTAATTGTTAAACTTTTAACTATTTTGAGGGTAGCATTAAACTTTTGAAATTATAAAGCATATATTTTAGAAAGAAGAAGAAAAAGAACTTCTTGTATGATATAAAATATTTTCATCAAAGCCTTTCTCAAAAAATTCCAAATTGAAGCTTTGGTTTTCTTTTAAGAGGTCTTTACAATATAGACCAAACAAATCAAAATTTTCGGTTCTAAACTCACAAAATGATGTTAAGTGTCTAAAAATTGCACCGTCGATGTTTAATAATTTTCACTTTTCCTGAATAAGTAAAACAATTTCTGGAGTTCTTTCTGTTTAGGTTATTTGCATTCTTCAATTGTCAAGAATTTCTTACGAATTGAACAATTTAATTTGATTGTAAATCAAATAGCTAAACTAAATTTTATTTAATTAAGTGAATCTCAGTCATATAGATCGAACGAAATATTCACTACTCTTATAGAGAAGTAATTTTTTTTAAAAAAAAAAAATTACTTTTCCCATATACTAAAAGAAGGAAAAAGAAAAAATGTCAGGGCAAACCTTAATCTATTGCTAGCTCAACTGAATGATTGACCAAGAAAGCTAGTTCCTTTTTATATCAACGGTTATTAACTTTGCCATCATCATGAATATAATTCTCTCTTTTCCTTTTGACTGGCATCCTCATATAATTGATATGATAAATTCAAGCAACTTTTGATGAGAAAACGACTAGACTTGCCAGTGCGTGATTCTTGGCCAAGCACCAACCAACAAGTTTATTTCTTTCCCATGCAATTATGTGTTTTTATTGGTGGTTTCCACCTCTCTAGCTGGACGTACTATTGATCATTAGCTTTCCCTTTGTTCCTTTTCATAAATTTTGAAAAAAAAATTCAAAGGCTTTTTCATTTTCTGGCTCCCACCAAGCTTTTTCTTCAATTGGCATTATTTTGCTACCATTTTGGAGTAATCATTAATAGCCAGTAGTATTTTCCTCCATCGTACTTATTGTCTGAGTGAGAAGTTATACTGTGATCGATAGTTTAAACCATTTCATAATATATATGTTGTGTTTGTTATATGCTTATCTGAAATCTTAAGTCTGAAATGCATGTAATGCTTATCTGAAATCTTAAATTTGTAATACATATAATTTTACATCTATTTCAGATTAAAATTTCAAATAAGCATATATGACAAATATAGTAATAATATATTATGAAAAACTTAATAAATTGCAAAAATGTTTTATAAGAACTCTATATAATCATTTCATTGCAATCACACCAACGTTCTTGTGATAGGCCCCAGACAAGATGATTGTTTGCTGTCAATGTTGGGAATAGATTATTTTGATCTTGTCTAGATCTAAGTCTATGTAGCTTTAGGTGATGAATCAGAGAATCAGTCGCGGTCAACCAAGGTCTCGAGAAATAACTAAGAGTTTAATAATTTTACTCGTTGAACAACAATTTCTATACTGCCGAAATGAAGTCATGTTATAAGCCTAGAGACTCTGTTGGACCCTATAAGCAAGAGCCATGCCATAAAGGGGCTGGAAGCCTGCACGGATATTTCACATTAATCCCAAACACTAAATGTTTCGTGTAATTAAAGCCTCGCAGCAAGATACTTGGTGCACAAGCATTTGTTACCTATGTGATACACGACCTCAATTTCTATGACTCCAACACATAACATGAATAAGTAAAATTTAATAGTTTTCAATTATTGGTATCATCTAATTGTAATTATATCAATATTAAGAATAATTAAATCTCGTTTATAACGTCATGTATATAACATTATAAGTAATTCGTTTTCTTCAAAAACTGGGCAGCTTTTTCTTCAATGTTATCACCCGTCAGAGAAGAATTATTGCTTGTCATGAGGAGTATAATGGTGAGCTCTCCAGAGAAGATGGCTGGAGATAGAAAACAGTCGAGGTTTGATGGGCAGCAAGAGTAAGAGGCACTGAGAAACAGTTGTGTTGACAGGAGAAAGATTCAGCTTTTTATTTATTCCTCTCACATGACAAGAAAAATAACACACACACACACAACACACAACACACACAAAAAAAAGGTTCCCTGAAATGGCCGCCTCTTCAATTCGTGCGGTCAGGGCTTCTTTACAACTTGTGCGCTATCTCACACAGTTCTTTGCATACAGACAGATATAGGATGTCAAACCAAGTTCATATTTGATCCACGCCATTTTCATGAATTCCTCTAGACAATAAAGAAGATTCCCATGAATTCCTCGTTCAAGCACTTCTTCGGCTTTCCATAATTTCTTCCCGTTTTCAATCGCTTCGTCAATCATGTAAAAGAGTTGATAATGTGCAAATTACCAGATTTAGGGTAGACCTAACTGGGTGCTCCGAATTAGCTCAGGCCGACTTGTAAAAGAAGAGACAGAACGTGTGAGATCTAGTGGCACGATCTAGGGGACACTGGTGCAGTGCCAGCCAAAGACCCTCCGATGCTCAAGTTAGTATGAGATCCTAACTCAAATAAGTAGGCAAGTGTTTACGTTATATATGTCGTTCCTATATCCTTGCAGCAATAGTCTATTTATAGTAGCCAATGGAGTAGTCTTTGGATTTATATAGGACACTGGTCGAGCTCATCCATGAGGTTGACAAGCTTATTTGATGAGCTTGCAATCTTAGAGTTCAAATAGGAGACTTAATTATAGCTGGCCTTAAGCTTATCGCCTTAGGAGTTTTCTCATCTTATCCAAGTAATCAGCATGGGTTGGCAACAAGCACCCTATGGGTTGGGGCAACCTATATTTCATAAAGCCCATTGGGTCGGATTGGGTCATGTCATCCGCCCCTTTGATTTAATATGAGCTCACATCTGAGTTCATTTTGAATCAACAATAGATTTTGCTGATGCGGGCCATCGTAGTTATTCCACTAATCACCCTTATGCGTAATATGCACGTGCTAAGCATGCTCGTGTGCATAGGACAACTTCCCAAATTGTGCCATCATTACATCGACGCAACATTCCATCTTTCTAGGTCTGTCAGGCGACTCTAATAATAGATTTGTCTGTGACTCTTGAGCTTTTCAAGTCTATAAATATCAAACCAAAAGACATCACCCTTCACTCATTTTCACCAACCAACTTCTTTGAAGCTCGAAGATCTTAGCAATCTTAAAACATGTCCTTGCTCATCTTTTCAAACTTAAATCGACTTTTCCTTAAGTACGTTCGACATCCTTCTTTCTTCCCTTACTACCAACTCACCCTTCAATGGCCTCCGACTCAGATTCTCAAAATGTATAAGCCCCTTGCTATGACGAAGGGGTAGAAACCACATCCTCTAGCTCGAGCGAAGGCTTCAGCGATAGTACAAAGATTGAGAAATCTATACCTCAACCTTTCCACAAACTTCCCTTTACTCCTACTCCCAGCACGGACGACCTTCCCCTATCTCAAAGAATCATCCAAATAAGGGATAAGACTCCTGCCTTGGCTACAACACCAAAACCCCTAAGAAAACAATTGCAACAATCTCTAGCCACCTCCTTGAAACCTACCGACAGCACATTCTCGCTGGGCTAAAGGAAGAATTCTCTGAGGCGGAGCTTTGTCACTGTCAAACATCTAATCAAATCAAGGACTTCATTGTGGGTTGCAGAGCTATCAAGCCACTGTTCGAATATAGAATTCTTGCTCGAACCGAGAGGGCTTACAATCCAACTTCTGGTGAGCTGGCCATTTATGAGTGTGCCTTAATAGTTGGGCTCCATTTCCCCATGCCGGCTTTCATAGCAGACGTTTTCTCATACTTACAGATCTTACCCAGCCAGCTATAACCAAATAACTGGGTACAACTACTCGGACTCTACGTCTTAGTTAAAGCTCTGAGGGCTACTTCCACCGTCAACCTCTTCCTGAAGGCCTTCCAAGTCAACGCCAACTCAAGGTACACCGCAGGTTAGTACCACGTACAGGGGAAGTACAGCTATCTCCTGTTAACAGGCTTTTTAGCTCGAACAAGGGATGACACGAACGTTTCATCTTTGTGAAGAGTCCCATTCCATAGAACGTGCCTACAACCTGGGGACGCCTAAGGAAGAACATCCCAAACTCCTTAAGCTTATCCCTTCAAAAATCATAGACTAGAAGAAACTAAAGAATGTGGGGACCAAGCATTATTCACTTTTCCTCCGGAACCCTTACAAAGTCATGGAGTCTGAGTTATACTCCTACTTCATAGTCTGGTTGGACCTTGGAGCATTGGAGGGTTAGGTTCTCTTCTTAATAGGTTTAAGTTGTAGGTTAATTTTTATAATCCAACTTTTGATCATTTGTCCTGAACAACCATGGCAGGCAAAATGCTGACCGACGTTAGAGCTGAAATGGAGGCCATGGAATGGGTCTCCAAAGCCGCAAGCTAAGGTAAGAAGAAAAAAGCTCCAGCACCAACCCCCAAGATATTAACAACTTTGACCTCCACTTAACCAGAAGCCCTCTGTGCCTGCCTACCTCCGACGGAAAGAAGCGCCCCCGAGACTCTTCTAACCGCCCCTCCACTGAAGCTTCTAGGGAGAAGAAAAATGGCCGAACTAATAGTTAATTCTAGATCCAGTCCCTAACGCCAAACAACCAACCCTCTGAGAAGGAAAAAAAAGGTTCTTCTGCACTAAGGCTGAGCCTAAAGTATCCTTTCCCCATGGGCCAACCAACCATAGAGCTAGTGCTAGGGCCAACTGACAAGGAGCACGGAGAGTTGAGCTCAAAACCTATGGCTCCCCTTTCAGCCACACCTGAGTGTATTTGCCTAGTCCAAGGGAACACGATTGACCTTCTGCCCATTAGGGACCTCATGCCTGTTAAGGACCTCAACATAAAAACCCTACTGCACAACCTCGTGGACAACTACAATTTGGTATATGTCCTCTTTTCTTCTTCGCACAAGGTTTAACTCGGTATGGCTTTTAACACATTTTTCCCTTTGTTGGCAGATCTTAGGGCATGATGGCGGGATGTAGGAGAATCTCACTTTCACCATGGCCATGTTTGGCAAGGTCATCCGTCGCTGTAACATCTTTAAGTTTGGCAACCCCAAGGGGCGTCAGACAATAGTGGCCTCACAGGAAGTTATCAGACTTCGTTAAGCCAGGAAAAAAAGCTCCGAACAAACACAACATGGCTCTGATTGAGAAGCAGGCCACCGAGAAGGCTCTTAAGGAGGCCTAGACCAAATTGGCCAAGGCAAAAGATGAAGCCAAAAAGGTCCAGGAGCTAGAGAAGTTTGCAAATAACCTAGAGCAGAACCCTTGCTACCGAGGTAGAAATAGTCTCTTTGTTCAATGAGAACATCAACCTGCAGGACAAGTTGGCCAAGGCCAGTTATGGAAAGTTTGTGATCGATCAGTACAAAGCCTCAGAGTAGTTTGACTAGGACACTAAGCGACACTGTCTCTATTTCTTTAGTGGAGTGAAGTTCTAAGGTATGGAGGATGCCCGTGCTTGAGCCCAAGAGAAGTATCCCAACCTAAACTTCAACTTCTTGCGATATTTCAATGATGAAGAAGAAAGCAATGTAGAGGTTAAGGTACTAGACTTGAACGAGGATCAATCACCAACTGCTCAAAGTCCCAGCTCGAGCCTTAAGGATACTACTTCTTCTACCTCCCAAACTTACCCAGCCCCATAGATTAAGCTTTCATTTATTATAACCAATCTTATGATGAAGGCTTTGTACTTAGACTTTTTAATGATATATCATTTTCTTTTTTCAAGCTTGCGTTCTATCCTTTGTTTTTGCTGAGCCATTATTCTTTTCCTCAAGCTTTAATTCGTACTTTATTTTTCCTCCATTACTACTCTATTTACAAGCATTAACATGAACTATAAATCACTACTTTTAAATACACAAGTCGGAGGTCACCTTTCAAATGCAATAACTAAGTATGTAGGAGCCCCTTAGTTTTATTAAATAGGAGCCTGAGCATGACTAGTAAATAGAATAAGTGTGAGCCAAAGCTCACCCATTAGATATGATAAATAAGTAAGAGCTGGAGCCCAACTATTAGATGTGGGAGCTGGAGCTTAACTGTTTAGACGTAGTAGGTAGGAGCTGGAGCTTGTTTTCAGGTGTAGCAACCGGAGCTCAACTATTAGATGTGGAAGCCGAAGCTTAACTATTAGATGTGGAAGCCGGAGCTCAACTACCAGTAACCACATCATTATGTCTAACCCAGGAGCAGAAAATTTCAAGCCAACAGAGGAAACCGCTTCCTATTACCCTCAAACCGAGACGCAAGGCGGAGAGCGTGGCCTAGCTGCGCCAGCATAAACCAATCACGCTTAGCCGCCATCTCCTGGTTTCTCGTGATATCCTCCAATTCCTCAGATATGGAATCCCTTTCTGACCTAGCCAGGAGGCTATACGCCTTAGTTTAACATGTCCATGCCCTAACCTACGATATGTACTATGGGGTACAATGCCACAAAGAAGGCTACAAGGGGTAAACCCTAATATCTCCTAGGGAATGAAGCCGTGGCAGATTCTTTACCTGTCATATCAAACCCCGATTAGGTTCGCAATGCCAACCCAACAATTCCAACCAGCATAGGGCTAACACCAAGTATTACCCCTACTCCGTTTGTTCAAGAGACACCAGCAATTCCAGCACCGACCCCACTTCTTCAAACATCATAGACGACACCAACTGATAATAAACAAATTACCAGATTTAGGATATACCCGACTGGGTGCTCCGGATTAGCTTGGGTCGACCTATAAAAGAAGAGACAAAATGTGTGAGATCTAGGGGACACTGGTGTGGTGTCGGCCAAAGACTCTCTAACGCTCAAGTTAGTATGAGATCCAAGCTCAAATAGGTAGGCAAGTGTTTAAGTATGTGTGTCATACCTGTATCCTTGCCAGTAATAGACTATATATAATAGTCAATGGAGTGATTTTTGGATTAGTATAGAACTCTGGCCGAGCTCATCCATGAGGCTGATAAGCTTATCTGATGATCTTACAGTCATAGAGTTCAAATAAGAGTCTTAGTTATAACTGGCCTTAGCCTTATCACCTTAGGAGTCTTCTCATCTTATCCAAGTAATCAGCACGGGTCAACAACGAGCGTCTCACAGGTCAGGGCAATCCATATTTCATAAAGCCCATTGGGCCGGATTGGGTCATGTCAAGAGTGATCACGAAAAAACACTTTTGAAAAAAAAGTCAATCTTAACAAACCCTATATGTTTGTTGTCCTCTCTCATTTTTTGGTCAAAATAATTTACTTTCAAAAATAAGTTATACCAAACTCCTTATGTTTTGGCATGGTTGTTATGTATACCCCTCATGCTTTTCAAATTAAAGAGTTACACTCTATATACTTTCAAAAGTAGTGCAAGTTACCGCCCTCTATCATCTTTTCCATTTATAATAAAGTCATGAGACTCACGCTACATATGATTTTTGAAGACAAAATAGTATATTCTCAAAAAAAGATTTCTTTAAATAACCAAAATGCCCTTATTAAACCGTTGAGTTAATCCCATTTTCTCACATAAGTTCTTAGTTAAAACCCAAACTCCAATCATTAACTTTTCATATTATCTTGATTCCCTCATTGTATCAAATTCTTCCAAACAAAATCTTTGTAATAAAGATCTTTTTTTTTTATTAAAAAAAATCCAAATGCATAGGCACACTACATAATACATAAAAAATTGTTGCATATTTTTCTCTTTTTATTTTACCAATAGAAAGCTATAATCCTCCAATATGGAGATATACTATACATTACACCACAAAAGTTTTTGTATATTTCTATATTTCTATTTTATTCTTTAAAAACTATAATCTCCTAATACATATATAGATACACTACAAGCTACCCTACAAAACTTTATATATATTTGTCTTTCTATTTTATTAAAAAGATTGTAGTCCACCAATATATAGATATATTATACATTATCACCAGAATTTCTTTTTTATTTTTTTTTATTTTATTAAAAAAACTATAGTATGATAAAATATAGAGACACCACACATTATCCCACAAAAATTATTTTAATGAGTCTAGACCATTCGTAGTGGTTTTTTTTTTTTTTTTTTTTTTAACTTTTTGTGATACAATATGTATGTAACATGATAAAATTAAAAAATTAATAAATCCTTGCTCTTAAAGTTTTGTTTAACATATTTAATATTATAAGGGAATATGGATAATATAAAAAGTTCATAAAGATGTTTGGATTTTTAACCAAGAACTCATAATAAAAAGTGGGTTTGTGCTTAAACCATTACATTGAAAAAACCCTTATTTTCTTCCTAATCTTTTTTTTTTTTTTGGCTTTTCTTGTTTTTCATCGTCTTTACCAACTTTTTTTTTTTTTAATTTTCTCATTCTCTTTTCCACACGCCTCTCGACAACTTTACTTTTACAACCAAATTAACAAGTCATGTCAACATCTGAAAAAATAAAACTATACGAACTCTATCATGTGCACACACGATCCACATACATGTACATATACACACACGGTTCATCCGTGTTCAACTTGCATAAATATATTGATTTTGCATATATAATTTGAGTTACTCCTTATGTATATATTCTCACAAGAATCCGCGTATAAATAATGTATATTCTCACAAAAGTCCACGTATAAATAATGTATCCTGGTCAGAATAGATAGGTAAATTCCTTCCCTTAGAACCATACTTAGGAGTTTTCTACCTCACACGGTTCAACAATCAATTTTATTATGTCTCTTTTTAATATATCACATCTCATTGATAAAATTTTTCGCAGATCTATCCCATTTTTGGAAAGTGATTGCTTTCAGTCTTTAATTACAAAGCAACAATTGATCGTAAAAAATTAATCCAAACAAACCATATATTAATATACATATATATGTATTGTGTATATAAGGGTTTCTTGGTAATGTGTCTTTGGGTTTTCCGCAAGCAAAAGGACGTTTGCTGGGGGTATTTTTGTCGTATTTTTGTGCGTAGCAATTATATTCGCACCTAAGGTTGCATTTGGATTGGTTTATTTTGAAAAAAAAAAAAGCACTCTTTTTTATAATTAAAAGAGTAGTTTTTATACCTTTATAAGTGTTTGAATTGGCTTTTTAAACAAAAATTGAAGCTGCAAAAAAAAGTTCATTTAGAACTTTTTATAAAAGCTAAAAATTGAAACTTCTAAAATTAAGTTATTGTGGTAGATAACAGAGAAGATCTTTAAAAATGCGTTGACAACATCAACTTACTTTTTCACCCCAAAAACAAAACATATCTCTGACCTCATTCCCCTCCCTCGGCTTCCTCTTCTTTTTCTCTTTCTACTTGTTCTCTAAAACAGATCTCCACCGTGGCTTCAAGATTTCAGCAAAATAAGTTTTTTGTAAACCTTGTTTTTCTTTTTTCTATCTCTCTTAGATTTATCTGTTAACTCATTTTTGTATTTTCATATATTATTTTCTTATGATACACACACACATACACAGATATATATATATATATATATATATATATATATATATATATATATATATATGCGATATGAGTGAAGGGGGGGTTTGTGCTAGTGCCTTTGTTTGTGGAGAATGGTGCATAGGTCTTGAGGATATGTGGGTGGTTTTGTTTTTAGTGTATTGGACAATGGGTGGGAAGAAATTGATCAACCTAAAGGATTTGTGGGAATTTGGTTTGATTATTTTCTTGACAAATTTAAAGGACAAGTTTCAAGTGATAGAACTTGATGTGAATTATTTTTGGACTAAATGTTAATATCAACATCAATTGTTTCTTCATTGTTTGCATGTTATTGCAGAAGTTCGAAAGTGAGCTTTAAAAAAATGGTTTAATATTTTTAAGGCCATACATATTTCTTGAAACATTTTGTTACAAACTATATTCTTGATGTGTTTATCATTCTTTAACTCATAAGATGTGTCTAGGGAATATACAGTAGATCTTGTTCTTGGTGGGTTGCAAAACCTGTTAATATATAAATTTGTGGGTTACAAGAGACATCCTTATTCAATATTTTTCCATGCTTTATTTCAGGATCAGAAGAAAGCAAAGAAAATGGAGAAGGGGATAGATGGATAGGTAGATAGAACCACAATAAGATACTTTAAAAATTAAGCTTGATGCAGCATTTAGTAGAGAGAAATCCAAACTGGTGTTGCAACAATTGCACAAAACTGGAAGGACACCTTATTGCAACAAAAAAAAAAAAAAAAGAGGCAAGAAAGAGGGTTAACGCTTGTTAATGTTTATGTATATCCAAACCAATCGTTGGTGTTGGTTAATGTTTGTGTAAATCTTAGGAAAGTTGTTTGTATGATCAGTGTTTTAATGAAGATAGTTTTTGATTATAAAAAAAAAAAAAAAAAAAAAGGAGCTTACTGATGTTATTGATAATTTCTTCTCTATCTTTTTCTTCTTTTCTCTTTCTTCTTCTTCTCTTAAAATTAAAATAATTCAAAGATTTTTTGTATTTTGTAAGAAATCTAACATTTTTTTGCTAATATCAATTCAAGAACGTGATTTTTTTTTTCATGTGTTCCTATTTAAGTTCATATTTTAAGCAAAATATTCAAATTTATAATAAGAATTATTTTTTCAAAATTAAATATCAAATATGTGTAATAAGATAAAGAAAATTAAAAAAGAAAGTGGCAATTCATGTAATTTTGTAATGATAAATGATAATTGCTTTTTTTTTTTTATTCAATTTCATTCCACATAATAGTTTGATAACTTTTACGTAAAATAAAACAAACAATACAAAATTATGCATATGTTTGTGAAAGTATTTGCACATTATTTAGTGAAAAAGCCCATATGGTCAGACCTAACGTGGATCAGAATTAAAATGTGTATTGAGAAGGAAAAGATTTACTATACATAAACATATTATTTTCAACTTGTACAATATGAAATTTTTGATAATTTCTTAATTCAAATTAAAATATTTTACTATTATTTATTTTATAACATATACACCCAATAAAATTAATTTTGTTTCTGATGCCATGCAGTGCACGAGTTCTGTACTAGTATATGGATATATTCTGACATTCAGGTCTAAACATTGGGCGAGTATATAAATGATTGATCCAAGTTAGAAGAAGACCTTTTTCTCCTATCTTGTCAAGCCCAAATAAAACGTTGAACATGAGTGTGTTATGGCCCAAGGTTGATCAATAATCTGTTTTCCCCTCTTAATATTAATAATTGAGCAACGCTCAAATGCCTAAAAAAGTATCGACTTTCATGAAGTCACCACATTTGAAAAAGAAAAGGAAAGAAAAACAATAAAAGAGAGTTTATAATACAGTGTGTGGACCTAATTAGACACAGCGGCTACCGCGTACCTTTTTTTTTTTGTCCTTTAATTTTACCTTTGTATGATTTATTAAGGAAAGAAGTTGTCGATTTATTAGGATATAAAAAGATTAAAAGTTAAAAATTAATTTACTTATGAAATTTTTTTATCAATTTATCAATGATAAAAAATTGAAACTAACTGTTAAGGAAAAGCAAAAAATATAAAAAAAATAAAGAAATAAAACAAAATTGAAGAAACACTCACGGGTTCGCACGTCATTATATATTGTATATATAGATAAATAAATAATATGATACTTTCATTATTCACTCCGTCATAATTGTGAAAGGTAAAGCTCTTGTACTTGATAAAGTAATGAACTTATGCATATTTCTTTTCTAGCTTCCCATTTTAGAAAAAGAAAAATATTAATTTGGTGGGTAGTAAACCATTACGTCTTCAATAATTGATTTAGGCTCCAAACACACAAGGTTGGATAGCCCATAATGATGATTTGGACCTCTCCACCGGCCCAATTCCCAAAACAAGGAAAAGAAGTAAAATGCAAAAGGAATTGTACCTTTCCTTTGATTAACCACTTCAGTATATATAAGACTAAGACTCATCTCTAATATTATAATAAAAAAAATACATAGAATTATGTTTTAAGGTCAACAGGAGAAAATTAAATACTCTAATAATTTAATAAAAGAAAAGGAAAAAAGAAAGAAAGAAACCCACCAGGCAACTTTTAGTCTTGCCATAATAACTGGGTACATCTTATCTTAATAGCTCTAAGGCTATAATCAATCACGTCTCTGCTTTCGGCTGTAATGGAATTAATGAAATACTAAAGCATGCTCGCAAATGCATGATTGAATCAAACATACGTTGTTGATCACATTGATGACACACTTCTTGGAAACTTTTATGGTTCATTTTCTAAACCCTGATATGAAATGGATGAAATCATATGTAATAGATACATCTTAATTATAGATATAAATACATGTATATATATACGTATATATATACATGTATTTATATCTATAATTAAGATGTATCTATTACATATGAATGTAGATATATATGTATATATGTATCTATGTATATATGTACATATATATGTATATATCTATATATATATATGTATGTATGTATGTATGTATTTTTTTTTTTAAATACCCCTAACCTCAACCCAATCTCTATCCCCACGGGATTTGAACAAAGTATAGGAAAATTTCCAATCATACGCGACTGGGATTGTAATGAGATATATTTATACAAGAACAATTACAATTATTGCTTTATATGATATTTTTTATCAATTTATCAATGATAAAAAATTGAAACTAACTGTTAAGGAAAAGCAAAAAATATAAAAAAAAATAAACAAATAAAACAAAATTGAAGAAACACTTCTTGGCAACTTTTATGGTTCATTTTCTAAACCCTGATATGAAATGGATGAAATCATATGTAATAGATACATCTTAATTATAGATATAAATACATGTATATATATGTATATGTATATATATACGTATGTATGTATGTATGTATGTAGATATATATGTATATATGTATCTATGTATATATGTACATATATATATGTATATATCTATATATATATATATATATGTATGTATGTATGTATGTATTTTTTTAAATACCCCTAACCTCAACCCAATCTCTGTCCCCACGGGATTTGAACAAAGTATAGGAAAATTTCCAATCATACGCAACTGGGATTGTAATGAGATATATTTATACAAGAACAATTACAATTATTTCTTTTTATGATAAAATCATTGCCTTTCCTACAACATCTAAATATGTACATAATATATTTGATTAACTCCTTCACGTATACACTAATATGCCCCGTCAACCTGAACGGGATGGAAGCACAGTAAGATTGTGCTGGAGCTCTTGAAAACGAGTGGAGGACAAATTCTTTGTAAATATGTCAACGATTTATGATCCAATAGGAACATATTTGACTACTACATCACCTTGGGCAACCTTTTGCCTAATAAAGTGAAAATCAATTTCAACATATTTGGTGTGAGCATGAAGTACCGGATTAGCAGACAAGTACATGGCAGTAACATTGTCGCAATATATTATGACAGAGGAGGGGAGAAAAACACGTAGATCACGCAAGAGCTGTCGAACCTAATAAGTTTTAGCCAAGGCATAAGCAAAGGAGCAGTTCTCAGCTTCAGTGCTAAAGTGGGACACAGTCGACTGCTTCTTGGATTGCTAAGAAATTAGATTCGGTCCAAGATATAAGGCATAACCAATGGTTGATTGCCTACTATCTAGGCAGCTAGCCTAATCTACATCTGCATAGGCTATAATAGATAGGTTAGTAGTAACAGTTAATCTTAACCCATAGTTCAGCATGCCCTTTAAGAATCTAAGTATTCGTTTGACCAGCTGTAGGTGTGGAGCACAAAGAGCATGCATAAATTGACTCACTGGATTGACAACAAAGGCAAGATCTAGCCTGGTTAGGGTGAGGTATTATAAACCATCAACCATGCTGTGATACTCAATAGGGTCCTTCAATAAGTCACATCATAGAGAGAGGGAGAGGATTTGGAATGTAGAGAAGTTTTGACGGGTTTAGCATCGTACATGGAGAACTTAAGAAGTAAATCTTGTCCATATTTCAATTGAGTTAGGGTAAGCGATGTAGAGGTGCGAGTAGCTTGTGTTCCCAAGAAGTAATATAGATTGTCTAGGTCTTTCATAGAAAATATGGTTCTGAGAGTATCAATGAATTGAAAAAGAAGAGAAGGAGAACTATTTGTAAAATATTA
The DNA here is from genome assembly GCA_028554755.1 of Cordia subcordata. Lineage (NCBI taxonomy): Eukaryota > Viridiplantae > Streptophyta > Magnoliopsida > Boraginales > Cordiaceae > Cordia > Cordia subcordata. Next base: position 7,458,265 of record JAPTOF010000020.1, read on the forward strand.
TCAACATAGAGAAGTAATACCAACATACCATGTGGTTAACAATAAATGAACATAGATATGTCAGCAGAACTACAGATGAACCCATGAGATAATAGAAAAGAACTAAAACACTAGAACCAAGCCATAGGTATTTGTTTAAGGCCATCGAGTGCCTTTCTCAATTTACAAACATGAGTGGGATACTGAGGATCAACAAAGATTTGTGGTTATTTCATAAATACATCTTCAGTGATATGACCATGCAAAAAGGCATTTTTAACATCAACTTGTTGAATGACCCAATTTCAAGAGATAGTAACAGTTAAGACAATATGAATGGTGATGGGTTTGCCAATAGGACTAAAGGTTTTAGAGTAATCAATGCCTGCCTATTGATGGAAACCTTGAGCTACCAAGTGTGCTTTGTAGCGCTCAATAAAGCCACCAACACTGTACTTAATCTTGTAAATCTATTTACATCCCATTAAATTCTTGGTTGGAGGTGGTGGAACAAGTTCCAAGGTGCCACTGTGCATAAGTGCATTAAATTCCTCATCCAATGCTTGTCGCCATTAAGGATGTTTAGAGGCCATAGAAAAAGATGTGGGTTCACAAGTGTCAATGTGTGAGATCAAAGACAAGATTTGTTTTTTCTTATGAATGCCTGATCTTGCACGAGTTTGCATAGGATGAACATTGATGTCACTCGAGATGCAAGTGACAGTGGAGGCAGACACATTTGCAGAACCAGAGAATAGTGGGGAAGAAGGGATTGAGGGAAAAAGGAACGACGTCATGTCCAATGTAGAGGGGCATTGGAGAATAGGAGACGGCAAAGGCACTGAAAGTGGACTTACTATACCATAGTTTTCGCTAGTAGACATGTGCTCAAGATTTGATGAGGACACTATATAGGGGTTGGAGAAAGGGAATGAGGGGTTGAGGTACAACCGAAATTTGGATAACGGATGCAGAGGAAAGGTCTTCTTTTGTAGAGTTAGTGATAGTAGAGTAGGGATACGAGTTTTCATCAGAATGAACATGGTGGCTGATGTACACTCGACCAATGGTGGGATCTAAATAGCAATACCCTTTATAATCATTTACATCTTAAAAAGATGCAACGAACAAATTTCGATGCTAATTTGTGTGGTGTAAATGCAACAAGATCTGGGAAACATGCACAACCAAAAGATCTAAGAAATCCATAGTCTCGAGGTTTGTTGAAAAGCAGTTCAAAGGGAGATTTATAAGAAAGCATAGGGGAAGGGAGTCTATTTATGACAAAAACCATAGTGTTAACAGCATCTAACTAAAAAGAATAAGGCATAGACGCATGAATAAGAAAAGTGCACGCAACTTCACTAATATGACATTGTTTGCATTCAACAACCCTATTTTGTTATGGTTTATCCAGACAAGATTTTTGAAAAACGATGCCATTTTCAATGAAAAGTTGTTGAAAGTCACGGCTATCAAATTCTCCACCTCTGTCACTTTGAAACTGGTTTATTTTGGTTGAAAATAGAGTTTCAACTTGAGTTTTAAAGGTCTGAAAATGAGTTGTAACTTCTGACTTCTTATGCATTGGAAAAATCCATATAAAGCGTGAGAAATCATCCACAAAAAATACAACATATTTATAACCTAAATTAGAGTGTACGGGGAAGTCTAAACATCAGAATGTATTAAATTTAAGAGAGCATTAGCACGTTGTTCGTTCAATTGAAAGGGGAGACAACTATATTTGCCCAATTTGCAAGCCATACATAAATCGAAGTTTGAATGAGTACATTGCAAAAAGATTTTAGATTATAAGAAACTAAGCAAACGAGGATTAAAATGACCTAGCCTAAGATGCCAAACATCACCACCTACTTTATAAGCAACCAATGCATGAAACACAGGAGAGACACTGCTGGCCAGCAAGGGGTATAGTGTCAATTGTCTTGTCCTTAAAAGAAAAGGAATTTGAGTCAAACACAGTAAGACAATTATTATCAGCACAAAGTTGACGAATAGATAGCAAATTGTGAGAGAGATGAGGGACATGCATGACATTATTTAAAATGACAGAAGGTGTAGGTGTACGTAAATAGGCCATGCCAACATGACATATAGGTAACTATGCACCGTTTCCAACCAAGATTTTAGAGTGACCATTATAAGGAGTTAAAGAGTTAAGTACACCTAAGTGAGGTGACATGTGAGCGGAGGCAACAGTGTCCGGATACCATGTAGCATTATCGGTTTCCCCAACAGACATAGTGGCTAACAATTTTCCAAGATCAGAAGACACAACAGTGTGATTGAAATGGTCAGGACAGTTAATAGTAAGATGCCCTAGGGAGTTACAAATTTGGCATAGAGAAGTAGATGACATAGGCAGGGGACCAAGAATACCTTCATAGGGTGATGGTGACTTGGTAGGGGACCAAACCAAATTAACATAATGGTTAGGGAAAACATTACTCGTGGGTCCAGAGCCTGGAACGCCTATAAAGGATTATGAGGTATGCATGAAGTTCTGACCAGTGCTCTGGTAAGGTGCTTCAGGACCAGAATTTGAAGTCTGAGGTGTAATGCCATTTCTACCATGCCTTCGACCACCACAGCGTGATTTAAAACTAGTCCCTCGTCCTTTGTTGCTAGACTGGTTCGTAGGATGCTGCTGCTGTGTAGATGTTGTGGCATAGGTAGTGCAGGAAGTAGGAGTCAGAGATTGAGAAGCTAGCTTAATATGACATTATTGCACCAATAATTTGCGATAAACACCATTCCAAGTTAACTGTTCTCCAGAATTTATTAAGGCAATGACGAAGGTGTTATATTCAGCGGGTAATCCATGCAATGCAATGGAAATCAGATCATCGTTAACAACTGGCTTATGAATATCAAAGAGAGTGTCAGCGATGGTTTTGATTTCTTGAAGATAGGCTTCAATGCTTTTGTTATTTTTGCTCAAGCCATAGAGTTTCAAACAAAGAGAATGAGAATTTGCCTTCAAACCATCCAGGTAGCGTTCTTGGAGAGCAATCCAAATATCCGACTGTTAACATGATGATAGATATCTTGAACAATATCACTCGTGAAGGTAGCGTTCAACCATGTGCGTACTAAACTATCCAAGCAAAGCCATAAGGAATACTCTAGAGAGGTTGGGCAGGACATGGCAGAGAACCATCAACGACACTGTAACACCATAGGTAAACAAGATGGGTTCAATCTGGGATCACTATAATTTATAGTTTGTGCCGTCAAAGCGTATTGTAACAAGGGTGGTGATGTTGAGACTGCTTAGGTTAGGGAGTTGCAGACCTTGTGTGGATAGAGGAGTGATCTAGGCAATGCTTGTAAGAGAAAGGCTAACCATGGTGGACATGGTAGATAGCGAGGTTAAAGTTTGCATAGGGAGTACAGACGTTGGGAGGAATGTGGATACAAAGAGATTGTTTGTTGTTGCAGGGTTATGAGTATTAGATAGGGTATTGTTTGGTGTTGATGGCTCAAGAAAAAGAGCAGCGACACCAGAAGTAGGCGCTGCTGTGGACATGTCGAATAGGGCAGAGGAGGTGCGGGAATAAGGTAGGGTTTTTGATGGAAAGGATCTTATGGCTACGACGATACCATATAGAAGAATTTCCAATCATACACGACTGGAATTGTATTTAGATATATTTATACAAGAACAATTACAATTGTTGCCTTATATGAAACAATCATTGCTTTTTCTAGAACATGAAAATATGTACATAATATATTTGATTGAATCCTTAACATATATACACTAATACAAAGAACCTCATTCTTAAGGGATAGTATCAAACATTTGAACTACTCCTAATGCTAATATTTCAAAGTATAATCGTGTAAATTGATGTGTGATCTCTAAAAATCTTTCGAAGAAAATTGCTTTTTTTTTTCCCTAATATATAATAGTAGATTAAACTGATACATTGAATATTGATTATACACAGCATCATCTTTTCGGGCCCATTGAGAATTCGTTTTTCTATTGGAACAAGAATGAGATTGGATGATCGTGACCAACAAAAATTCTTGTCCCAGTTGACCACTCATCAGCTTTTACTTTTGGCTAAATACAACAGATGGGATAGTCATTTGATCCATCAGATTGTAATCTTATGTTAGATTTGCTCATCGTCCACTTTGAATAGTGCATTCCACTTGCCTGCCTCTAGGGCTAGACAAATTTAAATATTGTGTTTCGTATAAATTTATTATAACATGTTATTTTTATATAAGAAAATAGAATTTATTTAAAGTTTTTATAAGATACTTGTGATAAAATAATTTATTTATAATTGTAAAAATAAGTTATTAGTAGATTGTTTATATTTATAAGATAAAATGGGACATGGTAGAGATTTTTAAGATACCTGTGATAGGATGTCAGTGCCTTTTTCACACATTAGAGGATGAATCATTTTTTAATGAATAAGACAAGTATCTTATAATAAACTTATTCCAAACATAGGAAAAGTATTGTATACTAATTCGTTATATATGATCATAAAATAGTTCAAGTTTACATATATACTTTTTCATCAGGAAAGATATGTTTGGATTTACATAACAAAGCTCGGGATGAAAACAAGAAAAGAAATAAATATATTAGCAGAAAAGTGCTTATAAAGTGAGGGGTTCTTTTTCTTATTAAAAAGAAGTTACTAGCTAGTATTTCAAAGGAAATTGAAATGAAGGGAAAAATCTTTTGCTTAAAGTTATATGTTTAATTAGCTGAGACAAGCTTAGGCCCCACTTAACGCACTTTTGTTCTTTTGTTTAAAATTGTATGTTTAGTCGAGACGAACCCCTAAGTTGACTAAATTAAATGGATTACAAAAAGGGGCTTTACGAGTCCAATCATTTATACCCTTTTCACAAATTTAAAAGATTTAGATGTATAATTAGCAGCTGGCCAGAGATTAAATAATTTTTAGTAATTAATTTCACTTGATGGGATAATGTCTGATTTGATTTTGTCAATTTAATTTCTACTCGTTTCATAGATACAACGATCTTACTTTTTGGCTGGTCATGTGTACTGCAAAAAAAGGTGAAAGAAAAAAAGAGAGAAAAAAGCTAAAGGATGCTCGAGTGGTGCTAACTTGAAAGTGACTTTTTTCAACATTTTGGTTTCTAATCTCACCCACAAAGAAAAAAAAAATGGTTTCCTAACAAAGCAGCTCATACATAAACAAAGTAACTTTTCATAATTGGCCCGGAAAGAAGCTTATATGTTTTTCTCATTACTGTTAAAATAATAAATAAACATACTAAATCTCTCTTAACCACTAGAATTTTTAAATAAACTAATTTTGTTTGGTATAGCTAGCAACAAAATCGGAATTATCAAAATGCTCATGACGTTTTGCAGAATGCACCCGTTTTCTTTTCCCTTTACATCCCACCCCAATCCAATCCCCCTGCAGCCATTTAAAAGAAATATATATGTGCAATATTTATGCTTTGTTTGGTATAGGCTTAATTATTTAAGTTCCTTTTTTATTTAAAAAATTATAGTTTAGTTTGAGTTTTTCTTAAATGCTTGTGATAAGATGTCTTATTTATAGTTTTATATATATATATATATATATATATATATATAATATATATAAAAGATAGATTGCTTATATCCCTGTTTTCATAAATTGCTAATGATAAAACTCTTTAATTTGTCATATAAGATAAAAAAAAAATTGTCTCTTTTACATCAATAAGAAAAGTATCTTATCATAAGTTCATTCCAAACACAGCATTAATCCAACTAGCACGTGCGATGAGAAAGTTATATATTTTAATGGTTAAACTTTTAAATGAGATAATTTTATAACATGTATCACGATCTGTGGTCGTTGAACTATAAGTTTACCACTTAAAGTCTTTTTCATGCGGGACCACATCTTGGATTCATTTCAGAGGGACGAAAATTTATCATCATAATTCCCAGCAGGAACAGCATGCTTTAATCCAAAGTGGTCCACAGCATAACGTGATGATGTGTTCATGGTATATATACATATCCATACATACATATATATATATATATATATATATATATATTCTACACAATTTGAGCCATGATCATCCTGCAGTGATGATGGCGCTGCTCTTCATAGTTAATTTGTCCAATGCATGCAATAAAAGATGATGAGAGCATAAGTTAGTAATGATTGCTACCAATAAAACTTTGTTCCAATGTTGTATTATAACACATAGCTCATCAGTTTATCTCCAAGTGTATCTTGCACAGTTGCAGAAATATGTAATTTGCATATTAATTTCTCCTGTGTAAAAGCATCACAGAAAGTCTGGCTTCTACTTTAATTTCTTCCTTGTATTATCTCATTGGTTACATGTACAACTTTCGCTGTTGTTTCGAGTCTGATCGATAGTATATACCTATATAACATTTATATCTTACTTCTTCAAAATGCTTCTTGATCTTTACAATTTGTTTATCCAGTTTGTCAAAAGTAAAAACTAGATACATAAAAAACATAGACAAGATACAAAGAGCAATATTGTGTTTGTGAGTCATGTAATTTCTACAACTTAAAGTTCGTTATATAGGGGTTACCACTAATACAATAAAGTAAATTGTCTAACATAATCCCTAATTGATCGTGATTGATATGTACAAGTAAAAAAATAATAATTTATATAATACCTACCAAAATACGTACAAAAACATCTCTAACACAGAGCATGGTGGGAGGCTATCTGTCTATCTTCGTGATCTTGGTCCCAAAGCTTGTTAGCAATAAGTGACCACGCTTTGAACTTAATTGTAACGGTTATAGAAATATTAAAACCCGTTACTAGTGACCTTATGTAATATTTTCTAAGTGTTGGTTGAAGTCATGTGTTACTTATTGTCCATTTATAATGGTTTCTTACAATAAAGAGCAATAATTGAATATACTTTAAAATGATTTTCTTTTAATTATAGTTAATAATCATAGCAAATTAATTAATATTTATTATAATAGTTGGAAAAAGTAAAAGTTACAACTAGAACTTAACAAAATGGCATATATAACTTAGATAGTACAATGGCTCAGATCAAATTGTTACCAAAGTTTTAGTTTTAAACAATGCTTATAAAATTTGTTGCATATAAGATATATGTTAAAACTTGTTTCCACAGGTTAAAAAATGTTATAGTGGGTTGATTTTGTCTTGAAGTTCAAAGATTTTAGCACTCTAAAGACTGGTAGATTTGTGTCAGAAATTTTCCATCTCAATTTGAGATGAATTTGAGATAAAAAATTTGGACAATTTTTTTAATAAGTTAATCATATTTGAAACGAAAATTTGAGATAAAAAATTTTATGTCTCAATTAGAGATGAAATTTTTTGTCTCAAAATATGAGACAAAAATTTTTTTTTTTGTAGTGTAGTGATAAGCAACTCTTTTAGATAAAAGCCTGTTTGGCTTGCTTTTTAGCTATTTATAAGCAACAATTGCTTATAAGCAACTTTTGATGCATATAAGAAAATGCCAAATAACCATAGAAGTATTTGGATAAAATATAATTATAAGTTGTTGACATATTTGGTAGATATATATATAAGTAGCAATGCTTGTTAAAAAGAACTTTTCGCTAATAATGTTGTGAAAAAAAAATAGTATCTTTTTTTTTAAAAAAATTAAAATAGTTTTTCTAATATAGTACTAGCCAATTATATATATACGCCCCAAGTTGATTAATTTTAGACTAATAAAAATTTAAAATTATATAAGACAATAGTTGAATTTAATTATTATCATTGGATTCCATACTTAATAAGAAATAAAAATAAAATAAAATGACAGTCGGTATAAAAGTAAATAAAATGAAAATATTCAAAATAAAGTAAAAGTCAAAATATCTAGATGATATAATTTCTGGGCGTGATGTGAGTTTGAGTTGAAAAATAAAAAAGTAAGATGTGAAGGATTTCAATGGGGTTCTGATTGTTCTCTTCTCTCTCTAACTTCATGCCAACTCTAGAAGAACAAATTTGATTATCCTTTTCTCTCTCTTTTTCTTGCAACGAAAATGGCGGTGTTAGTAGTTGTTGCAACAACAGTGGTAGTGTCGCTATTATTATATTATTGTTGAAACTCTTATGATTGCTATTGTATTGTTGTGTTATTGTTGAAACTATATATATAGCAAATAAAGTATTTGATACTTTGCTTGAATCAAACTTGTTTATTTCCTCCATTAAATTTTTGTGAATATACAGTGTAAAATCTCTGATCATATAATATAAAAATTGTAAACAGCTGTGGGGAAATACAACATAAGAATTGTGAATATAATATAAGACTTGTGAAATATAAAATTCAACACTTGTTAGTATTCATTAGTGAACTTATAATGTAAAATTTTTAAACATATAGTATTAGAGTAGTGAATAATTGAACTTATAAACATATTATATAAAAATTATAAATAATTAAAAATTTAAAGAGAAGTATTAAACATTATGGACAAATAATATGAGATCTCTAAATAATTAAAAGTTGTTAACATATAATATGTATAAGAGTTGTAAACATATAATATAAAAGTTAAACGCAATGTAAGATTCACGGCGCTAATGTGGTGCATAGCAAATGTGGTGCACAATGTAAGTAGTGAATAATGCATCACCTCGCCCTGCTAAATTTTAAGTTCTACTAAATTATAGCAGACTGTATTTTCAGTTAGCATTTCTTTTTTATACTTTCATTCAACTTTAAAAACGTAATTGATACGAAAATATAAATTTATAAATATTGTAATATATAGTCAGTGGTTAGCTATTGAGCGCCGACGATCATGGACTGTAGCCGGCGGTAACGATAACTAAGAGGGTTTAGTTTCTTTTTCCGACGACCGAAGAGAAGTCAATCTTGGTAAGGTAGAATTTGGCGTTTTTGTAATCCCACGGGATACTAGGTACATCTTTTGTTGATATTAATATACTCGTTTGCTTACTTATTGTGGGCTAAATACAGGTAAAAGAATCATAAAAACCTGACTTTTGTTTTTAAGTATATTGGAATAACACATTCAGGCGCCATTGTTTGGACCAATTTCATTTTGGTCCATCAAAGTGGCTTAAAAACTGCACCTCAAATTTTCACCTTTTTTTTTTTTTTTCAGATGGATGATGAAAATAGGCTAATTAACTTTACTTGTGTTCTTCATATTTAATTTGTCGAAATTTAGTGAAAAAGTAGATTGTATTTGATTTCCTGGATGATGCTAAATTACTCAAGAGCTAATCCATTTGCATTTGTTAAACTACATGAAAATAAGTCTTGTAAAATATAATGTTAACAAGATATATAGTATACATCAACTGAAAAAAAAAAAAAAAAAACACAAACATAGATGACTGTTCTTTACATTGAAACTCCCAAGTTATACACGAACAGCTATTTTCAAGACTAGATATTCTTATATTTACAATGTATTACAGAAATATTTTTGACTTTCTCCACAATTTTCTCGAAAATCTGCTCTTCCGTAGAAGGTTGTGAAGTCGTCCTTCACGTACTCCACAGTTTCTTTCCGTCCGAAGTTTATAGATGCAACAATATATTGAACACAACCTTAATTTAAAGTTTCTACGGCGAATTTTTTCAATCTAAAGCTATAGAACGGATGGTCCCTGATTATTTTGGCACAGAGAAATTACAGTTACAAGGGTAAATAATGGAGGATTGGAACAAAAATAAATGAGGAATTCAAATTGCAGTATCGCGATCAAGGTAGATGTATTGTAGAGTTAATATAACAGGTAAACTATCAATAGTATACATGTATAATAAAGCATCTGGGGCCCGACTTTTCTCTTGGTCAGACAACCTCAAAGAAAAAAGAAAAGAAAATTTGTCATTTTTGTAGAGTTTATAATTTTAATTTTAGTCTAATACAATCTTGTCTAAAATAAACGAATGAAACTAAGATCACTTTACTCTTAGGGCTTGGGGCTTCAAAAACTATTTATTCCATTCCTTCAAGTATAGATGAATGAATAAAATTTACCTTATCCTAATGTAATAATTAGATTTGCAAAAGATCTCGTAAGATTATTCATTTGTTCTCAATGAATTGTTAGTGAACGAAAATAATAAGAAAAATCTTTAGAATGTAGTTTTCTCATTTCTGTAACTTTCATAGCTAGAATAGTACTAGATAGTCGATGTAAAAATACCATATAGTTGACAGTGCATGACACTCGACAACGCGATCGAAATTCAGTGCGCGTGATTCACAAATATCATGGGTTACGATTTCCACGCTTGGTCTCTCGCCGCCACTCACGCACATCCTCGATTTATCTCCCGCTTTGCATGCGCTCTGGTGGGAAAAGGGTTCTCCTTTGGTTAACCCTTTTAAAAATACCATATAGTCTATGTAAAAATACCACTCATGAAAAATGTGCAAAAGTTGCTCAAGGCAAAACCTCGATGACTGTAAGGAGCCGACCAAATTAAAAAACACATGAAAACACACAAAACTAATTTAAAAAAAACAAGTGAATGTGGGGGGCCCCACAAACTGCCATCTGATTAGCAAAAGACATCATCAACATGTAAGCACATTGTGGTTAGGGGGCAAAAAACGTCATTACAGCGTGGGATTGATGTCATGATAAGCCCCACAAACGAGGGGGTTTTGTTGCGGGGAAAGGGGGTGTTAGGGTAGGGTGGCGTGGGGGTAGGAGTGAGTGGGTGGGGGTGGTGCTGACGACTGCTATGCCAGCGGCTATTATCAAATCTTTGAATAAGAAGATGAGATTAAAAATGAAAACTTAGTCAAGCAAAAAAGAACAAATATATAATGGGGTGGGGTGTTGGGGGGGACCAATTGGCCATGCGTGTGATCACTAAAAAGGGTACAAAAGCCCTTCTCTTAGCTTCCATGTCCAGAGCCAACACAGTACCAGTAACAAAGTCTACCACAGAGTGACCCGACGGTTGTAAAATGGTTGCTTTAACGCCGTACCAAAAGCATTTCTATGAGAAGCATCTTGAGCAGATACTGCACATAAGCTTATTACTTAATATTCATATTTTGAGGGTAGCGAAATCTTCCTTCTTTTTTTTATTCTTGTGGATTTGAACTAGGCTAGTCTCAAATCATATTAGATTTGAAATTGATTCGTATCGACTAACAACAATGAAGAGAAAAATCCTCTCAACAATTGCTTTTTTCTATATATTCACACTTGCGTTCTTCTCCTTACATAGGTGAGAACGTTACCATCTTAACCAACATTTTATATTAGTGAGAGAAATCTATTTACTATTACCATTTGTTACCCTAATTGCACTATAATGCAATCATGTATTGGATGCTAAAGTTCTCATATACATTATAAAAATTTTATTTTATAAAAGAAGGTAAACGGATGAAGATGTAATATATAACAATAGTTTGATTATTTATTTCTCTAAAAGTATGCACTATCGCGGTAATAGTACATATATATATTTTGCAACGACCAAGAACGAATGCAATGTTGTACTAGCTAGTGGAGCTCCAATACTTTCAAAAGTTCACGAGGAGCAGTTAGATATAACATGGCTCTCTCTCTTATATATGCATGTCATGTCAAGATGATGAATTTATTTCCTCTCTGTCTCTCACACAACACATGGTTATTTACAATTATGCTGCTAAAAATGGTAGTGAAAAAGGTAAGTAGAGTTGATGATCTTTGTTTTGCTTTTTATAAGCAAAGGGGTCTCATTAGCAGTGTAATTACTCAGACAATGCTGGTCCATGAGCTTTCAAAACAATGCATGACACACAGCATGCACTTTTTCCAATATTTACTCTCAGAAACAAATCCTATTTTAACTATCATCCATCATTTTTTTAAGACATGTTTAAGCTTTTCTTTACCAGAAATGTAGCATGAGATAAAAGGTATTCAAACTTCTTTAGGCCAAACCACCCAACAGTTTGCAGAAGTGACTCTTCCACGAGCACAGTATGTTTGTCAGAAGTGAGAGGAAATGTCTTTCTTAATTCCCTTAAAGTTTTACGCTTGATAAAGCGTAACTAACTAGGTTTGCATTCAAACCAAGAAATAAAATATCATCGATGATGGGTGGCTGCTAATTGACCCCAAATTCTTAAATACTGTAAGAACCTTGAATATAGTACACATTAACTAGTTGGATTTTAATCGAACTCCATTAGTACATGTATGTATATCAATGCATGAGAGATTTAACATTCAATATTACTTTAAAAAAAAAGAAAAAAAAAACATAATCAAAGCATTATATATTGTGAGAACAATGCGGTGCTAGTAAACATCACATCAAGCGGTAGCATCATATCAAGTGAAGTAAAATTCTTTCTTTTTATTCTTTTCAAGTGTTTTTTACAAGGTGGTGTGAAAAAGTGAGCAATAAGATTAGACATATATAGTTAGAAGAGAAAGACAAGTACCATGCCAAGCATTCTGGAACAACCTAGGATTTCAAAACCAAAATAATAGAATTTAATAGCAGATGAGGACAAGGAAATGGAATCTAATTAGTCACTGTTGGGAAAAGGGCTTTCTTGAGTTTGTTAGATGTGGTTTTTATAGTCAGATCGATGCTTCTACTTTTTGTCTTTAGTTTGAGGAAAAGGGCATCATCGTATTCTAAAGGGCATTCTTAACTCCTACGAACCTAAACCAAAAATTACACCTGCACCAGCTTGTAAAAGAAGAACATTTTTTATGAATAACAAATTAAGTCTCCACTTCTCATTATATATATACCGAGTGGAGCTCCATATATATACAATCTTTTTGCACCAAGTGTCATTATAAGTGAGTTAGCATTAATTAATGGACTTGGGACATTTTATGTGTATAGTGACATTACTAATATATTAAGTTTCCGAAAAGGATATTTTCAATACAAAAGGATCAGTTAGTATATCATGTCCACGTTCAAAAGGTAGGAATACTGAAAAAATAAATTATAATTTACATGAGTATATGTAATGGAACATAACGTAGTGATATTCTGGATCTCATAGCATCATAGTGTAACGAGTGAAAAATTTAACAATTGATAACTATAGTTGTTTATTTCTAAATATATTAATAATTCACAATCATGACATTATGTAATGATTGAAATTGCTTCCCAAGGTGTTAATACAATAAATAAGTACAAAAATTAAACTTTTAGATGAGATGATTATTCTAATATAGTACCAGACCTTAGAAACCAAAAGATCTCAATAAATATATTAATATCTTCTTCACAAATTTAAACTTTTAGAGAAAATAGTAACTCTAACACAAAATTAATAATCTAAGTTCAAATCTCATTAAATTTGAAAAATTAAATTGAAAGTAGAGGGTTTAAATACAAGATTGATAATATGAGCTCAAATCTCATTAAATACAAAAAAAATATATATTAGAAGTAGAGAGTTTAAAAAGATTTATAATCTTTAAATCTTGATACGATGTCATGGACAAATTCATTTTATAAAAATGTAGAGTGTTGTTGTGATGTTGGGAGGAAACGAGGAATGGAACTTCTTGTTGTAGTTGTTGCGTTTGTTGGTGTTCATGTGTGTGTACGTGTTCGGGGGTGGGGGGGTGTTGCGTGGGGGGAGAGGGGGGGGGAGGGGGTGGAGATGTTTGAGGGTTTAGGAGTGAGAGATGGATAATGGGAGGGTGTCTTTAAGGGAGGAGTGCGTTCCAAGACACAATGATTACTTAGGGGTCTTGGGGGAAGCAGAAAGGGTTGGCGTGGAAAATAGCTATAAGATAAAGAGAACAATATAGAAGAACGTGTGGGTCTTGACCGAGGTAACCAAAGCCAAAGAGAAAGCCATCATCAGACCTTTTTATCATGATATATCTCACACACACACATACACCAAAAAAAAAAAAAAAGAAAGAAAGAAAAAAAATAGACACGAACTTTCTTCTCTTATCTCTGCTTTATTAACATTGTCTTTGGTCTGTCGACAAATCTTTGTGTTTGCATTCACTGTGTTTTGTGTTTACGTTTCTTTCTCTTTCTCTCTCATTCTCGCAGCAGAGTGTAATTATACATTTTAAACCCATCACAAAGCAACATGCTATCATTAACTATAAAAATTCTAAAATATTAGTGATGAGCATATGCTCATGCTTAAGAAAGCACACAGAAAAAATTTTCTCACTCGTATGATAGCTACAGAAATGGAGAGTGGGAGAGAAAAGAGAATGCCGTAAGAAGAAAGGAAAGTAGAATAATAGTACAAATTGCATACATCTCTCTATATATGCTAGAGAGTGTAGGTGGGGTGTGGGGGAGAGACCATCAGACTTTGAGGGCCCAAAAACAATACACCCAAAAAGACATTACACAACCAAGTAAGAATAGATGAAATTTCATCTAAGAGAGTGATCGTATAGTTAAAATAAACGTCGTTCTCAATAAAAATAAAAAGGCACAAGAGAAAAAGAAAAAAAGCTTTACTTCTTAGTAGAATAAAAAGTGGTCATCACCATTCACCATCTCACTCCTGCACAAAAGCTGTGGAAAGAAAGAAACAGAAGGAAAAAAAAAAAAACTCTCAATAACATATTAAAAATTAAGGTTTGTGTTTTACCTTCTTTTATGTTTTTATTTTTCCTCTCCTTGGATATGCCTTTTGGTTAAACCCTTTTGCTTATAGGAAGTAGAATCCAAGTTGTTTTTTCTTTTATCCCTTTCTTATATTCTTTGATCAACTTTTCATCTTTATTTGTCAGGAAAAAAAAGATATGATTATGAAACAAGCCTAAAGTCTTCCAATTTTGCTTCTACTTTTGTAGGTTCTTTCAGGAGATAATCAAACTTCAACCTATACAAAACCCAAAAAAAAAAGAGCAAAATATATTGGTTATTGGGATTCCTATAAAAAGGAGGCTTGGGGAATCTATTGTATTATGTGTGATAAGAAAGAGGAAGGCCAAGGAGATTGCTCTCAAAGTATACATAACATTCATCAGGGTTTCCAAGATCAGCAGCTACTTCTTCAACATCAACAACAACAACAAGATCAAGAGATGCAGCAACCAAGCAGTATTGATGCATACATGGCTGCTGCTTCAGGGTTGATGATCCCAGAGGTGTCACCAATCCTCCCATGGAGTAATACACTTCCTCCTTCTGTCCATGGCTTCAACCCGGTTCATCATCATCAGTTCCCACCCAACCCGGTCCGCGACCACCACCACCACCATGTCGACCCTTTTCTCCTCCCTCCACCGCCGTCGCCATACGGAGGTTTATTCAGCAGAAGGCAGTTTGCATATGAAGGAGGACCATCGTCGTCGGACAACCACCACCTCAGGCTCATATCTGAAACTTTAGGCCAGGCGGTTCAAACCGGTGCAACTGCTGCTGCTGCCCCTTTTGGCCTCCAGGCTGAATTACAAAAGATGACAGCCCAAGAAATCATGGATGCTAAGGCTCTTGCTGCTTCCAAGAGCCATAGTGAAGCTGAAAGGAGACGTAGGGAAAGGATCAATAATCATCTTGCTAAGCTGCGTACTTTACTCCCCAGCACCACCAAAGTAAGCACTCAAAATCCTTTTCCAACTACGTTAAATCATGCTCGGTTTTGCATTAGAGACGTTCAAATTATTGAATCGATGTTAACTATAACCCTAGCCTTCGAAGCTAACGATTATGTGGGTTCTAAAAGTTCTACACTAATTTTATATGTTAATGGCGTAGTGCAATATCTGTTTTCAGCTTTTAGGTTCAAAGATCTTCATAGATCTTCAAGATTTGACTGCAGTCTCGTATTTTATGCTTCTAATAATATTCTATAGTATCAGTTTATCTTCTTCATTTGACATATATAACTTACCTAATTGTTTCAAGTTCATGTTCTGGACCATTTTTGTTCTACTTTCTCGTGGTAGTTTCCAAGGTAAGGAAAACAGGAAAAAGGGTAATTAATAAACACAAGCGTTGATGTCGCTAAGGTGACAGAATAAAGAGAGACTATGGTGCAGTTGAAAAGCTTCCATGGCGAATTCTTGCCGGATCTATGGAGGCCAAAGTGAAAAACAAGAGTAAAAAGAAACCAAAGACAAAGAAGCATTCCTGTCAGTATTATTTACAGACCAAACATTCACCAATACTCCTACCTAGTCCTCAAAAACCACATCATGTGTGTGTGTGTATATATATATATATAGCTTTTCTCATTTTCATCTGCATATATATTCAGATAGTTAACTTTGTTGTATGATTTAATGGGGTTCGTAGACGGACAAAGCATCGCTGCTAGCCGAAGTAATTCAACACGTGAAGGAGCTGAAGAGGCAAACATCACTGATAGCAGAAACAAGCCAAGTCCCAACAGAGATAGACGAGTTAACAGTGGACAATGCGTCAGATGAAGATGGTAGGTTGGTGATCAAAGCATCACTGTGCTGTGAAGACAGGTCAGATCTCTTGCCCGACCTGATCAAAACCCTTAAAGCTCTAAAGCTGAGAACACTAAAAGCTGAGATCACAACCCTTGGCGGGCGCATGAAGAATGTCTTATTCATCACCAGTGAAGAAGACTCAAGCGATGGTGACCAACAACAGCAACAGCAACACTGCATAAGCTCAATACAAGAAGCCCTCAAAGCAGTCATGGAGAAATCAGGTGGTGATGAGTCTGCTTCTGGCAGTGTTAAGAGACAAAGAACCAATCTTAATATCCTTGGAACATAAACTCATCATCACCGCAGCTTAACAAATTAATAATAACACCTCAGTAACTCTTCTTTACATCTGTTTTTTTTTTTTTTTCGCTTCTCTGGTGTGTTTTTCTTGGGTGTGTTTTCTTTTCTTTTCTTTTTTTTTTTTTTTTGGTTATCCAGTCTTGAAAGCTATTGTGATATGGTGGGTAGTTAGAATGGGGGAAAAAACAGTGAAGAATCTTTTTCGTGAAGAGAGAAGCATTATTATCAGAAACCAACATAGAAATGTGGACTTTGATAGTTCTTTGTTGATCCCATTCGGACGCAAAACATGCAGTTTGTCTGCTGGGAAGAAGCTGGTGGTGTTTTTTTGTTCTCTAGTGAATAGTGATGTATGTATGTATATATGTATACACACACACACACTCCACCAACACCACCAGCATTATATACCCCTTACAAAAGGCAACTATTTCAGGCTTCCAGCTCAAGTGATGCAAAAATGGAGGAAGAGAAGAAATTGGAAAAAGAAAAACCTTTAAAGGGATATAGAAGCATGCATGCAAAAGTTTCAGAATCACGAGAGCTTGTGATGGTTTGCTTGTGGGGATGTATATATTATATAACTACTATTTTGACTTTTTGCTCTATTGGTCTAGCTCCATTATATTATATTTTGTACTTTGTGTTTGTTTTTACATTTGGCTTTATTATTTTTGGTTGCTATTTTGGAGGTGATATGAGGTCTTGAAACCAAAGAAAATCACTGTATTTTCTCTACTGGCTGTTCGCTTATGTTATTTGCCTGACTTGTATTGAACTGATCGTCACTTTGTCTCAAGAATTAGGGTCCTATTTAGTTGGGTTAATTTGACATTTTCTTTGCATATTTTGTAATTGCATGCTTATTTAAATTAAAATTATTGTATCTTAATTTCTCACATGATTTGGCTAGTGCTAAGGGCAAATATATCTCTTTCTCTGTCAAATATACCCTGATCATTTAAGTTGGTGAAAGTATTTGAGGTAGGATAACTTGGAGATCATTGTAGTGTCACTTTATGTGGAGTTTACCTTTATCAACAAATTTTTGAAGTGTTTGAGAAGAGCTTGAGAATAGGCTGTTAAGCAAATAATTAATTTGATGTGTTACACAAATTTTATTTATTTATTGCTCAAAAAATTAAATGCTCTTTTCTCTAGTCTGTTTATTAAATCAAAGTAAATTTTTCTCTGATCTTCTTTCTCTAATTTAGTACTCTTTATTATGCCGTTTGTTATGGATTATGCAAACTGTTTTCTTTCTCAAAAAATGTGGCTGCAGAATTACCTCTTAGAACTATTTCCTATTGATGATCTAGGAACATAGTTATGCTATGTCTTTCAATATTCGTTATGGCTTTTTTGGACAATATGTAAAAATAGCTTTTCAGATAATTTTTAGTATTTTAACAAGATTAAAATACTACTTCATTGAGTTATTATCGTTCAATAAAATATTGTTTCATAATAACTTTAGTGTTTGGAGTAACTTTTGTTAAACATTAAAAATATTAACATGCATTTCATAAGAGTGTTTAGCATTTCAGGTCTCTTGTCAATCCAACCCATAAATTATTCTCACTTCAATCTCTCTCTCTCTTTATCTTCCAAATATCAGTACACTTTCACTTCTTTTTTCACAAACATAAACTACAATAATGCAAAAATCAATTTCCTACCAAAATCTACTAAAAGAATTTGATAGTTCATTCAATATTTTTCTCTAACCCCAAAAAATTTAAATCTATTTAAAATATCAAAACATAAATAGTTTAATATACTTCAAACATATATCTAATTATAAAATGAATAATTTTATTATTATAATAGTAATAAATAAGTGTAATCATCATCATAATAATAACATGATACCCACATGCTTTTACGTGTGTTTATATTCACCAGTTAATCAACAACTAATTTTATTAGACATATTTTCTTCAATTAGCTAGCTAAAGCTATATACTAACATCTAAAATATAACTATTATTAATTACTTAAATAGCTATCAATTACCTAAACAACAAATTATATGCCTAACATGACCTATATCACTAATTTATTGCAATCCATAATATAATGTTTTGCATTTCAAACGAAATGTCCTTCTTTCATAAGGCATGACCTTTTTGTAACAACTAAAATATTAACTAATTACTTATACACATTGATTGTTGATGATATTTTGTGGGGTTACATTGCTTTGGAAAACGTAATTTGCTTGAATTTCCAGAACTAGTTGCTCAGAATTAAGTAATTTCAAGAATTAGCTGCTCAAGATTTGAAGTACATATGAAGATTAAGATGCTTCTTGGTATTACATGGTTTTGAAAATGAACACAAAAGTATAGTCTATATTTCCTTTCTATTTCATCAACATTAATATGTTAACTGTTCTCGTAGCTATATATTTGAAGTGCTTTTCTCCAATTATTATAACAAAAATTTTCTATTTAAACACCATGACAATATTGCTTGTTCATAGTCTATAAAACAATCAAATACCATGTCTCTTGTAAGTCTCAAGAGACACACTAAGCTGGTGACTTATATAATAGAATAAATTGGGATAGAAATGAAATGAGTTAGGGAATAGATAGTGTGCTTGGAATGCTTATTTTAATATTCTTATCCTATTTAAACGAGGAGACATTTTATAAAATTTAAGACATCTTGTGATAAAATTAGCCTTGTGTTATTATATACATAATATTACTATAGTAACAACAACAACAACAACAACAACAATAATAGTAATAGTACCCGTCCCTCCCCAGATTTGAATCCAATACCTCACTTTTGAGAAAAGTAACCTCAACTATTTGAACTACTCTCTAATCCCCTATTTGGTACAATTAGTTATTTGAATATCTTTTAGTAATTAACAAATAGGTATATATGATGTTTTAGCTATTTAACTAGTTAATTGATAAAATGTATTTTACAAAATTAGTTGTTGGGTTAACTAATAAATGTAAAAGGATATAAAGGGCATGAGTATCATCTTAATATTGTTATTACTACTATAATTATGATAAACATAATTATTGTTATTATTATTGAAATAAGAAAACATAGATGTATAAATGTTGATGATAACAGTGGTTTATTATTAAAGTAAATTAAAAATAATTTTTTGATAAAAGTAAGAGAGTATAGTTTGAAATTCTTAAGTACATATGTATGCATGTGTAAAGGGGTGAAGAGAGAGAGAGAAAAAGAAAATACTTGAGACTATCCTGACAAATCTCTAAAAGAGACATGCTTTTAAGATTGAGAGGGAGGATAGAGGGTTTGGGGGGGGGGGGGGCGAGGAAATAAAAGTTAAACGGTAATATATAAAATGAAGTTAATGTTCAACAAAAGATTTTAAGGACTAATTTGAAAGTTCTTTTTCCAAACGACAATAATTAAGGAAGATAGTACTTGGACCTTTCTTTTTCAAGTTGTGGACAAACTCTATACTTGGCAGTAACCAAATTGGGCCGAATGAGCGATGCAAAAAACAATACATCTAACGTTTTTTTTTCCTAGGATTTGAAATTGTAGAAGAAATTCCATGAAATGACGGCTTTTTTAGCTTGATATCTACATAGCATTATGACACTACGTATAATATATATATACGTAATATATACGTAATACTATATAGTATATTCATATTTTTGGGTTGAAAAAATAAAGTTATTAATATGTTGTTCCCTTTGCACTTGCGATTGCTAGTCCCATGTGTAGTTGTCATTTTCACATGAATGTGACGTTGCCGTAAAATCCTTCCACGTATACCTAAATACTAACTAGCAGGCATTACTTCTTGTCCATTGATCAAAGAGATAAAGAAGATGATTGCATGTTGATTTTAAATTAGGTTCGACGTGTGCTGAAAGAATAATATTTTGTCACTCGTTCACCCCTTTATTTTATCTTTAATAGAAAATAAATTTGTAATGTCCCATTCTATATCAGTTTTTTGTGAGGTTTGTGTGCACTTTGGCTTAAGTTCACTACTACTGTCACATCACCGGCTTAAGCATTTTGCCACAGTCAGTTAAGTTCAAGTGTGGTGGCAGGCCAGTAATTGGATCTGAGTCGTTACAGGTAGTATCAGAGTAAGCTCTAGGTGAATTTCATGCCACCTAGGATTCTAGGTTGTGTTCTGTTCTTTTTATGTTTGAATCATGATGAGAACGTCAGGTTTTTAAGGGGGGAGTCTGTAACGCCCTATTCCACATCGGTTCTTTGTAAGATTTGTGTGCACTTTATAATAGATTAATATTAGTTCTTTGTAAGATTTGTGTGTACTTTCTAATGGATTGGGTTCACTACTATTGTCATCACCGACTTAAGCATTTTGAGCCAGTTGGTTAGGCTCAAGTGACATCGGGTCTTTAAGGGAGGAAGTTTGAAATGTCAATCGTGACGAGGACGTCGGGTCTTTCAGGGGGGAGTCTATAACGCCTCATCCCACATCGTTCTTTGTGATATTTGTGTGCACTTTATAATATATTAGGTTTACTACTACTATCATCACCGACTTAAACATTTTGGGTCAGTTGATCAGGCTCAAGTGATGTCAGGTTTTTAAGGGAGGGAGTCTGTAACGCCTCATCCCACATTAGTTCTTTGTGAGATTTGTGTGCACTTTATAATGACTTGGATTCACTACTACTGTCATCGGTTTAAGCATTTTGGATCAGATGGTTAGGCTCGTTTAAGCATTTTGGATCAGTTGGTTAGGCTTAAGTGTGGTAACAGGTCAGTAGTTAAACCTGGGTCGTTACAAAATTTATGTATTAAATATCAAATCTCTTGTATATATATAAAATTTTTATTATAAAAGGAATTGTCAAAAAATGATATATAGAAAATCTACATTCTCAAACTTTCCACCTTATTTAGTACTTCCTGTTACTCTGAGATAACCCCAAATTGAATCTCTCTTGCTGTAACATAGAGATCTTATTAATTTTTAAAGCGTAAATATTGGAAAAGATACTTAAACTATGCTCAGGCTAGCTCAAATTTAGTTCTTAATATCTCATTGCATATTTCAATTTCAACCCTTTAAATATTAAGTATGTTTACGTGAGCTTTTTTATTATCCTTATTCTAAAGCTCAGAGTTTGCAAATACAAGTCATACGACCTCTTTTATTGACGTTTTGAACGAAAAAAACTAAAATGATTAATTGTGGAACATATTAGAGAAGTTAAGCAAATAATTCCGTTAATTTAAAGTCAAATACATAGAAGTAACTATAGCAGCAGCAAAAGGAAAACATTCAAACTAATCATATATAGATGGTTGATGGAAGAACAAAAATAGAGTAAGAAGTTGGGCCTAGAGACTTTTTCCCTTCGCTCATGAAGACAGCCCAAAGAATTATTAGAATCCCAACTGGTTGGTCAGTGAATTAGAGTCATATACAAGCCAGCTTGGAAGGTTTTCGTATTTATGTATCTATATAACATAGATACGCATACACACAGATATACATATATATATATATACATATACATACATACATACATACATACATATATGTATGTATGTATATATTGTTTTATCTATTGCTCTGCTTCATTAACTTTATTGGCCAGTGTCCCACGAGGATAGGAGAAGGTTTTTGTAAATTTTTGTGTTAGGATTTAATAATATGATATTAACAAGTGAGGGCATTAGAGTTATTTTTAGCATTCAATTGACAAATTAAGTTGTATGAAAAGGCTTTTTGAAAATGGACTTTTAGCTAAATAAATTTCTGGTGAAAACAAAAATGTGCTTGATTATTTCTATATGGGGTAAAATGTACCAGACCCTCCTATGGTTCATCAAAACGCACCAAACCCCCTTGTGGTCTAAAAAGTTTCACATAACCCCCCTATAGTCTATAAAAGTGCATCATATCCCCTTGCAGTTAAAAAAAAGTTATCTTAAACCATGATTATTTTAAATTACCCAACTACCTTTGTTTATATGACAAAAGAAATGTACCTAAAATGATTTGAACCCTTAACCTTAAATTAAAACAACAAATACTCTAACCAAATGAAATAGTGCTTGGTTTTACATTTGAAAATAACTGTTGGTTGCCTAAATTACTAAAAAGAACATTTTGAAACTAATATTGTTTGTTTTATATAATATACTATTTTGTTCATATTTTTACTTGTTTGAAAAAATTATCCAAAAAATTATAGTTATAATTTAAAATATTAATAACAAAAATAAAAATATTTTAGCAAAAATAGAATCAAAGGTCATTACAACCTGATGAGAAACTAAAAACGTCAAACAAAGTAAAAGAAGGAAAGGAAAAAGAGCATTACCTACACCATGCGCACAATACTCAGCATGAGCACTGTATAATATATTGTGTGTGAACAGTATGCACACAATGCACCAAAGTATATGTATTCAAAATTTTTATATTATATATTCAAAACTGTTATATTATATGTTCAAAATTTTTATATTTTATGTTCAAAACTTTTATTATTCAGAGCTTTTTAACAATAAATTCATAAGTTTAATTTTTTATCACTCTTATATTACATGTTCAAAAACTTTAAATAATATTCAAAACTCTTATATTATATGTTCAAAATTTTTATATTTTAGGTTCAACATTTTTAATTATTCACAATTTGTTAACAATGAGCTTTTTAGATAATAATTAAAACTCTTATATTTTAGATTCAACACTTTTAGTTATTCACAACTTTTTAACAATAAGCTTATTTAATTTTTCAAAAGTTCTTGTATTATATGTTCAAAAGTTTTAGATAATGTGTTCAATAACGAATATTTATAAATGTTAAATTTTATATTTCGCAAGTTTTATATTATGTTCATAGCTTTTTGTAATAAATGTTCAAAATACTTATACTTGATATTCAAAGCTTTTATATTATACTAGCGTGACACCCGTGCCATGCACGGGGAGTACATAGATAAAGTAGTTTATTGTATTAACTTATAAAGTTGTTTAGTTCAGAATTTTAAATAAAATTTGTTAATTTTAAAAACAAATCTAATCATATTATTCCACTACTATAATAATACTATCATACTATAGTATATATTATAGTAGTGGAATAATTAAAACATATAATCTAACATTGACAGGAAATAAATTTCAAAAGAACACAAATATGCATCATAAATTTTGAAAAATTTCTTTGAATACAACATTTTCAGTCTTGTTGCATGGTTTACCATCTTCATCATGGATTAATATTTTCAAGCCCCTTTTCCTTGTCACTCTGGAAACAGCAACATAAAATTGTCCATGCGTGAATACTGGTCGTCGGAAGTATAATCCAACATTGGAGAATACCTAAATTTGTGCCGCTGCCAAGCATATGAATCACAACCATGAATTTCAGTACAATTTTTGAATCAATAATTAACATAAAAAAATTTTGCGCCACTGCCAAGCATATGATTGCACTGATCAATAACAAATGGTCATCACTCACAAAAAATAAAAGGAAAAAAAAAATTCAAGTTCTTCACTTTTGGTCATATGCGCTTAATAACTCAACAATACACAGAAATCCACATTATAAGACATTTAATCACACTTCACACAATAAGGAAAAGAACAGAAACACTTAAACAACCAAATGTTGAAATATCCAAACCAAAAAACCATATCAAAAGAAAAATGTAATAAAATTTATCAAGAGCAAAATGTCATCATATAAAGGGCAAAGTTTCTGAACTGACAATATAAACTGCTAGCCTTAGTTTTCAATAGTATAAAGCTAAACTGGATGCACAAATTTTGTTTCCGCTTATTTTATTGGCTTCTCATAGTTAGACATGTGGCACTTCCAAACATTTGCCACGTAATCCTCAATACAAGCAATTCAATATTAATGCCCACTATTTTTTTTTCCACCAAAACTTTGCTTTCCAATGACATTAAGACCCATTGTTTTTCCACCAACGCATTGCTTATTAAGGGGTAAAACAGGCTATTCCATATACTACAACCTTAACACCCCCAATATGTTCGTCCACTTTGTGGTTGCCATTTTTGTTTTACTATTAATTCAACTAATCAGCAGAAAGTTGCACTCAAATGTCACGATCTACACAAAGCTGTAATGAATCCTCAAATTCAAAAGACATCTTTGCAGATTTCAATCTCAATCAATTGCCTGATTTCCTTTTGGTATTTCGGACTTTTCCTTTGGTTAAACCCTAGCGCCCCCCAAAAAAATCTTTTCTTTTGTCTGTCCATTTTAATTATGGCGTATACAGAGATGGAAGATCAGGATATAATCTCTCAAATCTTATCATAATTGTAAAGTTACCCGCAATTGGTGTTGTGTTTCCAAAGTTACATCGGTAATATGATTCTTTTTTTGTGATTGGCATATTCAAATACGCGGCGCAATCACTGGATGCGGTATGTTTCCATTTATTTTTTTATGCTCCTATACATATGTTCTAACTCCCTTGCCATCGTTGTCGTTGCGAAACCAGTAGTTCTATTTCAACTTAGAGCTACAGATTATATTTGTCCTGTTTCGTCATCGTTGTAGAACCAATAATTCTATTTTGACTTAGAGGTACAGATTTTATTTGTCGTGTTTCGATTTAATTTCTATATTCTATTTAATTGCATGTATTTTTATGCCACTATTATTTGATTTTTAAGTACGAAAATTCTAGATTAGCATCCGTTAGTTTTCATCAAAATGGATGCTGTAGCCATTTTGCAAATATGTTGACTTGTTGTTCTTCTTTGCTTTAGAAATTTTGCCCTTGATATGATAACATTTTGCTTTTGATAAATTTTATTACATTTTTCTTTTGATGTGGTTTTTTTGGTTTGGATAGTTCAACATTTGGTTGTTTAAGTATCTCCGTTCTTTTATTTATCGTGCGATTAGATATCTGATAATGAGGATTTTTGTGTATTGTTGAGTTATTAAGCGCGTATGATTGAAAGTATTAAACTTGAAAATTTTTTTCTTTTTTATTTGTTCCAAGTGATGACCATTTGCACACGAACAGTGCAATCATATGTTTGGTAGTGGCGCTAAAATTTTTTTAATTTAATTATTGATTCAAGATTGTACTGAAATTCATGGTTATAAGAGAGGGATTTTTATATTATAATCTGTTATCATTAAAATTGCTTACAATACCCTTAGTTTTCATCTAAATGGATGATGTTGACATTTTGCACACATGTTGACCTGCTGTTCTTCATTGCTTCACAATTCAAAAATTTTGCCCTTTTTTTGATGTCAGTTCAGAAACTTTGCCCTTTATATGATGACATTTTGCTCTTGATAAATTTTATTACATTTTTCTTTTGATATGGTTTTTTGGTTTGGATATTTCAACATTTGGTTGTTTAAGTGTTTTTGTTCTTTTCCTTATTGTGTGAAGTGTGATTAAATGTTTTATATGATAGGGATTTTTATATTATATAAAAATACCAAAAGAAAATCAGACAATTGATTGAGATTGAAATCTGCAAAGATGTCTTTTGAATTTGAGGATTCATTACAGCTTTGTGTAGATCGTGACATTTGAGAGCAACTTTCTGCTGATTAGTTGAATTAATAGTAAAATAAAAATGGCAACCACAAAGTGGACGAACATATTGGGGGTGTTAGGGTTGTAGAGTATGGAATAGTCTGTTTTACCCTTTAATAAGCAATGTGTTGGTGGAAAAACAATGGGTCTTAATGTCATTGGAAAGCAAAGTTTTGGTGGAAAAAAAAAATAGTGGGCATTAATATTGAATTGCTTGTATTGAGGATTACATGGCAAATGTCTGGAAGTGCCACATGTCTAACTATGAGAAGCCAACAGAATAAGCGGGAACAAAATTTGTGCATCCGGTTTAGCTTTATACTATTGTATAGATGTTCATAGATTAGACATTGTATGTTCAAAATATTTTATGCTTTATATCCAAACTTTTATATTACATATTCATACACCATACATTGTATGTTCAAAAAAGTTTGATATACGAAATAGACGAATTTGATTTAGCCAAAACATGAAACAGTTAATCTGCAATATCTTAAATCATTTATTAGACAACCAAATTCTCCATCTTTTCACTCATATGCACCAACCACACACTACACGCCACCACAACGACACACACCACCACCATGACATACACACGTATCTGTTGTTATAGATTTGAGAAAATCATTCAAAAAAAAGAAAGAAAGAGAATAACTGCGTCAACTCGTGGTCTATGGTGAAACAAAATCGGCTCGAAGATTAAAGATCGGTGTTGTGGGTGTGCAAAGATGATGATCATGATGGTGAAGTCTGACTTAAAATCAAATGGTTTGATTTTGTTGGAAAGAGAGCTCTATGTGCGAAAATGGAGAGGGAGAGAGAGACATGTCTGTTAGTGAGTGAGAAAATGAGGAAGAATATATATACATATATATATATATATGTATATGTATATATGCGCATGTTATTCACTTCAAATTAGGTGCACAGTGCTCCTTAGGAGTACAGTTTCTACGAAGCATGGTAAGAATTGCAGAAAAAGAGGGATAGTCATTGACATAATAAAAAATTAAAGAGTATATTATATATATATATGTATATATATATATATATGTATATATGCGCGTGCTATTCACTTCAAATTAGGTGCACAGTGCTTCGTAGGAGTACAGTTTCTACGAAGCACGGTAAAAATTGCAAAAAAAGAGGGATAGTCATTGAAATAATAAAAAATTAAAGAGTATATTTTTGTTCAAAAAAATTTTAAAGCACCATTGCCAAAATGACAATTTTTAACTTCACCGTTCAACCCTAAAATTCAGTTGACTTTTCATCAAAACCAACTTTTAAAATGTAAAACCAAATACGCTTTTTTTCTAAACAAACTTTTAAAGTTTAAAAGTCAGTTTGGCTCTCAAAAAAAAAAAAAAAACTGGATCTTACCACGTAAGGACTTTAATTTGGTTTTACTATATTAACCTTGTTGATCAATGCCTCATAAGTGTGGGTTGAAATTTTTTATTCAAAAGACGTGAAATGGTGCTGGAATTTTATTGTAGAACCAAATATTGAATAAGGAATAAAAATCTTTTTACCACATGCAAAATAGGGTCAAAGACCTTGCCCATACTCCGCCCATTATCAACACTCATAATAATAAGTTGCTTGTGCTCAATAATCCATTAATACAAATTAAAAAAGGAAAAGAAAAAAGCACTAGAAATGTAACATCATTACTAGAATTACCCTTTTTTTTCCTCCTTTTTTTTGTCGCGACTGGAAAACCATTCATTGTTTATTATTTTTTTCTAATCCACATTCATTGTTTATTGTTTACCAAAAAGATAATAAAAAAATATATCCATTGTGTACCTTACTATTTTTATCTGTTCTTATTGGTTGGTCCCCCGTTGAAAAATATCCAACCGTTTTTTAATACCAAGTGGGGCACAGCAATCAACCACCACTAGACGAAATTAACCTTAATATGCAAATACCGTCCATGTCCTTCACTTGTTCCCCTCATTATCCCAAAAAGCCAAGCCCATTTTCGTCTAAGAAATTAAAAATGACTTTTTTCTTCTTTTTTTTTTTTGGGTGGAATTTTCCTAACGGCAATGATGTCCTTGCTAGATGGTACAATTTTCACATAAGCCCTTTAAAGTTTTAGAAATTGTTAAATTATACTTTGACCTTTTGCAAATTGGTCATAGGTACTTTTTGTTAAGAATCAGTTTTTCATCCAAAATAGCTGAAGATGACTGCCAAAATACGAGGTTCCAAGGTCGATGTGAAAATCTTGTGAAGTGGAACTTTTATATAAGATGATACATTTAGGACTTGTTATTAACTAATACTTTTATTCTAATATTTTAATATGGCATTCCAACTGTTTGTTTAATTTAAAATATCCGACATTTTAACTTTTCTTCTCATTTTGGTGGTTTAAAAATAAAATAAATTATTAAGATATAAGGTTAGAAGTAATCATTAGTTAAAAGAGAAATTTGATCAAAGATCTCATGAACTTGTGCAACTGTAAGATCATCATGGTAGAATTGCAACCTTTTATAATTTTTGCGTTTATTAATAGTGGTGGATTTATGGGGGCAAATAGGGGTCGTGGCCTCCCTAGCTCAAAAAACTATTTTTAAAATTTAGTTTGTCTGTTTACTTTATTTAATGGGTGCTAAAAAAAATAAAACTATAAGGTTAGTAGGTATTCAAGAATATAACTTAATAAAATATCTAAAATTTTGAATGTAGTGTACTATTTGAATCTTTTTTGAGCAAAAAATTTGCCGACTTTGTCCCGCCATATCGGATTTCTTGCTCTGAGTAATACCTTTTTCGGGAATTTTTTATTTTTACCCTTCTTTTAAAATTTTATCTCAAAAATACCCTTATTTTGAAAAGAGTTTCATAAATACTCTTTTCGGTAAGTCACCTACCGTTTCGGTAGGTGACTTACTGTTCACGGATCCCAAAATTTGAAAAAATTTTAAAAATAAACGATTACGATTTTAACGAAAACGGTAAGTCACTTACCGGTAAGTGACTTACTGAAAATGGGGTAAGCCACATGCACAACCACCTGCCTCCACCCCCCACGCCCCATGTGCCAACCCCCCACCCCCGATGCCTCAAAGCCTTGAAGCATGGAAAAGTTGAGGTGCTTCTTTTTTTACGAAAAAGGATACTTTTTGCATCTGAGTTGTCATTTCTCTCTTTGCCATATATGTTCACGATGCATATAATTTTTCATAGCCCTCATGTGACTAAATGATTATGGTGTTAGTTTTCTGAACGCTCAGTGTTGCACTTTTCAATGCAGAATTTTATTTGGCTTTTATTGCACGACGCCAATTTCGGTAAGTCACCTACTGAACGGTAGGTGGCTTACCGATTTCGTTAAAAACTGAATAGTTTATTTTTTAAAATTTTTTTAAATTTTGGGATCCGTGAACGGTAAGTCACCTACTGAAAATGGGACAAATTCGGTAAGTTACCTATCGAATTTGTCCTGGTAGGTGACTTACCGTTTTCGTCAAAAACGCAATCGTTTATTTTCGTCAAAAATCGTTTATTTTTTAAATTCCCAACGGTTTTTTTTTTTAAATGTTATTATTCCCGGAATAATGGAAACGGTAAGTTACCTACCGTTTCGGTAGGTGACTTACCGAAGAGGGTATTTTTGAAAACTATTTGAAAATAAGGGTATTTTTACAATAACTTTTAAAAAAAGGGGTAAAAATAAAAATTATCCCACCTTTTTCTCCTTTCAATTATTAACTATTGCATTAATGTATACCTTTTTAAATATTGCGTTAAAACCCATGTAATCGAGCAGAGGGTGCGTGTTAGTATTTCAAGAGCATCGGGGCCTACGTATCAATTTTCAAGACTTCAGAGGGCTTATATGTCAATATAAATGCCCCAAAACATCCACTAACGAAAATACAAAACCTTTTAATTTAAACGACACCGTGGCGGTTCCGTCTCAGAATTGCATTGTTGAATTTTTAAATCTGGTGGCGTGCTCCGCGACAACTTCGTCCGTTTCTCTTTCTGTGTCCGGTTCCTCCTTCTGCAATTGCATATCTATACATACAAACCAGTCTATATATATAAATATAAATATAAATTATATATATATATATAGAGAGAGAGAGAGAGTGTGTGTGTGTGTGTGTGTGTGTGTGAAATTGAGTGTGATAAGGTGCATTACAAGTATGATGAGCTGGCGGAGAATGTTCAGGTCGTCGAAAACGGTGGCGGCGCACGGCCTCTTGTTGTGCTTCACTGTCTTCCTCGTTCTCAAGCTCAATCGAACCCTTCATTACTCCTGGTGGTTCGTTTCGATTATTTTCTTTTTCGAATTTCTCAATTTATTTATTCCTTATCTTAAAATTTCAGCTTCAATTTGAAATATTAGTCAAATTATGATTTTTCGTAGAACACGGTCAATTGCATATCCTTTTAACGTCAGTTAAGTAGGACAGTTAAATTTTCAGTTTTTCTAAAGTTCTTTTCTTGTATATATACAGTGTGTGTGTCTGTATATGTATGTATATATATGTATATATCTATATGTTTTTCGTGTACCCTGCTATATGTTGGAGTTTGTGCACTGGCTACAAGTTTTACAATCTGTTTGCCTGTTAGAATTTGATTAGCAAATGAAAATGTAGTTAAAAGATTAGCGGTAATAAGTTTGAGAAAATGTCGGTGCGTTCAAGTGTAATGAGTACTGCCCTTTTTACTAGACATGAGATATCGAGATCCGCTATCTATTCGTAATTATGTTTCATTCTTTCAGTATATGCTACTGAGGTCCTGTTTTGCATATATTCTGCAAAATATTGTGTTTGGTTCATAATGATTTGTGTTTTTAGCGAGTGTCAGATGGCTAGTTGAGAAGGCTCTACCCGACTGTAGGCTAGTCGGCATTCAGTAAATGCCAGTGCGGATCTTGTTTTGCATTGGTTCTGTATGAAGGCGGCAACTTGAATCTTGCTAGCAAAGAATTAATCATCACTTGCAGTTATTATGATATGAAATGGATATCTATTTCCTCTTCATTGGCATAGAAATGTAAAGCTGTCTGTGCAATTTGTTGAGTAGGTTATTCCTTCAATTATGCAGGATAATCTTTTCTCCTCTCTGGTTATTCCATGTTGTTGTAGCAAGGGGCAGATTCTCTTTACCGGCTCCAACTATGCCTTTTGATCGCCATGTATGGTACATCATCCCTGATTTTTATTGGTCAGTATTACGAAATATTTTTCTTCATGATCTCGTATTAACAGAAATATTGCTCTTTCATGAACAGTGGGCACCTTTCCATGCTGTCATGGCAACACCATTGCTTGTTGCTTTTGAACTACTCCTTTGCATATATCTTGAGAGGAGTCATGGTACGATGGCAAAACTCCTGGAAACAACACTAAATTGAAATCTTAAAAGTGTCTATTTATAGAAAACCAAGTATTGGTTTTCATTTTCTATAAATCAACATTCATGTGCACTCTGAAAAGTTTCTTTATCACCTTCATATTTATACAAGTTGAGACATTTTATGTGTCTCTCGTGGAACTTCCTTCAACTTTCTCATTATAAATTCTTTAAGTTTTAATGGGTCCTTTGACCTTATTATTTGGTAGATGCCTTGCTTAACTTTGTCTGCATTTAGTTTTTCATTCTTATTATTTATGAAGCCTAAAAAATTTAACACCGGATTATCAACTGTTCTGATTTGCAGTAGTAAGCTTGAAGATCGTATTTTTGCCCTTGCTAGCATTTGAAACTGCAATTTTGATTGATAACATTCGGTAAGAATTCTCTTTCTTTAGAGAAGCTGACATACATTTGACTAGTAATTATATCTCATTTGTAACTATATGGGTGAAATACGGAACTTGTTCTCTCTGTTGAAATACAGAACCGTAACAAGTTTCAGCAATCTCTTTTGGATATGAAATCTTTAAGTATTCACCATATTAACATGTGACAATATTTATAATATAAAAGAGACAACATGTAAAGACATTATAGTTTTCAGTTGTTAATTCCATTTTTTGGTCATAGTACCATTTTGTAATTTCAACCACCCTCCCGATTGTTTGTCTAGGATGTGTAGGGCTTTGATGCCTGGAGATGAGGAGAGCATGTCTGACGAAGCAATATGGGAGACCCTTCCTGTAAGTATCTAAATCATAATTACACTAGGAAGTTAATCTGAAATTTTGAAAGATTATAATTTTATCACACTTAAGGTCACTAATGATGAGCATTTAGAAAGTTCAAAAGCAACCTTCTGGTTACTTTAGACCAATGAGACACTAAACAGGATAATTTTGTGCTACTGTTATTAGTTGATGAAGTTCTCAAGACAATCATATCTAGGATCTCTTCTGAAAATTTGAACATTTAGAGTCCTTGAATGGGTTACACGTAAGTCTTTCTATTATATAATTTCTGTAGAGCACGATATATACACTTAAATCTAAAGTAGGAAAATTCTCAATTTCAATAGTCATATGTCTATGCCCCTTTTCCTTTTTGCTCTGCTCTTAAATCTTTTATGGGTCTTTGGAATAACTTTAATGTCACAAACTGTTTGGAGACTACTCTTCAGACTGCTTAGCTTCAATTTATCTGATAGTTATGACGGGTTCATACTCATGGAACTGTTTTCTGTAAGAGGTACCAAGAAGTCATATTTTGGGATATTCTGACTTGTCATTGTGCTTTTTGAAGCAGGCACGTGTACGTAAACAGTAGGGGTCTGCATGCTCATCTGCCAATAAATCAAGTCTTACCAACTGAATAAAAATGGTTAAACCTGTGTTGCTAATAGTAGAAAAACCTAATTAATATGTCCAATCACAAATAACAATACAAAATCACTATGGGATGAGATATTATGAACTCTCGCAATCAAATATGTGATGGTTTCCTCATGCTAGATAGAATTGAACCACAATCAGGAGCATTAGGGAGTGTGGACCCTATGCTTTCGGCTTGGTAGCTTGCTCTACCACCAATTATAATGCCTGTAACAACTGCACTCTATTACTAACCTGTCAACAGATTAAGTAGAGTCAAATTGGTCTAGAATGCTTAAATATTCACCGTATCAGAAAACACAAAGACTTATAAACTAAACCCAAATCTTTACTAATCTTATATGTAAAGGATCATGACTTCCCTAACTCAAATACATGGTGTTGTTAGGGGTACGTACAAAATCAGAGGACAGAACTGCAAATGCATGACCCAAGAAATGGGTTGTATAGTTTAAGAGGTGGCTCCCACTGCCTTTTTGCACTTTAGCTCTTTGTCACAGGAGTGACAATTTATGATGTTGTCATGCTTTCTCTTCTGTCAACTATTTCCCTCTTCCATGTTGCATTGTTTGTTTTGATCTCCCTCTATAAAATGCTTTTCTCTTCATCTCTCTCTCTCTCTCTCTCTCCCCCTCTCCCTCCTTTTTTTTTGGGGGGAAAACAATGGATTCTTCTCACATCATTAATCTTTTTCTCAGCACTTTTGGGTGGCAATCTCAATGGTCTTCTTCCTTGCCGCAACAGTATTCACTTTGTTGAAGCTCTGTGGTAATAAAGAGTTACATATTTTTGAGACCTTATATTGTTATCATATGAATGCAAGTTTCAGAAATTTTGAAGTATATGTTCACTCCTTTAGAAGAGAAGTACTTGGAAACTCTTAAGTCTTAACCAGTTTGAGATTCTAGTAAAAACAGAGTGGTTTGTGGTAATGCTGGTGCTTTTGACATTAATTAAACAAAATGAAAGCAAGGAAAAAAAAAAAAAAGAAAGTATTGAAGAATAGATTCACATATTTAGATCTCAGAAAGTCAGTCAGCGGTTTCCTAGTTGGCATCAATCAACATTTTTAGCAGACAAAGGCCTCTTTTCTTTTCCTTCTGTTTTCTTGAAATGTTTAGGCGACGATGAAGGGTTATGTGACTGATATCTGATTTATAATTGTTTATTAGATGACTAGGACTAGGATCGGATCCTTTTGTTCACACTTATGTATTATATGTGCTGGTTCATGGGGCTCAGCAGAGGCGTTCATTAAGAAGTGTCATGTCCACATACATGGGATATGTGCATAAAGATATATATGCCTGTTGATGGCCACTTAGAAAGGGTGTCCTATCGTATGTATTGAAAATTGAAATATGTAAAACAGGAGTGTCTCTTACAATTTTCTGGAATTAAAGCATCATGGGTTCAGAATGGGTAACATTCTGAATCTTCTTATAATCTAGTGTAGACTTCTTCAGAATATAAATTGGCATGATGCTAGACATTAGCCTTTTGCACGTGAGGTAAATCCATGTTAAGCTTTGAAGACCTTGATGCATTATTAGTATTTGCATACTAATAATCATGAAATTTATGAAAATCTAGTCGAAGATCAATCGAATCAGATTTTCATTTTTTAGAAAGTAAAGGAGCTAATAATGGTTGGAAGTTGGAAGTGTTGGATTAGTCAGATATGTACTATAGCTTCAAATATTTTCATTTTCATAGTGTGGTTTTCAGCTTTCTTGAATGGAAATATTGATAAATATCTGGAATAAAATAAAGTGATGCATATATATGTTAGCTTTCTTTGTACATTTGCGGGCTAATATGTTTTTGCCTAATTAGCAGGGAACTGTACTTTTTCAGCCGAAGTTATCCTTTGAATCATTGTCTTCTTATTTGCTGCTTTTATTTATTCAATCACTTATGGCTGCAACCACATGCAGGTGATGTTGCTGCTCTTGGTTGGTGGGACTTATTTATAAACTATGGGTATAGAAGTTCAATAACTCTCTACACAGAAAGAAGTTCTTCATTTATAGAAATTTGCTAAACTAGGGTTTTGCTTCTTTCTTTAGTGTTGCAGAGTGCTTTGCATTTCTTACTTGCACAAAATGGTATAACCCTGCAATACATAGGCGCTCTCGTAATATAGCAGCCAGCTCATCATCTATGACTCTAAGCTATCACAACTGGAATAGTGGCTTACTAGCATCATTGGATGAAAATCAAGAACAGAGTGCAATGTGCAGTTTACCAGACATTGGTGGGCACCTCATGAAAATTCCCCTACTTTGTTTCCAGGTCCTGCTTTTTATGCATTTGGAGGTAAATCCAGCTATGATATATTTCATACTACTGTAAGTTTGGTTAAACTCATTGCTAATGTATTTTAACCATAGGGAACCCCACCTGGAGCCAGAAATATACCACTTCCCATTCTGTTTTCTCCTCTTTTCCTGCTACAAGGAGCTGGGCTTTTGTTTGCTATCTACAGATTTTTGGAGAAAATCATTCTTTTATCGCATGACGAGTATGGTTCAGGAAGCTACTTGGGGATATCAACCAATGTTCGTGACTGTTTTGGGTTTATGCATCGTGGTTCAAGGTAATGGCTGCAGTTCACAAGCACACTATCTGATGCTTCTGTAATATTTTATATGCAAGGCACAAAATATTTTGTAATGCTGATGGTTATGTTTATAAACAGGTTGCTCGGTTGGTGGTCAATTGATGAAGGAAGTCAAGAGGAGCGAGCTCGTCTTTATCATGCTAGGACATCGGGGTCAGGGTCTGTTTTTATGATACTCATAACCAACTTTTGGGCGACTTGTCCTTATGGTTTATTACTTGCCAACTTTAATTTTAAATTTGTGGTTTCTTCTGGGAATTTAGTCTTTCTAAAAATGCTAGGGTCTCCTTGGATTGATGGCCTACTGCTTCGCGTCATGTCGTATTGTACATTGGTCATGTTGAAGAGGAGTAATATTATGCAAATTTCAAGCTCGAACTTGATACTTCTAAATCGCACATTATATGCATTCCCCTTCCAGCCCGCCAACCCCAAATTTGCAGGCACAAAAAGAAACTAAACTAAATAGATGTTACACAATGTTTGAA
The DNA here is from genome assembly GCA_028554755.1 of Cordia subcordata. Taxonomy (NCBI): domain Eukaryota; kingdom Viridiplantae; phylum Streptophyta; class Magnoliopsida; order Boraginales; family Cordiaceae; genus Cordia; species Cordia subcordata. The sequence continues at coordinate 7,494,462 of JAPTOF010000020.1, forward strand.
ATGATGACTTGTTCTTTTCCATCTTGTTTCGATTATTCCTTTTATTGCCTGACTATCTAAGATCATCTGATTTGGAAAGAAAAATTTTGGTGATCTGATGCTGATTTAAGAAGTAGATTACTCAATGATCGAGTCATAATTATATAGTGCAACGTGGGCAATTTAGTAGTCTCAAATTGCTTAATGTGGTATATCGTGGCAAGAGGTGAGTATCCCCGTTTCCTGTAGAAAAGTCAAAATATGATCTGCAAGCTTGACATCCTAAGCGAATTTGGTAGTGTGATATCAGCTCAACCCCCCTATTTGGGTATTGATTGTAAAATAGGCGACTAGTGAGACAACCTGGGAATTTTCTATTTTTATTTTTAATTTCTGAATACAATATTGAAATCAAATGGTTACAGGGCAAATTAATTTATATTTTGCCTTGTTAAATGGTTTGCATATCTTCTTCATTAATAAGATGACTCGTTTTACATTTAGCCTGTAGATAAACAACAATCACCTGTTTACCTGGTAAAGCATCTTACACAGTGCTTTTAATCTGCCTTGTTAAATGGTTTGCATATCTTCTTCATTAATAAGATGACTCGTTTTACATTTAGCCTGTAGATAAACAACAATCACCCGTTTACCTGGTAAAGCATCTTACACAGTGCTTTCTTTATAGTCTACGTGTCTTGAATGAGGTGTAAATTCTTGCTCCAGTTAGCTGCTGGACTTTACTCCATCTTTTCTCTTCCAGGTATAATACTTTCTCACCTGATTGTGTAAAGAAAATGCCCAAAAGCCAGCTTGCCCAAGAGGTGATTGCTTTTACTGGTTGAATCATTTGATATTTTTCGCTTCCCTTTGTTTCCTGATGTGCCATCATTGTAATATCTAGGATTAATTTTCCATGTTTTTGACTACTTCTACTGTTTTTTTTCTAGATATGGAAGCTACATGCAGCTCTAACTTCACAAACAGAGATCACAAAATTCAGTCAGGAGGAGTTTGAGAGACTTCAAAACGTAAAATTCAAATTGCTATTGTTTCTCTTTCCTTGACTAAAAATCTGTTTGCTCTCTTTCCGGACTACACATACAAAGAGACCGCCAACTGTCAAATAATTGGTGGACCTTGGGAGATATTTCTACAATTAGTTTGTTTCTCTTCTATTTATCTGTCCCCCTTATATCTATTTCCTTTAATAATTCACTAGAGTGATTATGATCTGGAAGTCGATCGAGGGCAGATGTTTGGATCTATTACAGCACCATGAGGCGATCAACAGACCTTTTGAGTCTTTTTTGGGGTCTGTTGAGTCTTTTTCGGGGACTTTGGGTTGATACAAAAGCGACCTTTTTATGTAACCTAGTGTATTCGTATCTTAGTTACAAGTTAAATGGAGTTGCTTCTTTTACACAGAAGGATATGCTGGGGCCTTAATTGCTGAGTTTGGTTTTAAATTGTTGGATTGATCATCAACTGTTACTCTAACAAGACATTTTGCTACATAGTGGATTTTGCATCACTGAGTCCAAAATATTTAATACATCGCACATGATTTCAGGCATAGTGATCGTATGCTCCCTTCAACCAACATAAGCTGTTTGTCGTGGTCAAACAGAAATTATGTAACAAGAATGTTTAAACTCTTTGCTTTGCTTTTCCATTTTACCTTTGAATATCAAGACTTGCTGCATAAACCACAACTAGAAAGTAATGTACCTCCCAGAAAGAAAGTTGAATTGTCCATAGTTGACTCAATCTGGGCAGAGTTAGTTTTTTCATAGGCATTGTATGAAGAAGCAATCCAAAGTCATGTCATGTTTATCATTTGGCCTTCCATCTACCTGCTGCTGCACTTTGCTGGAAATGATGCCTTATAGCCCATAGTTTTCCCTCTAGTTCCATCCGCTTCAATCCTTATTTGGCTGGACGATACCCTTAGCTGATATTATTTATTATCATATACTCTGATGTATGATGTGAGACAATCCAATATGACTTTCTCCGAAATAGATTAGGTGTTTCACTTCTATTCATCGGTTTATGATGTCAATACTTATTTTCATATCATCTATGTTCTCATAAACTTTGTGTTTTTATCAGGAAAAGATTCTCTGTAGAGTTTGCTTCGAAGAACAAATAAACATGGTTCTACTTCCGTGTAGACATTATATTTTATGCAGGTATTGCTTAAGCCCTAATGATGCTGCTAGCATCTTTGTTTCTCCTTGTGTTTGTATGCCTCTTTTCCGTTCCTAGTAAGTATTTGATTCAAATTGCTTCTGGGCATGTGGAAGTTAACAGTAGTTTCCTGTTAAGTAACTTCAACAAGGGAATCCCTTGGAGGAAATCGGCGTCCTATGGGTTTTTGGATTACTTTCTGCCAAGAGTTATCCTATGGGTTTACAACCTTAGTCTTATAGATTCATTTGATAGAATGATAATGGTATTATTCCTATTTAGGTACATTTTGATGGTGCAGCATCATTTACGTTGTTGATTATTTACATTTGGTTTATGTTATTCCCATTTAGGTACATTTTGATGCAACAGCGTAATTTACTAAATTGATTATTTACGTCTGGTTTACATATGAAGCATCAAATAAACTGATCGATATTTGCGTTATCTGTACGCAGCAACTGCTCTGAGAGGTGCAAAAGGTGCCCCATTTGTCGTGTATATATCAAAGAGCGTTTGCCTGTATCTGATGTGTAACTTACTTCTCTTGGTAGCCACAGAGGACGAATTGTTCCATCCCAACTCTCATTTTCTCCCTGTAACTTTAGGAAGAAAAATGCAACGAGAAGATGGTGAATGCAGTTTTATCAAGTCATTTCACCATATATTGACAATATGTGGGGTCGAGAATTTATGTACATATAATCAACTATCTTGTCAGCAATTGTATATACTCAATACTAAAACCTGTACATACTATGTTGGAATTTTGGAAACATGTTCATGTCCTTAACCTTCTCTGTCATGATCTTGAAATTTTTTTGAATCTGTCTTTTGATTTTGATACCGAAGTTGGATCGCTCTGGGCATCCAATTCTTTGGTCCACGTCCGTGAAGAATTGACCCTAAAATGGGTAGCGGTCAAGCTCGAATTTTATTTGGCCCACGATTAAGAGGCTATTTAGCTGTCAGCCTATAAGGTTGGCTCTCTAATAAATTCCCTAAAACACAAAACACTCCATATTTTAGGGGAATTAGTAGTAAAGTACTTTAACAGTTCTTCTATTCTATTTCCAAAATTTTAGGGTTTTTTTTAACCCCAAAACAAAACACTCTTATATAGGGGTTTTTTTATCCCTAAAGTCAACATCCATATCTCATATCCCATTTCCTATTGTTTTAAGACTATAATATTTTAAAATAGAAGAGTTATTAGAATGAAATTAAAATAAAAAATTTTTAAACTGAGAGTTTGATAAAAAAAAATAATAAAAGAACTGTTGGAGTAGAACTAAAAATAAGAAATTTTAAATTATAAAAAAAAATGATTCAAATTACTTAAATTTAGAAAAAAAAATAAAAGAGCTGTTGGATACAGCCTAAGTAGGCAAAAGTAGGCAAATTAAGAGTTGGGTGTTCCGTGCCATTTCTAAAACCTTCTTATAAGCAGGTGAATAGGCACAACCAATCAGTCTCTTAAGTCTAATAATAGAAACATCTGGATTTGAGTCAGAGGGTGTACCAAGCAATATTCTAAGAAACAAGAATCCTATTTACTGACTTAATTATCATAGGGTTTAGTATGCCTCTTTGGTCTATCACGGGGATTATAGTGTTTATTTTACCCGTTTTTCTAGTAAGCTTTCACTGTAGTCTTGGAAATGGTTTATTTTCGGGATTTAAATTGTTTTCATAGCGTCATGAATTTCAACTTTTGCAAAATCATAAAATAAATTTTGATGAAAAGATTTAGAGCCTGTTTGGCTTTGCTTATTTTGCATTTTATAAGCTTTTAGAAAAAAGTTCCTCTTCACATACTTTTTATTATTTGCGGCCTATAAACCCAAATGAGCTTACCCAAACAGGCTCTCAAACTATTCATTGTAAACCATCTAACTATGTACCTTAAAATTTCATCGCCATTGGTCATGACTTTATGAGGAAAGCAAAATCCATATTTCCCTGCACAACTTGGGGCTGGTCTGGATTGCTTTGGTTTTAAAGAACTGAAATTCAAATTTAATTTTTTCAAAAGTTAAAAAATTTTCATTTCTCTAAAAACACTTCTCTAATTTTTTTTTTAAAATTGCTTTAAAAAAAAATCAATCCAAATAAACTTTTATTCATCCGGCAAGCTAGAAGGCCTCAATCTAAAACTTCTTTTTTTTTGAAAAATAAGCATATCTCTAAGATACTTTTAAACTGAAAAATTAATTTCACTCTCATAGTGGGGAAAAAAGGTATGACTATTATATTGTGTGCTTTCAACCCCCGTAAAGAGAAGTTTTGGGTCCGGCGTGCTCATTCTTATCCGGCACAATGATTCTATATGTCTCCTTGGACCATTCACCAATAAGCCAATCACCATAAAAGACATACATGGCAATCCAAGTAGGTAAACCCAATTCAAGTCGCAGATTGCCCTATTTTGGCAAGAAAATCATCGAAGCACTCATCCATTGTTTGGAAAGGCTCATCAGGGTAGAGACTAGTGACTTCAACTTCATTTGGGCCATCAATGCTGAAATTTGCCTGACATCCCTTGATGAATATGTCATGTGTGAAGGATGCTACCACGCTTCGCGGGATGACATTCTCTGCATCGCAATTATCCCGATTTGGATCACCTCATAATATTATTGCGTTATACATATAAAAGAAATCAATAATGATAAGCTGTTCAAATGATCATTTTATCATAACTGTGCTGAGTCGATCATTATAGGATATCCTTAATAATATTATAACGTTACGAGGGAGATTAATGATGGTAAAATTATGTAATGTTACGACAAGATCGAAGACTAATTATATATTGAAATTCTGCAGACATGAGCAATTTGCACGTATATTTACCTCTTGCTGCAGCCAGTAGATCTTCTTCAGAGATAGTTACTCTAGGGAGGACTCGTCCAATCTTGCTCTCCCACAAAGACGCAAGCTCATTAATGCTGAGGAAATTGCATGATGGTCGAAAATGGACAACTTTGTTTAGGGCCCGGATGTCTCGGGCTGCTTTCATGCTGAACTTTCCAATGTCTGAGCCAGCAACAAAATAAGCTGAATAAAGAAAAAATCAAGTTTTTTAACACATTAAACACTTGAAGAAATTAATTGGCCTATTAATTGCCTTTTGTTGGTCCTGGAGAGTGTCAAAGAGTGAATAGATTGGGAATTTAACGTGACATTTGAAGAACTGGATTTTTGAGTGAGTATCATGCACATTTTTCTTTTTAATAAAAAAAAAATCCGGTTCCAGTCCAACCCTCGCCTCTCGTGAAAAACGAACCTAAGTCATTATTTCCGAAGGAATAATCTAGAATACTTGAGCTACTACTGATCCATACATATAATGCACAAAAGTTGAGAAAAGGATAATTCCAATAGAAGAAAATAATCTTTCGATTTAATATCACCGACAATTTATTTAAGGTTTCAAAGTAAAACGAAAATGTGGAATCAGTAAAAGATAGATGTCTTCTTAAATCACATTGCACCTATGTAGATACATACATACAAGTCCAACAAAGATTCTTAAAGAAACCCAAAAACATGATCGGGGCCAAATTATAAAGTCCAGAAGGTTTCGAAGTGTAATTGTATATTATTGACGCACCTTTGACATTGCCATCGCCATATATTTGAAACTGATTTAGTGGTGGCAAAACTTGTGAAGGATGTTTGTTATCAAAGTAGGGCCAAGAAGCAATTGAGTTGCAGCAGATGTAAGTGTAGGGTATGCCTATCTCCTCACTCAACCTTCTTAAACTCCTTTTCTCTTTGTACATTGACAGCCCCGGCTCTATCGGGTCAGCCCGATCCACATCATGCCCAAATTCCGAAGGCAAAAATCTCTGCAACATATTTTGCATGGTGTAAGTGAATATATAAGAAAATGGAAAAAAGCCCACCTGTGTAAATTACAATGTCGTAAGAGAATTTTGTGGTGATTTATTTAAATTATCTTTTTTTGGCTGAGTTAGGGTATTCTTTAAGTCATATTGGATTGAAACTAATTGGTAAGAAGCGGTAAAAGAAAAAAACTTCCAATAAATACACTTTTTAATATTTGAATTTGTGTCATATTTCGACTCAAGGAAGTGAAGCTGCTAACCACATCAACAAATAACTTGTTGGTAAATCATTTTATTATGATGACTTCAAGAACCAATCCGTTGTGTCATTAAATCTCTCATAATATTATATCGTTACAAGCAAATCTAAGTCTTATGTGAGCTACTCTATTTTTGTATGGGATTTTCCCTACCTTGATGGTTCCAACCACTTTGATCGCATGGACAAGAGCAAGTTGGTCTTGTATGTTTTCACCCCCCACAGCTGATATTACAATGTCTATCTCATGCTCCTTAAGTATCTTCTCCATGAATTCTTGATCGTTTATAGCTCCCTGCTTTCGAACATATATAATCAAGATCTCAAAGTAAAGAGAAATATAACATGTTCATATCATCATATGCACATATAATTTAGAGAATGTTCAATGTTGTTTTAGTACATGTAAAAGGATGGCCCCTTTAGCCTCAAAAACCTCCAAGGCTTTAACCTTGGGAGCGCTGTGTGGAGGTGGCCGGACGAGAACATAGGTTGATCGGCCGGGGTCAAGGCTTGCCTGCGTAATAAACTGACCGATGAAACCGGTTGCACCGATGATGAGAACTCGAGCATTGGCTACTGGAGTGCCATTTTCAGATGGTAATGAAACAACACTCATTTTCGTTATTTTTTTAAAAAAATTATTAATGGAAAAATCTTGCTTAATGAAGGCACAAAATTATTTGCAGGAGATCTTTATAGAGTTGTTGTTCGAATGGTTTGGCTAGTCTCGGTGATGTATGTATGTATAGTGATGGCATGGGAGCGCGAGCACATGAAAATGACGTCCATGATCATAAATTTTTTTGTAGGTGGATCATTATCAAACTGATTATTGATTAATATCTTCTTTAATTGATGAAAAATTTACCAAAACGCCTTGTACTTTTAATAGGCCGTGAAATAAACTAGGATCGTAACATATTGTGATCCGTGAGGATTTTAATATGCTCTTCATTAATTTCTACTTTTGATTCATTTTCTTTTCTTTTTTTTGCTCTATCTGTGCCAAAACACGTTGGAGACACAACCATCTTGACTATTTTTTTTATTTATCATGTGTATAATATGGAAAAAAGAAAAAGGAATTTTTTACATATTAGGGGAGAGGTATTAAAAGCATTAAAGTAATTAAATATATACATCCTCTAACAGTAACTAAAGATTACAGTGGCTGCTCTACGTATATCTGGCTTCGTTTACCTTTTCCTTTTTGGTTTTCGTTAATTTATTAAATAGGTTGCGCATGAATAATTAAATCCTAAATGTCAAACGAAACCTAGTTTCTATTGATTCAGAACAATTTTGTTTTGATCAGGTAAGAAAGGTAGTTATAATAGGTCTTAGAACAATCAAATAAACAAGGAAAGAAATCAAAATATATGAGCATGAAACGTGTATCCTCATTACTTAAGTTAAAACATTAAAACTAAGGGTTTAGACAGTAAATTTATTCAAATAACATTTAATGCTTAGTCTGGCATTGACTGATGGAGGGATATCTTTGGATATGAAATAACAAGTACAACATTGACAGTATAATGTACAGACATGCCAATGCAAGATGCAAACTGCAGTTTACAAATGTCAGTTTTGAATAAAAATTCCCCTTTCCATTGATAGAAAAACTCATGTCCCTACTCTCCTATCCTATATTGGTTATTGAGATAAAATTTTGACACCATTCCCGCTCTTTTTAGATAAAAAAAAATCTCAATTGGGTACTGATCAACAAAATCAATGAGGTAAAACTAAATTAAAATTGTTATTTATAACAACATAGACAAATCGTAGCACAAAAACATTGCACATTGTTGCTAAAGAGATCTAAATTTTGGTTTTCAGAAGAGGTATAAAATACTTTGACCAATAAATTAAAAATATTTTCATTTATATAAGAGTAAAATGCATTCTACCCTTTTGTGTTTTGTGAAAATCGCATAAAACCCCTTATATTTTCAAAATTCACTGGTAAATCCATGTAATTTAAAAAACGTTGCACATTGGCCCCTTTGTTAGTTTTTCGGTTAAGATTAACGAATTTTGAGACGGAGGGGGGTTTTGCATTATTTTTCAAATTAGAGGGGGAAATTTGCACCAATTTATTAAAATTTTTTTTTCGTTATTAACAAGCCAAAATGTATTTTAGATGTGTTTTTATATTATTTGTTAACTTTAACAGAAAGACTAATGACAAGGATTAATGTGTAATATTTTCCAAATTACAAGAATTTATCATTGAATTTTGAAAACATCGACTTTAAAAAAAAACAGAGGTAAAATTTATTTTACATTTTATATAATATCTATAATAAAACTATAAAAGTATAGTTTGGTGAAGGGAAAAAAAAAATATATATATATATATATACACACCAGGTGAGACTCGCCCCTACCTCATCCGGAAGAGGAGTTTTTTTCCTATTCTCCAGCGGATCAGGTGGGGATGAAATACTGCAGTCCCTATAAACAACATACATGGTTAAAGCCCCAGGGCATAGGTGAGTTGGTAATGGTCAGGTGACTGGGGTGATGACATTCTGACAACGTGGGTTCGAGTCCGTATGACGACAGTACCCTACTAAAATATTGTGGGACTATTGCTGGATTTTGAAACCCGTTGATCCTCAGGGCTGTTACTCATGCATATCCCTGTTTAACATCCACCTGATCATAGTATATTCCTGTTTAACATCCCACCTAATCATGAGGGTTGTGGTTAAGTGAGAAATGGTTTACCTTTGGTTAACTATCAGTTATCATATCCCGACCCGAAAAAAGAACAGTTCTCTTTTACCCTTCACCTGCACGTCCATTTCTGAAAAACTAGTTCTGGACAGATGTTCACACTTCTCTCTATACATATACATATATTTAAAGATATATATGCGTGTGGTAGTGTACGTGCCTTGCAACTGTATTTACATGCCATTTTGTTGACATGATTGACCAGTAAATGCATAGGTTGTAATCATCATTGGTTATTTTGAAGCTTCAACGCAAGATAGTTGGGGGTCTGATTAGAAGAATGGCATGTTTTAGGGCTTATTTGGATCGGCTGTTTTTAAAAGTAATTTTTTTAATAGTTTTAAAAAAAATAGTTTTAGAAATTTTATATTTTAAAAAAAGTTATATTTTAATTTTTTTTAAAATTTTAATTTTTTTAAAAGTCAAATTATATAGTTATTACAAATTTGATGTAACATTTTTTAAGAAAAAAAGAAGTGCTCCAATCCAAACAGGCCCTTATTCTTTGCATTTATTCTATTTCGTTTCTTTTTTTGTGGAGAGATTTCTTTTTTCTTTTTTCTTGAACATAAGAAGTGGTATTTGGCTTGAGAGAGATTGTTTTGAGTGTAATCTGACTTTTAATGATGGCCCATTTTGTGTGATAGATGAGGAATCATGATATGTTGCTTGGTTGAAGAATCAAAGTTTTTGGTGTGTTACAGTTTTGGTTTTCAAGTATTCGCGCATTCTTGTTTTGGGTGTAATGTGGCTTGAACATTGGCCCCTTTTTTGTGATCCTGATGAAGAATCATGATACTGTTCTTGGTTGAAGAATCAATGTTTTTGGTGTGTTACAGTTTTGGTGTTCAAGTATATCCGCATTCTTGTTTTGGGTGTAATCTGGCTTCAATATTGGCTTAAAAAAAAATCAAGAATCATGATGTTGCTTGATTGAAGAATCAGTTTTGATGTTACAGTTTTGGTTTTCAAGAATGCCTGCATTGTGAGAATAAACACAAAAGTGAGTCTGACGTTCCTTGGTGCCTTTGCTGTGCTCAGAAGCTCCCCGTCATGGCCGCCAAATATGTCCAGTAGCTTTTTCTTACTCATTAGGCTGGTAAAATGGTAAGGGAAAGTAAAGTGGATATGTGTGTTCACCAATAACTAGCAATTCTTAACTGGTATTCTAGTCTTCATTTATTGTAATGTCACCTGATGTGGGAGATATTCTTTCAGCTTGTAGAGATACAACAAAATTACATTTGACAGCTTGAGGGTGTAGTGAATATTAATACCTGTTGCTAATACTTAATTCTGATGTTTGATCTCTCATTGATTATTGAATCACATTCACTTTATTTCATCATTGCTTTCAGATCCATAGGTGTGAATAGATTCTATCGTAACTGGTTGTTTGCTGATATGTTTATACTAAATTGTAAAATGAATTATGAGTCCTGATGATGTCAATAAATTTTAGTAGTAATTGGTTTACTGTAGGCTAGTTTGCGTGTCTTTTCTTGCTGGGAGCTAGTTTGCATTTCTTGATCTAAAATACATCTGCTTTTGTCTATGGGGTTTTAATTGAGCTCTTTGAGTTGAAAGGTGAGAAGAACATAGATGAGCTTTGCATTATCAATCTTTAGGTGCTGCAAGGTTGATGTTCTGCAAAATTAAAAGAAATTTAATAGGGAAATTTTGGAAGAAACAAAAGAAGTGGAAGAAAAGTTCAGAGTCTACACAGTCAAGGTCTACATTCCTCAAATGCTCAATTTTCGATCGTAAAAAGCATACAGGAGGAACAAAGACTAAATCTGTATTCGTGCAAACATCAGAGAAGAAAAGAACCTAGTAAAAAATCTATTGAGTTCCTGAAGCTAATCCTAATATAAAGAATTATGTAATTAAGTTCTCTAGTGATGCAAAAGAGAAGTATATAGTGAATTTTGAAACTGAAAAATGACTCTCTTGCCCATCATTTGGAGCTTATATAGTGTGAAATTGGAATTTTTGCTAATTTTTGGGGACTTGATAGGTAGCTGTGTTAATGCACTCGTATTGAATGTCATGGTTCGAAATTTCTTTTTGCCTTGTTTACAGAAACTGAAAAACTTTTAAACCTGTTGATGGTGGTAAGAAGTGTATGCCAGCTTGCTTAAGTTGAATTATTCTTTTATTTGGTTCCCTCTACATGTATTTGACATGTGTATTCTGTGGTTAGTTTTTCTCTTGGTCTTAAAGAGTGACGTACATGTTTAGATTGGAAATAGATTTTTCTATGTGAAGGATAATAGCATCCTGTTTAAAATATTGGAATATAGAACTAAAACAAAATTAACACACAAAATTGAATGTGCAAGAAAAGTGGCCCCCTAAACTTGGTGTGTGCGTGTGTATATTTATATTATGTATGTATATACTGCTGAACGAGGTATCTATACCAAGAGTTATGCACGATTTAAATTTGAATCACGATAAAAACTTTAAAATTAGTATTATCTATCCCTTTGAATATTTTATCTGCTTGCCTGTGTGTCATGGAAGTAAATGTAAATTTATTATATCTGATGATCAGGGATACATGAAAGCATTTGGACATAGGACAGTTAAGATCTCCCATGGAATTATATTTGTTCCAGAAATTTAATGGAGAAAAGTCTCCTTTATTGATGAAATATATGGACTCTAAATTTCAGGAATAGGAGTAAATCAAGTTAACCTTGCTTTTTTGTTGAATCCAAGAGCCACACTACATCATAAAGGAAAACAAATATGAATGAAGTTATAGATTTCCGTCAAGGATTAGATTGTCTATAGTTATGTTTATCTTGTTCTAGTTATCAACAATGATCATATGGAAAGCTCTTTCAAGTTTCGTTACTCTTTCGTCAAGTAGTAAGGAATTTTTAAACATTCTGAACAATAGTATTCCTTTCTCACCTAATGGGCAACAATTGTTTATTTGATGATGATTTTTTATCTTATCAGTTGGTAATGGTGATTTAGTTTTCAAACTTCTGGGTTAATGTTGTACTCTAATATGACTTTGATGATTGAATGAGACTAGTGCATATAAAAAAATGGATCCTGGGACTTGCTTGAAACAAACATTTGGGTTGGTTATTGCTTTTGCATTATCAATTAAGAAACAACTATATGATTTATATTCTGCCAATTTTGTTTAAGTAGACCAACTCATGGCATGGAAGTACCAGATGTGGTGTTATTGGTGTATGTTAAGCCTCTTAACCCATGTTTAAGACAGTGCTGTTGTATTCTTTCAGTACTCTTGACAGTTTTCTCGTCCTTATCCTTAGGGTATCATGAGGCCAACTTCTATTTTTGATTTTTTTTTTTTGTATTCAATTCCATCTATCAATTTATATGTTCTTGCTACAAGCATTGTCTCGTCTGGAAAATGCTGTGTGATTATGACTTGAACATACTTCCTGTAAATTATGCAGACTGTTGTGGTTGGTTGACAGTAACAGAATTGCAACCAAAATCAATAGTGCATCTGCAGCTTGTGATCCCGACCGATCAATTGGAAAAGCAACCGTTCAAGAACTTGCCCAAGGTGTGGTTTCTTGTGCAGAATGCTTGTGGAGTAGTGTACTTACGGTATCAGGATGTCTTCATTTAGCCTTTTTATTCTTGTCATGAAACATGAGTCACTGTATTAAATTGGTCATAAATCATGCCAACTACATACTATATTCTTCACATCTTGGTCATCATTGTGTGCACTTGTGTTTGTTTGTTTTAAGCTTGTACCTGTATTTAGGTTAAGCAAATAATGAGATATGAATGCACTGGAACCAGGAGGGTGTCAGGATACATGAACAGAAAAGATATGTGATATCAATAATAATTGACATAGAAAAATCCTATGCAGATTATTCCAGGAGAACAAATTAAGATAAGGAGAGATACAAATTAAAGATTTCAAAAAAATAAAATCTTTAAAATTAGAAGAGACTGCTTACAAAGCTTTACAAGGCAATGGAGATTCTCAAAGCTTGGCAGGAACTAAAAGGTTACAGCTGTTACCTGGAGTAAATTTTGGGGCTGAATAAATGAAATGTGCTTCTATTTTATAGGCACAAGATAAAGTGAAAATTGGGCTAAAGATAATCCAGCTTTAATTTAACTTGAAGAGCATGCCGAAAATTATTTTCCTTAAAAATGCGTGGCTAGTGTGACATTGAAGACTTTGGTTCATAATGTGGTTCCTGTTTCAGTTGGTTTCCAGAATAATTCAATCTGCATAGGGATAGAGGTCCTGTAAGAATGCATCACAGTTGAGATCATTGTCGTTCGGGTCTAGGGACTCTTGATAGATGTCATCGACATCTTTCTTCTTTCATCTTTTTAAGAGCAGTTGATTGGCATGGAAATCCTGACTACTCAACTGGTAACATGTGACAATATTTATCTTGTTGACACGTGGCAGGATTGTCTTGGTGATCCATCACACCCTCAGAACCATGAAGCAAGAGGTGGGGGTAACAGAAGGTCATGTAACTCCAAAGCCAGACCAGAAGTTAGTCCTTCATGGGGGATCTTCCTTGAGCTGCAAACTGCCACCAATCATGTGAGATGGCTGACAGGAGCAGAAAAAATGACCAGTCTGACTTCCCCTGGCTCCTGGTCAGCAATTGGAGATAAGCCTGGTGGAGGGGACTTAATTTGTAAATCATTGCTTGCTCATTTTGTGAACAATTGTTACATGGACAGTAAGCAAAAAACTCTTCTAAAGGTAGCATAGATATACACATAGATACTAATGGAGGACCATAATTGTGAAGGAAAGTGCTTGATCTACATTAGCAGTGCATAGGAATGTTGTGCTTGGCTAGTCTTGTGCTCTCTTATGTAACACTTGTGTCCAAGTCCAGGAAACAATTTGTCTTTCCTGGCAACAGGAATAAAGCTGCATACACCGACCTTCCCTAGGCTCTGGTATCTGTGGAGACTTTTGCATTGGTACGACACTAGTAGAGCATAGGATATAATCATCTCTTTGTTCTGGTAACGTGAAAATTTTCTGTCATTCCGTGATCTGTGCATTGTCTATAAATTATATTCAAATTTGAACCAAGGCATCATAAGTGACTAAGTGAGAATTTCGTTCTGTTACTTGGCGTCTTTTCCTTTATTAGACTTGATTTTGGTGATGTACAGTGCAAAGTTAATACTCCAAGATTAACATAACAAAATGTAAGTTTCATTAGCAATACTTGAAATTTGACACCTTTTCCTTTATTAGACTCATTGCCTGGTATTTATGTATGAGAATGAGAATATCTTCCCCTCTTCTTGTCCTACTTTACTTTTCTTTTCTTTTTTTTTTTTTTTTTTTTGTGTATTAGTCTCTGGTTGAAGTTGTGAAATTAAAATCCTTTCAGGTGTTAATAAGGACAAAAATGTATCACGTTTCTTTCACAAAGCGATTAAAGCTTATAACATGGGAACTCAAAGAGATACATGATGATGACTTTGGAGATGTTTGTTGGCTCAAGACTACGTCTTCCTATTCTTTCATATGATTTTCAGTTTCTTGTTTTGGGATGGTTTCTTCTTTTTTCTTTTTCTTTTTTGTGGCTTTTGTCTGTTGATGTTTAGGGTTGTATTTCTCTAATTGTTAAATATTTGTGCTTGCTTTGGGTCTCAATATGCTGAGGAATGCAATCCCCAGTAGGTAGGAATATGATAATCTGCCAATGATGGACGCAAAATGATCCCCATCTATCAAAATTATGTTTTCTGATTGCAAAGTTCATATCTCTTCTTCCAGGGTATATGCTGATTTGCTCTTCCTTTATTATTTGATATCTCAGCATCATGACATGGGAATTATGCAATGGAAGGTCCACTGGAGCAGCCTGATGGTGAAGATCATTTCACTTCAGTGAATAATTGTAATCATCACATTGCTTAAGAGAATCATGCTGATCAAATGGGAGATAATTTGGTAATGGAGCAGGTGAAGAATCAAAATGGTGGGACAGAGTCCTAGAATTTGCTAGACTCACACCAACTTCTAGAACTAGCTTTCTGTAATGAGTTTCTCCGAAGCTGATTCCCAAAGATGGATGCAGGAAGAAAAATCAAGAGCAGAAATGCAAACACGTCTTTCTGATTGTGCTCACTTAGGAGCAGAGGTTTTGAAGAAGGATTTTGAAGAGTGCCTGGAGTTGGCCCTTGATTCAACATAGCTCTTGATTTACCTCCAGATTTCCAGTTTGAGTCAACTTGTAAGGTCTGTCATGCACTCTCACTCTCTCTCTCCATTTTGTTTCCAGATTGGCAATGGGAACATTTCGTTCCACAAATATGAACAGTTTACATACAAGAGAAAAGATCAGAATTTACAGCTACAAAAAAAACCGACTGTCTCCTTGTTGTATGTGCATGATCTACTCTTTTGTTACCTTCTATTATCCATCATCGTAACGCAAACTACAGTTGGTTCTAAGGTAGCTTGCATCACAGAAAACTTGTATTGCTTTGATGATTTATGATCGTAATCACAGTTGAAAGTCTTCAATATCAAGCACTGAGACAAAGGACCACTAACTGTTGATACTAATTTTTGTGAATCTTGCTCAGCTATATCACATTAAAACTGAGGTGATAGGCACTGTGTGCTCATGTAACTACTTTGGACAGAAACTATTCCTTTTTGTGGTGTTTAGTTGTATCAACTTCTTATGGTCGTATGATTGGTTGAATCAATGTATGATTGTAGGTGTTTCATTCAGCAATTTGATTAATCTAATATTTTTTTCCTTTTTGTCCGAGCTTTTTGTTAATTGTTGCTCTCATAATATCTCATAAAACTTTGGAAAGCATGAAAATCTCTTGGCTTCTGGATATGAAGGAACCCAACATGACATTTTCTTTGCTAGCTTGGCAATGTACTATATGACTTCCTTCTATGGGGTGCAATACAAAAACTTTTTCACTCATATTAGACGCCAGATTGATGCCAAATGTTTTTGTCTAGACACATAGTTTAAAGCACAGCTAGCTGGAGGAAACATTCATGAACCTAAAGAAAACTACTAAAGATCCTTGATGTCCCGAGCTAAAAATTCAACAGTTGTGAACTGTTCACGTTTTCTCATTATAGCTATATTCACAATCATTGAGTCCATTTCCGGAGAGAACATACAGGTCATTATTGTTGGCCCTTAAATGACTCCAGAAACAATAGAGCCTATCCATACTTTGATTTGATAGTGGGGTCAGGAATGCTTATTCATTGGAGTCATGATTGCTGGTAAGGAGATTTCTTTAAAACAAATCCCCCCCCCCCCCCCCAATCACTAGCCATTTTGCACTGCAGCTGGTAGCATGTTCAAGTGCTGGGGAATGAGATTGCATTATGTAGAAGCCAGAGCTATCTGGTGCTTTTATTGTGAAAAAGGACATGAACATTGGGGCCATGGCTTTGTCCAAAAGTGACCCATCGGAAGCCTAAGATGTCTTTCTTGCAGTTTGCTATCATGCTTTCCAAGAACAGACACAGTGACCCTCACACATCCTAGCCAGTTGTGGATATTCGAGTGAGTGTCAACCTACTTCAAATCAAAGCTTGCCATATAGATTGATGGATTGCTCCTGTGCTCAAATGTACAATTTCGTTTATTCTATTACTCCACGTGTATAGAGAAGTGGTATGAGATGGGGGAGTTGTTGACGATAAGCAGATCGAATTTACCTTGAGCCTCGTGGAAGTGACTAAAGAAGTTGGAGGAAGAAAGTAGTTCAACAAACTATATACACGAGGGTGCATTAATATTTCGGAAATGTACAATTGCATTTGCGCTATGACACCATGTGTACAAGAAAGTGGTATCAACTGAGGAAGTTGTTAGTAACAAGTGGATTGAATTTACTGAGTCTCATGGAAGTGATTAAGAGGGTGTTTGGCTTTGTTTATTTTGGATGTTTATAAACATTTAGAAAAAAGCATCATCTCACATGTTTTTTACTATTTAGGTGCTTATAAGCACCAAATAAGCAAAGCCAAACACCCTCTAAAGAAGTTGGAGGAAAAAAGTAGTTGAACAAATATGTACACAAGGGTATATTAATATTTTAAAAATTTACAATTGCATTTACGCTATAACATGACGTGTACGGTAAAGTGGTATCAAATGAGGAAGTTGTTAATAACAAATGTGTTGAATATACATTGAGTCTCAAGAAAGTGACTAAATTAAAGAAGTTGGAGGAAGAAAGTAGTTACCAACTATATACATGAGGGCACATTGATACTTTGAAAATATACAGTTGTGTTTATTGAGAAGCTCAATATTTATCAACATCCTTCCATCAAAGTTGCCAAAAATTGATGGAATGCTCCTATGCTGCTATCAATTATCAAGCCATGTGTCTAAACAGGTGAAGTATAATGGTAACAGTCGACGACGAAGGTTACCAAGCAAGTCCATAAAAGTAATGCAACCACGTGATTAGTGTTGGTAAGGTACCGGGTATGGGTGGCGTTCGCTAACCTTTGCCTCTATCTTAAAATACCTAGTACTGAAGTAAATTTTCGACATCGAAAATTTGAAATTTTTAAATAAATATATTTTTTAAAAACTGTAATAAAAATACTTAAAAAAAAAAGATTAATCCAATTGAGTCCCGCATTTTATAGTGCAAATGTGGTAGTGTAAAGTGAAACAGATCCTAGTATAATTATAAATAATGATTTATGACAATAGTACGATAGTGTTCAATCTTCACCCACCCTGGTAAATATTAGTGTCCATCCATCACCATCACAGCGCGATAGTTGTTGAAGTCTTAAAGTCTGCATGTCTTCTAGTTACCAATTCATCCGACAAAGTAGATTTAGCAATCTACTCTTCTAGCAAACGCACCAAAAACGCTCATATATTAGAGCTAATATTTTAAATTCAGTTCTAAAGATATATCAATATTAGTCTCTGGTTCGAATTTACTATCATCTGTTTAAAAAAAAAAATTTTAATTGTTCATGTATGAGGCTGAAAAATATAAGAGCCATGGTAATACAATATGTAGATATACTAATATTTAATTTCCAAGTTTAAACTTTATGAGATAACCTCGCTCCATAGGCAACAGTTATAATAGCTTCTTTAAACTTTACTTTGTGCGTGTCCTTCCAATGTGAAAGTTGGGTCTGTTCAGTTGAGGAGATGATTTCTTCTTCTTCTTTTTTTTTTTTTGCCTTTAACTTTGTTTTCATTTTTCGTGAATGAATAATAGTATGGGCACATTTGGATTCATGTGAAGACGATGTGATGGGTTGGCAATCTATTTAAGGAGAAGATAAAGGGCATGTTTGGATTGACTTTTTTTAAAAGTATTTTTTTAACAACTTTTGAAAAACAGTTTTTTTGATAAGCTAAAATTCTGGCTTCTTAAAAAGTTATATTTGAGTTTTTTTTTTAAAATTTTAGCT
Organism: Cordia subcordata; assembly: GCA_028554755.1. Lineage (NCBI taxonomy): Eukaryota > Viridiplantae > Streptophyta > Magnoliopsida > Boraginales > Cordiaceae > Cordia > Cordia subcordata. Next base: position 7,512,943 of record JAPTOF010000020.1, read on the forward strand.
TTTTTAGAATCTAAATCAAATAGTTATTGTAAATTTAATATAATTTTTTTTTTTAAAAAAAATACTTTTTCCTGAAAAAAGTGTTTTTTTTTTTTAAAAAAAAACAAATCCAAATAGACCCAAAATCCACCTATACCTCTTTGTACTGCTAATAGTTTCTGAAGGGCTGAAGACAAACAAACAACTGCCCCGAGTGATCATATCATAGACCGGAAGATCATGTTTTCGGTATTCGAGTACTCTTATAAAGTCATTTTGTTATGCGATAAATTAATAGTGGTAAACATATAATATAATTATGACGATGAAGAAAGTATAAATTATTAGATGCACCCAAACAAAAAATAGTTTTATTATAACCTTTCAGCAACGATCTCATTCATAATGTTATAACGTTAGGTAAACCATTAAAGTTTCGAGTTCCGAAACCCGAGCCCACCTTTCTATCCTTCCTGTGTGCATAGAAATAATGAGAGAGAGCAAAGTTGCTGAAGTTGGTATGCCGTGATGACCTTCAAATCTCAACTCGTATTGGGTGAAATATCTTGGCAAAAGCGACATGTTACGTTATTTCGTACCCAACAAATGTCAAGGAATAAATTCCTGCTATATTGTGAAAGTGGCATCTCCCTGCTCTCTTACCAATCTCCAATTTCTTCTCATCAATAATTGAAAGCAGAATCAACTTTGAATCCATTTAAGATATGAGCTTTTTAATTCAGGCGCACGCACAAAGTAAAGCTCCAGTGCTGAACCTTCCCAGTTTTTAAGTACAGTTACTTTACAGTAAGTTCCAAACTTTTAATTCAACTTGCTGTGGTCCACTACTTCATGGGATTAAGGATCCACACACAAAGTAAAACATTCACTATAACAAAGAGGAAAAAGCATATTTGCTCACACCTCCAGGATTATAATTATTTTTAAGTTCTGCACATGATTAACCTAGACTATGCCTCATCTAAATGAGATCATATGTTATATGGTTTGGCATTCTTGATACAACTTACTCTGGTATTCAGCCAGTGACTATGTTTTCTTTTAAGTAAGATCATTTTTTTGATATTTCACATTTTTCTTATACAAGAAAAGTTCAATTAGCGAATTCGACTATTAATTGATAAATTTCGAACGAAATGGCCGGCCTTACGTACAATCCAACCATCAGGTAAATCAAGCACTCAACCCAAAGTAAAAGGACTGTCTTGAGTCGCGTTCAACTTTAATTCTTATCACGAGACATTTTTGAAGGACGGTATTTGACGTTTTTAAAGTCAGCTCGTCTCTCCGCAATAAAAGAAAATGAAAAAGGACATCGAAAATATGTACTACAATCATCATGTACGTATTTGCCAGAAAAGGACGGGACCCTTGGGGTGCGAGCAATGTATGATGATTAGAAAAGAATCAAAGAAAAAGAAGATGGTTGGGGAGGGGGGATAGGCGTGGGGTCCATGCGTGGGGTTGAAGATGAGAAAATATACGTGGGGGAGGATAAGGCTGCCATTTTGAGTGATCACATTGTGTCGGGTTGGCTTTCAAACGTGGTGAGGTGGCCGACAACAGAATATTAGATCGCAGGTGCAGCTCCTGTGCAGCCCCTGACACCCACTGACCCACAGTTTTTTGGACTCTAACTGTTTCCTTACACAAATGAAACCCCAATTTTGCAATAATACAAGCTTTGTCACCATCTTCCACCTCTTAAAGTCTTGTATCATTTAAGCAAGAAGGACTTGATTGAGTGATAAATTGTGATTAAATGTTTGAGTTTAAACCTATGTTATTTTATTACAAATATCATTTGATTTTTCAAGCTTAAAGTATGCATTAGGACATATTACTGTATTACGGGATTTATAACTTAAGTTGAATCTAATTTGATGTTAGAAAATTGAATTTTTCGTTATAAATGAGATCCTGTATCACTATTATAACTACTCTAATTTCAAATTGGCATTATTTCGTTTGCCATGCACCAATTTTGGCACCATATTACCTCTAAACTTTTTGTCTTACCAAGTTGTACTAAGTGGGGTAATTGAGTTTCCATGAATGCAATGAACATTTCCAGGAGTCCTGATGTTTTGAGGTTTTCTTGTAATTAAGAAACTACATTTTGCAATTTCAATGTTCTTTAGTAGAACTAGCTAGTACATGTTAGTTTGACTTACAACATCATCTCTATCATTTTTATTTTCTTTCATTGTGATAATACATTCTCATAATATAATTCTAATCGGGTAAAATGCACATTCCCTCCTCCCCTCCCAGTGCCGGTAGTATATTTAATTAGCTTATTCTGTGTTTTAAAACCTATTGCATTATTTCCGTATATTTTCTAAAAGGTGGCACGTTATCCTTTATGATTTATTTAATTAGTTAATTACCTCTTTATGATTTGTTCTGTTTAGCTGATTTATGAAAGGGATTTCGTTTGATTAACACCTAAGCTATAAAAAGTGCATGCTTTTGAATTTCAATGTCACTTTTCTCTTCATCCGTTGTTTGCAGTGGCTGTTTGGTGGTCCTGCTTACTATTTCACCAACCAATTAGGAAGGAGCATCTCAGATCTTCAATCTTCACTTCATTTTCCACTGGAATGCCAAACCCTAATAAACCTTAAAAAGGGCCTAACAAATCGAGAATCATTTTCTGACCTGAACAAGAGGAAGGGGGGGATAATGAAAAAAAAGATCATCAACGATTTGTTGTTTACGTGGCACACGTGAATTCATGGTTGGACGCCATAATTGCTAGGGGCCCACAGAATTGATTTTGACCGTAACGCTTAAACCAAACCAAACATGAGTATATATTTTCTTTTGGCCAAAAAACAAGATTATATTTGAAGCTCTAATGGTCTTGTGAAGCTAAGTGATTATAAATTAAGCAATGATCAATCATGACTTAAAATTTTATCAGTGTGTGTCTTTGTGTTATCATATTTATCATTTTAAAGTGAGTCTAATAATTTATTCTTGAGTCTAACCTATTCTTGCATATATATTACTTCGCCATCATAAAGAAAAGATTAAATATTAAAATTTAGGATTATTTCTTTCTTAGCATGCAATTCATATGAACTTGTATCTAGGTAAGTAAATTGGTAGGGTTGGATGGTTATATAAACCATAAAACTTGTCAATGACAAGAAAACTAATTAATTAATCTTATCATAACATTATCAATTAGTAACCTTAATTATAATATAAAGAATTGATCTTCAATCATCATGTGAGACAAATGAAGATCTAATAAAGATTTATAATACCAATGTTTTTAAGGGCATCTTTGTGGATGTTAACATCAGAGCATGCAAAGCAAAGACGTGATAAATTTATATAATAAAAGATTAGCCTGGTAAAGACATAATTTAGAGCTTCATTTCAAGTAGTTCCAAAAGATTGGATACCATTTTGACTAATTGAAACACCTCGAAATATTGAAAGATCCTAGGATCAATCACTTTAAAAGATATACATGGGCCACATCAATAATCTCCAAATCTTGAATTTTAGCAGAAAATCTACTTTTCGGCTGTTTTTTATCTAACTAATGATCATAGGCAGGGAAATGAGTAGTGTGGTTTTTAAAGAAACCTACTCTTTAATTCTTTCACTGTATAAACACTCGGTTAATTGTAGTGCTTAGGTAACAACTTATTACTGTTGATTATTTGAGATTCAAACTTATAATATAAAATCTTTCATGTCAAGTATTTCTTAGCCTTTGATTGATCTAGAGAAAGGTTGTGAGACTCCTTCTTTTTCTTTTTTTTTTTTTTCCCTTTGGGGTAAGAGTGATACTTTGTTACACCACGAAATTTATAGTTTTAAAATGAATCTAGCTTAGTATTGAGTGAATTTCTCTATCTCTCTCTCTTTTTGAAAAAAGGCAAAAGATACACTGTAATTTACAAGTCCAGCAGGATAATGCCACTAAAAATATGAGAAATATTGCCGCATTATTGAAATTCCACCTTCTTTAGCATCTCTCATCAATTGCAACAATAGTTAATAGTGTCATAGAAACATCTTTTTTTAACCCCAAATGGCTCAATTTTTTGTTCAATAGGCCTTCCTCATTGTAGCTGAATCAAGCTAAAAAGTACTGAACTTAATTAACATTAATTGAAAGGATTTATAATAATCAATCTAAATTACCTCAATTTTATCCTTTTCAGAAGCTTCTGACTTTCACCTGATTCTAGATCCAATTAGAAATTCTAGTAATGAACCTAAATTTATAATCCTTTTGGAAGCTTGTAATCGTGTCACCAAAATCTGAATTCGAAAGAAGACTTCTAATAGTGAAGTGAAATGGGACAAAAAGAAAAGAAAAGAAAAGAAAATTGGGCCAAGGGAACAATCTGCAAATTAAATTTGCAACTAACTCTGATCTCATACCATTAGCATTACGGTGTCTAGCCATGGCTTCCTAACTCCTAAACATATGCAAAAGGGAAAAAGCTAAAATTTGCCTTCCCAAATCAAGAAATTCTCAACACTGAAAATTATCGTCGAAAGAAGATATATATATATATATATATATATATATATATATATTCATATGTGAGAAAAGGTGAAAGGTTGCCATTCTTTTCAAGAAACAATTCCTACAATGTTGATTATTAAAAATGAAAATTCATGTAATATTTCGTACTAAAACAATTACATATTGTTGACATCTCGTGAAGAGGAGAACAAATATTTGTGTGAGATGGGAAAATATAGACACATAAATTGTGGAAATTATTCTTCCAATTTCAAGCTATACGATATGTCTACATAATCTCCCCTTGAGGCCAATTATATTACAAAATTGTCAACTTAATTAGCGTCAGCCGTTACTATTTACACTCGAAGAAGGACGTGAAAAAAAAGGAAAAAAACAAAGAAAAAAGAATTATCTTCATGGTGGCTTCAAAAGCTTGAGAAATCATCAATCATGCCAACAAAGGAGCATGACAATGCATCTCCTTATTATGTAAAGCCGAGCCCTCTGCTCTCTTAGAACTCCTCCAAGTCTTCTGCTTGCAATCCTTCCCTTGGAGCCTCCCATGGTGGTGTTGTTCATCTTCATCTTTTGTAGAGAAAAGTAGTATGTATTGTGTGTTGTAGTACGGAAATCTATATAAGAATTCAAGTTCTTGTAAGAGAATTTTTTTTTTTTTGTGTGTGTTTATGTGTTGAAATTTTTGTTTGAATGGAATGCAAGTGCAAGGGTGTGGGGGTTCTTATAAGGTGTTTGTGGTGTGGTCCTGGTTTGCATTGGTCTACGAAATAGCCAACTATGGGGCTCAAAGGGGCGTGCTAATGCCCCCTAGCTCACCGAACAGTCCCATTACCCATCCCCATCACCCCCCCCCCCAAACAAAAAAACCCCCCAAAAAAAAAAAAAAGAAAAGCCCAAGAAAATTTATATAAAACGATCTCTTTCTCTCCCCTATTTAACAAGGGACATTTCATTGCTAATTAAAGGCAGATTAGAAACAAAGATCCAACCCTAATTAGAGACAAAATACTGACTGAACTTTACTTAGAGACGATTAACTTGAAAACGAATGTTTTTTGTCACTAATTTACAATTTTCTAGTAGTTTGATTACTAGTAATTGGTGGATTTGAGATGAAAATTTTGAGACGAAAATTGTCATCTCAAATTGAGATGGATTTTAAAAAATTTGAACGAAATTTTCTTATAAGTTAATATATATTTGAGGTGGAAATTTGAGACAGAAAATTTTTCATCTCAGTTAGAAACAGAATTTTTCTTTTCAAAATTTGATATGAGGGTTTTTTGAGATTTAAAATTTTCACCTTCAATTCCATCTCAAATCTATTTTGAGACAGAATTTTTTAGATTTGAGACGAAAAATTTTCATCTCAAATCCTAAATTCTTTTGTATTGTTTTATTTTTGTGACTAAAAATGCTCTAATTTATTCATATATATTTTTTAGCAGAATTGAAATCAGAAAGCATATGTAAATAATATATACAAATTAAGTATATGCAAAGTATATAGGTGTCACTGCTGAGTCATCCTCTTTAAACTAATTTTGTCCAGGCATCACCCACCAACATAATGGGTCAGCCGTCACTAAGATAAGGTGGCAAATTTCTATGGTTTATTATGAGCTACCCTACAACATGTTGATAATGAGGTGATAACTTTGGTCGCATGAGCAATATTTTCTTTTCTTCTATGGTCTTGTGCATGCATTTCCTTTTAGCTCTTTTGTTGGATCCACCTACACCGCCAATAATAGTAGAAAAGTTCACTTGAGAGTCCTACTTCATAAACCGCACTTAACTAACCTTCTTTAAGGATAATGACTTATATGATGAATCTTTTGACCAACATAATTGCATATATATATATATATATATACACACACATGTGTGTACATATGTACATATGTATATATGTATATATATATATGTATGTGTGTACATACATACATACATACATATATACATACATATGTGTGTGGTTTTTGTGTGTGTGTGTGTGTGAAAATTACTTTTAGTTTGATGAAAAGCCAGGTCAAATGCTAATCTTGAAGCATGACTGCATGAAGAGCCAGATACAATTTCGTAAGAATTACAGGACAAAATAATATTGCTACCCCTAAATGAAGTTGTTATCGACCTCGCATGTTTTGTGTGATGAGATATTTTTTGATTGCTAATATATTTTAATCTTTTATAGTGGTAAAATTTTGATCCATAAATTTCAAAAAGAACCTTTTATTAGTCCCCAAGTAAAATCGTATTCCAGGAGTATGACCCCTCATGTCACTAAAATTAAAATGGGAAAGTATATTTTATCATTGTTCTTTTAAAACTAATTGTGTTTCTCAAACATGTTCTTTTGTTAATGTTTGAATATTTGGCTATACCACATAATAACTTCAAGTTAGTTCTCTATTATTCTAATTATAAATTCTTCAAAAATTTGAACGAATTATTATGTGAAGTTCATAAAAGTAACTAATTGGATCCGAAAAACTTACCAAAGAAATTACATGATTAAATAATCCGAACACTAATAGACTTACATAAATATATTGGTCCAGTATGTTTTAGAAAGAAAATATTGGGATCCATATATATACTTATCATCACTGAATTATTCTAGATAAACTAAAAGTATTTCGAAATATTTCTAAAATTATTTCGAAATATTTGTATGATATTAATAAAATACTATCCATTTAATGATTAATGTGGATCCATTCGTCAGGGTAAGTATATATATTGAGGTCCACAGAGTGTTAGCTGAACTTATTTTTGGTGCTTATAAGCAAAAAAAAAAAAACTGACACCTTAAAATAATTTTCCGTTAGTTGCCAAAGAAAAATGGTAGAAATATCGGTCAAAACCTCACGTGAACCTCCAAATACCATGCCATATATATATTCTCAACATTTCGATGCACAGAAACCCAATGCGGTTCATCTCAAGGTTGCTTGCAGGGTGGGACGCTGTAAGTACACTTGACGTTGTCGAGGTTGTAATTTTCTTTGATCATGCTAATTAGAAATGCGATTAAAATACTTTGATGTATGTTTATTATTTGTTTTGTTCGATTCAAGTTTCTTATTTTTGAACTTTTTTGTTTTCTTTGAATTTTTATCTAAAAGTTATTTTTTAAAAAAAGAAAAGTCAAACGAACAGAAATCGCCCCTGGTTTGTATGGGTGATGCAACAAAAAGGCTCATGACCTAAACAAGAGATTGTTTAGTTTATACATAACTAGTATTTTAGGTGTCCAAGTTTCGCGTGGATCAAATCCTTTTTTTCTCATTTTTGTCGAGAGAATTTAATACGCTAATTTAATATTAGGATCAACATATAATATTAAAACTTTTTTAGATCGTTTTACCAAATGAACTTTTGAAAAAAATATTTATGTAATCCCCTGCCACATTAATTCTGTATGAGATTTGTATACACCTTATAATGGCTTGGGTTTGCTACTACTATCATCACGAGTTTAAACATTTTAGGTTAGTTGATTAGGTTCAATTGTGGTAGCACGTCAATAATTGCGCAATAATTGGGCATGAATTGTTTCAGGTTGTTCTTTTCTATTTGTGTTTGGCTAGTCTTTAAAGGGCAGAAGTTTGTATTTGGCTAGTCTTTAAGGGGCAAAAGTTTGTTTGTATTTGGCTAGTCTTTAAGGGGTAGAAGTTTGTAATACCCTCTCACATTGTTCTGAGGGGGAAGAAGTCTGTAACACCCTTTCATATTGGTTCTGTATGAGATTTGTGTGTACTTTATAATAATTTAGGTTCTGTATGAGATTGTGTGTACTTTATAATAATTTAGGTTCACTATTTCTACATTGGTTATGCATTTTATAATAACTTAGGTTCACTACTATTGTCAACACAGATTTAAGCAATTTGGGTTAGTTGATTAGGCTCAATTATAGTAGCAAACCGATAATTGGACCTAGGTCGTTACAATTTAGGTTTTAGAGATACGTAAAATGGGAATACTCTTTTTGCTTGTTCACTAATTAGCCATTGCAATTTCTCCAAAAGAAAAAAACCTTAGCCGATGCAATGTACGAGAGGGAAAAAGGAAAAAGATATAGAGAAGTCAAAGACATGAATTTTTATGCACTTTCTTGTAGGGATAGCAATAGTACTCATTCCGCCTCATTCTGTAGGAGCACCTTAGGGGTTCGAGTAGGGTTTTTGGCCATAAACTCTATTCAAGGTGGGGCGAGGTCCTTTGCCCCTACCTAATGTAGGGGCAGATAGAGGTAGAGGTTTATTGACCTTGCCTTATCCCGCTCCACCCTAGTATACGTGTGTGTGTGTGTGTATATTATCTAACTATATATTTATAGTTTTATTATAATTATTATATTAATGAAAATTTTTCTAATTTAATGGTTAAAATTTCTTGTGTCACTTAATCACTTTGAAGACCAAAATCTCCTTAACAACACTTTGCAATGTGTTCGTGTTAGGATTTATTTATATGTTATTAATAGGTAAGGTTTTAATCCGATTTTACCCAGCGTAGGCTAGTGGGCTTTTTTTTTTTTTCATTCAATAGGGGTAAGGATAGTGCTAGAGATTTATCTTGATATCAGATATATCATAATGGTAGAGACAGGGATAGGGATTTTTTACTAGGTGCCAAGTAAAACTTAACAAATCCAGCCCTTACTCTGCTCTATTGGAAACACTATTTTCTAGACATTATGGAGTAAGAGGTCTAGAACAATAAAAGAAGAATTCTTTTTACATAGTTGCCGCAAATTACACCATACATTCAAAATATGGTGTACCTAAAGAAGTATGGTACATCGCCAAATAAATCTCACAATCCAACTGTCGGATTAACGTGAAATTTAACCAGTTCACTCTCCTCACACCGGCAAACACAACACAAGAATCTGATTGTCGATTGGACACCGATAATGCCTCCGCTTACGAGTTCTGAAATCGTTAACAGATTATGAATATATCATTCATAAGTTGTAAACATATCGTTCACAGACTGTGAACATATCTTAATGAGTCGTACACATGTAATTTATTTTTTTGGATATATGATATAAAACTTTTGAACATATAATCTAAGAATAATAGATAAATAGAAAACAATTAAACGTTTTGAACATAAAGTATTAAACTTATAAACATAAAATATGTGATTTTTAGATAATTAAAAGTTGTGAACAATATAAAAATTGTGAACTTATAATAACAAAGTCGTGAACATGCTACTATAGAATGCATAAAACTAGATCAATGTACAATATTTAGGGTATACGGTATCTAGTCCCCATAGTTGCATATGTTATGGTGATTAATCCTTTTGTTTTATTACTTAAATATTATTTTGTAAGAGCTTATGATATCTTAAATTATGTAATGGCTAGTTTAATTTATATGATGTTCATTATTTTAATAGTTTTTATTGACAGTTTTAATTGGAAAAGGTGAATTTGTCGAAGTTGAAGGGCTAAAACAAATATTAATAAATTGTATTTAATTTGTTTTATTCGGAAAAACAAAAAGAGTAGAACAAAGGAATTAGACGGAGGAAAAAGTAAATTACATTAAAAATTCCATAACTAATTTTTCCACTTTGCTTATTTAATATTTTCGAAGGTACATATTTTAACTGTTACTCCCGCTCATATTAGCCTTTGTCGATTTCAAAAAGTTTTAGGGTTCAATAGAAATGTAGATATAAATTATGTAGATAGATACTTAAGATTTAAGAAAGTAATCAAGTCACTAACTCTGGACCTATTTGGATTGGCCTTTTATTAGGAAAAAATATTTTTTCTAAAAAAAGTACATTTCTTTTTTAGTAACTATTTGGCTTGACTTAAAAAAAAATCTAAAACTCTAACTACAAAATAGAAAAGAGATATATACACGAGAAATAAAGAGAATATAAATAACAAGGAAAGAGAGAAAATATAAGAGAGACGAAGGGAGAATATTTTATTGCTCCTCTTGATAGTCGGTACTTAGTACGTCATATAAGTTTACAATATAGAGACTCCTATTTACAAGAGCAATACAATAGTAACTTACATAAGACTAGAATTCACATTGAGACAAAATACTTAAACTCATCCAACTTTATCTCATAAGAGTTCAGATAGTCAAGAAGCTTACGTACAACTTTTTCAGAAGTTAAAATTTTCAACTTTTAAAAAATATATATTTTTTAAAAAATTGCTTCTAAAAAAAAAATTCAAAAATCCCTCTTTCTCGTTCCTCCCAAATCACCTAGCACTGTAGTACAGCAACTTCCGTGACTCTGCTTAGAAGATCCCACGGTTACGTATCGTTTCTTGGCCCGCTGCTTTTCTGAATAAAATGTCACCATTTACTAATTTTGAGGAGGCATCTACTTATGCTTACCTTAGAAGGTGTCTAATAGTTTCACACGATGGATAAATTTTAAGTTTTAAGATCAGGGCATGAGCTTGGTGGATATTTTATTTAATACTCCAGAATTTTAAATTATTTCTCTTACCATTTCGATGCATCTTCACCAATTAATGATGGAAGCACAAGCAAACGAGGTGTTGAGAAAATCGAGTTGTCTTTACCTGGATAAATAAGGATTAACTTCCAATGTTGATATACAAGATTTGGGGATTTCGGATTGGTGTGGTGAATTCAGTTATCAATGACATCTGTCAAACGAAAAATCTCCTGCGCTCATTACAATTTTCACTTGTTTGTCGTCAGAAAAATTGTCAAGTAAATTTTTATGAAGATAACCAAGCAATCAAACTACACAAGAATGTGCCTTAGACACCAAAGTATCTTTGATGAATAATCTAACTATACTACTAGGAAACTTCCCGCCAATATTCATTTTACCTATACTAAATATGTTCCTCCATAAAAAATTGTCCATTGTGAATTCTTCTATTGTGCTCGTATTTTGGCAATAATAATTCCAAAAAATAACTTAAAGATCGTTGCTTGCAAGCTTTTCCCTTTGCCCAATCTGTTTCCCCAAGTATATTCACCATTCCTCATTCCATAGATAGGACTAAAAGTTACTTTAGATTTACTTTTCAAGATAGTTTTACATGAATTAATGAAAATTCTCTCAAAGCATTATAATAAAATGAGGAGATTTACAGTAACAAATTATCCATAGTATTTTATTATTATTGTATTAATAGTTATTAGATTTCAATCATAATATGATTAGATATATTCCCGTTGTATATATTATAATATTCATACATGTTATCTCATTGGTAAAATTAAATATATGTGAAGTTTTTTCTTAAGGAAACATTGACCACGATACACAATCTTATGCAGCTGGGCAAACATAATTTGAAGTTTGGGAAGTCGAGGGATGGGGGTTAATGCGCTAATCAACTGAAGTGCATGTGTGAACCATAACCAAAGCCTTCCATGCATGCGGGATTCGTAGTGGAAAAAAAAAATACATACACACTTATATATATGTGTGTGTGTGTGGGGTGGGTGGGGCGCTAAACAAGATCAGGGGCGCGTCACACACGAAGATTCCGTGGTTGATACGCCGTCGCTCGTGCTATACTCAACATTAATGTAAGAAACTCTTTTTTTTGGCTAGATTAATGTAAGAACGTTTTTATCTGTCATTATCTCATTCTTTTATGATAACACTTCTGTCATATATGTGCTTTCAAACTCGTTATTATCCAGCCCATATGCTATAAGGAATGTTGTTGATACTCTCGTTGTTATAAAAAATATTGCACAATTACTTTAAATTAAAAAGTTTTGTATTATTTATAGCATAAAGGGTACTAACGAATTTTTAATATTCAAGAAAACTTTGAATTTGATAAATGAAAGCACGAAATAATGATATAAAATATTTAATCATAATATGAATAGGTTGTAGGTCCATATATAAGTCTCACCTCAAAACTATTTTCTCTTTAATGTCTATATTATGTTAGTAATGTACGAGACCTCTAGCTAGCTAGCCATGACATGAGTGAGGGTTACTGATCATATTTTATACATATATATAATATGATAATGTTCTAACGATTCATTTTCGTCTTCACCACACGTTATGATCTCTTCAAAGCCTCCAACAGCCAAGGGAGCACTCAGAAAGCTCTTCCAATGAATATTTTAACTTTGTAGATCGAAATGAATTATATATAGAAGTTTATTGAGCATACCTTTAAAGGGTTGATACATGAATATTTATATATATATATATATATATATATATATATATATATGAAAGGATGGTACAAGTGACATATTTAACCTTTACATAATATACACTAATATTTATACATTGATACACTAATTTTTCCTAAATTTGAGTGGGCTGAGACACGAAGATTGTGCTTCAGTTCTTGAAAACGAGCTCATAAGAGAGCCTTGGTGAAGACAGTTACCTATTTAAAAATATTAAATTGTTCACGTACAAGTTTTAAACAAATTACACTATATGTAAGGGAGTGTATTAAGTATAATATATAAATATAACCAAATCCTCTCTATAAGTTCAAACTTTAAAATGAGGTGGTAATTTAATATTATATTCTTTGAAATTCTATGCATGCTTACATGCTTATAGGATTTCGCAATATTTGCTTAGCAAAGTAAGTTTGCTTAAACCAAAGACCAATAACCTTCTTGATTGAGTAAATGACAGTGGGTTTTATTGTACGAATTAATAGGAATTGCTTATTAATAACATGCATGTCTTGATCCGCCCAAAAAAAAAAAATGCATGTCACCGCCAACGGTTTTTTGCTTTTAGAAAGCAAAGTTTACCTAGGTTTTGACAAAATGACAACGTTTCTTGGTATAGCAAATCGGTAATCAACTTGCAATGATCTTGGCTAAGCATAATCTCAATTAATCCCAGTACCATTGATAATTGTGTAACATTTTAGAAAAGAAAAGAAAAACAATTTTCTGTTGCGAAAATTAAAATTATTTCAAGAATTGGACTGAACTGGTAAATTAATATGATATCCAAAATAAACAGAAAGATCATGGCTTCAAATTGCTATATATTTTAGTGGAATACGCAGCTAGTCTACAAGTAAGGTTAATTCAATTTGACATGCATAGGTGGAAGACGAGTTGAAGATAACAAATAAATAAATAGAAAATTTTAATTTAATAGCTTAAATCCCTTATCTGACCATTTAGATTTTTAAATAATGTGATATAAAAATTATAGGAATTGTAAGGACGGATTGAAATGGCAGAACTCTTAGAGCTGATGTTTCAATTTTCTCAGAAAGTTCCTCTGGCTTTCGTAAAGAGCCCTTATCTTTTCGCTGGGTAGAAAACGTGGTGTTGTAGAACGTGTTGTAAAGAAGGGGATTTGATGAACGGATGAGATGGTCTAATATCAGGACTTCTCTCATAATGATATGACCGTTTAAGACAAAAAACAAGAAAAAGACTAAAGCGCTTTGTAAGGTCATTATATGTTATGTCCATAGCAAATTGGTCTTTCTGATAAGAATCTGTAATGATTTGTTACATTAGAAATAAATTCTTTTGTGTGTGATTTTTAATTTTAAGGGGTTTCTTACCTAAAAGACTAATCTTTTGAAATGGACTTTTTCTTTGGGAATAAATTGTTATATTAGTGCTTTTGTTGAGAGTGGCTCCATAGAAAGGAGATTATACGTTGGATTACGGTGTAACATTTTAGAATGTGGTAAAGTAACACACTTAATACTATCACAAAGGAAAGCGCAACCATCAATCAATATCAATAGAATACCACATTGAAGATTGATAGATAAGTGCAGTAGCCAAAGGGGAAAGGTCTACTATCGGGCATTCAATGTCGATAGGCTAGTCCGACATCACAACGTGGACGTGGCCCTTTAAAAGGGGTAGAAGGTAATGATTTTCCACATTGAAAATCTCAATTAGTTGTGAGTAGTTCTTAAATTCAAAGGGTTTCCCACATAGCAGACTAGTTTTTGGATGAACTCTTCCTTTAGACTTATCCAACCTATTCTTGTAGAATCTCGTTTGGGTTGGTTACATATCCAACCTATTTTTCTTTTTTTTTTTTATGGTTAGAGGGACTCCCAAGTGTCTTTTATCTATAAGAGCCTTCGTATTCCTCTTGTATAGCCTGAGTCCAACACTGATATTTGGCAACTTCCTTGTAGAAAGTATGATTAGGATGATGATGAGGGTTGTGTAGCTAATACAGAAGAGGAGCTAAGCAGTCAATTTTTGACCTAGTCAGTAAAGGATTTTTGGCGTACAGGGGCTAAATGTTGATAAGGTTCAAAGGATAGACTACTACATGGCTGGAAGAAAGGGTTTTATGATGATGTTTGAGATTGTGAAAATGGCTAAGATAGAGTGGGAGAATGATTAGGTGACACTTGGTAGAATAGGGGTATAAGAAAAAGGAGATGGGAAATTAGGATAGATAAAGGTAGACGGGAAGAGCATTCATTTAATGAAACAATGGGTGCAAACTCTGGACTGTCTATCTGGATTGAGAAATGACACAAATAGGAAGGTACTAAGGAATGAGAGATGATGGTGCAAGGTATGAGGGAATAGAATTCTAGGAATAAAACTAAGACAATGGAATTGAAGGATTAGTGTTTGGTGGACAGGGAAGAATTTACTCATTAGATCTCAAATGTCTAGAAATGTAAACCTTAAGAGATTTAATATCTAAGCATTTAAGGCTCCTAAGACTTGATAATCAGGTAAAGATGAGTAAAGTAGCTCATTGGCTGATTTATGGTATAAGTTTGGGGATGTCATTCTGTTAATGAGATAGTTAGCCATAGACAATGCCTCTAGCCAAAATGCAGGGTAAATGGTTTTGATGTAATAAAGCAGGCAGTTTCTAAAAGATGTCCATGCTTTCTCTCTCTATTTAGAGGTATAGGGGCAAAATGTTTGGTGTAGAATGTGTTTTGATTATAGATAAGTTTGGAAATTATAATTAATAAATTCAGTCCCATGGTAATGATTTTGATTGTAGATAAGTTTGAAAATAATAATTTAGTCTTATGGTTAATCCTAATAATTTGTGAACTAGATTAAAACTATGTTTAAATCATGAAATGAAATGTGAGAAACATGAATTTCTTATTTGCATTTTAAATTTTAGAGCTATTCATATCTTTTACAATCATCCATACAAAGGCAACATAATATTTATATCCTTTATTTGAAAGAATAAGGGTCAGGCTCAAACATCTATATGTATAATATGAAAATGAACAGTGGAGATAGATGTAGACAAATAGTTCTCCGTCATAACTACATTTATACCTGTGCAATGTATGAGATAATTTTTTAAAATTAGAAATAATTTTGTTTAGAAGAATAGAAAAGAACTTTTAAACAATATAAAAGTAAACACGGGCAATATATATGTATAAAATATCATGTGAAAGTATAAGAAATAACACATAAAAAATCATCTGTTGAACAAATTGATTTGAAATTGGACAAATTCTCAATGATAGGTTTTTATATAAGAATCACAAAACTAAAAGAAGGATAAGATTCATCTAAATGTAAAGTAAAAATGAGATTTAAGTATATTATCATATAATAAATATTAATTATTTATTACTTTAAAAATAATAATTAGGATACTATAATATAGATTAAAAAATGTTTTATAACAAATATAAATAGAAAGTCATTTATGTCTATATATTATACATATATATATATATATATGGATATTTATATATATTTATTTATTTTTGTCTCCCAAAGTACATATGTTTTTATTGCAAATACAAAACATATTAAGTTCCCAATATTTTTATTTTGAATAGAGACCAAAGTTTCTTTATAGCAAATATCAATAAAAGCACAAACAATATCATGCACCCTAAGAATCATATACTTGGGGAGAATGGTACACCTTTTGGTATGTGTGATACTCTTGCCTATATCTAATTAAAAAAATATATATTCTCATTTACTCTAGGATGTCTTTCCCTGTTTGCAAGTCTATACTTGATTCTCTTATCTCCCTCCCTCTCTTTCTCCCCTTTGCTGTATTATCTCTCCTCCTCCTTCTATCTCCTCTTCATCTCTCTTCTTTGCAACTTGGCTTAGAGATCGGATGATGACGATTACGACTACATCTCGATGGCGATGACTACGTCTCTATGTGTGATGGTGATTATTGTGGTAGCAGGTGGTTTTTCCAGATATGTGAGTGTGTGCTCTCTCTGTGTGTGTAATAAGGGCTGTGGTTGTGATGGTGTTGTGTGAATGTGTGTATTATGGCAGAGAAGGTGTTGGGTTATGGCTCAAAGTTCAAGCCCATACAAATTAGGAAAGAGTTTTAATGAGAATTAAAATTCTAGTTATGGTAAGAGTCTTAATTATGATAGGACTGATAGATGAGGAAATCCTTTATCTTGAAGGACAGGGAAATCTCCTCTATAAATAGGACTCTTGTATTAGTTGTATAAAGTGTGCCTTAGGACCACACCCTATGGGGGCTGTGGGTGAGAGAGAGAACCTAAGAGCATCGAGAGTGTCTTATATTCGTTCTAGTCATGTTGAGGATAGAACCATTATAAGAACTCTGTGGGGAGGGTTTAAACTTTTCTGTCCGTGCAAAAAGTCATCACCTGAGTTGTAACCATTATTATTGAATAGTGGAATTTATCCCAGAGGGGATCGTGGACGTAGGCAGAGGGCCGAACTACGTTTAATTGTGCGTATTCTTTTCTCGTTACTCGTGCTTTAATTCCGCTGCGTGTGTGTGTTATGCATCCTCGATTTTCCCAACAGAAGGAGAAATTTTTTTTTTTTTTTGTGTTGTGAGCTTTGTTTGGCTAAGGAAAAAAGGTTCTCGTCTCTTCTTCTTCTTCATTTTTTGTATTGATGGCAGTCATCAATTACATCTGGTGAAGAAGAAGCTTAATGGTTAAACATTGTTAAGCTGGGAGTTGTTCAATTTTTTTCTCTTTTTTTTTTTTGATTTGGAAAATGAAAAGATTCAAACAAAAGCATAGATTTTTTTCCAGATTTGTAACAGATCCATGTGTGAGTCATGAACATGTTGTTTGTCATTGTGAACGTTCTCATTTAAGATTGTG
This sequence comes from Cordia subcordata, assembly GCA_028554755.1. NCBI lineage: Eukaryota > Viridiplantae > Streptophyta > Magnoliopsida > Boraginales > Cordiaceae > Cordia > Cordia subcordata. The sequence goes on from JAPTOF010000020.1 coordinate 7,530,549, forward strand.
AACATTTTGTTCAAAGTTATGAACACGTTGGTTATAAGTTGTGAATATAAAATATTAAACTTGTGAATGCATTGTTTATAGGTTTGAACGTACTGAAGATAGGCTATGAACTTGTCAGCTGTGTATTGTAAATATATAATGTAAAAGTTTTGAACATAAAAAGTAAAAGTTGCAAATAATTAAATTTATGAACATATCATATAAAAATTCTGAACAATTAAAATTTTGAACATAAAGTATTAAAATTATGAAAACGTAATATAAATATGTAAATAATTAAAAATTATGAATATGTATTATAAAAATTATGAACTCATAACAATTATGAATATATAGTATAAAGATTATAAACATATATCTGTAAATAATTAAAAACTATTGAAATAATTAAAAATATTAAAATTGTAAATATATAATATGAAATTTGTAAAAAGAAAGTTGTGGATATATAATATTAAAATTGTGAATGTATGAAATATATATTTTTTAGCAATAATTTTTTATTTTTTTAAATTTAAAAATAAAATATAAAAAAGAAATTAAACAAAAAAATTAAATTTTATTTGTTTTTCTCTTTCCTCTTTCTTAGCACAAGCTGCACTATTTTTTTTTTGGTTGGATTGGCAAACGTCTGCAGTCTGCTAGCTAGAGCGTGAAAGTCATGCGGCGGACGGTGCATATACCTAGTGTTCGGGCCAGGAAACCTCTAGGCTTGAAGAGGTCTCCGTTGTTCTTTAGAAGCAAACAGGGCCCATATGAAGAGCCACATGTTGAAAAACCCATGGTCAAGGCCCGGGCCTCAACGTCGCTCATCATGGTAACGGTCATGGATAAACGTCATGGATAAACTTGTCTTATCCAAAGGATATATACAAAGAAGATGAACGATATCTTGAAAGCATATCCAAACAAATTATTGTTATTAACATATGAAATTATTTATAAAACTCCCACATAAAAAAGAATTATAAGTGCATAAACTTTATAAATTATTATGATTTAGCAACAGACTTGATTCACTATAAGTAAATCCAGTACATTTGCAAAAGATGAAGTAAAAATTAACAAAAGTCAAAGGAATTTATTTTTTCAAAAACTCTTTTGGCTTAAAAGAGAGCCTTTGAGAGGGAAAATAGAACAGAGACCATATATCTGAACATGAGAATATTTAATATATAATTTTAATTATTTTTTATTAAAAATTTTATATTAGTTTGGTATAAAATTGATTGCAAAAATTTTGTTGGATAGATATGATTTACAATTAGTACTAATTAAGAATTAAAATATATTTTAAGTAATAAGTTTTTATTTGAATAAAAATAATATTCATTTCAATTTTAAAAAATTAAATACTTTGTTGAAAGGGTTAAAAAATTAACACGTGACATGAACTTAGAAGGTATGTATATAATATATATATATATATATATATATATATATATATATATATATATAAAATATGTATCGGTTGTCCCGAAGGAGGAGGATAACTTTTCTTCCTAATGAACATAATGTACCTTCGGACCAGAAAAATGAGGAATTATATCTTGGGCCTTCCTCTTGGGCTCAGTGCTTCGACATATTTGACTAGAATGATTTGGATAGCATGGCATATTGACAGATCTGCTAGCTTAGAATCGGTGCTAATTGTTTTTGTGGATGAGCCTTTATAGTCTTTGATTGTTTATATTAATGAATGGACTTCCTTACTCAGTAAAAACAAAAAGTTAGCTCCCACAAATCATTATGAATTTTGTATATTGTATCACATTAGTTGGAAAAGTTATAAATAAATGGTTTATAAATGACTGTTATGATTTGAGTAACAAATCTATAAATCATTTTGAACGGGTGAATTTGAAGGCTTAATAGTTATTTATAAATGTATGACTCTAATCCCAATTTTGCCTATGGAATTTTGGTGTTGCAAAATCTAGATAAACCATTTGCTCTTTCAATTTAAATTTCTATCATGGCTTAGTTAAACTACAAGAAGATGGACTTTCATGTCAATGTACATCAAAATTTTCCACGGTTACGAGTAATTTTCTTTTTTTTTTTTTTGGGTCAAATAAGCAAGTGATTCTCATCGACTAAATTAGACAAGGAGTAGCACTTGTCTTGGCCAAATTAGGCATCGTTTTTCTTTTTCTCTTTTTTTTTTTTTTTGGGCTAAGTAAGCAAGTAAATTGTTACCATTTACAAGAAATAGTCATTGTTGCCATTTGCTTGCTTTTGTTACTACTTCTGATTTTTTTTTTTTCTTTTTGACATACTAATAAAAGTGCTACAGATTGTGAGAACCTATAGTTTTCATTCCACTCGAAGAAGGAAAAAGTAAGCAAATGAAAAATTGAGTAGGCACCACCAAATTATGCGATCTTATTTACACAAGAACGTTTAGGCCCAGTTAGAGTAGGCTAGTGACAGAATAATTATTACCCGGGAATGTGATAGTTGTATTCTGTAATCTGTATCCACATCGTGCGTTGAAGATCAGGGGCTCAATGGACCAAGCATGAGTGATGCCATGGACAGATGTACATTTATTTATATATAATTAGAGGTGTTTATTCTAAAAGAAAAAATTATTTTATAAAAATAAAAAATAAACACCATATTATTATGAAAATTAACTAAAATAATGAAAGAAATAAAGGCAATATAGATAGGGAGAGAGAGAGAGTGAAAATATAAGTGAGAAAAGAAGAGTATTTTAGTTTTTCTTTTGATACTTGATACTAATTTAAAATGCAGAGACCTCTATTTATAGAGGTGATACAAGAGTGTTACATATTGTTACAATTTACTTCAATTTAAAATATATATAAGTAAATCTAACTCCATCACGTGACAATCTAGATAATTTTGAACTATATCTAGAGTTTGGATAATAATAAACTAACTCAAAGAAAAATATCTACACTAATTTAATAATTTCAATATTTATCTCTTAAAAATATGCCTTACTAGGAAAAACCCATTGCAACTTGGTTTACTAACCCCCTTGTAGCTTGGTATCTCTTGTTAATCAGGACCACCTTCGTTCTAGGGTCACAGATTTTATTGTGCTGTGTAAGAACTGTACTTATATGAAGCACTGTGCACCTTAGATGAGATGAAAGACACGTACTTTAAAAAATTTTGAAATCTCTCATTTTGTTCTCTTCCTCTCACTCTCTTCCTCTTTCTTCTTTCTGTCTCTCTTCAGCAAAATCAAACCGTCCGATTTTAAATCGAACATCACCATCATGATCATCATCTTTGCGCGACCATAACGATAGTCTTCAATCTCCATGTCGATTTTGTTTTCTCTTTGATGCGAGTTGTCGTTGCTATTCTCTTTCTCTCTTTTTTTTGTAGTTATTTTCTCAAATCTATAACAAGAGATCCGTGTGTGTGTCATGGTGGTGGTGGATAGAATATGGTTGATGTATATGAGTGAAAGGGTGGAGAATTTGATTGTCTAACAAATGATAAAATAATGCAAATTAAGTGTTTGATCTTTTGAATAAATCAAATTCATCTATTCTCCGTATTATAGTTTTGAATATAATATAAGAATTTTGAACATATAAAATAATAGTTTTGAACTAAGAGTGTTAATTGATTAGATATCACACTTATTCATTTTGAACCAATACCATATTGGTTTTGCACACTTATTTATTTTGAACCAATAGTGTATTGGTTTTGCACACTTATTCATTTTTAACCAATAGTGCATTGGTTTTAAACATATAGAACAATAGTTTTGAACTAGAACAGTTAATTGATCAGATATCACTCTCATTCATTTTGAACCAATAGTGTATTGGTTTTGCATACTTATTCATTTTGAACCAATAGTTTATTGGTTTTGAACATATAAAACAATAATTTTGAACTAAGACTGTTAATTGATCAGATAGCGCACTTATTTATTTTGAATTAATAGTGTTTTGGTTTTGAATATATAGAATAATAGTTTTGAACTAATATTGTTAATTGATTAGATAGCACACTTATTTATTTTAAAATAATAGTGTATTAGATTTGAACATATAGAACAATAGTTTTAACACATATCAAATCTACTTGCGTATCTTTATCCATGGGCATGTAATATAAGAGTTTTGAACATGTTTGTAGCTTAATATAAGAGTTTTGAACCTATAATATAAAAATTTTGAACATATGAACTATTATACACCGTGCAGTGAATCTCTTTTTCCGGAAAAAAAAAAAGAGAGAAAAAGACCGTGTGCCCTCTAAAGGCTCGTTTGGATTGGCATTTTTCAAAAGTTCTTTTTTCTAAACAATCTTTAAAAAGTATTTTTTTAAAGAAGTTAAAAATTTTGGCTTATGAAAGAAGCTAAAATTGAGCTCTTTTCAGAGTTCAAATTAAAAAAAAAAAAAAAGCCTAATGCAAATACTTATTTGCAAAAATAATTGTACTTTTTTCAAAAAATAAGTACTTTTTGTTTTAAAACAAATCCTAATAGGCCCTAAATATTAGTTCTATTGTGGTAAATGTCGTTTTGCCCCATAAGTTTTAGCTTAAATTCCAAACTCCTCATGGAGTTTTAAATTTACCGATATTCCCCCACACCATCAAACTTTACCAAACAAAGCCTTATATTAGAAAATGTTTTTATTTATTTATTAAAGAAAAATTAAATAATTTGATAAAATTATTCCACAAGAAAAAATAAATTAATTTGCAAATAAAAGTTTCAATTTTAAATAAATAAAAATGGTTTATTTGTAAAATTTTTGTTACCAAAAAAGCTACTTTTTACCTTTTTATTTCTTATCTATTTATTTATTAAAGTAAAAGATTACATAAAATAATTTAATAGAATAATTCAACAAAAATTTACAATCAAAAGATTTTAATTTCAAAATATATAAAATATTGTATTTACAAAAAATTTTTCTTATCCACAAGATTAAAGAGAAAAAGTTAGTTACAAGTTAAAATCTATTTTTTCAATATATTTATATATTTTAAATATAATCCAATCTTTTCTACTTAAATTAATACATACATTTTGGAATGAACTAACTCTTAAGAATATAAAAAAATGAAAATAAAAAGTAATTTATTGTGTAATATTAGTGTTATACATTAAATTAAAATATTAAATTTAGATTGAAATCTACCTTTTTTATGTAAATATACGTGTATAAAACTAAAATGGAATAATAATTTTTACTACAACAAGCTAACATTTGAAAAATTAAATTAAATTAAAATTAGTAGCAATAAAATATAATTAAATCATCCAATAAATAAATAAAAAGTTAAATATGACAAAATATCACCAAATAAGAAGACTCAATGTCATGGGGGAAAATGAATAAAATTAAAGCTTCATTAGGAACTTTAAGATTTAAATACAAACTCATAAGGGTAAATAGCATTCTCTCCATTTAAAAGTTAATTTAGACCGGGATTTTGCAGCTAAAGAGAAAGATGACCCTTGCAAAAGTCATCATCTTTTCCTGCTTGTCATGAGGGCTACAAAGAGAACAGAATTACACAACATATGGCACTTCTATCTTGGTTGCACAAAAGATATCCGCACAAGCACTTTAGCATAAACACAACAATGGCCAGTTACTTTCTGCCTATTAGAATTGATATATAGCCTATTTAATTGTATTTATTTATTTATTTGAATATTTATAGACACTTAAATCATCAAAAAAATAAAAAATTACTTTTACTAATCTTTTACAAAAATTATTATACTTGTAAATTATAATTTATAAGTACTTAAAATAAATAGTCAAACAACCTTTTAGCATTGAGTGCTAGTGTCTTTTTTTTTCGATTTGTTGTCGGTCGTGCAATCCTGAACAGTGTTGTTTATTTGTTCCAATTCTCCATCGGTGACTCGGAGAACGAATGTTTACTATTTGTGGGTATCACGAGGTAGAAACCAACCTGACATGCAACAATTTTCTTTTTACTTTTGGATAGAGAATCACCAAAACACCACTTTACAATAAACATAGTTGATAACAGTAAGATCCAAGATGAGTAGCCCAATGGGTGAGATGTAACACACGAGTTGTTCGTATATTTTTATTATAATTATATTATTAAAAGAACATCTAAAGAGTTTAATTGAGGAGAAAGCACTTACATGCAGGAAAAAGCCTGACTTTAACAAAGCACATTCGCACTTGATTACTTTTAATACATTCCCAATTAATTTACAAAGAATGTTGAACCAGAATCAATAAGCATTAAACAAAAACTTATTGATGCTAAACAAGATTACAAACCTTCTTAATCAATTAAATGGTATGAATATGAACGAAATTGACAACAAAGATCAAAGTAGGTCAATAGCGCGTACACATGGTACACCTCAATACACATGTCTACCGGTCACGTCTCTTGTAATATCATAACGTAACGCTACATATTTAACAACAATAAACCCATGACCCATTTACAATGAAATAATTTACACTATTTTTTATTTTTAAATTCCCTTGTAATATATAATGTTTCGAGATAATTCAAATGATACTTCTGACAGTTAGACAAAACATTCCGGAATCCCAAGATTACCCTTCCGCTGACATCATCATTCCCCTCCATTCGACAACTGTCTCCGACTCAAAGCAAACTGGATGATTAATCTCGGGGGGCTGTGATCCAATACATCCGACACTCCACCACCACACCATGAGGGTATCGATCAGCTGTCGGAAAACAAAGACTCATGCTTGAACAAATCGTAGGGTGCCCAAAGACTATCCAACGGACAAGGTCTTCTAGAATCCAACCTCAGCCATGGCTTCCCTTTACCACTCCAATGCAACAAGCTGACAGGACCAGGATGCAAATCTCTGCACAACCCTTCAACGTTATCACCACCGAGTCCATGTTGGTTCCACCTATGCTCCACCCCTTCGACATCGCCGGCGAAGACCAGCAAAAATGGCGGAAGCGAACCCAACTCGTATATTCTGTACCTCTTCCGCACTTCCATCCAGTGCTCGAGCTTCCTCGTGTAGTCATTTGCTCTCCATTTCACCACGTCCAGCACCATTACGCCGGTGTTGAAGTAACACGGCTTGCGATTACGAATTTTGAAAGTTGCTGACAAGTGACTCGACCAGAACTTAGGAGTGAAGTACATGGTGAAGTTGGCGTGGCAGTACTCGGGTGCCCCGATGACGTGGCCGTTGAGATTGATTCTCCAGAGATTGGAGATGTCGTCGACGACGATGAGGTCGGAGTCGAGGTAGATGATGCGGCGGACGTTGGACGGGAGGAGGTTGGGGAGGTAAATGCGGGCGTAGTTGAGGGGCTGGTCGAGGGCCCGGCGGATGGAGGAGGAGATGAGGTGTCTGACGGCGGCGGGGTTGAAGTGGTAGAGGCGGAAGCGGAGGTAAGGGAAGGTGGAGAGGATGGTGGAGTGGAGGGAGTGGAAGGAGTGGGAATGGGTGGTGGTGAGGAAGTGGAAGAAGGTGTTTTCCGGGCATGTGGAGTGTTGGAGGACGGAGAGGACGGCGGCGACGGAGCCGCGGAGATAAGGGGAAGAGTAATCGAGCGTCATAGCGATGTGGATGGTGGAAGGGTCGTGCGGGTTGGCCGGCCATGTGGGTTTTGGGCAGTCTTTGCCGTTTCGGAATGCTGGGGCTTCTTGGAAACGGAATGGGGCTGCGGTGGCCGGAGAATGTAGGAGGAGGAGGAGGAGGAGGGTGGTGGAGAGAGGGCGGAGGTCCGGTGGCATGATGGCTGGTTGTGGTGGCAGCGGCGGCAGGGAGGATTTATGTTTTGTTTGGTAGAGTGATCACGGAGGAGAACGGTAAGAGTGGACTGGTTGAGAATGTTTGTAGAAATGAAATAATGGAAATTGTTTGCTAAATGACTTTTAAGCCCATCTAATTAAATTACTCACCTCATTTTGTTTTTTTCAATCAAATTGCAACTGAACCCTGGATTCTTGCCAAATAAAAAGTTACTTTTTCTAAGAGTTTGTAGTAGAAGTATCTCCTTTTCCCTTCTTTTGCTAATTTTATTTTCCTTCTCTTTTTTCTTTTTTTTTCTGTTTCAGTTACTTTACCTATTTAAGGTTAATTAAATAATTTCCTATATATGAAAAATTTTTATTTTCAAATCATTCTCAAAATAAATATAACTCAACTTTAAAATAAAAGAATTAATTGAAAATGATAAATTTTATTTGAGAATAATCAAAATGGCAAATTTTCATATCAATAAAAATATTAATCCAACTTTAATAGATGCAATGTCGCATATGTTAAAAAGAATAATTTTATTTTTCCTTTTGGGTACAAAGATAATATAAGAACGTATAACCTCGTTATAAAATTGTTGCACAATGAAATCACAAATTATACATACACCTTAATCTATATACACCCATAAAGCTACATACACCTTTTGACGTGTGAAATACATGTGCCCTATTTAAAAAAAAAAAAAAAAACTCAGTACAAATTTGTCACTCTTAATCTTCATCTTCTACTCTCTCTTTCTCTCACACACACAAGCACATACTCTCTCTCACAAAAATACACACAACACGTATATAACGCCAATCTTGGTCTACTGTCTCTCTCTCCATATCTCTCTCTCGCACACAAAAAAACACAAACTATCTCTCAAACAAATAGATCTCGGATGATGGGTTAGAGCTTGTAAATGTAGGTGATAAGTTGCTCGCCGTATGTTCTCTGTGTGTGGGCGCAATGTATGCACACGCTCTATATGTGTGCTCTCTGTGTGTGTGATAGTGGCTATTGTGGTGGGGCTGGTGGTGTTCTAGTAGTGGTGGTGGTGGGTGTGTGAATGTATGTGTTTTGGCAAATTAGAGTTTTTTCTTTTTTTTTTTTGTTTGTTGTGAGCTTTGGTTGAGGTATAAAGGTTGTTAAGGAAAAAAGTTTGTGAATACGTGCATTTGTAATTGTGAACATTTTGATTAAAATTGTGAACATGGTATTCATAGGTATGAATGTGTTGTTTATAAGTATAAACATGTCAATAATAAGTTGTGAACAAGTATTATAAAATTGTAAACATATAAAATAAAAATTACGAACATATAAAAGTTACAAACATTTAGTATTAAAATTATGAACTTATAATATAAAATTATGAACATGGAATATAAAATTTTCAAACAATAACTTTTTAGCTGTTCTGTTTATTCTTTCTCAGTCGTCCTTATATTTTTTCTTCTTCTTTCTTAGTTTTCAGCCTATTTGTTATGTTTTGAGTCGTCGGAGCTGTTAAATGTTAGGTTTTTTACTCATCGATGCTGATCAATGGGTTTCGTGTGTACGTTGCTGCTAATTTTTTTTAAGTGGAGCGCATGTTATAGATGCAAAATGGGGTGTATGTAGGTGTAGAGGTGCACCATATAACAACTGCAACCAAATGAAGTTCACTTCATCAAAAGCAAGTCAACCTATAAATAGGCTAATTAAACAATGGCTTAAAACTATAAGATAGTTAAATAAATTATTTATAAAAGTTTAGGGAGTAATTCAAATGATTAAAAAGATATAATGATCTTAGGTTCAAATCCACGAGAAACGAAGGTCAAAAAAATTATCTAAAATAGGGTGTCAATCATAATACTTGCTTCAAAATTCATAAGTTTTCTATTTTAATTCATTTATCTTTAGCTTCTTTAGATTAAGGAGAGTTAAATTACAGTAACCAAACAAAGCCACGTCTTTTTCTTTCTTTTTGCTCTTTTTCCCATTTTCACGTCCAAAAACAAATTTTAAATACAGAAGGGTAGTTGTGGTATTCAATAAAGATAGATGTATACACTTTGGCGCATTTAGGTATAAAAATTTGGGGGTGGGACCATAACGATTATTGATTGAGTGATGTGCAAAAGAAAAAAAAAAAAAGGATTTTTTTTTTCTCAAAAAAAAAAGGAGCCAGGCTGGAAATCCGCGTCTCCATGTCCGTGAAATCTTTTTATTACACAAGTGGAGATCCTGTGGAGGTAGTTGCATGGGCCGCTTTTGTGTGACCCTATCCATAATAATACCCGTACTGAAGTACAAGCAGATTTATTCATGATTTACAGCATGTTTGGCTAAGTTTATTTGAAGTTTATAAGTTATAAATAGTAAAAGTTATATTAGGAATGTTTTTTTAAGAATTTATAAATTACAAAGTAAGCAGAACTAATTAGGCTCTTAGACGGTCAAACTTTTTCCTAATGTTGAAATTTGGCGGTGGCGATTTTGAACGGTTTCAGTGCACATCTTAAATTTCTCAACATTGTAGAAAGCTTTTATTGGATGGTGTCTTCCACACCTTTGAGAAGGCAGAGGCAGGTGAGTGTAATGGAGCTAAGATTTTCTACTTTTTGTGCTAATAATCCAAGCACATTGAAAGGTGTGTTTTCTTTAATGGTAAAATTAAATATTTGACCTACCAAATTTTGTAATTTTGGGGACTTTTTAATGCACCTTTTGTGGATTGTATTCTTTTTAAAGTTTAATGGATGATATCCGACTAGTTATTGTAATTAATTAAAGTCGTCCAACTACTTATTGTAATAAATTAAAGTCATTCATGTTGTCTATGTTATGAGGGAAGTTCATAGAATTCGTTTTTTTAGAGTGGATTTAAAGTTTTATGTAGTGGAGGTTCTAAAATATAATTTTTCAAAAATAGGAATAATATTTTTTAATAATGACTAATTCATTTCTTATATTATATCAACCCGCTATGTTCAATTGACCTTATTGGTCAAAACCCCGTTAGGGCAGAGATTAATTTTATTCAACAAAAGCAAGGTTAATGTCAAGAGTTTATCATGATATTAAGTGTAAAGTAGGGGGTAAATGTTGTAGTTTTAGTGAGATGTGCGGATAAGGTTAAGCATATCCGGCCTCTATTTCTACACTGCTTCATAAAATGTACATATTCTATTGAAAAAAAAAAGAAAAGAAAAGTTTTACCTTTGTTGAGGGTTGCAGCAACCAGTATACCTTACTGAATTCGTCTTGTTTTTCATATCTTAAGAAGTTTAAGTATTAATTGTGAAAGAGTGTTTCTGAATTATGGAAGTATTGCAAACTTTCTTTCATTACATGACTTATTTTTCGGACAATGAAGGAGCGAAGCAAGAGAGGATGGCTTGGTAATGTTTCTTTGTTTCTTATTTTTGGTTTTGTCTGTGGTTTCACATCGTTTCTGTACCAATCAACAGAAAAATGTCTGGCTTTGTTTGGCAATTTAAGTAACAAGGTGCATAATAATGAAGCTTGAGAAAAGATGTTACTACCCGAAAGCAATATCCTACCACTGAGTTAAGTAGGCCTTTTATCATTCTAAAGAGAACCAAATAAAATCCGTCCCATCAATAGATTATAAATATCATATTACTTATAAGTAATACTAATCTAAGCAATAGCACTCAAACAAGTCAAAGATTTATGATCTTGGATCATGAAATATTTATCTTGACAAGAAATTTGATACATGATGAAATATGTATCACAAGCACTAAGGGCTATAGCTCGACAAAGTCAAGCAGGAAAGTCATCGGGTGACGTAGGGAAGGTACTGAGTTGATATTTGGGGATATGCTTACCCAGCACAACAGACTATGGGCCAGTTTGGATTGGCTTTTTTAAAAAAAAAAATATTTTTTTTCTTGAAAAAATTGTATTAAATTTGCAATAACTGTTTGATTTGGCTTCCAAAAAAGCTAAAATTTTGAAAAAAAGCTCAAATACAATTTTTTTTAAAAGTCAAAATTTTCAGCTTATAAAAAAAAACTGCTTTTCAAAAACTATTTAAAAAAGCGCTTTAAAAAAAGCTAATCCAAACGGGTCTTATAAATTATCAATCTTCAGCTTTTGCTATAAGTTTAGTGGGATATTTAGGTTGCGATTGGTTTGCTTGTTTCTGTTTTCATTTTCTCGTTTTTATTTTTTATTTTTATTTTTTGAAAACAATTTTCATTTTGTGTTTTTTAAAATTTTGAGAATGTGTTTGATTAGCAAAAGTTGTTTTTCTTTTTGATATTTATTTATAAAATTGTCACCTTATTTTCTAATTTTTTTTATATATTTACAAAATTGTCACCTTGTTTTTAAATTTTTTAAAAATTTACAAAACTGCAACCTTGTTTTCTAAATCTTTTAAAGTTATTTATAAAATTATCACTTGTTTTCTAAATTTTTAGAATTATTTACAAAATTACCGCATTATTTTCTAAATCTTTTAGAGTTATTTACAAAATTACTATTTTGTTTTTAGATAAAATATTTTTTTTGATATTTTCTGTTTTCTTAGAAAACTGTTTTCTATTTTCTGAAAATAAAAATAAAAATGGTTAAATAAATGAGTTTTCTATTTTAATTTTAATTTTTATTTTTCATGAAAATAAAAATGAAAAATAGACAAACTAAACGCACCCTTAAGTTTTTGGCAAATACAGTTTTCTAGTTCATTTAATTTTCTTCATGCAGTTGAATATGAGGCTTACGTAAAAATGACTTACTGTAGTATGTATGATATGATGCCTTTGTACTTGCTTCCTAAAGGTAAATATAAGCTAAGATGTCCAATACTAACATCAAATCACAAATTTTACGAGCCTGCACCAACGTAACTTGTCAGACATGGGCTTCGCACATGTTGGCTTACCGAGTCAAGTGCCCTTTTCACCTATATATATATATATGTGTGTGTGTGTGTGTGTGTGTATGAATGATGCAATTGCACTTCTTTCATGTAACAATGAGTTCAGACTTTTCAGAAGCCAGCTGGGTGCCTTCCTAATGTGGTTGGGTATACAGTAGTAGGTCGTGAAAAATGTAACAATTCAAGATAAAAAAAAAAAGAGTTAAACTCAAAAAATTAGTATGTTAAGTATTCATAAAGGAATTCTCGATTGAATTTAACAATCACTCATTAAAAAAAAAAAAATCGTCTAGAGAATCAAGAATCCATATAAAATCATAAGAAATGACAAATTTAACAAACCGAGACTCAAGTGCGTATTTTCGAAACATGAACTTCATTTATGGCTTATCCGATGGAGCTATGAGGGGTCATTCATGTCCATTTCAATGACGCCTCATCATATTGAGAATCTTCCATATTTTAATATTATATATATGGTATATATCGCATAAATACCAATAATTTCATTAACAAAATATATGATAGTTTAATATTATATTTTAATATTATTTTAATATTATGATAGTTTTGCACTCGCCCCCACCAACAACAGTGCTCGAATTGTGCAATCTTGCAATTAGCCCTTTGGCTTTATTGTCCCACACATAATTAGGAATATAATCTACTCTTCACTCTCGTCCAAGGCTAGTATATTCATTCTGGGCAGCGGTGCACATTACATTTTTTTTGTGTTTTTCAATTGTTTTTGCTTTCCATTTGTGGTCCTTCTTAAGAATATTAACCTACTTGCTCAAATCAGTGACACATTTTATCGTTCTTAATAGAGTAATCATCTCATATCAAAATTTTAATTATAAAAAAAAAAATTGTATATTTATTAATTTATTGTATTAATTACACGCCTAACATGCTGACATGATTCCTTTAGAATCTTATACTTAAATACTTTTGATTTTCCTTTTTAAAATTGGTGCATGGTGTGAGTTTTGAACTTGAAATTTTTCAATGAGTTTTTGTCATTTTTAAGGGCATGTATGCAATGCGTTTTTTTTTTTACGAAAAAAATGCATATTTATGGGAAAAAAATAAGACATGTCTTTTAATCAACAATTGAGTTGGTTCTAAGAAAAACTCAAAATTTTTAAAGGAAAAAGAAGCCTCAAATCGAACTCTACTGAAAAGCTAAAAAATTTGAACTCTTCGAAAGTGTACACACACACACACACACACATATATATATATGCACCACAAAATTGTACATCTGGGTAAAGCAAAAATCTATACATACAGTTGATGGCATCTAGGTATTAGAATTACAGAACAGCCAACCCAGTACAAACATGTGATAGTGAAAGATTCCAAAGGGAATGTCCTTTCCCCTGAATGGGAGGTGGAATATGATTTCCTATCACAAGGCAAAGTCTCTGACAACATTTCGTACTTCTTTTATTATTCATCAGCCAAGTTATTCTAGTGTGCTCTTCTAAGCCTCATATTTCCACACTGTACCAGTTCTATCCTCCGGCAAAAATCCAACCACAAACATTTGCAACAAAATTCACGCTCTCCATCGTTTGACAAGTTGGTACCTTTTGCCTTCTTCTTATTTTCTAATTTCTCAATTATTCTTTTCCTCTATGGTGTTTGTTTGATATATGCATGAGAGCTAAACATCAAGATGGCTCACTAGTTGGACCTTTACAGTATATATATACTAGTGAAAATGATCCCGTGCATATGTTTGGGACCCAATAAATATTAGGAAGTACTATTTTAATGTATTTGTATAAATTGTTTAAAAAAATAATTTTTTTATTGAAAAAAATTTGTTGTTCTTTAATATTACAAGTTAAATTTTTATCACTATACACTTAAAATTTTGAAACTAATGGCTCGTTTAGTATGATAGAATGATCTGGAAAGAAATGATCATTCGAGGTAAAATACTCATTAAATACTTATTATTTTTCTTGTATTTGTTTAAAACAATAAAAAACTTGAGCAGAATACTTATTTAGTTACATATGTTTGGTATAATTATTTTAACAAGAATGAAAAAAAAAATCAATTCAATTAACCAAATACACTTGTTTTTTGATTTGGTATAAATTTAAGTTGTTTATGCATGATAATTAATTTTATACCGGGGTTTGAATACATTTCATTATCATGAGTTGAGTGCCATCAACTTATTCGGTGAACAGTATAGGAGACGTGTTGTGTACCTGAGGTTTGTCAGTTGGTGGTCAGACTCCGATGAGTGTATCGGTGTCAGCTAGATTACCCTCATCACCAAAAAGAGAAAGAGATCTCAAGCAAAATATCTCTGCAAAAAAAGTATTTTAGACTAGATATTAATGGTACACAAAAATTATGTATTGTACAATTCTTTTAACGCACTAAGCAAGCTTGTGCTTTTGGCGCACTAACCCTTGGATTGGCTTTTAGTATATAAGAAAGGTCTATAATTTTTATTTTTTTTATATTTTATTTTTAATTTAAATAATATATTCTTAATAGTCAGATGTTTTCTAAGTGCGATAACTAAATATTAAAAAGTCTCTTTTTTTCCAGCAAGTTATTTTCTTGCAAAAAAATGGAACCTTAAAATTTGAATAACAATAGACACAAAAAACAAAAAAGAAAAAAATATTATATCTTGAACCATTCAATGAAGCTCTAAAAGGCAAATATAAGCAAGACTTTGTGGGATATACCACATTAGGTACCAAATGATATAACAAAATGTGCAAACTTTTATTGTACAAGTGCAAGCCACAAATTTACTTTTGGACAAAACTAACCTATCTTGATTGGCTTTGAGCATAGAGCTGGTATCGTCCAGTGCATATACACACAACCGAATAGACATTAAAGATATTATTTAAATATGTTAATATTCATGATATTATTTAAATATGTTAATATTCATTATCTAGAAAAATAAGATTTTATTATAAATAAATTCATCTCCAATTTTTTTTTCAAAAATTAAGGAATTTAGTTTATTAAAATACTTTTACATTACAGAAAAAAAATGCTCAAAGAGCCAATTTCAAGGGAGCCCTACATACGAATTTGTATAATTGTTTGATTGGGGTAATGAAAATGGACCTATTTTCCTGATAGAAAGAAGAAGAAAGAGGTATTATTTTTATTGTTTTTGATAAAATAACCTTGATGAGAAAAAATTCAAATTCAATTTTTTAAAAAAAGATAGAAAGTTTAGCTTATTAAAAAACTTTTTAAAAATTTATAGAAAAAACGCTTAAAAAAACCAATTTTAAACGAGCCCTACATACGAATTTGTATTAATTGGGGTAATGAAAGTGGACCTATTATCCTACCCGAAAAAGAAAAAAGAGAGAAAGAAGAAAGAGGTCTTATTTTTATTGTTTTTAATAATCTTGAGAAGATAATGTATGGACAATTTTTTTGGTTTTATGTCCACAAAATGATACAGGATGAGGTGGTAAAATATGAATTTCAATCTTGCTTCTCCTTTTTCCTTTTTTTTTTCCCCCCTTTTTCTTTCATGGCATTTTAACTTGCTTTTCAAATATATACTCATGTTAAGCATGCCTCAACGTGATCTTTCAGCTTTAGAGTAGGAGAAAGAGGAAAAGACTATAATAGCCTTATATTGGTGCTTCTAGAATATCATAATTGAGGACTAATAAGTATTTTAAGAAAAGGATATTTTAGGATATAAAAATAAGAAGCACAAAAATTCAATTATACAATGTAAAAGAATCCACTACACAATTGCAAGGTACAAGTTTCATTTCACGACCAAACTACCCTCTCCATTGCCTTTTATTATATATTAAAGATCTGTAAATAACTGTGTCCATGTTTTCAGGTAATAGCGAATAAGCCGAAGGGTCTAGCTACCAGCATGGCCCGGTTGTTCTCGATTCGAATTCCTTGAGAATAATAATTTATTATCGTTAAATCTCTCTCGTAATATTATTTAAATCTCATCTATCCCCCCTATCATGCTCATTGGGAAGGTTAATTAGGCTCGTAAAGTTGTGCTCTTTCTGTAATTTCTTCCTTGATAAGGCAACAAGGAGTAGAAAAGTAATGTAAGTTTATATTAACTCTTAAGTCGATAATTTTATTTTCAATACTTTTTAGTTCCTGCCGTCATCATTTCACGATCACTGTAACGAGTAAGCATTCTCTATATAAAAATATTAAACAACTGTAGCCTGTTCATGATCCATAAATGGTGGATCTAGAATTTTATATTAATTAGTGGAGGCTATAATATCATGAAATTTAAGAGTAGTGAGAGATAGGTTTCGGTGATATTATAAGAGTAAAAGACAACTAGATCCATTACTTTTAATCATTAAATTAAATACATCACTCAATTTTTTTTTCTCTTTCCAAATCCCTTTATGTTAAAAATATCATTTTTGTCATTAATAAGGCAAATGACATAACAAAATTCAAATATATATATATATATATATATATATATATATATATTTGCATTATCCATTGACCACTTGGATTCAAAAAAATTTCTAATATATTTTTATTTTTATTTATTTTTTTTACATTATTTGCTAGCATTTTTTAAGCCATTTAATTAAAGCTACATTTGTCTTTCATTTTTTTGGAAAAAAGTAGAATCATGAATATATAGGGTCGTTAAACTGAAATAACACAATGATTTGTGATACTTCTATTTCTTGAAACTTTTTTTAAAAAAATTTCTTGAGTCCCCTGGGCAATAATTATTATTCTCAATTAGCTACGAATACATTTTACGAACTCAGGACTTATGACATGAGAAAAGGTTTGTCCCTATATAATTAAATTGTGAACGATTGTTTTATTCTTTTTCATTTAATAATGAGAATGTTGTGTATTGAAATAAAAAAATAATATATGCTTTCTGTTTTGACTTATAACTCTTAATATGGACTTAAATATTTTTTGTCAATTAATTAAATGGCTTACAAAGTGCTAGGTGAATTATTTTAAAAGATAAATAAAGATAAAGATAATATTAGATTTTTTTTTTGGCAAAATCAAAATGGTGAATGAATAATGTAAACAAAAAAAATTAAGAGATATTAGAATTTTACATGTCATATGCCTCGTTCATGACAAAATTAAGTACTTTAACAGAAGGACTTGTGAAGAGAAAAAAAAAAACTAAAGTACTTATTTGGTCTAATAATTAAAACTAAGTGATCTATATATCTTTTCCAGATATTATAATAAATTTACATCTCATTTTTCAGTAGCGAATTCTCGAATGAAAATCCAACACGATCATATATATATTTTTCGATTAAAATTAAAGAGCCCAAGAAAGCAAGTCAAACCCCATTACTTTAAGCTTCCCGTCCGACTCATGTTTATTCTGATGTTTGGATAACATATATACATATTGACGTTTGATAATTTTACCATAAAAAATATTAACTTTTCTTCTAGAGGTAATTAAACTAGCACTTCTTTGCTGTTAATCCAAAGGTCGTGTGATAGTGAGGAAAAATGTAGGAATCATATATGTGTCATTTGGCACCAACCCAAAAATCGAGCGTGGCATATAGGTATTTTTGTTCTTCTAATAAATTTAGATGATAATATATGTAGACCTCAACGTCTAGAATCAATGACATTAGCCTTATGATATACTGGTATTTTACTATCTTTAGTGCAAGAATTCTCGAGATCAATTCTCGTCATATTTATTATCCAGTTATAAAAGCCTTGATTTCTTGAATTGAAAACCAAAAGAAAAAAAATAAGAATGATAATCTATAATCAATATATTGGACTTGGAAATATTGGAGTCCTCAATCAAAGCTTCATGCGCACTAAAAATCTGCAAATCCCAAGGCAAATAAAATGAACTTGGACACTAGCTAGAATGCTCAAGTCAGTGCTCCAAAAGAACTATGGAGGTGAAAGGTAAGGTAAAATGCAAAGAAAAGATCAGAATTCAGAAGTTCGAGCGATCAGGGTATTAAGAGGGATGGTGAAGATGATAAAGTAGAGAGAATTTGGCAATTAAAAATCCTGTATGGCAATTGGCAAAAGCGAGCCTACGGATGAAACCTATATATATATATATATATATATATATATATATATATATATAAATCTTTGATCCAAGTTATTCAAATTCATTGTGTCAAATTTAATCATATTTGTTTGGATTACTTTTTTTTTTTTTTTTAAACAATAGAGGCAAAACCAAATTTAAAGAGAAACTAGTTGTTGCGAGAATATTCCCCTCATATCATCTCCTAGCAATGGTTGAAGTTGGGTGGGAGGTTCTAGCATGCGATGAATCCAAGTGACAAGTTCAAACCAAAGTTTGCAATCCAATTGGCACAACAATTACCTTCGCGATAAATATGCCTGAGGATGAAACCATGATTGCTCGCTAATATATTAATGCATTCTTCCACCACCAATTGAAGCTCACTCCTAGGGCATTTTGCACCAATCATCCAGTGCGCCAGGAGTCATAAATTTGAATCTATTTCGAGCTCTGTAAGTCCGATCTCTATAGCTCTTTTCAAACCTTCCAGTAGTGACTCGCACTTCTGCCATATTGTTAGACGCCATACCTAGATTGGTAGAAAAGCCTGAGATCCACTTGCCTTAGGATTTGTTTGGCCTATCTGTTAAATTTTAGTTGTTGAATTGTACAGCTTTAGATAAAAGTGTCGTTAAATAAAAACAATTGCTTGTTTGACCTTATATTTTAGAAGTTGAGCTTTCAATTGCTTTGAGGTTAACATTGTGCATTTTAAAATATGGAATAATATTTTTGAGAAACAATAAAGAAAAATAATTTTTTACATGATATAAGAACAGCTTCTGAAAAGCCTTTTTGGAAAAAAGCTCCAATTTAGAGCTTTTAATTTTTTAGTTTTTTTTCAGCTTCATCTTTTATATAAAAATTTTTTAAAAATGGGCCAGATAAGTTAATTTTAACTTTTATGTTCATAGAAAACATTTTTAAACCTTCAAAAGTTAGGCCAAATAGACTCTTATTCATTTCAAAGAGATCTCCCACCCTGCTTGACGCGGATTCTCCTAGAGTACCCATGTATGTTGAGTTTGAAACTCGATTTTGGTGGTGACCAACTAATTGATCTCCACCCTCTACGCCTCTGATGTAATCCCTCTGATTGAATCGGTCATACTCCTTTTATTTCTCCAACATATTTTTTGATGATCATACCTTTTTCTTGCAGGAGTTCTTCTTTTTGTTCAAACACTACCTCATACCTTCCATCTCCAAATCCACCACTAGGCTACAATGAAAGTGATACTCCAGCGGTCATCCTTAAGATTCAAATTGATCCACTCCATCTAGGGCATAGCTCCAAAAATCTGATGGTCCCTTTTTGGTTGAATCACTTTCTAGATCTCCATAGCTCCTCGGCAGCTCCGGAATAGACGTTCTTCATCTTCGACATCGTTATTGCAAACTACACATATAACTGCAGATCCCACCCCCTATTCATCACGTTTAATTTACATGGTAGTCTCCCATGAATTAGACGCCAAACAAAATTTAAGCACCACTGTGGGCATTTAATCTTCCAAAACTAAAAGGGTAAAAAAAAAAGTTGAGGGAGTGAGCTAACCCCGATTTATCGGGACTATTCAATTATTTCAATGTTTGAACCGAGAGTCCATACTGTAAAACTTATCTGATCTTACATCAAAGCTTGAATCCTTAGGCACTTTCTTGATCAGGCTATAGGCTGACGTTGCTGGGAACTGGCCTTTGGAATCCTCATGCCACGTCAGAAAATCATTCTTCAAATCCCCCTTTGATAACTAGAGTCCCTGAAATTCGTAATATGATATCATAAGGTAGCAATCCATGAAATAATCCCTTATTCCACTTACCATCATCTTGTAAAATAAGGCACTGTACAGTGCATTTGTAGAATCAGTTGATTTGCTTCTGTAGTTTCATAACCCCTCTTTGAAATATTCCTCTAAAGATTTGGACCCATAATAAGTCAGGCTCCGTGATCACTTTCCAGCTTAACTTAGATAAAAGGGCCACGTTATTCTATCTCGCCTCATGTAACCCCAACCCACCAGACTTCTTCGGCGTGCAAATCTTATCCCATGCAACCCAAATGTGTCCTTCGCTTCTCATCCGCGGTACCCTGGAAAAAGTCTCTCTGTAATTTGTCCAGTTCGTTACAAAGTCTGTTCCGACAACTATGATGTAAACATGGTATACATTGGTATTGCTGAAAGAACCAACTTAGTCAGAGTCACTCTTCCCGCAAAAGATAAGGTTGCGTTTGGTTTGCCTGTTTTCTGTGTTCATTTTTTATTTTTATTTTTTAAAAATAATTTTTATTTTTTATTTTCTAAAATATAGAGAATGTGTTTGGTTACTAAAAGTGTTTTGCTTTTTTATGTTTATTTATAAAATTGTCACCTTATTTTCTAAATTTTTTGGAGATATTTACAAAATTACCATCTTGTTTTTTAAATTTTTTGGAGATATTTACAAAATTGGCACCTTATTTTTTAAATTTTTTTGGATATCTTACAAAATTTTCACCTTATTTTCTAAATTTTTTGGAGATATTTATAAAACTGTCACCTTGTTTTATAAATTTTTTAGAGTTATTTACAAAATTGTCACTTTGTTTTATAAATTTTTAAAATTATTTACAAAATTACCACCTTGTTTTCTAAATCTTTTAGAATTATTTACAAAATTGTCACCTTGTTTTCAGATAAAATACTTTTTTAATGTTTTCTATTTTCTAAAAATAAAAATAAAAATAAAAATAATTAACCAAATGAGTTTTCTATCTTAATTTTTATTTTTCATGAAAATGAAAACAGAAAATAGGCAAACCAAACGCACCGTAGGATACTCATTTTCCAACTCGAGAGTTTGCTTTGCATCTTTGAGATGATGTCCTTGTGTGTCCCCTTGTTGGTGCAACCCTTGGTAATTGGTGTACCCAAATGTTTCCCCAAATCGTCTCTCAATCCACATTGATGACTCAGATTGTTTGCTAGGTTTCACCCTACATTCTTGGAAACCATCATGTTAGACTTTGCTGTATTGAAGGATTGTCTCAATTCTGTACAAAATTCCCCCAAAATATCTTGAATAATTTTGACTTGATTTTGGATTGCTCATTTTAAACAAAAAGAAATGAAGGGGAAGGGTGAGAGTGTCCTTTTCCTGTAGATAAATTGACTTTTAAAAGTGAAAAAGTTGTTGAGAGATTCTCTAATGCAAATAAAAAAGTTATAAAATCTTTTTTATTTTCTTAATTAATTACTTAAAATTTTCAAACCAAAGATGGAATCTTTTTCATTTTTTTATTATGTTTCGTTTGTCTTACTTTAATTTCTTTTTTTCTTTCCACATTACTTTAATTCGGTTGTGCAATCCAAATGGGCGGGTAGGCGCCGGGGGGGGGGGGTGTTGTGGATAAAGAGTTATATCAAACATAATAGTAGAAAATCATATTCCTCATGTATCACTCCACTAGAAAACAAACCATAGGAGACTGTGTGCTTGTCACGGGCAAGATTACAACAACCTGCTACCACCGAGACATTGATGGATTACATATTCTAGTTTTCATAACTTTGTTGTTTACATATAAACTTTGTCTAGTGTTTTAACTTTTTGACTTGTCTTGCTTAACTACATGTGCATGTGTTTGTGAATAATGTCGATCAAAAAAAAAATTTAATATTCTTCTAGGGTTTTAATCATTTCTATTTTTTCGCTTTCGATACGAAACAACAATATATAAGTAGGCTTATCTGGATTTATACTTTGATGGGTATGCAGTGATTGATGATGATGTTGCCATAATGTACATAGAAGGTACGTAACTCAAGGAATATTGATCCAACCACATAAGAAATTAATTTGTAACTTTTTGTAATTCTGTTACTATAGAATGCCATACTCTATGCCTTCTTGCTATGCAACTCACAACTTGACCGATTCTTCTACTCGTTTCACACCAGCATCTATTATTCTTCCATAATATTCTGGCTGGAAAAAACAAGAGAAATATAATGGAGAAGGGACAAAGTAAACTATTAGTTCCAAAGAAGGAACATTTGTAAAGAATCACGAAAGTTTTATTTTTTAAAAATTAATTAATTAATAAAAAGAGTAGTCTAAAACTTTATTTAGTGAACTTAAAATTAATCATTTTATATGAAAGAATGCATATTGCAACATCCTCTATGTGTGACCCGCCACAAGGTCCAAGAATAAAAAATTGAGGGCTCAAACCCCTTTTTATATGATCCATGAAAAGGATCAAGATTTAAGAAATGAAATCTCAAACCAGCAAAATAAATAGAGATAGGTCACAGGTGGACAATTAAAAAAAGTGAAGCAAAAGTCCAACTCTTATACCATAATAAGATCACTAAAATTCTATTTGAAAAATCAATTAATTTATAAGAAAAATAACTCAAGACCTTAGACGATGAAATTTGAAACCAAAGATTTTTTTAATAAAAAAGGAATATATATTCCGACATTATTAACAAATTTATTATCGCGGAAGGATTATTAACCCTTTTGTCAACGTGAAATAAATATGCACTCAATGCGACTTTATCTCGCCAACTCCATTAATTGTGTAATCGGGTTTACTTGTGGCCTGCGTGCACAGAATGGACCCAAATTCAAGGCTTACCAATTTCCAAGCTCTAGGAGATCTATTGATCAGGTGATCTTAGGTTGCTGTGTATTTATTCAACCATTTACTCCATTGGAGCAATTACTTTAATTTAAAAGAAAAAAAGGGTACCGTATATTTATTCAACCATTTACTTCAATTTTTGAAAGTTTTATTAATAACATTTAGATAATGTTATAAATAAAATGTTAACGACTATAAATTATTTGTATTATTCTTTTGTAATATTAATAAATAATAATTATTAAATCTCATTTATAATTTATTATCATTATGAGTAGATTTATTTCTTTAAATCTTTTTTTCTTTTTCCAATTTGCTTGAAGAATCTAGTGTTCACTGTCGAAAAATGAAAAAATGGTTAAGTTGGATGTGGATCTTTATAATAAGTACTTAGTATATATATAATTGAAAAGTATATTATGAGAAAGATTCATTAAATTGTAACGTAAAAAAGATTTCTAGAATCAAATAGACACTTTGCTAATTAAATATGCTGCTTCATAGTTTCAACAAAGAAATGTCATATATGAAAGGAATCTTGATATGAGAAAATCTTAATTTTTATTTTTGTGGTAGAACTAATCGGACAAGAAAAAACTAAAAAAAGGCCGTGGTGGAGGCATAGGTGATAACAATAATGTTTTCCCGATAAATATAAAATAATATAAGATAAAATACATCTTATCTTAAAAGCCTTTATGAACTGTATAATGTATTAATTTAAAAGGATACGTCGACGCATGTTTTAAATTAATTAAAAATAAAAAATAAAAAAAATATAAATTTAGATTCGAAACTCTTAATCACAAATAATTATATTATTCAAAATTTTATTTAATCCTCGTGGCTATTTGCAGTCTTTGTATGATAAATGGTTTGTTTCCAAGGGTAGCAATATTGGTAAATATGAAGTAAAAATAATTAATAGGATCAATGATACCTATATTTCTATACATTAAAATTCCATTGCATCTAAGCTTGTTATGTCTATGAATACACCTGAACTTACCATGTGTACAACAAGCTTTTACCATTCACCACCTATCATTATATTCAAAAAAATTAATATACAATTCAAAATTTTATATAAGCCGATCCATACGACTCTTAAATTTATTTATATCATAAATTAATTTGTACAAAATACAATTTAATTTATTCAATCAAAATTTTATTTATGTATATATTTAAATAAAAATTACAGAATTCAAATATATATGAAATCGTGCATCACATGAATGGCATACTAGTATAACTATAACATAATTAAGTTGGCCTCATAGTTAAGTTACTCCAACAACATGACGCAGATTCTTGTTTGTTACGTAAAAGGCCTTAGGCTTAGTTTGTTGCATGGCCACCACGTTGACATCAGTTTTTGGATGGCACAATTTTCATGCAAGTAATTTACACAGCTATAATTTCTTTTTCTTTTTTCGATATTAAAATGTTGAGGATGATGCAAGTCTTAGCTGTCAACCGTTAGTTGCTTTCGTTATTTCCCACTTCCTTTGGATCCGCTCCGATGTCCCTTTCTGCCCTAATTCATTTCAGATTTTTCGGAAATCACTTTAAATGGATCAGTGGATTGAATGTTATATGAGTAGTATTATTTTCGATTAGAATCTTCTTATATCATTAATTTTTTTATTTTAATATAAGAAAGAAATTTTAACGTATTCATTGTCTCAATCATTCATAAAATTCATATCTTAACAGATAAAAAAAATATTTTAAAAAACTATCCTTTTTTAAGACTTTGAATTTTGTAAATGGATGAAACGAAATGATTGGTTACGATTTCCCTCACATATAAAGCATCTGATATGAGGGGATTATAATCCGTATTTTCTTTAGAATGAAGAGCCGGATATTTCTTATTATATATACAATGATAATAAATTTTTTGAATTGTTTTATTATAATACAGTTATGTAATAAATTATTCCAACTATTGAGCAGATTTTTAATTTTGAAAAAGTATCGTTGTCTGGTTCTTAACATGTTGGATTGCAAGATCTGATCATTTTCCACCTATTTATAATTTATAATTTATTTACATGGCCACTTGAGACGACCTCCTTTTAGCTATCAACACTTTAACTACAGCATGTGAATGTAGCTTTCAATATTCACACCTAAAGTCTCCGAGTCTTTACTCTTTCCATCGTTTCCTACATTTAATTCCAGAGAAACAAAATAGAAAACGATTCAGCTTCCCAAGTACCTTCTACTTCTATGGTCCCAAGTCCAACCATATTTACTACACATCACCGCAACCCAAAGATCAACACATCTCGTTGACAAAAGGGTTGAGAGCTTTTAACTCACTTAGTGTTTAGAGTCATAAGATTATCGGTCTATCCCCTTGAGATTTATCATTTAGTCAAAGCAAATGAGTTTTCTTGTCAATAAAAATAAAACTTCTCAAGTTGAGTGGGAATCTCTTAAGAATGTAATTTATTACGGTTAAATCTCAAATTATGAACAAAATGTATTTATTTCATAATTTTGGTACCAAATTGAACAAACGATTGAAACTTCAATAAAAAATTATTATACTACAAGGTTGACTGAGGGTTTATGTGAGATAACACTTGTATAGGCCGGTCCCACATGCGGGATATATAGCGCACTGATGTGTAATAGACCATAAGCCAAGATGACCGAAATTTAGACCTCATGGGATGTATGAGCGAAGAAGTGTGCCGAACCTTAGAAGTGACACAGGCACCCCTGCAATGGATGTCGCAAAGATGCAAAGGAGAAGGTAATTATTATGATCACGAGGAACCGCTGATCTTGAAAATGCAAGAGAGGGGTCCTTAGGGCAAGGCAACACCCCAGTTGCTCAGAAGGCTTGACGACCCAAGTAATTGTGGGCATGTTACATTGGCTTAATTCCAAACGATGGACAATGGAGGCAGTGGGCATCGTATCATTGACCAATGCTCTACTTGGATGGTCCTACAAATACAATCATAATCATCCATACCATCCCATGGGGTAAGCAATTCTCTCCTTCTCGGGCTTTCTAAATTATCTCCAAAATACAATCACTAACTTGATCACGGGAGAGATACTCGTGAAGAAAGAGCTCCGCTGGTTATTCTTTGGTGCAAATCTCCGACAACAAATACAGCGTTGGTAAACTTTGAGTATCATCATCAGGACAACAACCACTTTACATGACCCCTGATCCTATTCTTTGAGAATTTAGTTATTAAATTATGACATAATGATCAAAACAATGTCAAAATAACAGTTACATTATTATGACTTGATTCGGTTATAAAAGAATTGGAATCTATTAAAGTAAAGCGCCCCCCCCCCCTCCCCAAAATCTAGCATTGAATTTTGCATTAACAAAAGTAGGTCTCACATCTGTCCAAATCAATGCGTAAACTTTCACTTTGATGCGTGGTGTCACAACTACACATTTACCAAAACTCATACTATTTTCCCTCTTCCCTGTCCATCATTAGCTAAACCACATCATGCCTTCTCTTTCCCTTCTTCTCCTTCTCCTTCTTTTCCCTTCCTTCTCACTCTCCTATCCTTACAGTAAGTCTCCTCCACACACACTCACACACACTGATATATCCATTTGTGTGTGTATATATAGAGCTATACATACACAATTATGTATGTACATCTCTGTTTAACTAACTCTTGTTTTTACTGTAACTAACTAACTTAACTGTTTTTTTTTTTTTTTTACTGCTCAGACTTGTCACTCCATATAGACTGCGGGGCGGCCACCAACTCCAGCGACGTTTGGGGTACCCATTGGGTCTCCGACCGCTATTTCACCGGCGGAGCCACCGCCATCGTATCGGAGCCCCTCCGCTTCCACCACCAACAAGAGAAGACGCTCCGTTACTTCCCCGTTTCCTCCGGGAAAAAGAACTGCTACTCCGTCCCCGTCGCCGGAGCCACCGCGCAGGGCGTGGCAAGGTTTCTCCTCCGCACTTTCACCGTTTACGATAATTTCGATGGGAAATCTCATTCCCCGTCTTTCGACGTCTCGGTCTCCGGCACGGTTGTCTTCTCGTGGAGGTCGCCGTGGCTAGAATCCGTTTCCCGGACCGGAGCCTATTCGGATCTCATCGTTTCGTTGTCCGACCCGGAAATGAACATATGTTTTTACAGCATTGCCACTGATGCTCCACTTATAGCCTCATTGGAATTGTTCCAAACCACACCAAATGCTTACATTTTGCCTAACGACCCTGTTTCGAACACTTCCGTATTAGTTAATTACGGAAGGCTTTCATCCGGGTCCGGTCAGTGGGGACCCGGATTCAGCAATGACACGGACCGGTTCGGCCGGTCATGGCAATCGGGCCAGGACTTCCGATCCAAATCCGCTCTAGTTGGTGCTAAAGCCAGGCTGAAAGCAATATCCGCAATAAAAGACGTGGTCAATGTTGACCGCCCGCCCAATTACTTCCCGATGAAACTGTACCAGACGGCGTTGACAGTAATCGGTGAAGGTGGATTTTTGGAGTACGAATTACCGGTGGACGCGAAAATGGATTACTTGCTGTGGTTCCATTTCGCGGAGATTGATGTGAGTGTGACTAAGGCAGGGCAGAGAGTGTTCGATGTCGTGGTGAATGAAAAGAATGTGAGCAGAGTGGATGTGTATAAGGAGGTTGGAGGATTCGCAGCATTCGATTTTAGTTACGTTGTGAAGAATTTGAGTAGTACATTCTTGAGTGTGAGGCTTATGCCGGTTGTTGGGGCGCCTATTATTTGTGGGCTTGAGAATTACGCGATTATTCCTGCTGATATCAAGACCGTCCCTGAGCAGGGTACGTGTTGATTTTGTTTTGATTCTGTTGGATTTAGGACTCATGCTTTAATCATATATTTTTGGTTGAATTTATTAGCATTTTCTATTATAGAATTTGGCCTTTGGGTCAACCTTTACAGTTTAAAGTTGTTGAAATATGTTTGTGTGTGTGTTTGTGTTGGTCAAAGACGGTCTCTTGTGCGGTTGTTCAAAAGATTTAGGGGAAGAGAAGAAATTGGAAGTCTAAAGTTTGAAACTATTGCTACTTAGGAACCAGAATTTTGATTAGTTTAGTTCAAGTCAATTAGTTTGTTAAATTGATGATCTAAGCATGCAGTACGTGTCAAATGGTTTTCAGCATATGCCGAACTTCTACTTAATTTTCAGAATTTAAATATTTATTTTTGCCTTTTCTTTTTAGTTTTATTTGTGTTTTTTGTGTGTATCATAGTATGAGAATTATGGGGCTTGTCTTTGCAGTTATTGCAATGAAGGCATTGAAGGAATCCCTTCGTGTTCCTGAGAGGATGGGTTGGAATGGTGACCCTTGTGCCCCTACAACTTGGGATGCTTGGGAAGGAGTCACATGTCGTCTCAACAAGGATGAGACTGGTCTTGTAATTTCCCAAATGTGAGTGCATCTTCTCCATCACTGCATGTTACTATTGTCGTCTCAATTAGGATGAGACTGGTCTTGTAATGTTCCCAAATATGAGTGCATCTTCTCCACCACTGCATGTTAATATTGTTGTCTCAATTAGCATGAGACTGATCTTGTAATTTTCCCAAATGTGAGTGCGTATTCTCCATCGCTGCATGTTAATATTTATTAGTTACTATTTTGAAGAGATTATGATAAGGGACAAGTTTATTGTGGACTTGGCCAAGCATCTAGTGCTTAGTTTTATTTCAAACCTCTTTGTTGCTGGTAACATTCTCATTAGTGACGTTTAGTAATTCAGTAGTGTACTATATGTTTGTGCACATAGGATATCTAGCTGTTTGAATTTTGTAGGTGAGATGTCCAAGGACCTATGTATCTCGTGAGACTGATGGGATTAGACAGGCCATGTTGGACAAGCGTTATAATGGACTTGTATGGGAATTCCTGAAGGAGCATTTTTCTGAGCTTATTAGTTTACTGTATAGTTTATAACATGAAAATAAAAGCAACAAATCTTGCTTGGAATGTTAGTGAATTTCTTGTTTGTGCGTTCTTTATATATTTACTCACATTAATTCTTTGCTTCATATTATTGTAGTGATCTTGGAAGCCAAGGATTGAAGGGATATATCAGTGACCAGATAAGTCTTTTGGCAAACTTGGTAAGCCTGTAAGTATCAGTTGTCTTCTAAAGTAGCAGTTTCGAATCAGTTCATAGCTTTTTCATATTTAAACATTATTGGCCTCATGATGAATTTGGAGATGCTGGCTTCATGTGTAGAATAGTGAATTCTGCAACCTGAAAGTATTGTATTAATAAGCCTCTGTATATCGTCTGTGGTTGTATGAAATACTTGTTTGTGATAGTGACTATTTAGTTAGAAGCTAGAAGAGCTTAATTGATCCATTTCTTTTAGCTCAAGGTTTTTCTCTCTTCCCCTTTTGGTTTGAAGCTGAATACTTTAACATTACATCTATTTTCCTCAGATTTTAAATTCAAAAGTTAGAGGAGAATAGGGACTCAGATCTACATAAGAAAGAAGGGTTTAGAGGGAAGAATTTTGGTGTTTTTCAATTATTTTCTATTCTCATGGGAAGTGGAAAATCCAGAAAAGTTTCCAGTGGTCTCGTACGGTAGCTTTCTATCAAATCAAATTCTGCTTTTACAAATTACACAAAAAGTTTCTCATGTAATAGACCAGTATAGATTGAATAAATAAACAAAATAATGAATGTATTAATCTTAATTAATCCAATTAATCAATATTTTATGATTTTAATATGGTGAAGAATTCGAAACAGTAGTTTTGGATCAAAATAGAGTAATCTGATTATGGAGAATGAAACTATAGAACTTTTAAGTAGTCATAGTAAATATCATCTTTTCATATTGTATCAGATCATGATGTGCAAGAAACTTTTGGTATTGGGAAATAAAAGAACTGATTTATTTGTGTATTGGTAGACAATTGTCACTAGACAATAGTTGGTGTTTTGTTACCATGTATTCTGGGGTTTATTGAGCTACTTGATTGTTGATGTTATGGCTAGTCTTTTTAGCCAAAAAATAGGTATTTATTTTTTGTTTGTTATTTTCAGAGTGAACTTGTCCACGTGAGGAAAATTTGTTCTTTCTCCACATGAAGTAGGAGATTGACCCCTCTCCATTTGCTTTTCCATTTCCGTTAGGTCAAAATAGGGGAAAAGAAAATTAATGCACAAATGATTACATCATGACGTGGTTGACATCCTGAGGGAGAACAAGGGAATGGATGGAGGGAAAGTAAGACTTTGTGCAGATGTAGACTATTTGTGTTAAATGTGTTGGAGTTCTGGAAAATCCATGTTGTACAGTGGTATGTGCTTGATGAAAGGGACTTTTGAAGGGAGTGTTTAAGGCTGAAGGTTTAAAGAGTTATGAAAATGTGTTTTGAAATATAATCCTAGATTTTTAATTGGAAGAAGGGTCCTTAATATTATTCCTGAACTATATCACCAGTTTTATAAGGTGGTGTCATTTGAGATACAGAAGCAAATATGTACATATTCATGCAAGAACGAACCTGGCTAATTGAATTCATGGCTTTTCATCTATGGTGATGTTAATACTTTGAAACAGCTTCTTTGTTTAATTTGTTGCTTCATTGGAATGTACATGAAAGATAAAAGGGTAAAATGCACGTTACCCTTTGTGATTTGTATAATTAGTTAGCTGATTACCCCCTGTGCTTTAAAACTTATGACATTCCCCCCTTGTGCTTTTTAAAAGGTGGCACATAATAACTTGCCTTTATGTTTTTCGTTTAAATTAACTTATTACGCATCATAAGCGTCTTTTTTTTGCATTTAAAGGCGTTAAAACTTGCAATGTGTTATATATTTTCACAAAAAGATATAAATTTTTAGCTAACGATAACTATATAATAAAAGAAAAAGAGGTAATGTGCGATCTTTAAAAAAGTACAAGGGAGTAATGTGGTAAGTTTTGAAAACATAGGGGAGTAATCAGGTAATTAGACAAACCACAGGGGGTAATCAGCTAATTAGATAAATCACAGGGGTTAAAGTGCCACCTTTTACAAAACACAGTGGGTGTAATGTGGTAAGTTTTGAAACACAGGGGATGATCATCTAATTATGAAAACCATAAAGGGATAATGTGCATTTTACCCAAGATAAAATGCCAGCTTCCAACCACTTCTAGTGAAGCTTGTGATGTATATATGGTAATGGTGTAATAATTTAGAAAGTTTCATGTGGGATTCAACATTGAATTAAGTAGGGTAGGCTATGAATCTAATGATTCCATTTCGTCCCGTTAAAGACTACCTTCTCTGTAGTGCCATTAAATAAGGTCTCATCTAAATACTCAAAAGGTAAATGCTGTATAAAGTAATGTGTAATAGAGAGTTTGAATAAGACCTTCAGATTAATCATCAATAGTTTCAAAATTGTGTATAATTAAAAGAAACATTAAATAAATTATCTAAATAAATTATCCTTGCAATATGAGATATGAGGTTCTTTGACCCATATAGTTTGGAGAGTTTTTGGTAGCCTCAATGTGTACTTAAAGACTTTTGTCCTTAAATTTTCCTTTTGTCTGAATCTAGTTTGTGAATTTTAGTTCCTCACAAGTTCAGATTGTTGAATTTGCTACGCTATAGTGTTTCCAAATGATTACTCCTGCTTGATATTGCGAATATGTGATTGATGCAGTATCTTCTATTGGTTTTTTTGTCTATGTAACTGGTTTGTTTATTAAGGATTAGTGAGTAGCTCAAGTGGTTGAAAGTACTCCTCTGGCAGATGGCCTGGGTTCAAATCCCACTAGGGGCAGGGTGTTTAGAAGTGAAAAAAAAAAAAGCTGGTTTGTTTATTATGCTATGTGTTATTGTTTGTGTTGCATCTTAAATTTGTTCTGTTATTGATTTCTAATGACCTTAATCGTGCTTCTTCGAGTATTGGATTTATGAGCTGGATACATTATTGATGTGCAGGAACTTAAGTTCGAATTCTCTGGGTGGTGCTTTACCTTCAGAATTGGGTCAAAAGTCTCTTGTGAAACTGTAAGATCACATCCTGATAATAGATCTGCATAATATGAAACGCCATTATTGTGGGATAGAAATCACTAAATTTGCATATCTCTAGGTATATCTCTGGGTTCTGCATCTGATTACTCTCAGTTGAGCATGTTACTTGGGAGTTCTGTTTGCTGATTGCCAACTCCTAATATATGTGTCTCATCTTCTGAGCATCGTTGACTCAGTTCTTTTATCCCCTTTGCATTACAGTCCCTACTTCTCAATTGGTTGGTGTTTTCAGTCTAACATTATGGCCCGCTAATTCCCTGTCTCAGAATATGTTATTGTGCCAAGTACTTTATGGTTATCTTGCTTGTGCCCCCATGCCAACTGTTTATTTGTCCTTTCTTGAGCTTCTTGTGAAATATAGTGAGGAAAGTTAGCTGCCTTTCTGTGCCTTTCTACTTCAGACAGTTTTCATGCTTATTATCATCCACTTTTAGGTTGAACTCAAAACGCAATTATTTTCATATGTTGGACCATTTATTTCCGGAGTATCTCCCCTTGCTTCTGGCGGGTTTTCACCCTCTCCTTTTTAAGCTTTTTATTTATTCTATTGGGTGAGATTGGTAAAGAGTGGATTAAAGAACATATTTTAATTATTCCATGCTGTAAAAATTGGGGGAGCTTTTGAACTTTGTATACATGGCCCCACAACCATGAATGACAAGGTGCTCCCGTTATTTTCTTGGGTAGTCTGATTTGGTGATATTGCACGGTATGGAATCTGCTTGAAACGTGTTACTTCTGTTTCATTTTGTCACCATTGAAAGTCTAGGATTAAGTTTTCAACAAAGAGCATGTTAAAAAATTATGACAAGAATGAGAAGAATTTCACTAATTACTTGTTTCATTCCACATTGTTGTTGCAGGGATTTATCAAATAATAAGCTGACTGGGCCTATACCAGACAGTCTAACTTCTTCCAGTTTGCAACTTGTGTAAGTTTCATGCTTTTTGCCAATTCAAGCTGGAGGTCCGTGTAGTTTCTCCCTTGTTGAAACAAATAAAACCACTGCATCACAATCTTTATATATATAATCCAATCAAGTTTTCTTTTGTTGATATATACATTCTTTTGTCAAATCTCCATGCTAGTATCGAAGTATCAATTCAACTCAACGGCGCATTTCAAGTTATAGATGTATTATATTTTATCAATTCTATTCTGCTCAGTTCTCTGGAGTTGTTCACAGATATTCGTCCAAATTCTCAAACCTAATGTAATTCTTTAAGTAAAATGAATAAACAAACTGAATAGCATTATATATCAATGTAAATTTATCTGGCAGCAAAGTTTCTGAATGCTCCAGGGTGCAGATTCTAGCTTATTGGATGAGTTACATTCCACATTCATCGCTAAGAGTTCCTTTACTGTTGCGCAGGCTGCTAAATAATAATTTATTGGAAGGCCGAGTTCCAGAGGAACTTTATTCAATTGGGGTCCATGGTGGTGCTATTGAGTACGTAGTATATTAAACTTCTCAGCTTGATTATCTTTTTCTTTTCTTCGTGAATTTATATTTTCTTGGCTTGATTGTTGGTTCAATTTTGACTTGCTAATTTCATGTGTATTTTTTCTTTCCGTCTTCTGATATTGACTTATCTAAAGTTAGCTGTCTCCGGCTTGAGAAGGCTGCATGTGTTTTTAACATTTCGAGTGCTGACAGATGTTGTGGAAATTTCATGGTGCTTGTAAATAATAATACAAAATAAGTAAAAAGCTGTAGAACTGTCATCCATCCTACTTCTGTTATATCTTTTTTTTCCTTCTTAGTTTTCATTTTCTCTTTTGTTCTTTCATTTGTCTGGTATTGAGTGATTCTAGGGCCTTCCCAATTTGAGACCACTTTGTTAGAATACTCTTAGAAATGTTAGGCCTGAAGAATTATTGCATTTGTACTTTGTGAAACTCCAATATCTGTCTTATGGTCCACCCTTTCCCTGCTGTGCCCTTCTCTAGTATCTCAAATATTTATATTGCAAGTGGCATGAGATTGTCAATAGTTGGATGGATATAACTAGAATTGAAAAGCTTTGCACATAAGCTCGTTGCTAAAACTGCTTCTCTTTTCTGCATTTCTAACGGGCTTTATATTTACTCTCACAGCCTTTTTGGGAACAAAGGCTTATGTGGTGTACCTTCTTTGCCCGATTGTCCTCTTTTTTGGGGAAAGAGTGGCTTATCCACTGGCGGGAAGGTTGCTGTAGCTGTCTCATGTCTGTTTGTATTTTGTTTGGTGTTGCTTGTGGTTTACATTTGCATCAGAAGGCGGCGTAATCATTATGACTTTGGTCTGCCTCATGAGTTGATGGGTAAGTCTACTACTAGAAGCTTGATATGCAGTTTCCAGTTTCTGAGTTAGTTGGTACCAATTTTCCTGCCGAGCCATAGAAAGCATGCACTCTTCGTTTTTCCCATTTCTATGTCTTGAATCCTCACGGAAGCCCCTTTTTTAACTTACGCTGAGCTTGTAATGTTAAATAGAAATATAGCATACAATATCAAGTTATATTATTGAATGCGGTAATCTTTTCTGCCCTTGACCTAAAGTTGTATATCCGTTTCCTTTTTCAGCACTTTCTGCAAAGAGGAACAGATACCAGAGGCAGAAATCTTTGATGGCTCTGGAAATGGAGAGCCAACATGCCAAAGGATTTATACCAACTTATAATTCAAATTGAAGAGTCAGATTTTTGCAGAGCTTTTCCCCACCAAGAGGGCCATATATATTGGACATCATATTTATGTTCATACCAAGTACATAGGTTAGGTTGTGAGAATTGGCACCACTGCTTCAGAAAGAGGTGGCTAGTAACCTTTGGGTTTTCCCCAACAATTTGTACATGTATTTGTCATGCAATAGGGCATTGTTTTCGCGATGCAATGTATCTCAGTACAGTCATGATTCAGCTAACCTAGGGAAATGCCCCGGTGTATAATTCGCAATTTTTGGCATTTGATGTGAATTAAAGCTTTGATGAATGTAGATAGAATTTTTCTTTTTCGATAGTTTCTCATGGTCGCATTCTTACTCATCTTTTCCTGTATCTGCCACTCCTAGTGTTATATATCCCATTAACATTAACAGAACTGACCCAGGTTTCGCTAGCTGCTCATCTGTATTTCAATCGTGTATGGTGTCAATTTTCTATGCAAGGCTGTTTTACATGCATGTATGTAGAGTTTCATGCGCGGTTCTGCTCAATTTTCTCCAATGTGTTTGAATTTGGATCGTCTTCTAATGTTATAATCATAACTATTAGCTAGAAGAGAAGAGGTTCCACCTCGTCTATCTTTGAAAGGTTAGATTCATAACTCCGATTCGACTATGGTTGATTTAGGCCCTCACTGATTTTGGGTCCCTTGCCAAATGTAGGGAGGCCGTTATCGATAAAGTTCTCCGGTTTCTAGCTTGCTAAATGTAGCAAGCTGGAAATCGGCTTTCTATCCCCAATCCTCTAACTAACGATCAATTCGTAAATTATATTTGTAAAGTCCGTTAAGATAAATAAGTGTAGCAATGCTCAATTAAAATTAAATACTATTATTTTCATCATTATTAATTATGTTTCTAGATGGATTGACAAGAGAAAGCATATTTCACAAAAAATACAGAAACTTAAGTATGCTGGACATTGAGGCTCGGTCTTCCTAAATGGGCTTATTGTCGTAGATAGTTGTGGCTGACGCTCAAAGGTTAACCAAAGTATAGGCCCATGGTGTTAATAGCAAAATTCTTCTGGTTGCCGGTATTCATTATAGGATATTCTCGCCATGGGCTTAGTTTTGGTCTTGGGCTCTACTCATATGTAACTTTATTTGTTTGGGCCCAGTTGGACCATTTTTATATGCTCTTTTTAATGGTTCTCTTAACTTACCCTTGACCGGGAAAAAAAAATCCAAAAATAAGAAATATAACCCGATATATTTGAAAAATTAGTATGAAAGCTCCATATTCTAAGATTTCTTCCTAGTCCCTTGTCAGTGTAGAGGCAATTTTTTTTTTTGTTTTTCCTTCCGTGGAGGCTAATTTGATTTTCTGGATCTAAATATACATTAAGAATACAGACATTTCCATACAAATTCGATCATAATTCATTTTTTTTTTTGTTTTGGTTTTAAAAGAGACCAAGATTAATTATACTACAACTCTTTTCAGACGAGTCAGTCTTTCTGAATATACATTAAGAATACAGACACTTTTAATACAAATACGATCATAATTTACTTTTTTTCTTTTTGGTTTCAAAAGAGACCAAGATTTGTTATGCTACAACCCTTTTCAGGCAAGTCACTCTTTCTAAATATACATTAAGAATATAGACATTTCATACAAATACGATCATAATTCACTTTTATTTATTTATTTATTTTTTTGTTTTAAAAGAGATCAAGACTAGTTATGTTACAATTCTTTTCAAA
Source organism: Cordia subcordata (assembly GCA_028554755.1). NCBI lineage: Eukaryota > Viridiplantae > Streptophyta > Magnoliopsida > Boraginales > Cordiaceae > Cordia > Cordia subcordata. Next base: position 7,567,391 of record JAPTOF010000020.1, read on the forward strand.
CGAGTCACTTTTTCCTATCTTCATCCAAAGACTTTGGAATTGCCCCAGAACTTCCATAATGACTCGATCATCCAATAGGTAAACTAAGACTGCGGTTCGTTATACAGTTAGTACATTTTCATCGTTATAAACACGTCTAATTTTGAAGTCATCTTATGATGGAGAACGCTAGGACAGTCTCCCTCACTTAGTAACGGTGACCTTGGGGCCGATAACGACCGCAACTCCTATTAGCCCATAAATAACATCCACCCGTCACTTGTCCTTTACTTCTCATTATTATCAGAAGGACAAAGGCTCATGGATCCAACGTCCACCATCGTTTTTGTTACACTGAATTATGTGTCAATCCTACTTGTACCTGTTTTGGTTCTTACTCCTCTCCTCATGCACACTCCAAAAATGTCAACTTTGAGAAAAAGAAACTCATGACCGAGTCAATTATATACAAAACACTCTCCAACCAATTAAAACTCAACCTAACCAACCCCACACACTTTTTTTTTTTATATATATAATAATAATAATAATAATAATAATAATAATTCTTGAGGGTCACATTCATAATGTTATCAACTAGCCACATTAAAACCCAAGTTGACATTTCTTTAATATATTATTTTTTTAAGACAAATCAATGGCTTTGAAGGGTCTTAATATAATTATTTTTCGGTCCTGTTGAGTGATAATTCCACTTCCAGCTTGCATTTCTGATTATTTTATGCATTTTATCGACTACTGCCTTTAGAATTCAAATTTTTGAGTTAAACAAATGTAGCAACAGATCAGCATATGTTATGATGCACTATCTGTTGGTTAAGCAAGCAACATAATTTATTAGGTTAATTGCTTACTTAAGAAGTGAGCTAAACTAATCCACGTTATTGTTTAAATTCATTTGTTATTTTAAGCTTGCACTCGATTTGCATATGGCATTTAAATACTATTTCTCTTCATTTTCTGATCTTTTTCCATCTGTGGATTTATCTTCTCTTTCTGGCCCTTATTGTATAGTGGATTTATCTAATAGTGGAGTAGAATTAACAAAATAACTTATAGATAATTGTTAATTTTGTCATTTTGAACGAGAATTCTAATGTTGCCACATGTGATAGATTTTTTATATTGTGATGTTGTTACATCATGGTTACTGATTTTCCAAGACGTGTCCTACGATTATCACCTAGGCAGCAAGAAGTCTTGCATGATGATAGTGATTTGCGTAAACATGGAAAATATTTCTGGAAAATTTGATGAAGTCCAACATTTGATATGAAGACAAAAATGTGCATTGATTAGTATCTAAATATCCACAGACACGAAATATGAATGGTTGAGAACTCATACGTTGCTATCCATTTAAACAAAAATTAATTGCATGAGTACTTTCTCGTGATGAAAAATACACACAAATATATGTATATGTATAATGTATATATGTACACGAAGAAACACATGATCCTTAATATCTCTTGACCTTTATGATTCAACTGACCACGTACGAGAAGTAATTAAAAAGCTTCCAAGTTGCATGTTTGTATCACTCTGAAAAGTCAAAGAATCAGCGGACAATGCAAACGCGTGAATCCAGGATAGGCTCACAAGTCCACACGGCTATGACAGAAAGCAACCGCAGTTACGCATTATATTTCAACAGAGCTGACTTAGTCAAGCCTTGTGCTTTCTTCTCAATTATCAACATTTCTAATTTTATCATAATTTCTCCTCTTGGTTCTTTTAAAAGAGAATCAATAGTGATCGTTTAAGACTAACTCAAACTAAACCTGGAATTCAAGATGTAGCTTAGGGCATCTTTAGTAACGCTGTCAAAAATTTTGATGAATAAAAATTAGAATTATAAATAAAAAATTGTTAACAACAACTAAAAATAGAAACTATATATGAATATGTTTGGTTAAATTGTAGAGTCTATAAACAAAAGTAGATCCGGAGAGTAGAAGAGGTTGACTAGATAATATCTTTTGTTAGGATTTCTATATACATTTAAAGTTTGAAAAAAAAAAAAAAAAGAATTGTGTAGCTAACATGACTCAGAATCTCAACCCTCACTTAATAAAAATGCCTTATTTTCTCAACATGGGGAAACGACTTCTTTTCATTTATTCGCGTTGCCAAAAAAATGTTGCCTGTTTTCTTTTTTTGAAAAATGGACAACACAAATAAACAAGGTTTCTTACTTGATTTTCATAATCAGATAAACAAAAACAGAAAACCACCAAATTAGGAAGCTTTAACAACCAAGCCTTAAATAGTCAGATTACTTTTCTCACAGTAATGATTTGGGAAAAATCCCATTACGAATGAAGGGATTGGTTTTCGGGTTTTTTTTTTTTGGGAAGCCTTTAATAAGAAAAAGAAAGTGTAAGTCTTAAAACTCTTGTCATAATTACATATTAATAACTTAATTAGTTCAATCACTTAAAATCTCCATTATAGGCTATGTTAGTCTACATTTAAAAGATTGAACTTTGAATAATTTTTATCAATTAGTAGCTTAATTATTTCAATAACTTAAAATCTCCGTTCCAAGTCAGAATAATCAACTTGCAGATTAAATGAGCATTGAAGTTTGAACCTTTTCTTGAGAAGGTTGAATACTTATCACAAAAGAAAAATGAAAATAATTTCTACAAGTTAACTAGAGTGATAAAAACTTTAATTTTGGATCGATATTATTGTTTGTCGCTTGACTAATTTGGAATGTTTTGAAATTTGTCGCTAAATTGAATTTGAAAAAAGTTTATTAAAATGAGTATTTTATTTTAAAAAAAGAAAAAGAAAGGAAGAAAACAAAACTATCAATTGCCAGGCAACTGCAACAGACTCAAGTGGCTAAAACCGAATTGACTTTGAAAGGCCACGTTAATGCGTGCAATGTCGGCAACATATATAGCCTCTGTTCTAATAACTATAACTATATAATATTATTACCGTCATTTTCATCTTAATTAAGCTATTATATATATATATACACACACACTCATATGATGGACCCACTCAGACAGTTGGACAAATAAACCATGGCCTCAGTCCCATCAACTAGTACTAGTCATATATATTCCATTTCATTCATGTCTTTGAAGATATGCATGCATGGGAACAACACAAAAATATTGTTAGAATTTTGGAAATATTACTTGCTAATTAATTTGGTCTTTGATCTCTGGTCTTTCTTAGAATACATGCATATACATACATATATATATATATATATATATATATAGGGATCCTTCCTTAATGCTTCTTGATTGTCTATATATTAATTAATCCACAATTACGAAATAATTTGAATGATACATGGAGAAAAATGAAAACCCACTAAAACAGATATTTATGTGTTGTACTCCACTGTGGCTGGAGCTATATGTTCATAATTGCACGGTGCCAAAATAATTCAGTGGTTTGTTCAATGTAAGCTACCTGTAATTAATTTCTGTTTGACATTGTGTTGAGAAATTGTTATCATCTATAGTTAATTTTTCTATGTTTTAAAAAAAATAATTTAAAATCATATCAAGTGTTTATTCCATTAAGTGGGGGTCAATTATATAAATTTGACAATGATATTCATTAATCTTAGAATCGTCTTTTCAACAACATTCGTGCATGGCGGTGCAAAAATGACATGTTGCTGTCTTCAACTAATCAATGAATCAATACTTCAGATGAAATTTCTCAAACTTTAATTTCGTGATATATATCCATGCATACATACATACATATATAAAAATATAAATATATATGTGTATGTGTATGTATGTATATCTTGACCAGTAAAATTTCCATTGACGAAGTCAACTGAGATGAGACTCCAAAAATCAAATTGTGGGGGCAGAAGATGGAAATCTCAAGAGAAAAAGTTGTGGGGTTTCTTAAAGAAACCAATACCAACTCTCTAATTTGGACCATTGAGATAGCAAGAAAAAGGATATCCAATACGAACTTCTCAACCAATAGGATCAGTTATGCGTATAAAGGACATGGGTGGGGTCCTCTGATGGCGACTTATTAATTATGCATATGATGTCCTCATGTTTATTATTTGTCAACAAAAGGCAACTTGCCTACATACCATGAGAACAAGATGCCCTGCTTGGTGCCAGCACCATAAGCTCAAAGCAAACACTCATTTTTGTCTGTTTTTGTTCATTCAAACGTCCTATTATTCTTGGATACCACGCATAACGTAAATTTCGTGTACCAATCCTTTATGTTGAACAGGAGTTTTGTACACTAAACGAGTGGCGGTTTGATCAAGCTGTGTGCGTTGATTTACTTAAAGCTCGACATGAATAGCGAAAGATGCAAATTAGCCGAATTTTGACGAAGTTTTTTTTTTGGTCGGGTACGTTATGCCACACAGTTCCATAGAACCTAAGCACACCAAATGATTTCTTCTATCACTGTGTATGGAAGTATTGACTAATTATATACGAGTGGTGTCTTACGTAAGGCCTAAAAACAACTGAAAGATTCTTTGACAATTCCTAGAGACAATAAGTATATAATTTCTTAACGATGCATTGAGCGCTGAAATGCGCGTACGTGATAAAAATACTTCTAGTTACTTTCTTGGATTACCCTAGTTTGCAAAATTTTTGTTAGACTCATCTTACTTGAACAAACTAATGATAGAATTGGTGAACTCGTGGAGAGAGTAATTATTGGTGAACTGGTGGAGAGAGTAATTATCTTTTACATAAAAATAAATTTTATGAACTAAAAATAATTTTATAATATAAGTTAGTTTACGATCTTCAATAAACCTCCCGTATATTTGTCAAAATATAGACTTAAGAAACTCAATTAAATGCGAACGTACAAATAACCTTATTAAATTGCATTTTCCTAAATATCTCCATGATTTTGGTAATCCCCACATGTGATTGAAGTTAAGTATAGCTGGACTTTTTCAAGTATTTTCTTCCGCTTATATGATCGACGTGAAATGCAATTGAGAATGACATCACGAGTATTAATAAACCAACATGTAAAATTAAATGATATCACTTATGGGAAACAACTATATTAAACTTAAATATTAAATTAAGAATAATTTAATTGTTGCATGCATTTTCAATTATTATAGCTTGGTTCTTGAAAGTGATTGGGAAGCTAACTAATTAATCTCGAGAGATGATACGATCACGTGGTTGACCCGAAAAGATGGGTCTTTGGCCGCTTTGGTAGAAGAAAATCAGCATTAGTCAAAGTATCTCCTAATACCACTGTCTTATTATTCTATATGTTTCTTAACAACTTGTTATGTCATATATTAACTTATCTCTATTTTATCACAAGGAATTCATCTTAATCAAGATATTAAATTCAAAAGATTATACAGATCCCTTAGTACGTATAAAAGATGTAATCTCTTAATATATATATATATATATATATATATATGAGATTACGTATAACTCAAGTGATTGAGACTATTACTTTGTCTGGAATGAATTTATTATAAAATATTTTTCTTATTAATGTGAAAGAGATAATTTTTTTTATCTTATAAAATATAAGACATTTTATTACAAATATTCTATAAAAGCTCAAAACAAACCATACTTTATATTTTATACGATATAAGTAATCCATTCTTATCTTATAATTTACAATTATAAATAATGCATCTTATCACAAGTATTTTATAAAAACTCAAACCAAACCATAACTTTTTTATATAAAAAAACACCTTAAAATAAAGCCTATATCAAACTGAATATATTTCCCTAAGAGTGATAACCTGAATTCCGATCCCGTCAAGACGGGGGTTGGGGTTAGAGGTAGGAAGCTTGTAAAAATATAAAATATATCTGTGTATGTGTGGGTTTTTATATATATTGAAAATCAGTTCAAGATTAGGTAACTAAAATTTGAGGTAAGATAATGACATAAATTTGAAGTCGAAACTTTTTGTTAGTAGTCGACCACTTGGACCAGTTGCAGCGGTGGGAGCAATATCTTATGCCAAATACTATATATATATATATATATATATATATATATATATATATATATATTATGCTTTGATAATTACGTGAGTAATCTGTGGATTGCGTGTGAACATGACCAATGAACAAGCAGAAAGAATAAGAAACCAACAAAAAGGACTGGGAATAATGCGTGTCGATGACGAGGCAGCTACAGATAAAAATATTTTGTGGTGTGGATAAGAATATATATAATGCCAGCCTTTTGCTCTGCCTTACTGATGACTATATTTTTGTTTGTATCATGGTATTTTATCATATTTTTTTAAAGATAAATGCTGTTCTTTTAAAAACATAGCCAATTTACTCAGAACTTCTTATTAGGAAGTTAAAAATCTACCACATGTAATTAGGAAGTTATCAAGGAAGATATTATAGGAGTTTCTTCTCCTAAAAATTAATATGATTATCAGATAAATGCGAGACCACCTCCTTTTTTACACATATCTTAAAGAGGGTCGCAACTACCACGCGGATCATTAAGATAGTATTGAATATAGATTATTTTTGTGTGGTTAATTACTTTAACTTTCATACGATGTTTTAGTAAAAGATATTCAATATATAAAGCCATTTGACACAAGTTTTTTTTTTTTTCATTTTTAATAATATTGATCATGAATATTGAATCATTAGAAGAAAAAGAACAAGAAAAAATTTATGTGACTGTTAGTTGGGACAAGGTTTGGCCTAAAAATAATTGGTTTTGATAGCAAAATATAAATTATGTTACATATTCCAAATCCACATGGGAGAGTGTTATCTGTGAGTTTTTTCTTTTTCTTTTTTTCAGGACATTATGATATTCTGCAAGCTATTCATAACTTCTAGAATGTTTTAGTCCACCGTATTCAACACCCACCATATGCTCCTTAGATATTTTTTGTTCTGTATATGTATCCCTTATTGTGAGTTTTCTATTGCTTTTCGAAGAGTTTTGGTTAACTTCAACTTCTCATCTCTAGGCAATTAAGTACTTCAGAATTTGACTATCATATTTGTACTTTTGTGATTATAATAATAACCTTAACTATTTTGCCCATGGTTTATTATGTTACAAGAATAAAAGTTATGCATATAGCTTGTGCATATTATAGAAGTTCAAGTTTCTTTCAAGCTTTTAAATCACACATTCTAGTGGGATGAAAATCAATTAAAACTAGTAAAGCTCTAAGGCAAGCAACTTTGAGTGTTGCAAGAGAAAATAATATCCCAAATACCAAAAAGATGATATTAGTCCTTACTCCTTAATATTTTTTGGTAGAGTAATTGGATTATTTATATATACATGCATACACACATACATACATACATACATATATGTATATATGTATATATGTATATATGTATATATTAAACCTGCACAAGCATGCCTACTAAAAGATTTTTCTTTTGATACTTATTTTGGGAAATCCGAGTTGCAACTATTATAATGGCGAGATTAGAATTTCTTATGATACGTAAAAATTGCAAAAGAAAAAGAAATGTAACACTTGAAACATATCTTATTTGACAGGTTTTCCATAATGTGAGATGATATTAATAGGTTAAAAAAAATCCATTATCTACATAAGATGCATGCACGCTTAATATAAATTTGAAAAGAATAAAGTAGAAGGGAGCTAGATCACAAGATCAATAAGGAATCATCCAAAAAAGAACATTCTATATCACAAAAAGTCTATTTATTAATTGCTTCTATCAATTATTCCGCCTACTTTTAAAACACTTTTGACATGTGTGCTGCGGTTTATTTTGACTTTATGCCTTGAATGTAATGTCATAGTTTTCACACTGTTTGCGAATATAATGCAAAAACATTTTATATTGGATTTCGAATGTCAATGTACTTCGTAAATAACATGGATAAAATGGAATGTTATCTGTTGATGAAGCTTTCTAATGATATGACAAAGCAAACCGCAAAGTCCTTAATTCCGCGACTGTTAGGCTATAATCGTGTATTGTCTATAACTAATACATGGACTCGATAAGGATGTATGTAATAGATCAAAAACATGATTTTCTTAAGAAAAACAGCATATCTAGTAACAACGAGTAAATAGTTAATTAAGCAGAGCAAAAAATTCACCATATTTTTTAAATCTCTTCCTTTTATGGACTAATTTGGATTGGTTTTTTCGTTTTTCTTTAAAGTGTGTTTTTCTGTAACTTCTGGGCAAAAAATGTTTTTTGAGGGCTAAAAATTTTTGTCTTGTACAAAAAGTTGAATCTGGAGTTTTCTTAGCGTTTTAGCTTTTTTTTAAAAGTCAAATCAAATACTTATTGTAAAAACAAATACTAAATATATATATATATATATATATATATAAAAGAAAGCCAATCCAAAACGATTTGTAGTGAGGTTGCAATCTCTAATCAAATAATTAATGACGAACATGCATTGAAGGAGTCGAATAATCCAATTCAAACACATCCAAGCAAGTCTATCCAATCCCTCTTTGATTGAATAGACAAATTCAGACAAAACTCAATTAAAAAGTTACTTACTATATTTAAAATTAAAAAGAAATAAATTAGGGCATAATCTATCTATATACATTGGAAAGTAAAGTCCATGTCTTCTATACCAATACTACATGTCATCATTTAGAGCCTGTTCGGCGTAATTAGCAGATTAGGTAGCGGATATCTATCTGAGTAGCAGATAGCAGTTTGAATAGTAGATAGTTGTTATGTTTTAGCGGTTAGCGGATAGTTGTTTCAGTAGCGGATTATTTAGATGTGTTCGATAAAACTAGCTATTGGGTTAGCTGGTGAATGCAAAATGACAAAAAAGATATCGGTAATAATAATAAATTATTATTATTATTATTAATAAAATAATTAAGATAATTTATTTTATAATTAAATATATTTTTCTTAAAATAATATTTTATTAATAAAGCATAATAAAATTACTTTTTTAAAATTAATTTTATTAATATTATAAAAAATATATTTTTTATTATAGAAATATTTTAATTGATTGAAAATTTATATTTTCGAAAAAATAATGAATGGACAAGTAAGACCTAAACTTTTTAATATATTTTGATATGGATAGAACTTCAAATTAATTTTTGTGTTATTTTGTATTTAATTTGTGAAAGAAAATGTAAAAATGTAAACAAAATTGGATAAAGGGTACAATTAGCCTAAAGATATTAGAGAAAGGGTAGTATTGCCAAAAAAAGGTGAAACACTAAACTCTAGTTTGAAACGCTAACAATATTAGCTTTTCACAAACACTACTTCAAACATTATTTAGAATAAAAACACTACTTAAAACACTGTGTTACCGAACAACTAAAATGAGAAAAAGTAGTGTTTTGACTTGGTGAAGACACTAAACACTATTTAAAATACTGTTACCGAACAAGGCCTTAGTAAAATGTTTTCTGTCCAAAAAGTTTATGCTTTTCCTATCAATATTCATGCATTTTCTAATTTTCCTTTCTTAATGTAAATGTTGTATTCAATTATGTTAATGCATATTAAGAAGATATGATTAATATTGAAAACTTTATAGAACATTAAGTTGTACAATATATATTTATATTTAACAAAAATTTATAGTTGCATATCTATATATCATGTAAAATAGATTGCTTGTTTATCTTTCTAATGCCACATGTCTAATTTTATAATTTGTTTGCTATGCAAAAATGATTTAAAATTCCAATAGATACATTATTAATTTTATATTGCTTTTCTCTTTCCGAATTAAGTTATTTTTTTATTTTACTTTTCCTAATTTAAATATTTTATTTAATTATTGCATATGATAAAAAGTAAGATCATTAATGAATATTTATTAAGATTTAGATTTTACAGAAACATAGACTATAAATTTTGTTAGCCATCAACAATATAAAATATTGACTTCTCTAATCAAATATAAAATTTTCTCTTTTACATTGTATGGTTTATACTTCACTTAATTTAAGAAAGGTCTTCTCAATATGCTTTAATTCAATGGCAGAACTTTTTGGATTAATGAGTGTGAAGAATTTTTAGGGGTGGAACATAAAAACCAATTGGTTAATTGGAGGAATAGGGTACGAACTTTTTTTTTTTTTTTTTGTGTAGAGCAAGTGACAACAATTATATTAATCAAATGTACAGTGTACAATGTACAAGTTACAAAAGATGTACAAAATAGTGGAACGATCCTATACAATATTGTCTTTTAAGTTCCACTTCTTTCCAAGTTTAATATTTAAGCGGGTTTGGGAAAATTTTTTCTTACAAGCAATTCAAATCCGTACGTCATTATAAATAGCAAGAAAAATACATTCCTCAGTCTTTGCTTGATTGTTGAAGATGAGGTTGTTCTTTTCAAGCCAAATATGGTAGATGGAAGCTCCAAAAAGATTCTTCAAGACAGTAGCCTTCATGTTTCTTTCAAGTGCCCAAGGTGTGAGATATGCAATAATATCATCCCAAACAATTAAGTGCTCCGGAACTAAAGTGATGCTTACGTCATTTCTCCAAATTCTTCTTAAGAAACTACATTCAAAGAAAAGATGCTCCCGAGTTTCACATCCCATATGAAAAAAAAAAGCATTGAGGGTTGAGATTGATGCCCCATGATAAGACTCTATACTTTGTGCTCAATCTATTGTGGAAAGCAAGCCAAACAACAAAACCATGTTTAGGATTGTGCCCCTTGTACCAAATCAAGTTGTAGCCATAGAAAGCATCTCCTTTTTCCCTAATATGCTCCCAAGTAGGCTACCATCTTATTAAGTAGTCTTGAATTTTATAAACTTTTTATGTGAGAGAAATAACATTCTAAAACTCCTCCTCACATGTGTGACACGTAAACAAATAAAAATGTCACACGTAAATAAAGAAGGGTCACATGTGGTCAAATTAAAACATCACACGTGGAGAAAGAAGGGCCACACATGTACAAATATAATTGACCCATAAACTGTGCTCTAATACCATGTAAAGAATCTTGAGATTCCATCCTAAAAAGCAAATTGGTCAATGTAAGAAGTGGTTGAGTACCTTTATATGGTAATCTTAAATATCGAGATTTTCTGATATGGACTTTTTTATATGTTGTAAGAACCACCTCGCATGTGACTCGAAATAATGTCTATGCCATTTCATAGATGGACTTAGACTAGACTTGTAACTAGACTTGGACTTGAATGCTCGTGTGATCCAGAATAGCTTGATGAGTCACCACGGCCCGAAATAGAATTTGGATGGTTGTGTGGTCGGGAACATAGATGGACCACCACGACCCAAACTAGATGCAGCTTAACTACTTAGAAGGATGGGCCACCATGTGAATGGATGTACATAATGGACGAGCTTGACAACTCACACGTGAACATATGAGTAGCGTGAGAACTGGACTAAAAGCCCAGCTCTAATACCATACAAAGAATTCCTTAGGTTCTAACATAAAAACCAATTGGTTAATAGGATGAGTAACTTAGAATCTTATTAAGTAGTCTTGGATCTTATAAACTTTTTATTTGAGAGAAATAACACTCTAACACTTTCCCTCACGTGTAAGATGTAGAAAAATTATAACGTCACACGTGAATGAAGAAAGGTCACAATACTTTCTATGTGAAAGGAATAATACTCTAACACTCCCCCTGACGTGTGACACGTGGACAAATTGGAGCATCACACGTGAATGAAGAAGGGTCATACGTACTTTTTATATGAGAGGAATAACACTCTAACACTCCCCCCACGTGTGACACGTGGATAAGTTAGAACGTCACACGTGGACGAAGAAGTGTCACATCCTGACAAATTAGAACATCACGCGTAGAGAAAGAAGGGTAACATATGGACAAATATAATTGGCCCATAATTTAGACTCTGATATCATGTGAAGAATCCAAAGGTTTCATCTTAAAAATTAATTGGTCAATATAATTAGTGGCTTAGAATCTTTGTATGGTGATTTTAAATCTTTAAATTTTTTTATATGAGATTTTTTTAAATGTTGTAACAACGACGATCTACTTACGATCATTACAATCTTAAATGCATGAACCACCAAATACTTGGTATTTAGATCTAGCTGGTGGCATGATTTTCACTTTGGAGATGAAAAGTTTTGAGATTAATTGTCTTAAAATCTGTAATATTTCTTTGCAAGGGTGATGTAAAACGACATCTACCATCTTATCACCGTGCAAATCAGTGAATAACGTGGCCTCTACACCTGTTGGAATGTGAAAAAAGTTGAAAATTTTTCTAAAGCATCCAAATGAAAGATTCTTCATTAACCCCGTTTCTGTTTAATATTTGACTTGGCAGTGGCGGCACTCACGTCGGTGACTCTGATACATAATAAGCCATGTTCAGCTCATTAGTCATAAATTAAGTCATCTCCAACTTTGTTTAAAAAAAAAACAAAAAACAAAAAAATGAAAAAGGAAAAACCTAGGGAGTTGGAAAGTGCGCATACGTCAGGCGTTCAAAACCATGCGATCATGAGATTAACACAAAAGATTATGTCTAAGTTAATGAAAAGGTATATGTAGATACAGATAAACACGTACTTTTGCTTTTTAATATGCACACTCGGCACTAATTGTATTGCGATTGTCGAGGATGATGATGATGACATATGATCAATTAGGTTTTCTTATTTCGGCACTTAGCGTCGGCTACTTGAAGAGAAAGTCAAGGAGGATTTGTTTTGGTAGATTTACTAAACAGGGTCGCAGATCTGCATCTAAATCTAGATAGATCACGCACTTAATCTAGCTTATAAGTTTATTTGAAAAGGTAACAGTGTTTGAGGTGGATCCACCATATAAGGCATTAAGGGATTGCAACCGCCTCATATTGACCAAGCATATATATAGTCATGCGCCGCTTACTCTCCAGGGATGAGAGACCCACAAATATAAATAAGTCTAACATGATTTAAAGAAAATCGATAATATCATTCACATGTATTATGAATATAACATATCATCATGTTATATAGTGGCGGAGCCACATATATGTGAGATGGTGCATATACACCTCTTGGATCTTTTGGCAAAACTAAATATTGTTATTATATTTACTTTTAATTTTATAATAAGAGGTAAAACTATATGATGTGTACTCCTTGAATTTTTTTGGCACCCCCTAAATTTTTGTTTTTTTGGCAAAAATAAAATTAATGAATAATCACTTACATAAAAAAAGATATATGTTTGACTTTGATATGAAATTAAGTAGTCAATGATCTCAAAATATAAAGTTATGTCGGAAGAGGACACATCTCTCTTTCTTAGTTTTACGTTGGCCTAATTAGTTTGAATGAAAGTCAGTCTTTTAGTAACCGTATATAAGCAATTGTTTAATGTATAAGCAATTCTTTAGTGGTCGCACCGAAAGGTACGTACGGCGGAGGTTGGTTGAAGATGATGTTACGCGGCGTTCAGAACCAATTTCCTGTCTTTTGCTCATATTGTATCCTATGGAGATGGATTGATATGGGGGGTTTTCACTTCTTACCTATTTACTTCTACTTGAACCGTTCAATGAGTCCAAAGGGGAGGGGGTTTTCTTCGGGGCTCGAGAGATCGAATAGATAGGGCCCCACAAGTTTTGAATTTGCCACTAGGGAATTCACACGAAAGGGAACGAGGAATTCTCAACAAAAAAAAGTACTCTCTAAACTGAACGTGAAAGTAGTTTTCCATCAGACGGTTGATCCCTCTACCAACTATCGGTCTCAAAGAAATAAAATGCAACATAGGAAAGATGGTTCTTATCTTGCTTTCTTTCGTTCGGGTTTTTTCTGCCTTGTTTTTGCCTAACAATCCAAAACATCCCCGTATGTATGACCGACAGAGAGAGCAATAAATAAAAAAACACGCTTATAATAAATTGTAGTTATGTTTACTGTGATTATATTTACTTATTTATATTTTTTGTGTATTAAAATATCACTATTATCTTAATTATTATTATATATTTTATTATTAATTTTTAAATTTCTACAAAAAAATTTATGTATGAATGTGCACCCCTGACCATGGATCCTGGTTTTGCCACGGATGCTATAGACATACATAGATCTACTCTGACTATAATGGCCTCTGGATTAGGTGTCCTGATCTAAAGGATTTGCAAATCTGTTACTCGTTAGCTGTCCTATTTACCGAAACTATATGTTTTTCGACGAGTCAATCGTTTGACAAATTAAGTTGTGAGCCCATAATTTTTCCCTAAAATTGGAATCCTTGAGATTTGGTTGAATATTTTCTCGTAAATACTGTTTACTATTGAACTTGAATGACTCTTTTAAAAAAAGGAAAAGAAAAAAAGCAAAATTGGTAATACGTGGCAAAACTCGGCGCGTTACGCAAGTGAAAAGGATGGCCGTTGGCGCAGGCGAAGAGGTGTCCTTTTTCTTTTAAAACTGGTGCATGCTTGATGCTACAAATGATTGCATGATTTTGAATAAATAGAGATGGCCCCCTTTTATTGTACTCACCTTTATCCAATCTGTTAAAGCATCAGTTTTTTTTTTTTTTCTTGTTGGCTGATGGAGATTATTGAATTATCCTCGTGTTTAATTAATTAGATTCCTTTACAAAATATTAAACCAATAAGTTCACAGAATCATGAGCTAAAAGATCTACGAATTGTATAACAAGTTGATGATAATCTAGAAGATAATTTAGAAAATTACGTGAGATTACGAGTGTGAGTAAAAAATGACGGGTCTTTATTGTCCCACTCAATTAGATTCTGACGTGCTTTGAGTTATCGGTGATGTAATGTGATCACCCACTGAACCTACCACTCATTTGGACCATGCCAGGGATGATTCCATATGTGGAAAGGCCATTAATCAATATTCTTGGTTGCAACAAATGCATGTATTTGGTGATCTTTTTGCATCTTTCTTGGTGGAATTAAAAAAGAATTTAACCATTCCAATTTTGATTACATTGTTTAATCATGCGCAAGACTACATCTACTCTTTGAGTTAATTCTTATCAAACTGGAAGCAGCTAATGAAAACTCCTCCCAATAAATATGCGAGAATGAAGCCACTATCATCTTAACCAACACCTTATTAGTTGCTCTTTGAGTTCTTTGTTGACAAGGAAACTTATCTTTTAGATGGTAATTCTGAGTGGAAGGATCAGTCCCACAATCCAACCATTTAATAAGTTAGAACACTCAATTCGGAGTAAAGAACTAGAATCAAACCTAATTCTTAAGTCATATCTAGCCCCATCTTTTACTGAAGAGGCATACCTGAAAAATCCATTACTCTTTGAGTTGCGTGAGAGCTTGGTTACTTTTTATTTATAACACATGGCTTTAAAACTCTCTCTTGTCCATTAAACTTTTCAAGCATCAAGTAACTTTCACCAATAAAATATTTTAGTTCAAATCCCTATCATGCACATGATTAAGCAAGTTTTAATCACAATTGTGGCTTTTGGTAAGCAGCCTTGAAATGGATGAGGTAGGGCGTTAGTGACTGGGGTGGCTAGGTGAAGCATGCCATATCATGAAACAAGATGTTGTCTGTTGTATTTGTTGTTGTTTGAGCCTTTCCAATTACGTACGCTGAATTTGGACTCAAGGCATAATACATATCGGGATGGGGATATGCTAACTGCTATCTTATTGGAATTATTCATCAACCAAAGTAGCTCCCACATGCCTGGGATATGCGGGTCTCATTTATTATAACTCAACGTGCATGGGACAAGGGATTAATTAAGGGATAAGTTAAGTGGTTGAGACTATTTCTCTCCAAACATAATATATTGGGTTTAATCCCATTGGATGGTCGGTTTAATGATAATAGTTCAAAAAAAAAAAGGCGCATGTGACTCTCTCAAAGGCTTGGGTTTGGATTTTTAATTTATTAGCTTATGACTATTTTCCCCAGACATGAAATCCTGGGTTTAATCCCATGGGATGGTTGGTTTAATAATAATTTAAAAAAAAAAACGCGCATGGGACTCTCTTAGAGGCTTGGGTTTGGATTTTTAATTTATTAGATTTTTTAAAAAAAAAATTGATTCATTAATTTATTTAAAAATTACTTCTATATATATTTTTTTATTTTACTTTTCTTACATTTTTTAACCTTTCTTTTTTTATTTAAATGAGTAGAAGATATTTAAAGCGCTAAATATGATAGGTCACAACTCATCTGCATATGTGTATATTAACGTTCTTATTTTCTAGATATTTTGAGACTTTTAATGTCAGCTATTACATGGCAATAGTTATTCTTCTATTAGCTTATAAGTAATTTATTATTCATTATTTATTTTAATTTTTTTATTATTTCTTATCTTTATAATATTCATTATTAGTTTCAATTAAAAAATTAAATGGTTAATCAATTAATAATGCTTATAACAAAATTCATTTGTGAATTTTCAAAAGATTAAACCGGACTAAATATAACGTCTACTATTAAAAAAGATTAAAGAGGAGCAAATTTAACATCTATTATTAAAAATATATATATCTAGTACAAAGTGTGGGATCGGATATTCATAACTAAATTCATCATTTGCTATTAAAAATAAATAAATTTAATTAAATTTAACATTTATTATTAAAGAAAACCATGCATAGCACTAATTTCATTTAGAAATGGGAGAATTTTAAAAACGATAGGAGCCTTATTATATAGATTCCATATTTATTCATTGAAATAAATTCATTATTATATAATTACTTAGATAATCATGGTGGACTCTATCGTATTATTCCCAAAGGATGGACCAGTTTGAAGACATGCATAATGTATGGGCATAACAATTTGCAAATTCATCACCACCCTTATAATTAGATCTGCACGAATAAGGTCAAATTATAGTTTATAGTATACATTTTTAAATATAGATAATATTAGTCACCAACTTTTCTTGTGCAACATTTATTATCTGCCAAAATCTCCAAAAACCCAACAATATACAAGATAATGCAATTGACCAAAACAACAAATTAGATATAATTATAATGAAATGATCAGTTAACACACAATTAACAAAGAAGAAAACTGCGTTTGTATTGCTTTCGATAGAGTTATTATAAATTCAAATAATAATAAAAAATTATATTAAAAAAAATTAAAGTGAGTGTGGCCTAATGGAGAATTTAAATGACTTGAACCAAGACATATTAGAACGAAGAAATCGAGAAAGGGTCCATGGGAAGGAGTATAGTGTTGATGGGCATCACACAATTGGCCTCTCCACACGTCAAACCAAAATATTCAACATGTTCCCACTTGTAAGGAGTGGAAATAACGCAGAAAAGACAGCTTGCCCCCTCCCTTCCCTATGGCTAAATACAAAATACGGTACATCTACAGTTCTTGATAACATCCCATCTAATTAAAAAAACTTAGAGAATTTTAATTGCAATTAATCAAAACCAAACAAAAAATAATTATTTGGAAACCCTATTTGTTAGCTTAATGGCAGAGTATTTGAGATATGCATAAGAGATTTGTACATGTCTTGAGTTCGAATCAATTGAAAATATAATATACTTAGAACTTGTTAGTCTTAATAAAGTTTCTACTTTATTTATTTCGAGGACCATACCTTCTTCGAGTGGGATCATGTGTTTGCTAAAATTGATACTTTCAACATGTGACATGCACGTAAGGAATTTCAAGAAGGATTTCTCGTCATAAAAAAAAATCATGGGACAAAACATTAAGCGTTAATCAAATACTTGTCCATGTCTCTAGTTAGAACTATTTAAGAAGGTAAGAAGAATAACATTTCACTAGTATAGACTATGCCTTTTAACAAATTATGAGATCATGCATCTAAAGAATTGATTATAAGAAAAGATCTCTCATCATAGAAAAAAAAACTAAATTATATGGTAGTAATCACATAAACTATAAGTCAATTTGACAATTATTTTTCAAAATCCAGATAACAAAAATAGCAAGGGAATCACAATTGGGGCCTACATTAGAAACTGAGAAAACCATAGCCAATAGCTTCAAACCGTTTAACGCGCTTGATTTTGATCAAGTTGCTAAGTGGGACCACTGAAAAAGACCTAGTATTCATCATCCGTACAAGATACAACTATATTATATCACTTCATGTTCCTCTCATTTCATTGTTAGATTGAAAGCATTACTAGATAGCCACCAGAAAAAAAAAAAAAAGAATTAGTAATATTGCCAAACAGAAAAAAGTGGAAAAAAAATCAAAGCAAATAATATAAAGTGCAAAGTACTTATAAATAACAAGGATTAAACACAGTTTTTGACTATTGAAATTTCAACTAAGCTTAAGAATATTCAAGTCATTTGAGGATAATGTTTGTTCATTTTTTTATTAATAGATTAAGCTTGATAATGTGGTTAATATATACGACCTGGACCACTTTGCAGTGCTAAACACAGTTAGATAAAACTTTAGTATATTTGTTGATCTATCAGATTATAAATTTTACGTATTATTATTAAATGATCTTCTCATGTTATCATTGCAAGAGAATCTGAATCCGTCACCACCGGTACATCTAGCCCTAAGGCCTTGATGGAGTTTTAGAAGTTAAACCCCAGAGAGTGTAGCCTAAGGGCCTGTTTGGATTGGTTTTTTTAAAATTATTTTTTTTAACAGCTTTTGAAAAATAATTTTTTTTTAAAAAGGTGAAAATTCTAACTTCTAAAAAAATTTGTATTTGAACTTTTTTCAAAATTTTAGCTTTTTTAAAAGCCAAATCAAATAGTTATTACAAATTTAATATAACTTTTTTAGAAATTTTTTTTTCTTAAAAAAAAAAACTAATTCAAACAGGCCTTAAGTAGTAGTAGGGCTTGGATTGAATGGTGAGGGGCAAAGAGAAAGTGACTTGAATTAATGTGGAAAAACAAAAATAATAGGATTTTCCTTTTATCCTTTGTTCTTGAAGATATTAAGGTGAACCTGGCCAGTAAGACAAACCAAGGTTGGAAAAGACGAATAATATCATGCCAGGTAAGAATTATGGGAAATTCTTGTTGGATGAGCTTTTGTCTTCAGGTCTATCCATGCCCTCATTTACATTGATTGGCCCATGACACACCCCCACCTTAGTCGAACCAAGCTATAACTCAACACCCCCCGCCCCCCAAGCTATCTCCTTTCCAATTTAAATTCATTCATAACCCTATATTATTATATAAAAAATTTAATATAATGGATGATTTATTTAGTCTCTTATTTTTGACAATTTTTATATTATTTTTAAAACACAACACCTCTATCTTTGCAATTAGTGACATCATTAGTACTAAATTCAAAAAAATAAAAAGAAATAGTAATATTTTCAGTCTCTTATATTTACAATTTATTACGATATTATTATCTTTGTAATTTTTAATGTTATTCGTTCCTTTTTTTTGTTGCAATTTGTGTCAATTCAATATTAGTCCTAAACTTATTAATTTCTTGATTTTTTTAAGTTTAGTATTGACCCATCACAAATTACAAAGATAGGAAATTGAATTGTCGCATTTTAAAGATAAGGATGCCAAAAAGATTAAAAATAACGGACCAAATATATAATTTATTCTAATAAAATTAAAATTTTCTCCTAATATTATTACATTATAAAGAAATCCAAATGCTCCACATCTTATATTACTTCTATATCAACCGTCATACGTATAATTGCTGTTTTTCACTTTCCTTTCACCTTATCTGATGCTGATTCTTCATCAGAATCTTCTCTATTATTTGCTGTTGCTAAAATTGCAGATAAACATTAGAGAGAAAAAGTGAAAAAAAAAAAAAAGAAGGGAAGGCCATGCTGATAGTCAGCAGTAGCAGCAATGCCTCAGGGGGGATGAACTAATAGAAAAAACAAGGTCCACTAGTCATGTGAACCCCATCCAACTTGCCTCATTATCTACACTATATTCTACCCCACCCCCCACATAACCCTACCCAACCCACAACACATGATACATACATACATATATATATATATATATATGTACCACACACATATATATACACATATACATATATATATATATGCATATATAGATACATATTAAATTATTACATATGAACCTTCCTAGTTCCTTACCATCCCCTCTTGGAGTTGACTACCCACGCTTTACCCACACATCTCCATATCTTCGAAATTTTCCACATCAGTACTACTCTTCAACTTTGTATTTAAATAAATAATGTTCATAAAAAATATTGTTCAATTTTAAAATATTATTATCTAATAGTACATGAGAAAATTAAATTTGGGCAGCTAGCTAGCTTGCTCCTATATATATTCAACCATTTCCACTAACAACCAACTCATTCCAACTAACACTTCTCTATTCTTATCATCAAACTTTTCAAATCTTTCCTCTCTAATTGCTTCACTGTTCCTTGAAACCCTTTTGATATCCATCTGTAACAAAACATGGACGGAAGTTGCACAGACGAAAGCACAACTAGCGACTCTCTATCGGTTGCGCCGCCGTCGTCAACGGCGGCGTCGACTTTGCCGGCGACGAAGTCACCGGAAAGTCTATGCAGGATGGGGAGCGGAACAAGTGTGGTACTAGATGCTGAAGGCGGAGTTGAAGCCGAGTCGAAAAAGCTTCCATCATCAAGGTTCAAAGGTGTAGTGCCTCAACCCAATGGCCGATGGGGTGCACAGATATATGAAAAGCACCAAAGGGTCTGGTTAGGTACTTTCAATGAAGAAGAAGAAGCAGCCAGAGCTTATGACATCGCGGCTCAACGCTTCCGAGGCCGCGACGCCGTGACAAACTTCAAACCCTTGTCTGAGAGCGAAGAAGACGATATGGAAACAGCTTTTCTGAATTCTCATTCAAAGGCTGAGATCGTTGACATGTTACGTAAACATACTTACAGTGATGAGCTTGAGCAAAGTAAAAGAAACTATGGCGTGCATGGAAATAGCAGAAGGGGTTGCAGGGATGGGCTAGCTGGTTCAGACCGGGTTCTCAAAGCCCGTGAACCGCTCTTCGAGAAGGCGGTCACTCCCAGTGATGTTGGCAAGTTGAACCGGCTCGTAATACCGAAGCAACACGCGGAGAAGCATTTTCCTTTGCAGAGTGGGAACACCTCTAAAGGGGTGTTGTTAAACTTTGAAGATATGAATGGGAAAGTGTGGAGGTTTCGATATTCTTATTGGAATAGTAGCCAGAGTTACGTGTTGACGAAAGGGTGGAGCCGGTTCGTGAAGGAGAAGAATCTGAAAGCCGGGGACGTTGTTAGCTTCCAGCGCTCGACCGGACCTGAGAAGCAGCTTTACATTGATTGGAAGTCCAGATCAAATGGCTCGCCGGTCATCGTTGTTTCAGACCCGGTTCAACCGGTTCAGATGGTCAGACTGTTTGGAGTCAACATATTCAAGGCACCAATGGGTGGTGCAGTTGATGGTATTGATATTTGCAGTGGGAAAAGAAGTAGAGAAATGGAGTTGTTGTCATTAGAGTGTCGCAAGAAACAAAGGGTTATCATTGATGCTTTGTAACAATCACTCAATTTTACTTCTTTTGTTTTCATTGGTTTTTCCCTTTTTCTTTTCTAATTTCTTTGTAGATGTTGAGAAAAGTGAAGGTGATGATGGAAGGTGGAGGTGATAGTGGTGTTGCAATTTGCAAAAGAACTTCACAAGTGTAAATTGTTATTAGACAAGTAGGCATGAATAGAGTACTTGCAACTTTGGTTGGAGTTAATGGAAATACTAATTAAATAGCTAGGAACAAAAATGTCAATTTTCTCCTGTTCAAAGTTTTGATCTCTCTCATACAATCTTTCTGTTTTTAAGTCTCATTTGGTAGCTTCTAAACTACACTTTGGATTATTGCTCTTTCCAAAAATATGTGTATGTTATGTGTTGGCATAAGAACCCGTGTGTTTGTGTGTGTGTGTGTGAGAGAGAGAGAGAGAGAGAGAGGTGGAGGAAATTGAGCATGTGAAATATGAGTAATCATGGTTTTTTTATACCATGGGCCATAATTTAAAGACACAGGATGTACTTTAAATTTTGTGGGTTACATGATGCTTGTAATCTCAAATTCTCTCTCAAATTCACATAAAATGAAACTTTTTAATTTGAAAAGAAAAATTTTTGGTTAAGATTAAATCCAAGTTTTCTATAATGTAGGTGAGTAAACTCAATTTAAGTAAAATCATACTGAATCTCTTCTAAGCTTATAAATCTTGGGGTGTGATACTATTTATTTACACATATTCCAAATTAGTGTAGGCTAAGCAATACTCGTTTTGAGACTGCTTATAATTAAACTTTCAGTCATCCGAGATGACGGCAAGATTTAGATAGATGATAATTGCCGATATAATTGATTAGCCTTCTTATTATCTATGATGCAAGGCAGAAGCATTATATTTTAGATTTATCGATTAATTTATCTTCCCATATCTTATGACTTGTGTGAATATCCTCACACGGATCAGAATCAAATAAAATTGCGTGGAATCAAGATAAAATATGTTTTATATATACTTGGTTGAATGAATTAACTTTAGGCATACAGTTCTCTGTCTTAGTGTACATCACAAATCTCCCTAATTATTGATGTAAACCCTCATGTATTATTCAAAGAAAATGGTGATGTAAATATATACGCACACATATACGTAATACATATATGTATGTATGTATGAACATATATATGTGTATGTAGTAAGTACCAAGTTACCGTCTCATTTAAAAGTTTAAATTTTTTTAAAAAAAATTATTTTATATATTTATTTATTACACTTAATAATAGAGTACTCAAAAACTATTCGTTTCTCCCATAAGTTAATGATTATATTTCGACTTTCCCATGAAATATTTATATTACTGATTATCCAATTCTTCAGTGAAGGTGGATGAAGTTAGGGATTCTTTTAACGGCCACTTGAAATATATGCTACGTATTTTATTATGAAAGGCTCTTGGGGAAAGAGCTGATTGTTGACTTACAAAATGCATTTCCTCTGTATTGGACCCAAAAACAAGAAAAAAAAAAAAAGTGCTCAAGAAAAGTGCATAAAGTTGAAATGAATATATGTATATATATATTTGCCAACAGGTCATCCTTATTAGACTTCACAATTTTTCAAAAACATTTAATTAATTGTTCAATCATGTTATCATAGAATCATTCATTCGTTAACAGTTGGGTGTTTTTACTTATCTTTTAGAATCATTACTTTATTAGCAAATTGTCTACGTACCTTTCTGTGTGCTGCATGCTTTTACCTTTTACCACGTTCTGATCTTCTTAATTATTTCAACTTTATTAATTTTATTTATATACATTTCTTTTCCCTAACATGTTATAGTTATCATCTTTAGTACTAGAGCCCTTAATGACATATGCATGTAATGGCTAGAAGATGTTATACTGTCATGGGAAAAAAATTAAGATTTTCAAAATCAAGATATAAAATTTTGAATTGAAATTTTCAAAATTAATATAAAAAATTTCGAAGTAATTTATTTAACACTGATTATTCTGCAATCAAATGTCATATTTCTTATTAGGAATGATTTTATATATATATATATATATATATATATATAACCTAGGGGAAATGCATTATTAATTAAGCCTGTGCAGATTTGTCAAATAAACTTTGTCGTGGTGTTTTTAGCTTTAGTCGTCGCTGACAACTTTGGCATATCATCTTATTAAATTACGGTATTTAAAATCAGAATCATATCATGGATGATTCTGTCTTGGATTAGAAGATTACTTGTTTTAGCTTCTGCCAGTGATTCATGCATTATTTATTTATGTTTTTTGAAAAAAGAAAATGAAATTTGCTTAATCTTCCAAGTAATTGAGCCTTGAAAGGCCATGAAATCTGTCGCTCTCTTGATTATTCTTAATCTTATCATTCTAATAATCTTTATTATCAGTACCATGCCGGACAAGCTTATCTTTTTAATCTGTTTTAGTTCTGTTTGCATGTACATACTTGTCATCAGCCCCACATGAATCTAACGAATTACTTAACATAATCTGACGAATCGAGGAGGCGTCTGTTAGAAGGTGCATGCTAATCTATGTATGAATGTAACGTGTTAACAAAGTGTTAATTAGAGGAATATTTGAGATGATTGGGTTGGATGGAAGCCATTAATTGATCACTTACGATATATGAAACTAGTAGAGAAAACGACTGTTAACAGGAATAAGTTAGGTTATATTATTAGATTCATAAGCTACTCTACTTAATCGGATACGACTTGATTTCGATTTTGGTTTAGTTTGTCTATTAAAAATTACACTAATAAGAGAAAGGAGGGTTTCATGGCTATGATTAGTAGGTCTACTTGACCATGCTGCTCTCTGCCAAGAAAAATGTCAACATCTTGAGCTAATGTCTGAATATTATTCTTTTTTATCTGGAAGCTAACGTGTAGTCAA
Source organism: Cordia subcordata (assembly GCA_028554755.1). NCBI lineage: Eukaryota > Viridiplantae > Streptophyta > Magnoliopsida > Boraginales > Cordiaceae > Cordia > Cordia subcordata. The sequence goes on from JAPTOF010000020.1 coordinate 7,591,814, forward strand.
ACAAATCCATTCAACTCAAATATTACTTGATTATCGTCAAATCTGCACCTAATTAAACTCCAAAAAAGCTGGCAATGCAACAATAAGCTGTTTTTCTATGATATTAATAATATTAAATGTATGGATGAATCAATGTTAAGGATTTAGAAGAAGAAAATGTCAAAAGGTTTCATGAGGTTTGCTTTTTCCTTCGATTATATATTTGAACTTTCTTCGAAACTTCGCAATGGTTCGTTAACGTTTTCTAGACATAAAAACAAAGAAATCTCTGAATATCATTATTAGCCATTGATTGAGGAATACTAATCCATGCACCACGCATAACTTGTTTACAAATTGCAATACTTTATGTACATGTGGATAAAAATAATTTCAAATGTACACTAAAATATAATATTGACACCTGTTCCCAGATACTAATATGTTTCATCATGATTCAAAAGGATCGGTGACGTGTGTTTTTGTTTTCTGAATGAAAAAAATATATATTTTAAATAAAAATTATGTAGGATTCACTTCAAATTGCAAGGCTTTTGATGAAGTAATGTCTACACTATATCAACCTATAACTCGAAAATATTTGTGATGTGATGATTCAGATTTCAATCTAATTTTTTTTTAATCGCAACTAATGTTACATCCCTAATTAGTTTACTTGACTTTTTAGGGCATAATGACGTGTGCAATTAATTTTTATCTAAACTCATGAAGGAGCAACTTCTTAACACTATCTCTGTGGACATGGGAATCTTATTTATAACCAACAGGCAACTTGTTGCTTGGCATGCACCTACCTCAGTTATTGGAAACTCAAGAATGTAATAAAATATTTAGTTAAGTGTGTTTCACTGCCTTAACGTAATTCAAGTCCTCTCTTTTAGGTGTAAGATAACTAAAAGATTATGAACCAAATGAACTGACTCAAAATTAGTGTTGTAGTTGAATATTAACCTATTTGGTTAAAAATTTTAAATTAGAATCTATTCTCTCTTATATCATACAATTGTATATTCTTCAGTTGACTTAGAATATGCGTTGATATATGCCACAGCACAATCGACTTATGAGTTATGACCATGGGATGTATGAAGAAACCAATTATTTTAATTCGTTAATTGCAAATAGTATTTTGGTTTGACCATTAGCCTTTTACCACATTATTTTCCATGCAAGCCCATTTGGTGCCTCTCACAAATCACAACATATTCTTCAATAATGCAGCACGCAATCCTTAGACAACAGCTAATGGATGGTACATAGGTACGTACACACAGTACTGGTCACGCGTCAAAGATTAGTTTCCTTGGCTTTTTCGAATAAATTAAAATCATGTGTCATCTAATTAATTTTAATCCCACAAGCTTAATTTAAGTCAGTTGAGCATTGCAGAAGTTTCCTTCTCCATGTGCTGCAAGCTGCAGTTCTGAGCATGCAATCCTCAACTTGCCAGAGTCAATTTGATCTCGTAGTTAATTAATTTACATATCTTTGGTGGAAATTTTTGTTTGCTCATTGTATGTGTCCATGTACTGCTAGTTCTTCTCTGATTTACCTGTAAAATGTATTTCGATCTAATCTGCATCTCTTTAAATTTATAATTTGGGCTAGTTCTTGTCCAATTTATCTATATCTCAATCTAATGACATTCTTTTCTTCCCCAGTTTGTTTCTTTGCCAAACCAAACCAATTGGTTCGGTTTCCTCATGCCCATAGTTGGTTTTGATTTTTGACATTCTTTTCTTTCGAATTTATATCAATCATATGTTGGTCAAGTTACATATATCTTGAACTAATCTATTTACTCTTCTCGAATCTACATTATCATACAAATAGGATTAGCTACAATCATTTAACAATCATTTTAAAAAATAAAATAAAAAAGAAAAGAAAAAAATCCGACAAGTAACAAAAAGGTACAAACAAAGATGGAAGCTTAATTGTTACATCTTAATTACTTGTGCCCAACTCTAGCACAGTTGCTTGCATGCCTTAGGGGAGTAAAACCAACTAGTGGTGTGAATATTCAATCGAGAAATTGGAATCTTAATATTTACTTTATAGTGTATTTGGAAGGATCTTATTTTAAGATATTTATTCAATTAAAATATACATTTTTAAGATTTAAGACATCTTATCACAAGTGTCATGTGAAAACCCAAAACAAAGCATACTTTTTATTTTATAAGAAATAAGGAATCTATCATTATCTTATTTTTTCACCCTTATAGAAGTATAAATGGTTTATTTTGAGTTTTTATAGGACACATATGATAAGATATATTAAATATTATAAAATGTATCCTCATTTTAATAGAATAAATATTTAAAATAAGATCATTCCAAACACTATTAGTGTCATGGTGAAGTACTTCTTGCAACCTACAACATTTTAGATTTCTCGCAACACTCAAATTGAACAAAGGAAAAAACTATTGCCAAAAGTAATTTAGTGCAACGATTTTCATTACCTCACCTAAGTCAACATCTTTCTGCAACAATTTTGCTAATATTTCATCAAACCATTGCAGTATTTATAACATGTAACATTTTAATTGAGTGTTGCATAATCTAATAAGTTTTTTACAATGATTTATAAAATTAAAACATATTTGTAACGGTAAAAAAACTGTTGTTGTACAATACCAACGATATGCAAAGCTTTTTTTTTTAGTATTGCTTATTATATTTGATTTCTTGCACGAAGTCACAAAATTATAGTGTATTTGTAGTACTAAAAACCGTTGCCAAATAATAATTTTTATTATGTGCAACACTTTTTGCCAAGTGTTGTTATTATATCAATTTTGCAACAGTTTTACAAAATAGTTTTTTTACAATACTAAATAAAATGTTGCAATACATGAATTTTGTACGTGTTGCTTCTAACAATTGTCACATCTATTATATAACACTTTATTTAGATAGTTTGTACTTGAAAAAAATATAATGCATATGATTGTAAAGAGAAACCATCACAGGCTGTGATTTGAAAAGATTATTATTTATTGTTTTTAAAATTTTTAGTAAAATTGTTAATTATTAAAGGCAATAACTAAATAACATAAAACCTTTCTTTACAATAAATGCTTAGATGAGATAATCACTTCAACATGATAATAGAGTTAATTATTAAGAGATTGCAGGTTCGAGTCCTACTCTGTAATAGAAAAGAAAAAAGATTTTTTTCTCTTTTTTTGACAATGATTAACTTTTAACTATTAAAAGACCATTGCTTATACTTTTGAAAACTATTGCAAAAATTAATAAAACAAGTTGCAAAAAGTATGGAAAACTATTGCAATAACCCTTTAAAACTGTTGTAAATTAGAAGACTCACCTCATTTAGTTTTTAAAAAAACTATTGCAAAAAGTATATGTTACAATGGTTTTTTAACCGTTACATTTGATTTGTAAAAAGTTGTTGCAATATAACATTTGCAATATTGACTTTACACAATGGCAAAAAATTATTGCATAAAGTCATTTGCAATGGTTTATAGCTATTTAGCAACAATTTTGAAGTATTGGTAGAGAGTAAAAATGTGGTAGCATGTTATGAATCTACTAGTGTCTTCCCTACTATGCACGAGTTTCGATATTTATATAATATGATAGTATTAATGTGACACATGGGATAAATAAGTATTTTTTTTTGTATTATTGTTAATAGTCAAAATTGACAATTAATGTAAGGAATAAAATATAAATATATTTTATCATATTAAATCTCTAACATTGATTATAACTTTTATATGTTTTATAAAATCTAATTTTAGAAAAAAAAATATGAATGATAAATAGTGGTAGCAAACTAACCATGTAATCTTTTTTAATGTAATAGATTAGTTTTTTCCGAATTTAATCATGTAATATATAATAGACAATGGTAGACCAAAACATGTGGCAAAATTTTAGGTATGGTCCCATATCATACACAACACACATGGCAGACAGTGAAATGCAAGAAATTGAAATCAAAATTAAAATTTCCATGGTTGTTATTTTATATATTAATATAGACAAATGCAGTACTTGTGCATAACACAAGTGTCACATAAATAACATATTTTAATTTAAATATATTGTTGAGAAATTAAGGACACTCGTTCACACATCAATGCACAGCAAAAAACACATACAAAGAACACGCTATATTTTTAACATAGTTTGGCCCTCTGTCCACATCCACGATTTTGTTATGGGATAAATTTCATTATTTAACAATAATGGGTAACATACTATGATGACTTTTTGCATAGACAGAAAAGCCTAAGCCCTCTTCCATGGAGTTCTTATAATAGTTCTATTCTCAACAGGACCAAAATGACTGTAAGACACTCTTTCTTACATACATGAGGCTGTCAAGATCTCTCACCCACACCTCCCATGGTGTGTGACCCTAAGACACACTAAATACAAGCTATAAGACCCTCTATTTATAACAGAAAAATCATTGCTCTCCAAAATTTCTTCTCTACTATTTAGGCAGCTTATATTTTGATAACATAATTAATTACCTTCGACAAGTTTCTTATTTGTATGGGCTTGAACTTGGAGCCATAAATCAACATATATAATTATTTTTAACAAAAAATATAAGTAAAATATGTTATAAATCAAAATAAAATTTAGCTAGTGTTATGCCCATGTAATTCATAAATCTCATAAATTAACTACACATAGATTAATGTACATAGCTAAATTTATCATAGTGGTTTAGAGATTATAACTATATGTAGAATTTGTTGTACTTAATATACATATAACAAAAAGTAATTACTTGCACATAAGAATTTTAAAATGTAAAATGAATCCAACATCCATTAAAATTAAAATAAGTACCTAAAAATAATTAGATTGATCCATTATTACAAACCAAAAAAAAAACTAAATTAAAAGAATGGGCCAAAAAAAAAAGAACAAGAATATAAAGGAAAGTTGGCTCTCTCCATTTAATAAGCATAAACAATTCTTAGAAAGAAACTTCATTTTTTGGTGATTTATAAAATAGGAGACAAAATTCAGGTGACATACATATAGACATGGTTCTATAGCCACATGGCAGACACTGGAATGCATTACTTTAGGTGAGAAAATGGAAGAGGCCATGGTTGTAGTATTATATACTAGTTAACTACTCATGTGATGCACGGTAGTGGAATCTCATATATTGTAAAAAATATTATAGAAAATACAGTTTTAATAAAATTCAGCAAGTTGGAAGAATAATAATAATAGAAAAATGGGTGATTCTCACTTTCCTCTATGAGTTTTAGTCTAAATCCCAAATTCTCTGATGAAGGTTTTGTTTTACCTCTATGCTTCCATGATATTAAATTTACCAAACAAAACCTTAAATCGAAGCCATTTTTAAATTCTTATAACCCAAAAAAAGAAAGAAAAAAAAAAGATAACTGTAAAAAATAAGAACAAAAGACAAAAGCTATTTATATTACAAAAATTACCTTATTCACCCAATCAAAGAACAATTAGATTCATTTCAAAGCAACATTTTTTTTTTCTAATATCTATATCTCAAATTAAAGTATTTTTTCATTATCCTTGTGTATTATTGTTTGCATCCACCTAACTATTAAAAAAAATAAAATACAAAATTTGCATTATTCACTAAATTGAAAAATTTTTAAATAAAATCTTCTTCTTTTATACATATGAACAAACACACACGTATATATATTGTATGAGAAGACAAAATGTCATAATCCCATTAATATCATAATATGTACAAAATTCGAATTATGATAAATCAATAAGCTTTAGAGTTATAGATTTAGAGAGTAGCAACACAAGCAAATGTTTGAAAAATACACATGTAGTACAATATATAAAGACAAAAAGTAATCATAAAATTAATGTGAACAAAATATGGACAAAAAATAATTATACCATAAAGACAAAAAATAATCATACCATGAATGTCGACAAAAAATGCCATGTGTGACAAATACAAATATAACGTGATAGCATAATATGGCACCTTAAATATTCTATCTTGGTCCTTGTTTTAGATATATGGAACTATAGATAGTATAGATAATGATGATAATAGTAACGTGTTCCATGAACTTCACCAGTATATTCATGTAAAATGGCTTTTCAAAATAATGTGATAAAAAAAAAAAAAGAAAAATTATCCTCAAAACGCCGATCCACGTTTTCGCTCTAGATGAAATTTTTTGAAATCCAGTGAGAAACCATTGACGGCTTGGGCCAAAACTATTAGGTCCGTGAACTTATGGGAATGTGTTTGGGCTTGAAGCTGTTATACGCTTTGGACTTTTATCTTAGTTACATGTATATTGACAAAATATTAGAGAAAAATAAAATAAATTAAACGAAAAAGGGTATATACCTCAATTCAAACTATATTTAATCTTCTCCTTTCCTGTCCATTGTATATACCACAATCAAAACGAAAATTAATCTTCACCTTTCCTTCCCATAGCAACTCTATCATTCCATGCTCTTTATTGTGTTTTTCCTTTTTTTTTTTTTTTTAAAAAAGAGAGAAATCTAACTGGATCGTCGATTGATAAATTTCAAATGCAATGACCTGCTTCAAAATTATTACACCAGGCAATTTAGACCACTCAACCAAGCAGCAACCAATGCGGCTTGAACCCACGTAGGAGTGATGTTTTTTCCCATGCCTTTAACACTTGAGCATCTCTAGGGGGACTCCTTTATTGTGTTTTCCCCTCGAAAACTGTAGTGCTTACAAATGTTAGACTTCTTATATTGCTTCTCATTATTTTGGGTCTAAATATTTTGGCTAATATAGAATTATTAACTATCCAATCAAATTATTTTTGTTGGTTCATCATAATTTGTTATATTTAAGATTCAGGGTCTGTTTGACTTAGCTTTTAGATACTTAAAAGTACTTTTTGTAAGTTTAAAAGATGAAACTAACTTGTTTAACAAATTTTTAGAAGTGCTTTTATATAAAAGCTGAAGCTAAAAAATCAAAAGCTCTTGAAAATGGCTTTGGAAACGTTATTTTTATATCATGTCAAAAATTATTTTTTTCTTCTTTTCTAAAAAATATTACCCCATAATTTTGAAATTCCAATATTGCCTTCAAACAGCTAAAAGCTCAACCCCCAAAATATCTAGCCAAACAATCAACGTTTTTTATTTAACAATACTTTTAACTAAAACTCTACTGCTAAAAGTTCTACAACTCAATAGTTGAAATCTCACAGTTAGGCCAAATAGAGCCTCAATCTTATTTTTTCAAAAGTCTGTCAATTTTAGGCCTAGCCCATAAAGACTTGAGCTTGGGCTGTTAGATTACACGAGGGCGAGTGGGCTCAGTCTTGGGCTTCAAAAGTCAACAGACCAAGTCGTGATTTGCATTTTCTACTCAACACCAGAAGAGTATCTACATTTTCACATTTTGTTGGTGAGATCACTTGAAACAAAACAGGCCCAAAGCTTCATCAGCATAATGGTCCATTTGACAAATTGACCCCTCCAAAATATCTTCATTACCCTTATTATTATTATTTTTCTTCGAGAATATCAAACATCTCTCTCCCTCTCTCAAAGTTCTCAAATGGCTTTTGTTGCTTCCATGTCAACACCGTCTCTGCAATTCTCTTCTTGGTTCAATGCTGAAACCAAAAGCAAACTCTCATCATCATCCTCTTCTCTTCTCGTGGGGACCACCCCTCTTACCTCTTACCCATCTCATCACTCTTCTAGTATGTCACTCCTCTCAACTCTATACAACATTCACACACACGCGCACACACACACATACACGTACAAGAACTTATGGTATCTTGTCATTTGTTGTATATATATAGATAAAGTATCAATTGAAGCTTGATAAAGTTTGGAACTTTTCTAGTGACCGAGCTGAATTGTGCTATTATGTAACTTCCTTGGCGATTTATGGATTCGTGGGTTGATTTTTTGTTGCATTTTGTGTTAAATTCAGATAAAGATGTAAACTTTGTAAAGCCATTTGTTGTTTATGCCAAAAGGGTCTCAGGCTTGGAGGAGGCAATGAGAATACGAAGGTGATTTTGCATTTGAATTTTTGGGCCACACCCTTTATTGTTTCCCTCTTGTATATTGTCCCGCTCCATTCCTAGATACCCGAATACTATTGTTTGAGTTGATTTTGGGCTCACCATTTACTGTGTTTTACTTTAATGTGGTATGCTTCATCTCTTGAAATTTATTAAATTTTGATGATAATGTTATTCTTCTTCTTGAGTAGACTAATAAGAAGATGTAATGCAGTTTTTAGCAAATCATAGATGCTAGTTGTTCTTTGACAGATGGTGATTTTTGCTACATGAGATATGGGGAAATACTTTTGCTGATGCAGCAGTTTAATTTTATGAAGGCAAACTATCTACAAGATAAAATAAAAGAATAAAAACGAAAAGAAGGAAGTTTATGGATGAATTTGACATGTGCTAAGGTAGCCAAAATCAGTGCCTCACATCAGCATGATAAACCTGTCTCTTATTTCTCATGTTTCACTGCTTGCTCTTTGAATTTCTAGGATTTTCAGAAGCTACATTGTGAAAGTGTCACCGTTAAACTTGAGTTCCGAAAATGCTGTTGTGAATTTATGTGTCTATTAGATTGGGTTGCTACGAAAATCCTAGTTCTGGAAGTTTGTTAGCCATCTTATGTGCATAACTGCTGAGCATATATTATATTGCCGTTTGATAACCTAAGATCCCTTTATCATATAGATTTTTTGGCCAGTAAGAGCATCTACTCTTTTGCAAGATATTGTAAACTTTGGATGAGTCTTCTAGAGTCCTTGTTTCTGTGGTTGTCAACATTAAACTTTTGTACTTTGACATAGGGAACGCGAGCTTCGTACTTCAAGCACCTCCAAAAGACGGCCACCCTTAAAGTGTGGAAAAGTATCACAGCAGCTTCCTGTGCCTGATCACATACCAAGGCCTCCTTATGTGGGTTCAAGAATTTTGCCAGAAATTTCTAGTGAATATCAAATTCATGACGCTGAAGGTATTGCCCACATGAGAGCTGCATGTGAGCTTGCTGCTCGAGTGCTAGAATATGCAGGGACTTTGGTTAGGGTGAGAATCTTTTCTATTTATATATTTCATGTCAAACACTAGTAATTATCTAAAAATTATCTAAAATGCAGTCTTACGGAAGTAGAACCTAAATTTACCATTTATATTTGCTCATGTTAATATATCTGAAAAATGGTTCATCGGAAATGTCATCAGACATGTAAGTTAAAAATCCCCTGCTTTTTCTTTTTCTCTTTTCTCTTTTGTTTATCCACAAACATACTGGTTTGAGTCTAAAATTCATGTTAGCTTCATTATTCAAAAGGAGCTGAACTATACTCAGAAACAGGCTGCAAAAACCTGGTTATTGATTTGAAATATGGAGATACTAATAGGCTTGGAGTCTTTACAAAAAGATTAATGTTTATATATATGAAATTATTGTCTTTGTATTATTTGCTGGAAATATTATATCTTCAGTTTTCTTTTCTTGAGATGAATCAGTATGTGCAAAAGAGCGATAGTGTAGGTCATCTACTTAATACTTTTTCTTTCAAATAGAGAATATTACTTTTCTCCATTTAGTTGATCTTAAAGTTATCTCATATGTACTACTTTATGGCATTGTAGCCCTTATCAAGATTCTATTAAGTTTTCTTTCTTCAACTAGTTTTAAGGTCATGACTTTTCTTTCATTATATATTAACTCATTAGACATATGGGGTCTGTTTTTGCATGTTATTTCAAAGTGTACATTTCTCGAAAGTTATTTCGAAGTGTACTTATGTTATCAATTGGATAACTTGAGCTGTAAGATAGTACTAACATAGTCTTTTATCCCTATTAGCCATCAGTAACAACAAATGAAATTGACCAAGCAGTGCATCAAATGATTATTGATGCTGGTGCTTATCCTTCACCTCTAGGATACGGTGGTTTTCCAAAGAGTGTGTGCACATCAGTCAATGAATGCATGTGCCATGGAATACCTGATTCTCGCCAGCTACAGGTTTCTTTCTTCCACAATGGCTGTCTTTGGCTGATCAATTTTGTGCTTCATTTATCTAACTATCTAAGAGGTTATGACATTTTTGCAGGATGGTGACATAATAAACATTGATGTGACTGTCTACTTAAATGTAAGTAGTCGAGTGATTCAATTACTTTTACCTTTTCCATTGCTCAGCTGAAAGTATTGCTCTCTGTGCTGGGTAGCCACCAATATTCAACTGAGCAAGAATCTGTATTTTTTCACATCAGTAAGATTTGTGTTTGTTTTCAGTTTCATCTGTTGCACAATTCTGTTCCCCTGAATTCGATTTAAAGATTTTATGTGTTAGGTTAAGAAATATAATTTAAAGTGTCCAAGTCTGTACATCTTCATACTTGAAGATAGTGTTGGTAATGCTGAGGTTCTCTGACCCGTGGCCCTCCTCTGATGTCATTTTCACATTTATTGGTTGATTAGAACAAGCTTCTAAAAGTCCTCAATTTGAAGTGGACTTGTAGTTTTCTTGTTCTGTTTTCATGATAGCTTTACGAATGAAGAAGAAAGAAGAAATTTTACAGGGCAGCCCTACTAGTTTTATTTCATGGATCCTAGGGTATATCCTTAGATTGTTTATGTTTTCTTCCTTTATATATCTATAATCTCTGGGGCCTTACTTTATGAAACTCAATTTATCCTACCCCCACAATTGTGCTCCTACATACACGCCTTAACTACTTTTCACAAGTCAGGACCAATTGTTCCAACTCCAGCCACCATAAAACTACTTGGTCCTTTGTAAATCATTAGAACAAAGTCTTAGTTTTTTCCGTTCCATATAGGCAGGTGCAGAAAACCTTTTTTGGTCTTTTTTTTTCTTTTTAAAATTCAAGATGAAACCTTATGACAAGTTGGACTATGTATGCAAGATCTAAGTCGACGAATGTGATATCAGTTACAAAAAGATCATTTCTCTAAAAAAGATAATGCAAGTTTTCAGCAGGTTCAAACTGACAGACATATACAATCACAGTGGGAACCCCATTTTGCTTTGTTTTTGTTCTTCTCCTTCTCTGTGATGCCTCCTTCATAATTATTTCTCAATTTCTGCCAAATTCTTAACAATTATGATTTACAGTGTGCTAGATATTGCTTAAACAATATGCATAGAACAAATATATGAAGTTTGGGAAATTACTTAAGGACATGAAAAGAAATTTGATCTGTATAATAGCTATCTCTGTTTCTTTCCCAGTTCATTGACAATGTTGAGGGATAGTCCTGAATATTTTAAAATCTTTTTTCTCTGTATATCCTTGCGTTCTTGATATTAATGGATGGAGCACTTACTAGAAAAGATTTCGGACTTATTTTCATGTCTTACTTTTTGTGGAAGTATGCAAATAAATGAGATAAACTTTCGCTAAGTATAATTTGTAAAATGCTTTTCTTCTTCCCAATTTTAGTAGCCAAAGTTTTGAGCTTTATTTTGAAATAATCTGCTTTTCCTTTTTCCTCTCAGTCCTTTTTCTTTTTTTAATTTTTTCAGATTTTGTTTTCAAAGTCAAAGATGTTAACCTTGGATCATGTTTTGTTGGTCATTAGGGCTATCATGGAGACACATCAAAGACTTTTTACTGTGGAAATGTTAGTGACACGATACAAAGGCTCGTGAAGGTACTTTTTGTTTCCATTCGTAAAAAAGGTTCAACTGGAACTACTTAATTCCCTGCCAATAATCTCATTATAGTGTCGTATTTAGACACTGGAAGTACTTGCCACCTGTTTCTTGCAAACCCGAGTTACTATCAGTTTCTGTTCTTCATAATTTTACATTCTGCCTCGCAATTGACTTCTTTCAAATATGTTTATTCTATAAAGTAGATGATTACTAAATTTATCCTTTCATGGTAGGTGACTGAGGAGTGCTTGTATAAAGGAATTGCCGTCTGTAAACACGGTGCTCTTTATAGAAAAATTGGGAAAAGAATCAGGTAATTTTATTATGTACATGCTCTGGGCTCTATATTGAGAGGACAGAAATCAATTGATAGTCACGGCTTTGGGGACTTTATCTAGCGTAAAGAAGAAAAAGAGATAATTGAGATTTTCATCCAGCTTATGAAATATAGTCATAGAAATGGCTTACTTATCCTTTTCTGGATCGTGTTATGGCCTTTGTTACAAGTAATTACTTCAGCCTTTACGTAATATGCATATGAAGTATTAGAACAATGTTATTCTTCCGCATTCCAATGCTTATTAATGAAAGACCACTTATGATGATTGTCCCAGTGAGCACGCGGAGAAGTTTGGCTATGGCGTAGTAGATCGTTTTGTTGGACATGGCATTGGGACTATATTCCATTCAGAACCGCTTATATTTCACCACCGTAAGTATCTCATTGTAATGATACTTATTCTTTCACATATTCTCTATCTTGGTTGATAGGGTATGCTTTGTAATCCTGTTACTCAAGCTGCTGTCTGAGAACCAAATGTTTAGGCTGATTAAGTAGTCTAGCTGTGGATAAGTATAAATAGTTTGGAGATAATCATGATATTGACATATTTCACATAATGCCCCCTAAGCAGGGGGAATGGGACCTTTCCTGTCTGAGATTTCAGATGTTGGTGCTGTGTAATTATACCTGCAATTCTCTATGTAACCGATGTTCATTTGATCCACTAGTAAGGTTTTTCTGAGTTACTATCCCATTTCCCGCATGAATGAACTGTAAGTTGCACAAGGTCTTCCTTTTAAGGAACTCTTTTGAGAAATTTTACTGAGTAACCATCTCCATTATCAGGGAAAAATTTTAGTTATTTGACTATATTCTTAGTGAATGATAAAGAATGTAGAAGAAAGTGCCGTAGGTTTTTCATTATGTACCCTTGTTCATGCTTGTCTAAATGCTGATGTAATTTTCTTTTGACAGGTAATGACAAATCTGGTTTTATGGTTGAAGGGCAAACATTCACGATTGGTTAGTCCCTCTCACATTTACTAATCTGAAATATGGTTAGCCGTTGATTTGTTAATGTTGTCTTACATTTTGTGATGCAGGAACATTTTCTACCCATGATTAGTGTCTCATATTTATCAGAAAACCTTGCTATTTGGTTGACAAGAGAAAATTTCTCTGTACAAATTACTACAAATTGTTTCATCTTTTTGAAAAATTTCTATCAGACTGCTGCACCTCATAATGTCCTGTTTGCCTTGCAAATTTGCTATTTGCTTGACAAAAGATAATTTATGGGCATAAATGATTTGAGTTCTTCACCATTTTCTCTTTTAAATGTTTCCATCAAACTGCTGCACTTTATAATGTTCAACTCTTTTGTCCACTCGTATTCATGGCACCTATGGGTAGCCTTCGAAGGAAGCAGTGGTTTAATTAATATCTCTATCCTGTCTTAGAAAACCTGCATACCAGAGGGTTTTCTCTATTACTTTACTCCAGATAAAAGCTTTAAAATTATGACCTTAAACATTCTGAAGCTGTAGGTTACTTCATCTACGACAAGAGTGTCATTATTCTTTTTTGCTAATTGAGGGTCATTATTCTTGCTTGCACAAGGATGAATCAGATTTAAAGTTTCAGTCCAGATCCAGCATTGGTTTCAGTGCATTTTGAAGAGCATGCTATACAGAGAATATGTGTGCACTGTGATTTTCAGTTGGAATATTATGTGAAGAATGCCACCATCTCACAAGGGCCAAATTTAGGATAGAGTTTGTAAATCCATTTTGGGAAAAGGCAGTGTAAATTTCCTTTGCTACCTGTTCATTCACATAACCCTAAAAGGTATAAAGTTTGTGCAAGACACATATCCGGCAAGCGTAGTTTTTTCTGCTTTCTCTAGGTTTTGTCATTTTTATTGTTCTTCCAATCAACTAATAACAATTTTTTGAACTAGTTCTGATCATGCTCCTTGCCTGTTCTCCATTTCTGCCTGTTTCGATCTTCTCATTGAAACCTTTCTCCTTCTGATACTTGATTAGTCATCAACCGCTACATTTACTGCTGTATGGAGCAGAAATTACCAAGCTGTCTTCTCTTGGTCTGTGTCAGAGGCCCTTGTCCTTTCGGGAGTCTAAACCTACACTGGCTTTTATTTTCATGTTTTTACTGGAAAGTAACTTGGGATTTTTCTAGTTGAGGTTTAGATTTTAGAGATGATATGTTGCCAAACGTAAATAAATGTAAGAGAGATCATGACAAGTCAACCAGATTGCACTGATCCATCAAATCAAAGCTTAGGCTGTTTTCCAATACATAGAAATTTTTTGTGCTTACATCAAGTGAATTTTGGAGCTAGTTATAAGGCAGGATGGTTTGCAGCTGAGGCATTCTGCACTTTAAGCTAATAACTAGGTGTCAAGCTCCCAAAGGACAGCATTATTGACTTTCATTAATGTCAACAGCCATTTACTCTGTTCTGAGTAATTGGCTTTTGTGTTCATACTTTTGCTCTTAATATTGTTAAATGTGTCAATTAACTTGTGACATACATTTCTTTCCTGTGATTTGCATTTCTTTCCTATGTACTGCAGAGCCAATTCTTACATTGGGAAGCACAAAGTGTGTAACATGGGAGGATAACTGGACTACTCTGACGGCTGATGGCAGCCCAGCTGCACAGTTTGAGCATACGATTTTGATCACAAAAACTGGTGCAGAGATTTTAACCAAATGTTGATACCATCACGTAATGGATATATGGGTAATGTTAAATATGCATCATTCTTTGCGCATAAACTGGTTTTTTTTTTTTTTTTTGGGGGGGGGGGCGGTGGCGGCAGCTAAGCAAGCAGTAATCATTCCATTTCTCAACTCAAAAACATGTACAAGATGTGATCACTTTGCAAACATCAACTCAAAACATACTCAAGTATGGATATTAGGTTCCACATAAACTTGTTGTTAGTCTTTGTTTTATTTCTTTGATGGATGATGGGTTTGCCCCCTCGATATGCTCAATTGGAACGTTTAGCTAGCTATACCTAGTTCTGATACATTTAAGCCTGGTGTATGACTCACTTGTCTTGGTTGCATCTGTTTGCTTTTTGTGTGCTCAGCTACAGAAATGCAGCTACTTGGCCTCTGGAATAGACTCGCTAACCTGGTGGTGCTCAAGCAAATGGCCTATCATAGTAAAGAAAAGGTCAAGATTCCTGTTAAATGGCCTTATTATTTTTCACTGGCAAGACTGTTGCACATGAAATCAATTCATTTTCTTAGATCATACATGCCAGAGGTAAACTTGTATATAATAATCCCTTCCTTATCTGTGGAACAGGAAAGTTATTAATTAAATTTTCATTGAAAAATGATAATATAGAGACAACTGTATCTGCTTCATTTTCTATTCCTTTGAACAATTGATGAACAACATCCACATGGATTGTTTCATATGATATTGTTGATGTTATCTTCGTTTACAAAAGATGGTAGGTTTAGTATTTCATAACAGGACATGGAAAGTTGCTAACTAATGTGATCCAGCTACCGGACATACCCTCCAGCCAATCAGCTGCTTGTGAAGACCATTCCAAGTACTCAAATCTGATAAAACTTGTGTTTGTTAAGCTTTTAAGAGTCTGAAATGTATTGCCCATTTTCTGCTCACCTTATGCCCGATGAATATTCCAGTCAAAGTCGTGGAATACAGCCAACGTATGTTTATACTATTAGATTAGGTGGAGCCTGTAGACTAAATCTTTCTTTTGGATCTGCAGACAGGAGACTTAAGCTTTTGTCCATGTTATGGTGGAAGCCCAACCTTATTCCAACAACTACCCCGGATTGACCCCTCCACCCCCCAAAAGAGGAAAAGACACAAAAAAAAACCATGGTAGTCAATGAACTCGGGTTTGTGTTATCGTACTTGATGGAAAACCACCCTAAACCCGTGTTTGCTTTATTGTACTTGATGTAAAACTACCTGTGTTTGTGTTATTGTAGTTGATGGAAAGGGTGAGATGATGATGGGAGGGGCAGATTTAGGATGTTTTATTGGTTGTCGGTAAGTTACTATACATAATAAAGTTAACCAAATAATTTAAACTATTTTCTAGAACAAGTAGAGGTATGACCATTGATTGATAATATTAGAGTCTGGTGTTAGTTGGAGATACAAGGAAAATCAAAAGGTTCAAACTGTAGATCTGGTCTAGTTGCCAAGATATGATTTGTGGAATTAATAATGTGGATTAAAAGGGGCCAAGCTTTTGGGAATATAGCCACTTGTACCTCATCTACCAACAATTTTTGGTTCTAGCTTTCTTTATGCACATTGTGAAACATGCAGAGCTTGCCAGCTAACACATTGAATAATCAAATGAGTTGATTTTATAATCTTTTCGAAAGAAAACCTTTTACTTTTCAGTCTTTCTTTTGAGTCTTTCTTTAAGGCATCTCAGTGTACACATGCATATAATTGTATAATGTGTGGGTGTATATATGTTACACAGTTTTGAGTCCATTTTCACATCCTCATAATCTCCTCTTCCTGGCCAAATCCAACACCATCTTTTTTAATCATCAATGGTGTGTTCAAGCTCTCTTAGACCAATTTCTGGTCCTAAAATAAAATTTTCCTTACCCTCTTCATCTCAATCTTATAGCAAGCTTAGCTATAACCTTTCAAATCCACTTTCATCCCAAAATGATCAGCTTTTTGCCACCAATCAAGGCATCTTGGCTAAACGACTCTCGACAAGCATCACGACCAAGGCTTTTCTCCCCTTCTTCAAGAAGTGTAAATTACTAAACAAACAAGACTCACCAAGATCATGTAAGTAAACACTGTTCTCTTTTTTCATGCTTATTGTTCGTGGCACACTTTTGAATCCGGTTGCATATTATTAGTGGAGATGTCAAACTTAGATGAAGTTATCACTTTCATGGTATAAACTTTTGGTAAAACAATTTGGGTTCCCGATCTTGCTAGTATCATCTTATTTATCGTATGCATAGCCAAAAAATATCACATATATCTAAGTGGGTGCTTTAGTGATGCAAGTGTTGTCCCAATCATCTTGTTTACTACCTATATAAGTTAAAATTGTTGGTTTAAGTCTTGTATTAGTAGGATAAGTGTTAATTGTGCGGTTGTACAAGATGGTGTTGTGAGTTTATGTTAGAACCAGATGCCAAAGCTAAGTATTACATGAAGCGATGTGTTTGTCCCAAAAAGAAAGAGTCATCTCTTAAACTCATAGGAGCCATCTTTGCGTCCGGCACTCCTCGTCTTTGCCACAAATAATGACACGAGGTCCCAACTAGGGAGTCTATCTAATCCATATTAGCATAGAGGTGTTAAATATAAGCACATTTTGTCGGTTGAAGTGACAACTTAAATTAATTATTTTGGACCAATCGATTTTGAGAGTAAAGTAGTTATTGTTTAAACTTCCAATACTAGCTTTATTCGCGGGGCTAGGGCTCTAGATCTGGACGTGATAGTTAAAGAGACATAAATCTTGCCTATTATCTTATTTATCATTTGGATAGCTCAAAAACCTCATGCTAATTAGTCAATAGAGTAACACATGCAAAATAAATTTGATGGACTTCATGAATTTTGATGCTTCAAACTATCGTTATGTTTCTCCAGCTAAAGTTCAGGACCTATACGTGTATGAAATAAACGAAAGAGACCGTGGCAGCCCAGCATACTTAAGACTAAGCCAGAAAGAAGTGAACTCCCTAGGTGACCTAGTCCCCTTCAGCAACAAGCTCTACTCAGGCGATCTTCAGAAGCGATTAGGCATCACAGCAGGCCTTTGTGTGCTAATCCAACACGTCCCTGAACAAAATGGCGACCGATACGAAGCTATATACAGCTTCTACTTTGGTGGATATGGCCACATCTCAGTCCAGGGACCGTACTTGACATACGAGGACACGTACCTGGCCGTGACCGGAGGGTCTGGCGTGTTCGAGGGGGTGTATGGGAAGGTGAAGTTGCAGCAGCTTGTGTTTCCGTTCAAGCTGTTTTACACCTTCTACTTGAAGGGTATTAAGGATTTGCCTAGTGAGCTAGTTTTTGAGCCCGTCACGCCGACGCCTGATGTTGAACCATCTCCAGCTGCCAAGGCTACTGAACCTCATGCCACGATTCCAAATTTTACTAATTGATGTTATGCTGTAAGGACGGTTCAAGAATATTTTATTTAGTCAGGTTTTATGCGCCTTAAATTCACATTTCATTATCTTTTTTCAAATTAAAGCTACTATTATTTGTTGATGTATCCATCGTTTTCCATGGGGTTTTCGAATCGGATTTGTTTGATAGTTCTATGTGACATCTTTTGGTGGAAAGCTGTCACAAAGAAAATAAGACTTGGTCTCTCATTATGATGCAAACATGGTACAACACTCTTGAACTAGAGGTTTCACTGTTTTTTTATATATCCAACACATATATGGTCGGTAGGTAAGATATGCTTCATTTTGTTTTTATTCTGCACTCTTGATTCTTTGGATTCCTTCAGCTACAAGTGTACACATTTATGCTTGCAGTGGAGATAGGGGTGGTTGTTGGAAGCCAAAAGTAATATCTCTGTGTGTGTATATATATATATATATATATATATATATATATATATATATATATATATATATTTATATATACACATATACGTATATATACGTATGTATATGTATGTATGTATGTATATATATATATATTATATGTGTATATATGTATATGTATATATGTATATATATGTATGATATATATGTACATAAGTAAATTATTTCTAGAGAGAATATTCTTCGAAATAATTTGAAGAAAAGATCCCAAAGTTTTCTTTCACTTCTGGGTCCTTAATGGAATAATGACGAGTCCATGGGTTTTAGTTATTGAATTATATATGGTTTAGAAAAATTTTGGTCAAGAGCGATCTCAAACAAAAATCATTGAGTTTAGTTATGGAGCTTTTACTTGTTTAACGGTAACTTTAGCCTCTAATTAAATATATGAAAAGAAAATTTTGAGAAAAGAAGAATAGTTTTTTGCATGACATATAAAAGCAGCTTTGTGAATGCCATATTTGAAAAACTCTAATCGTTTTAGCTTTTACCCAAAAGCTTCATAAGAATGGACCACAAGTTAGTTTTAATTTTTAAATTCACAAAAAACGTTTTTAAACATCTAAAGTTAGGCCAAACAAAACTTGAATAAGTGTTACAATTTATTCATTTATATATCTTTTACATTTTTTGATCAAATTAAACAACTGCTTGATGACACACTTGATTTCCAATTCAAGATTAAAGAAAAGAAATTCGTTTGAGCCGGGTGAATCTAACATCACTGAACTAGCCAGTTCCAATTGACACCCAGTAGGGGTGAGCACATTTCGGGTATCCAATTTTCTACATTATTTTAGAAATTTGGTTAATATCCAAATTACATGTTATTCAATTATTAACTGATATCGAACTTAAAAATTTTTATTTGGTAAATTTTAGTTATTCCACAAATTGATACATTAGTTTGGTCTCAATTAACAATTTTTATAAATTTAGTTATTTGATTATTATTTTCAATTTGATTATAATCTAATGGTCACTTCTAACGCACTCGATGGGAAGGGCTTTCGTTCAATAAAATATTTATACCTAAGTGTGATTCATCACTCTTGCAATACGAACTTCATATTATAATGAAAATTCTAGTTGTCTACAACAAGAAGCATACAGTGAAAAGGTTCCCATGGAATGTAACTTGTTATGAGTTTAATTAGAAATTAAATTTCTAACACTGCAAAGTACACCCGTAGTATCATACACTGCCTCAATATTGTGTACCACACAATGCGTGAATAGTATGTGCATTCACAATCTAATAACAACAAGGCCTTTAAAGGTTAGTTGTGCTTTAAAATTTTTATTCTTCCATTTGCTTGCATTGTTTCTCTCATGTTAATCATTAGTTTCTTGAAGTGATTAAGAAGTAAGATCTCATCCATTTATATTGAGATCTTGCACTCTGAAGGTTTTTCGACAGTAAGGTATAGACGTTAACTAATCGTATGTATCCCATAAACTATTTCTCATAAGAAGCAACGTAAATTGAGTTTACTTTAATTCACTCCAATTTCTCTCATTTCTATTTAAGGCAATCTTTGAGTGATATGGTCCATCAGTGGGTGAAGAAAGCCATACTTCTTGGAAAATGATGAGGCTGCAATTGACTGGGACAAAATTGTGAAGAAGCAAACTACCAAAGCAAAGAAATGCATGCAAAAATAGCTAGCTAGCTAGTTTACCAAAAATGTTGCAATAGTTATGATAAAGCATGAAGAAACTGTTTCTTCATGTTTCCATTTTCGTTTCAGAGCCTAATAGAAAATGATAGTCAACTTTTCACTACTGAAATTAACACGATTGGCAACCGAAACCAAATCTTTTAGGGTCCAGGGTTTTAAATTTTGCTATAGACGTACATGTGCAATTAATTACAGGGCAAGGATTATTTTTCCAAGAAAGCTGACTGCTCTCTGTGTGTGTGTGTGTGGGGGGGGGGGGTCGGGGGCGCGGGGGGTAAATTTTAGGACCATGGTGGGCAGAAAGTTAACCATAGCTGTTGCATCATGCTGTATATTAATGTGGTCACATGCTTTAGTGTAATATATTTGCCCTACTGTGGAGATGCTATGGTATCTGTATTTATTAGACATTTTCAAAATAATTAAAAAATGTTATAGTATACGGAAATGGAGGACACGTGTACAAGATAAATCCATGGAAACGCATAATATTCTTAATGTGATTTGAGTCACAATTATTACTCGTTCGATTTGTGGAAAATTCTAAATCATCACGTGATTAGTCTTTTTTTTTTTTGGTAAAATGCGTATTACATCTTATGTTTTGTTTAGTCAGTTGATTATTTATTGTATTTTAAAATTTAACGTATTAACCCCAACGACGGAGCTAGAAATTTAAGGTCGGAGGGCCGACACTTAATTAAGAATATCAATAATATTAAATATTTTAATTATGACAAGGAATAATACTATTTAACCAAAAAAGATAAGATTGTGTAAATGAAAGTTAATTAATTTAGTTAATGAAGTTGGACTAGCCTAAATGGGAAAAGTAAATTGCCGTACTTACATGAAAGTGACAATAATTTCCTTTTTCATATAAAAAAATGAAGTTATCTTTTAGAAACTTAAAGTGATTAACCACATGTAAAATATCATTTACTCGAAAATTTTGTTAAAGATTCAAAGGCTCCATCTAGATCGGCTTACAAACAAGCACACTTTTTATAGGACTAGAAAAAAGTTTATTTTTTTCCTGACAACCTAATAGTCAAGTAGTATATCTTTCGCTTTTATGGTGAGTGGTCCTCGGATTAATTCTCATTAGTTGCATGTAATCGGCCTTAGGCCTCCCTTAAAATTAAAAAAGAAAATAGTCTATTTTTAAGAGTTTTATCTTTTCAAAAAATTACTCCAAAAACTTATTGGAAAAAGAATATATATTTTTAATAAAAAGGTACATTTTATATGAAAACTTAACATTAATTAATAATTTGTATATCCAAAATAAATTTGTGTACAAAAACTTCAAAATCACCAAGCTAAAAGATAAATAGATTAAGCATTATTAGTGATAGGGGATCGGGCAGAACCCACTCCAAACCAATTTTGGTTTGCCCAAGGCAAGGCAAGCGTGCAAGCACGAGGACCTTTCCGATGAGCAGAGACCCGGTGCACTCTCTATATGCACCCATCCAAAGGAGAAACATGCCTTAGAGGATCTTCTATAAATAGATCTCACGCACAAAGAGTAAGGTAAGCCACTTTTACCTAAAACAGCACCTGTCCATTCTAAATATTCTTCCTCAACACTGGACTAACTTCACATCGGAGGCCTTCAGCCAGTATCACACCGGTGTCAAGCTCTCTCTATTTTGTAGGAACATCATCAGAGAAAAAGATTTGAAGAATTATCTGTTTCGTTACTGGATCAATTAGAATTTTATTCACTCAAATTACCTATCCATTATAAAATTTGAATACTTAAATAGCGTTTTACATAACTAAAGAACTCAATAAAATATCACAAGAATTCAAAGTTTAAAAACTAAAAAAATAAAGAAAAAAGATTATGATAAATATTAAGAAAATATCAATTCTAGTCATTGTGTTAGTGTCTGTGTCATGCTTTAAAATATTCACATACTAACACACATTTTTTTTGGGGGGGGGGGGGGGGAGAGGTGGGGCAAATCAGTTTTTTTTTTTTTCCCACTCTTTAATTAGATACAACACTTGTACATGTAAAAATAATTTTTTGGAGCAGGGTTGGTTTAGGGGAGAGGGGGAGGGCAGGGCCTTCTCGGTGCCTCTTATGCTTTGCCCCTGATTAATCCCTACACTTTTCATAAGATACATACAATGTTACTCCCTTGTAATTTATCTAGTTGATTAATCACTTGTGGTTTATTTAGTTAGTTGGTCACTTTATTATTTGTGTTTTCAAAACTTATCACATTACTTCTTTGTCTTTTTAAAAAATGGTACAACGGTCTTTCTTTTGTTATTATTTAATCATCTTTAGCTAAAAGTAAATATTTTTGTAGAAATTTATAACTAGGGGCAGAGCCAAAAATTGAAGGTTTTAGGGGGAAGAGGGGCGGACTTAATTAAGAATATCAATGATATTAAATATTTTATTTATAACAAAGTATAAAAATTCTATTTAGTAAAAAAAGTAAGACATACAAAGGAAAGTTAACAAATCAAGTTAATAAAGTTGGACTCATTTTAATAGAAAATTGATTTTTTGTCATTTTTATATGAATGTGACAATAATTTTTTCTTTTAAATAAAAAATCAAGTTATTTTTTCAAAAATTAAGGTGATGAATCACATAATATCTTAGTCAACACTTTAAAAAATTTTTCTAAAGGTTCTCAGGGCCTGTTGGATCATCTTATATGATCGAAAAGACTTTTTTTATAGCGCTTGAACAAAAATATTTTTTAAAAGAGTTTTGTCTTTTTAAATTAAAAAAAAATATTCCAAACACTTACTAAAAGGAGAATCCTTTCATAAAAAAAGTACTTTGAAACTAACCAAAAAAATCCTATATAGAAACTCTAAAATCATTTAACTCAAATATATCCTTTATAAAAACTCTAAAATCTCCTAACCAAAAAATCAATAAATTAAACATTTTTAAAATTTTATCTACTAAATTAAATTACCTATCAATTACAAAAATTTGACAACTTAAATATCATTTTAATTAGCTAAAAACTCACTAAAATATCACTATAATAATTCAAAAGTTTTATATAAAAAAATAAAAAAATATCACGTCACATATTTTTTACTAATTATCTTAGTCATTATATTGGCGAAATGTTAAGTTACTAACAACCATAAAAAAGGAAAAAAATTATATATAAAATTATCTTATCAAAAGATAAATAAATTAAATGTAATGCGATTTTCTATTTGAGATTATTGTGTTAAATTTAGAATATACGGTCTGACAAACAAACAAAAAATTTGGGGCAGCCAAAGTATTATTTTTTTCTCTTTTGCTCTTTTAATGTAATACACACATACATATGCATATGTATATATATATATATATATATATATATATATATACATATATATATGTATGTATACGAAAAAAGAA
Organism: Cordia subcordata; assembly: GCA_028554755.1. Classification (NCBI taxonomy): domain Eukaryota; kingdom Viridiplantae; phylum Streptophyta; class Magnoliopsida; order Boraginales; family Cordiaceae; genus Cordia; species Cordia subcordata. Next base: position 7,615,519 of record JAPTOF010000020.1, read on the forward strand.
AAATTGGTAGAGCTTGGGGGGAGGGCAGAGCTCTCCATGGTCCTCCCTAGCTCCGCGCTTGTTTATAAGACATTGAATTAATTAATTAATTGAATAAAAAACTCATGGTGAGAGAATAATGTGTTAAATTTTAAAATATAGAAATAATCAACTAATTATATAGAAAACAGTGAGTAACGTGCATTTTACTCATTTTTTTCTCGAAAAAAATAATTAAAAGGTAGATCGTGTCTCCCAAACTCATATGCAGCCTCATGGCGTGTGACAAGTACTCATTACTAACTAACTAATTTGTCCTTCAACAAAATACTGAATTTTCATGTCATTTCATTCCCATTTTTGTTTTAACTCTTAATCCATTTGGTTTCAATATTAAATATCTTGTAGCCTGAAAAGCTAGTGGGACAAGATCAAGAAATAATTGGTAGAACTGAAAATTATAGAGGGTAGATAAATATATGTTTCCTCTATAAATTGACAAGAGCCAAAGATGCATAAAATTCAAATAATAAATGCCCTCCTATTATTCATTTAAAGTTAGCACTTTAATTGTCTAAAACTTGACGTTGTTAAGAATGATCATTCAAACTAACATGTTGTTTTATATTGTTTTCATCAATAATTCTTTCCCTTTTTGAGGAAATCGTGCCCCTTTTTCTTTGTATTTTCTTGTTCATTGGGTACGACTTTTATTCTTTTTCATGTTTTTTTACCCTAATTATATAGGCTATTATTTTCTCTATTTCATCTTGAGTCGCTTTGTCCCTCCCACCTATTAGAAATTGAGGCATGCATTTGCTTCTTAATTGAGAAATGTTAGACCTTTATTTTTCCTTTTTTTCCCCTCTTTCTTTTCGTGGCGCCAACACCATTTATACCATCACCCATCTAGAGAGAGTACGTCCCCTTTTATTCTTTTCTAAAATATTATTAAAATGTTTAGAGGCCTCAGAGATAAGTCATATATAAAAAATTTTGCAATTACCCATTTATTTCGTACATAAATGTACACACTTGAACAAATTTCCTTTTAATTCTCTCTTACTTTTTGGTATGCGAATTAGACTAACGTAAAAGCTTGTAATAACTCGGTGATAAGAAGGCGACACATAGCAATACTATTACCGACCCTAATTGAAAGTCTTATCACATTAACTGATTATTAGCCCACATGCATGGTTATATTTGAAATAAAAAACACTAGAAGAAATTAAAAGTACTGAATCTAGCTAGGGGGAATTCCAACAGGCAACTTCAGTTCATCTGCTAAAAAAACACAAAGAAAAGAAAAGAGAGGAGGCATGACGTATGCATGCATGCACCAATGACTCAAAGGCAGAGTAATTCGTATTCATATATATTTGTGTGTGTGTGTGTGTATGTGTGTACTTATAAGTATGTATATGTATATGAAAGGCAGGTAGCAGAGAGGGGATGAAAACAACACAAAACAAGAGAACATAAAAGACAGCCAAAAAGGTGACAATATAAGAAAGCGATAGTGAATTGTGATACTGTGGGAGAGTAAGCACATTATTAGAGTTAAAGGGGGCAAGAACAGGGAGTCTGAGACATAATATGTTGCATCTGCTTGTTTTTCGTCTGAAAAGGAAAAAGTTAATACTTTGGGTGAAACCCCAAAAACAGAAACTTCCAGTGGTCCATTGTTACCCTCTGACAAAAGCGCTCGATCAAAGTGTTAGTAGTGCTAGTCGAAGCTCAGAGAGATATAGAGAGAGATATATATAGAGAGAGTCCGCGATATCTATGGCAAATGCAAAAGCCACTTGAATAGTAGAATCTGAAAACTCTACTGTATGCCATGTCTGCGTGTCTGCACTTATTTGCAGTGGGCTGATTTTTCTTGACTATCATCTCTCTATCTCTCTTTCTCGGGCGATTCACTTGTAATGTTAAGATGTTCTAATTGTTCAAGATGCAACGCTCGTGAAATAATATGAATAATATATTGTGTCCCATTAGCTAACTCGTAACGTTACAAGATTATGATAATTTTTTTTAGTGTTTTTCGGCTCTCGAAAAATAAACATATGCAAAAGAAGCTTTAATCAGATAATCTAACTGCCACTTCCAACATTAATGCCCAGAACCAAGACTTTCTACTATACTTTTACTTTGTCTTATTATTCCTCGATCTTTCTCTTTCACACGCACACTTAAAGTGAGGTCCATGGCAAAGCTTTCTCCAAAAGCGAAAGGCAAATAAATAAATAAACATATATATTACCCTACCATTCACCAGGGCAGGTAATAAGTACCTACACATATATCCGCCTGACCTGGTGAATTATAGGGGCATTATGGGGTGGACAATTTTCTTTAATTTTTTAGTGCACTTCAATTAAATTTTAATGAATTACACTACACGGCAAAATATTTGTCCAATTTATATATATGGGGTGGTTTGATTTTTAAAGAAAATCTTATTTGGACGCAGAAAAGGTATGAAAAAGTGAAAGATGAATCATGGTGAAGTTTTGATGAAATCTAGCATGCTATCAAGGTGCATAGGGGAATGAAACCAAATCAAGGTACCATCAGCACACACTTACACACACAGAAAGGGCCAACAATAATCACCAACTCAAACTCAGACTTTTAAGTAGCTTAATAACAAAACCTAAAGGGTTCACATGCATCAATACATTTCTGCTTGAGCAGCAAAACCATGCCCTCCTCCATTTCTAGGCAGCTCTTCTTCATTATCTTCTTCTTCTTTTTCTTCTTCTTCTTCTTCTTCTTCAATTTCATACAAGTTCTCACTGTGAGCTGCATGGCCATCCCCAAAAGCTCGAACATGGTCTTTAAGTGATCTCTTGTGCTTAAAATCTGAACCGCAGATGCAAAACCAAAGCTTCCCGCAGTTCTTCTCATGCGTCCTCCAATCCCCTCTCACTGCAAAAGACTTCCCACATTTCCGGCACTCGAATGGCTTCGTGCCGTGCTTCCGCTTGTAATGCGTCTGGAGAGTTCTGAAGTCCTTCAATGGCTTCGATCTTGGGTGCCCTATGTTGTTTTTGCAACCCTCAGCACAGCAGTAACATGGAAGCCTTAACATAGATGAGGCTGCTTTTGTTCCCTTCAATGACTCTGGCCCTTTTCGGTACTGCGATCCATGCCCCCACATATGCATCTAGAGACATTATACAAGAGTAAAAATACAAGTAATTAGGAGAATAATCACTGAAATGCTAGCTTATAAGCACATTTTCTCTTCTTAGTTGCTTTCTCTGTGATCATCTAGTAAAATATGATGTAAAACTATATACATGTCCTATCCTTTTTTCCTACTATAAAATGCAAATTATATGTGCATATCACAAAATATTTTAACTCCTTTGAGCTTAGCATCTTCTGTAAATTATGAAAAAAAAAAAAGAAAAAAATCATTAAAGATTGAAAAACTGTAGTGGCAGTGGAAAATGCCAAAGGGTAAACGGAAACGCCATTAATGTAAAAACCTGCCCGGAAAAGAACAACACGAAATACATCATTTAATGACAACAAGAGAGTTGAAACGGAAAACAAAAGAACCTGCATGTTGTTGTATCGATTGAATGTCCTGTTGCAGACAGTACAAGAGAATTGTGTGGGCCCAACGAGGATCTGGGCCGGTGTGGGAATCCAATATTGACCCTCGGCTAGGCCAACATTAATCTCATTATTAGGGTTACTTGAGGAGCTGCTTGCTGCTGATGCTGAAGATGGAGGACCAATATGAAGAGCCACAGTCACACTCTTATTTTCAGCACTTGAAATTTGTTTAAAACTGTTCTTCTGGGGTTGGCTGGAGGAAGAAGAGTATTCTTGAAAGCTGCTATGGTGCTTTGAGATGCTTTGCCCAGGAGGGCCAAGAGAGAGCAAAGTGCACTCTTCATCATCATCTTCTTCAGCTTCAAAACATGCACTTTCACTTGAAGAAATGTATGTAAAACAATGATTTTGCGCGCTCATGATGATGATCAGTTGGTGAGCGGTTTATAACAATATTGAAGGATACAAGAGAATATTTGTGGTTTAGGTTTTGGTTGAGAAGTCAAGTGGGGACGAGAGAGGGTGGGGTTTACATGTAAACAGATGCTCTGGACTTTATGTGTGATAGGCGTATATATATAGTGAGTTTGGATTTTTTTGGGGATGCGAGTAATTTTGCTAAGTTTTTGTATTTAATTTTTGTCCCACTTGTAAAGGAGTACCGAGCCATCGTAAGCATGTTTAGGCATTGAAAAACAAGCCAACATCTCTTTATAATTTCATAATGGTATAGATAGAGTTTAAACGATTATAAATTGTCCATTATTTCATGAAAACTAAATTTAATTAATAATGTATTACTATTAGATCTTGCTCACAATATTATAAAATGCAAGCAAATTTATTTCCATGAAAACGTATGACGGACCTATAAAGATGCATTCTTTTAGGTATATATGCAAGTAACTTTCTAGACCAAATAGTTGTAGTTTGTTTTTGAGTACAATCGTACCAGTACTAGTACACTAGATTCTATTAGAACTTCAAAGCTAATTAAGCTTGTTTGAAAGAGTAATACAAGGATGGACGTGATATTAGACTCTTAAAGGATTTCGAATGAGAGATGACGAAAAGTATTTATACTAGGTTATGCATGGTTTGCCAAAATTATTAATTTAAAATAAAAATTGGTCACTTTTAAAATAACAATGAATTATAACATAAGATCTTTTTTATCAGTAAAATTTAATATAAGTTTTTAGAATTACCTAACAAAAATAGTCTTGACTGTGGTCCGTATTCTTGGGCAACAAGAATAGCAGATTTCCTTGTTAGCATATTACCTTATTCGCTTGTTATCTTTTGTAGCACATAATTAATTAATTACCTTTTCTGCTTAATAGGTTTAGGAAACCTTTGCACTATAAACATGTGGCAATACTCATTATGTTATGTGTGAGAGAGAAACCAAAGTGAGAGCCTTGTAGCATTCGTGATCAATAATAGAATTATTCTCTACTGCCCGTGGACGTAGGCTTTAAAGCCGAACCACGTAATTCTTGTGTCCGTTATTTCTTCTCATATTCTTCGTATTTGCATGTTTTTCCCCAACAAATAGGCATAAAACAGATAAACTTAAAATTATTATTTTGCTTTAAGCATTGTAAACTGTACTCATATGAACTATTACATAAGGTTTTATTAGTACAACTAGATATAAGTTTTGAAATTACAAGAATTACATAATACAAATTAAATAGATAAGAAGCAAAAAAATTTACATTTATATTTTTACATTATATACCTAAACTTTGCTCTATATGATGATCTTTTTTTTTTAAGATCTTTGACATTACTGACCTAAGAAGAATTGAACTCACGAGAAGCATTTTAAAGTTAAGGAAGCCAACCAATGCTCAAAATTAAGACTCCTTATCTTTTAGGGGTAGCAAAATTATATATATTCAAAATTTTGTAGCACAAAAGCAAAAAAATAAAAAAATAAAAATTAAGAAGTGGCGACTGCAGCCACCACCTGCCACGATTCTAGGTTCGCCAGTGGATGGGTAAACCTCCTTGAAAGTTCCTATGTTGTAACCATGCGTTGTCTTGCTTTTACTATTTAGGCGGAGAAAAAAAGTGAAAGAAAATTCAAGATTGAGAAAATTAGGAATGGTACAAATGATAATCCTCTAGTTAGAAGCAAAGCGCAAATATGATTTATAAAGATGCATTCTTGCTTGAACTAATTAAGGGGGAATGGTAATTTGTTTGTAATTAAAAAATACTATGTATCTAATTCTGTGCCCAAAAAAAAATTAAATTTGATGATGCAAATAGTAAATTATCTATATGTGACAAGTCAGTTGACTAACGTGATCAAAAAGTGATTTGCATACTCCATATCATCTGCAGTGAATGCGTGGAAAATTATTCTTCTGCACGAGGACTATAGACCAAAGAGTGATCAAGTTTTGGAAGTGTGACAATAGTGGGAGGAAAAGAAATACGTACGCAGAGTAAGAGAAGAGGAGAAGAACACATAAAAATGGTGTAGCAACCCCACATCTCTAGTCCTTTTAGCCCTGGTCAATTTCATATCTCTTCCCTCATATCCACTGGATCTATCTTCTGCTTTCGAACGACAATCCCTTCATATTTCTTCTTTCTAAGAAGGAGAGGCAGTTCTCCTGAAATTTTATTATATATAAAAAAAAAATGTACAAGTACGAGAAAGACATGAAGCCGAGACCTTCTACTTACTCTTGAGTACGTGATGGTCAATAGACCCAACCATGTACAAAAAGGATCCTTCATAATTTATAACATCGTAAATAAAATTAATTAACTATTGTACACTATATCACATCATTTTATTGTAACTTTAATAATCGATAATCAACCATCGGTGAATTTTGCTCATCATTTTATAACTTATGACGGTATGAGTAGACTTATTATTCCCTCTTTCTCTTCCGTTCATCAAAATAAAATAGTTATATATTCGTATAAGTGTGAGGATATTGATGGAGATGTATGCAGCTAGGGAGCAATGTGAACTGTAGAATGGAATGCCTAAGCGTCTCTCTCTCTCTCTCCCTCACACACACACACACACACACTCTTTTGCTATTAAAGTGGGTAGTGATAGCGATGTGGTGCAACATAACATTGGAAGACGTTACACTGCGGAGTGCAAACCAGGAAATCAACTCTATCAAATATGAGATATATACATCAAGCAAGAGTTGCCCTTTATTCAGATGATGGTCCTTCGCATTGGTCACCCACCGATTTGACGGCTTGCGAGCCTGAGATAAAGTAGAAGCTCACAATTGGCCCACACCATGTATAGCAAATGCAAACATGCATGTGCATGCCCGCGCCCCTCTTTACTTTAGGAATTACATAGTATGGATTTGTTTGGATTGATTTTTTTTAAAAGTTTTTTTTAATAAATTTTAAAAAATAAATTTTTTTGAGAAATTGAAAATTTGACTTCTAAAAAAAGCTGTATTTGAGTTTTTTTCAGAGTTTCAGCTTTTTTGGAAATCAAATCAAACCGTTATTGCAAATTTAATGAAACTTTTTTAAGAAAAAAGGTGCTTTTTCCTGAAAAAAAAAAGTCAATTTAAACATGCCCTATATCGTTTAATTTGAAGCTTAGTTTTTGAAATCTAGTTTGAAGATTTGATATAATTTTTAAGAAGGATTTAAATGCTTTAATCTCTCAAATTTCGGTTTCAGGGTGTTTAGTTTATTTTATTTTGTGATGGATGTACAGAATTGTACTAGTTTGACTTAAGAAATTGTTGCTTTTAGCCATGGAAATATGGCATTCTTATTTTGTTTGGTAAGTAAGAAGGTGTTTGGCTTTGCTTATTTTGGATGCTTATAAGTATCTAAGAGGGTATTTGGCTTTGCTTATTTTGGGTGCTTATAAGCACCTAAAAAAAAGTACCCTCTCATATGATTTTTTACTATTTAGATACTTATAAACACCAAATAAGAAAAGTCAAACACCCTTTAAGTCAACTCATTTCATAAAGAATTTTAAACACAAGTATACTCATACCATCTATACATTAGATATATTAAACTATGTACCAACGCTATGCAAGCTCTCTCTACGATATAATTAGAAAATTTATCTAATATTCGTGGAAACATTCTCAATATATAATGTGCTCTTTAGTGCAAATGTGGTCCGTGTAGATAAGATTGTGTAACACCTCCCCTATATTGGTTTTGTATGAGATTTGTGTTTATTTATAGTAATTTACGCTCATTACTAGTAATATCACAGAGTTTAAGTGTTTAAAGTTAGTTGATTAAGCTTAGTACTTTTGGTGGTAGGTTAGAAGTTGGGCATAGTTCATTATAAGTGGCAAAAGAGCAACTCTTGCTGCTTGGGGTCTTAGATTGTGATTGTGCTCTATTTGTGATTGGCATAATGAGGATGTTGTTGCGTGTTTAAGAAGGAGTCTATAATGCCCCTATTACATTGGTTTTGTTTAAGAATTGTATTCATTTATAACAACTTAGATACACTACTACTATCATTATATGGCTTTGGTATTTCAGGCCAGTTGATTATGTTTAAGGGTTGGGAGTCTATAATGCCCCTACTACATTGGTTTTGTTTAAGATTTGTATTCATTATAACATCTTAGATCCACTACTATTATCATAATATGGATTTGGTATTTTAGACTAGTTGATTATGTTTAAGGGCTAGGAGTCTGTATCAAATTAGTTCTATGTCAGATTTGTACTTGAAGTCACTACAATTGCCATCATAGGACTTAAGCATTTTATGTTAGTTGATTAAGCTATTTACGGTGGTAGACCAATATTTGGGCTTAAGTCATTACAGGTTGTTTTGTTCTCTCCTCATGTAGTAGAGACAAGTACAAAAACAACCTTGACTAGCTTTTCTTTCTCTTTTTATTCTTTTTTTCAACTTCACTCCCATGGCCTATGAGATTTGAATCTAGAAGCTCATTTCAGATGAAGTAGTCTAGACATTAGAGCTACTCCCTCATTCCAACAACCTTGATAAGGTTAGCTGGCAAAGATATTGTTATCTCATATTGATATTAGGAAAATCTTAATCATTTATATTACATTATATTATCTTAGCTATTAAAAACAATTAGATCCAAAAAGAAGTAAACTTTTTAAAAATCCTATATTTCTCCATTACCCATTCTTTTTAAAATTTTAATTTCATGAGTGTTTGAAATTATATATATATATATATATATATATATATATATAATATGAATGGCTAAAGTTATATCTCATATCAATCTGAAAGAATCAATGAATGAAAAAAATTCTAATCCATAAAGAAAAAAGCCTTACCAAGAGAACACTTATCTAATTAGATTTGCCAACTCAAATCCAGGTTACCATTATATTGAAAAACTCTAATTCCTGCTACATTTCTTCCAAATTTTTGAAGTAAGTCAAATTTAATGACTACTAAACAAATACAATACTAGGGAAAATTAAAATGTAGCCACAACCTACTATATACGACCTTTTACTGAAATTAAAAGGAAAATAATTTTGCATAGCTAATTGACAAACTCTCTATTCACAAGATAGCTTTTTACACATCCTTTGCGAATATCTCTATCCCGCAATTCCAGGAGGACAAACGGCAATTTTGTTATGCTTTCTTTTATCTTTTGTCAAAGCCATATAAGAGTTATTGATAATGCATGATTCAATGGTTTTTGAAAAATTCAATTACACATTGCAATTATGCAAGAACTCACTCAAAATATTGGCTCTTGATTCTCTAAAACTCCAAATAGTCAGGATTCAGGGCTTCATATTCTTGGGCTCATGAGGTTAGTGAAATTTCTAACTCATTACTGTTTTTTTCTTAATCAGTGTTAAGTTGGCTATTTAAATTAGATGATTGCTTGTTTAATATTTGAACTTTTATTGAATATTTGACTTTTAACACATGAATATATGATATAATACATACTTGTTATCCTTAATTCTTTTGTATACATTGGATTGGTAGTAGATTTCTTCATTTAAACAAGCTTACATGTCGAAGTTTAAATTATATTGCTCATGTAAATGCATACTAAATATTTAAATAATATGTCATCACTTTTTTATTTAGTTGATAATTAGAATTATTTAGTAGATAATTAGAAGACTGTTAATAATGTAAAAGAAGACAAAAGTGATTTGCAAAGTTTTTAAAACAAGGCATAGATAGACAGAAATAAATTTTGGATACCTTCCCTTTAGACCCTGCTTTACGAAAAAAAATATTTAATTTTGAGTCCCCAGCTAACAAAAAATTTCTGGATTCTCCCCTAAATTTGATGAAGGTGTGTAGCTGTATCCATTTCTCATATTGCCAATTTAGAAGTATTAGAATCATGCATATCAACGAATTACTCCACAGCTTTTTTGTATATATTATTACAACAATTTATTCATTTTTTCCTCTTAAATTTCTGAAGTTCACTATCATGGTTTGGACCTTGCGAAGTTAGCTATTTGTCTTTTCAAACATGTGAAGCACTCATCAAATGTTCATCGGGAGATTCTTCCACCAAACCATATGCATTTTGCTGGTTGATGAATATAATTGAGCATGCACTGCATGTGATTGTGTGCTATTTTCAACCAAAAGGTTGACCTTTTAACAACTTAACTTTTTTGAAAAGAATATATAGGGAGAGATTTTTCTCAGAAACTGTTCTTGTTTAATCATTCAATTATTTTTGGAGAAGGAAAGTTAGTGGCTTGATCTATTTGTTATCTATCACTGTTTTTTAATTTTTTTTTATATAGAGAATTTTACCAATTAGGGGAATAAACATTTGATGCATGATATAGGGTTAATGTCTCAATTAGTCTCTTATTTTTGATTCTTTTAACAAATAAGTCTTTTATACAAATTAGTACGTATCTTATTTTTGCAATAACGCGGTCGATCCTCAAGTAAATGAATCCTCAAAAAGTTAACAAATTTTTTTTTAACAAAAAAAAAAAGTTAACAATTTAGACACGTAAAAAAAAAAAAAAAACTAGCTAATACAACTCTTTACATTTTAAACCTATCCAATTCAATTGCATGTCCCCAAATCATTAACCACGTCCTTGTCATGTGTCCAAAAATAATTTTTGACCCAAAGATTAGCAACGTCATAAATTACAAAAATAAAGAATTGATTTCTCATCACTACAAAAAAAGTGAGTAATAGGCAACGGTTTTTCCGCTGCCTATATGGGCGTTGCCTATTTTAAAACTGCCTCTAGTATAGGTATCGGCTATTTAAAACGCCACCTATATAGAATTTCAAAAAGAAAAAGATCACATTATATTTTATCTACGGTTCAAACCTTGAACTTTCCTTATTGTAACATTCTATAATCATACCATCCACCAATCAAACTAAAAATACACTTATTAGTTATCTTACATAACAATATATTTACGTATTACCCAAACTCCTGCCTATATTGTAAAACTGTCGCCTATTCTTCGTCATTTTGTAATAAAATTGCTGTCTATTCTCAGTTTTTTTGTGGTGCATGTTTTAAAATTAAAGAATTTAATTATTAAAAAAGTCAAAGAATGATAAAATTGTGAAAGGATAATACATAACTTTTCGATTGAGGTCTATATCATATTATGTCATCCCTTTTTAACCAGATAGGATAGTATTGTACTCGGCCACTCGCACCATTGTCTATCGGAAAGAAATTAATGCTCACATGCCTATATTTGTCTTCCGAGGTTTATGTGCTCCCGTTTTCAATGTTGGATACAATAAATAAGTGTACTTTTTTTTCTTACATATTGTCAAGACATCAAACACTTGCTAATTCCTTTTAGAGCAAGATTTAAATATCTGCAACGCGCTGCTGTTTCCCGTGTAAAATTTCGTCCCAGTACTATTTTTGATCGGGGCCATAAATATCAAAGAGATTGAAAGAATTGATGAACTATGTGTGACATTTTTCCCGCTAAGAAAAAGGCTGTGAATATTTTCCCATATCAATTACTTGGACAAAACAGAGAAAATAATTCATTTAATAAAATGTAAATTAAAATTTGCTTCATAATAAGTTTGCGGTTAAAAAGTTTAACAAAATAATGCTAAAGTACTTTATAATCACGTGAAAATAACGAGTATTGCCACTTACCTGACCTCTAGAGGTGGATTTTAGATGCTTCTTTCTTTTCTTAAAGATACTAAAAAAAAAAAGAAGAAAAAGAAGAAGAAGAAAGAGAGATATTAATGGGGGATGCTACACCTATTGCGTCATCCTCCAACGGTCTTCTAATTTCATCATGCGGACCTTCAAATATACATGTTCCTAAGGTAACGCAACTCAAGAACCTTGAGCCAGTTTGCACACATAATTGAATATTCATGAATAACACAATTAAATATTCATGATTATATTTTTAAAATGCCATCTAATTATTTTTAATAAAATACCTAAAAAAAATTATAAAATTGCGTGTGCATGGAAAGAGGATGTCAGATTCGATAGCCTATTGGTCTGTGGTTTCGCAATTTTAAGGTTATTTTGGCTCTAATATCCCAAACAGAAGATCGACACAAAGAGAAATCGAAAATGTCGCTAGGTAACAAGCAACACAAAATATACAGTAAAAGTTTGGCGACATTAATGATGTAAGATGATGAAACTGGGGGGGGGGGGGTTGATTCTTCCAAGAACACACAGTTTTTTCACATTTTGGTATGTTTTTGAGACATGTTGTAGTGAAAGGAGAAGTGAAACTTGTGGGCTTATATATATATTGTGTCGCATTGAAATGGAAATATCGGGAAGCTAAATTTGAACAGTATATATAATAAAGCTCAAGACTTATAGCTTTGCAGGTGGAGTCTTATATTTTTTGAAGCATCATCATGATATTCTGATTGATAGAAATGTAGTACGCTGCAGACATTGCTTACAGACTACTTAATTCGTTAATTATCAAATCCAACAATCTTATAGGGTGTGTGTGTGTATATATATATATATATATATATATATATATATTGTATATGCTCTTCTCGTTTTTGATGTGCTTGGTCTTGATCTTCTCATGACGAGTCTGTATTTTGCTGGTCCGTCGGTGGATAGGTCGTTCAGTGGACACAGAAAGTGCAAATTTCAACTTAAAAACTTAGAAGCAAAACAATTTTTAGAAGCTAGTAAATGTTTATCCTTTTTAAGAGTAGTGTAGAGTCTTCAAACGAGTCAAAACATTTGAGAAATCTTTTTTCCCCTTACATATTCTTCTGAATCTAACCACAACATAAGAAAAAATTAAAATCGTATAGCTCCGTTTGTTGAATGAAGGTGGATAGTGTAATGTTGCATATCAGTTTGAATTGAGATATATTTGATTGGGTTGTAAGTCGGTATTATGACTATCATTAATATTTTGATTAACCATTTAAGACTAGTTGATTTGATGTCCAAATAATGATTGGTTACACTTATTACTAATATATTCATAGGCCTAGAATTCTAGACTCAGGGTGTGATGCAAAGGTATTTAGAGTTCGTTACTAGTCAGAGGCGAGGGTTACATGCTATGCAGAGCAAAGTGCCATATTATTGCAAAATGGGTTGATCTCTTGAGTCAAAAGGAATCATCTCTAAAGTCTTGCATCGTCTTGAGTGATTACACCTAGGGCCTATTTGGATTTACTTTTTTTAAAGAAAAAACACTTTTATTCCCTGAAAAAGTTATATTAGATTTGCAATAACTATTTGATTTGGCGTCCAAAAAAGTTGAAACTCTGGAAAAAAATTCAAATACAGCTTTTTTTAGAAGCCAGAATTTTTAATTTATCAAAAAAAGCTGTTTTTAAAAGCTGTTAAAAAAGCGTTTTTGAAAAAAACCAATCCAAATGAGCCCCTAGATCTACAGGAGCCACTTCTAGAGTCTAATATACTATCGACTAATTCCATCCTTGATGAGGATAGGTCCGCAATGAAGGGTAAGTGCGATATCCTACATCTGATAAGGATATTTAATTGGTTTATAAATAAGTGTTTAGCTAGTTGGTTTTAGGTTCAAATAGTTACTAGATATGCATTTAACATTAGTCTCCCCTGCAATTATGTTAGACTAGGATATCAAGTTCTCAACAGGGTATGCGTAATGTCCTAAATCAGTAGAATAAGTGTATAGTAACTTATAAGTGGGCAAATGAATGTATAATTATTAACTTGGATTTTTTTCTTTTCCTTTATACCTTTCACCCTAACCCAATTGCTTGCCCCTCATTAGAGCTTAGCATATTGTGGATACTAACCGATAACTGAAACCGAACCAAACCAAATTATGATTTCAGTTCAGTTATTCGGTTGTTCGATTCAGTTCCTGTTAGTAAAATTTTAATTTTTCGATTTTCGGTTTCGGTTTTTGTTTCAATTATTATTTAAAAATTTTGGTTAATAACTGAAATAACCGAATTAGCATATCTAAATTTTATTTTTATGTTTTTTTTAAATGTGCTATTTTATATTTTTTGGGAAAAAATGTGAAGACATATCATATCTAGATGTAATATTTTTTTCACAAAATTTGATTTTTATGCTTATATCTTGTTTGCTTGGACAATTTTTTAAGTTTTAAATAGTTGAGTTATTTAAGCCAAATGGAGTATGGCCTTCAACAGTTCAACTTAGCTGTTGAAGAGGGAAGTTTTGATTCTTCGAGCATGACAAGCCTGTTATTTGTTATTACTACAGTAAAGGATTTGTGATTCTCAGAATTAGCATCTGTTCTATTGCCATTGAATTGAGGCACAAATGCAAAAACAGAAAAAGGAAAGATGCAATTTAATTAAGTTATTTCGGTTATTAACTGAAACCAAACCGAAAAAATTCGGTTACGAAAATTCGGTTATTCATCCTATTCGGTTCAACTTCTGGTATTAAAATTTTCAAAATTGGGTTTTTGGTTACTTCAGTTTCAGTTATTTCGGTTCAGTTATAATCGAATGTTCAGCCTTACCCTTTATTGGATTCAAATCCTAGATCATCACTCATGCAAAGGAAACTTGTTTCTATCACTTGAACCACTATCGGATTTTTTAATAACTTGAGTTCTCTATTTTGAACCAATTGACTTAAGGCTCATTTAGTCATTTGATATTTTTTACAATGCTAGTCTCATTTTGGGTTTGGGCTCTAGGGTGCGACACAATGCAAGTAACCAAGAATCATGACCCCTTGATAACTTATTATAATATTATAATGTTATGACAATGATATTGGGAATTGATGGTACAATTACAATATAACAATATAAATAAAAATAATTTTGTTTGTATTATTATATATTATGAATTGATCCAAATTCAAGAGTAATTCTATTGTCGTTGAGCCTACTTTTGGGGTCAAACTAATTTTTATGGGCAGCCTTAGCCATAAAATAGCTTTTCCATGTATTCGTCATTTTCCAACACAAGTCTCATTAATTCTGGGCTTGAGCTTTGGAGCCCGGGGTGTGGCACAAAGTGAGTATCCAAGAGTTATGGACATGAATTCCTTTATAACTTCATAATATTATAATATTATGATCATGATAAAAATTGATGATACAATCATAACACAACAAGCAATTGAAATAATTTATTATCATTTAATTTTTATCATAATGTTATATGTTATGGAATGATCCAAACCAAAAGAACAACGCTACTCTCGTCGAGCCCACTTCTCGGGTCAACTATTTTCTGTTTCTATGGGCAGCCTCAGCCAAAAATAGCTTTCCCATGTATGCATGTAGCCCTTTTCTCCAACAAGTTGGCGATACATAAGGGGGTCAACTGTTCATGGCCATGGGTTTACACCATAAAACCAGCCCAAAGTCACATGAAAGGCCAAGATTTTTATTGCAACCTTTGACATATATGGTGTCTTCAGTTGGAATTTTCCTTAAGTGATGAACATAACTATATATATAACAATTGATTAAAGAAATAAAACAGAAATTCTTCAAGCGAAGAAACAAATCAAATTAAACACTATTTTCATTTTCGTCATACAACTCGTTGGCATCCTCATCCAAAACCTGGGCGGTGGTGGGGCTTCAATCTTCATGGATAAAATATCTATTTGTATCTTTCCTTTTCTTTTATTATGAACAATATAGCCTCGTACATTACGTTATCAATGACATAACTAGTTACAAAAAATTATATTGTTCGCATGTCATTCAAAATTATGTTTTATAATTCTGTCTCTTTTTAAACCTTTAAAAAAAAAAAAAAACTTAATGGGCCAGTAGTCAAATTTTTGGAACGGTTCTACACACACTCGGAGATCTAAAGTGTGCTTAAGGCTTACATGAGGAGATTAATTCAAAGTTTCTATTGATAAATAGCAAGTAAGACCTACTTATATATTTAATCTTAAATCTTATTTGTTCGACGTATGCTTCGAATCTTACAAAGAATTAAATATTTATGCCTAATATGTTATAACAACGAACTGGAATCACTTGTCAATGGCAATACTTATGCGTGGGTTTTATTTTCTATATATAGAGACAAACAGATACTTATAATACATATAAAGTTTTCAGATGTATTGGATCATCACTAACATTACTATTGGATAACATATGATTACATAAACACTTCCGAGGCAAATAAATGTTGAAAGCCTTTGCATTGATTTTAATATGAGTAATGCTAAATGTCACACTATTTTTACCATCCAAATGTCACCTCCTATGTGTATGTTTAGTTCATGCTACATTTTTCTCAATTGTTGCATTTGAATTGTGAATGACTGAATCTGTCAACTATTTCATAATTAGTTCACCAAAAAAAATATTGAGTAATTAACAGTAAAATAGGAGGTTTGCCCTAATAATATTCCCGTCGTCCTACTTGTACTTTATTGTTCTTATCAATAAAATCTCGAGGAAAAGACACTCCCATTCCCCTTAAAAAGAATGCAGCATGCGATGTAGGGTTGTTATGATGAATATTTAGCAAGTCAGTATTTTCTTTCTTTCTTTCTTTCTTTTTTTTTTTTTTCAAAAGAAAAAGATGCTGGCTTAAGCTGGAATATTATTTCTTCTTATTTTAGGTGGGACATGACGATAACAACGAGAAGAGGAAAGATTACATATTGTTTATAGGTCGAATACAACTTGTATTACTAATTAAGCGTGTTGATAAATGTCGTGATCTAATTAACTTATGTGTACAATAATGTACACCTTTAATTTGTTGCTTTTTAAATCAAATGGAAGCATATTTGGTCTAAGAAAGTGGTCGCCAAAGCACTTTTAGTTGAGTGTTCATCGTAAGAACTATCTTTACGATACCTCTCAAGAGATGGCGCCAGTTGTAAATTAAAAGAAAATGTCCTAGGTAATTTTTTAATCGCCTTTCTTTCTTTCATATGGTAAGAATTTATACATTAAATAGCAGTACTTTGTATATAATTAAAATTTTATTATATAATAAAAAGTCGAAAAAGGTGATACATAAAGCAAACACCGCTACAAGTTGATGTTAGACTCTTAATCCGACGAATATCCTCCGTAGCTTGCTCGCAAATGGTGTTTTACAATCTCTAATAATAAATCGGGAGAAATGAGCGGGATGCATTACGTTAGCTGGTTTAGATTATATTATTGAGCTGTTTGCTTGATCAATAGGGATGAATTCTTCGCAACGAATTTAAGATAATGAGTCAATCATTATTTTGTATACTACTTTTACTATTTTAATGATGATCTACGTTATATTGTCACAGAAAATTCATCACTAAATATTCGATATCTCGTAGTGTAATTTACATCTGGTTTTCTGAAGCTTAAGTTAAGTGCCCTAGTTTTGCACCATGGTTTCCTAATATTGTCATAAACGTTGTTCATACTAATCAAATCATGGCATATGGTGAGTAAAACAGTTGACACATTCATAAATGTAATTATTTGATCATATTACATGAGTTATAAATACGTAGGAACATTTTAGATCAGTACTAATGTAATAAATCTTGTAATGTAATTATATTCCTCAAATGCATATACAGCACCTGCAAATGCATGGCTACACGATACATATGATAGGATATCATAAATTGAACCTTAACATTTTTTAGTTATTCCATGTTCACTCTTAATTATTTCTGTTAATTTAAGTGTTAGAACCTCTAGATTAAGGTTAGAATAACGCACACTTTAATAGATTCAAAAAATAAACACCTCTTTCTAAAATGTGACGTGCAATAACATTTTTGCCTATACATTAGTTTTCAAAACCCAAAGGTCCAATCTTGTGTATTGTGAAGTCTAGTTCCTTCTACAACAAGTTTTAGGATCTCCTTAAGTGACGTTTCATGTTGCCCAAGTGTTTTCTTTAATTTCCCAAACCAAACCTTACATACAGACGCGACACAGCATAATAGAGATTGTATTGAGGCCGCAGCCAAGATTTTCTTGTGAAAGCATTATCACGTAATAGTTTCGAAACCAAAAGGAAAAAAAAATAGGAAAACGACAAAACCCAATTCTGTTTTGTCCGAGATAAACTCATTGTTAGAACTATGACTATATCAACATAAAGACAAGAACCATAACGAAAAGGAAGGCAAAATAATAACACTTTATTTTTTTTTGTCGGATTATAAATAATTGTTACATAAAACCCAAGTTTCCAACTGATCGTTATCACTATCTGCAAGAGGACAAACAATTTTAATTTTAGTGATTTGCCACCAAAATCTAGGACGTACTGGGGACTTGGATCTGGAATTTGTAACTTTCATAATGATCCATGTAATTAGGTTTATAAGTACTGCAATATCAAAACAAAGTAGTTTTCTTTTTCTTTTAAATGACTGTTGAAATATACTTGTTCCACGTAAAAAAATCTCCCCTAAGCCGTTCATATTGACCAATGATGCTCGCAAGTCATCAATACTATTCCAGTGCTATTCTAACCGCTGGAGACCTGCTCAAGAGATATACATACAATGAGACTTTGTCCCCTAAAATAAATTCCAATGCTCAAGTTTGTAAAGAAATCTGGAAGAGAATTCGAGGAGCGAAGGTGACTATAGATTGCTTACCCCTTGTAGTGGCACGTTTAGTCAATAATTCAAAGGGTATGGCTAATGATTATAATAGCTTGCCATTAACTAACTTGCCTTCGCTTTTTTTTTTTTTTTTTAAAGGGTTAACCAAAGGAGAACCCCTTTCCCACCTGGCCAGAGGCCCCTTAATCAGGCGGGAGGTTAATCGAGGGATGTGCGTGAGTGGCAGCCCGACCAGGGAGAGGACCAACGGGCGTGGAAATCCAGCAACAGCCCCCGCAATATTTTAGCGGAATACTGCCGCCACTTTTGATAATGGGGGCAAATGACGCACTCTTTGTCAACTAGTAGCCTCCCAAGTTAGCTTGCGCCAAACTATTTGTATCAAGCTTTAGATTGACAGATTGTGATGACCTTTTCATGTAGGTCTACAAATCACCTCTAGCACAATTCATCCAAATGTCTAGTGGATGCAGACACGCCCCTAATTAGGCCCGATGTAAATATGATGTGGTCGACGCATATTTGTGTGCCCGTAGATCACCGCTCGATAACACGTTCTCTCTTCATTGACCAATCAGATTTTACATTCGAAAGTCAATGACTCTTAATAATGATAAAGACTTCACTTAATATTTTTTACCACAAAAAATTCTTTTATATGATTGCACCAAGTAACCCTATGGAAGTCGCGTACCACAAATATATTTTTGTGCAGACAGCGGCGACGTCTCCGGAATTGCCAATGTTCATGAACTGGATTTTGCAGACTGGATTAATGTCACAGGTAACTTTTGGCCACATACGGAACGATCTCTTTCTTTTTGTTTTCTCTCAAAACGAGGCAAATACAAAAACACAAATGTCTAGCTGGTAACGATAACGATACCCGTGAAAAAATCATCAATTTAGTGAAGTAAACATCTATAAATACGACAAAGGTTTTTTCTTTTTTCTTTATTTTTATTTTTGGTCAAGGCAAAGGGTTGAGTAATTCAATCAAGTAAAAGACCAAAGGTATAGTTTAGAGATAGTATTTCCAAATTTTTGAAGTTTATGAATATCAAATTCGAGTCAATATCCTTAAAGAATAGTGATGGAACAAAATACGGTTGACAAAAAGAAAATTAAACATCTAACCTACTATGAATTGTTTTTATAGAATACAGTAGGATAATATCTTTTTCTATTAGAAAGTTGATATGATTTAATATGATATTAGATTGAATATTTAAAATTATCGAGTTAATATTAAAAGGTACGTAGGGGATAAGGCAGAGGGTTAACTTGTTGAACCACTTGTAGTATGGCAGTTACTTGATAACTTGAGCATGGCATATAGCTTCAATTGAATACGAGAGTTAGAATCCAAAATATAAAAACTCAAACTCTCGAAGGTTTTAACATAGCTGAAAAAGCGAGGCTCTTTAGTTGTATGGTTTAATTTCACTAAAAACCTTTTCTACTAGTAGTTCTTTCACAACCACCCCAAAAAAAAAAAAAACTGTCGGATCTAAAACAAAATTTTCAATCGCAAACTAGAGAAAATTCGTCCTAAAACGAATTAGAGGAAAAAATTTCTGTCTTGAAAAGTGTTGTTGCTAATTTTCCATCTCAACTTTGTCAGTTTCTAGCAGTGTTTTTATTAAAGAACATCAAATAACATTTTTAACTACTAAGGGTCAGTTTGGTTTTCTATTTTGTAGAGCCAAATAGACTTTTACATTTTAAAAGTCTGTTTAAAGAAAAAAATGTTGTTTGGTTTTCCATTTCAAAAGTTAATTTTGGTTAAAAGTTAACTGAGTTTTGGAGTTGAAGGAAGAAGTTAACTTCTCCCTTTGTCATTGTGCAAATGGTGTTTTGAGATTTCTTATGGACAAAAGCATCCTCTTTAATTTTCATTATCACAACACCTACTCTTTAATTTTTCAATTAGTTCATGGAAATAGAAGGCTTAGAGTACTTTGAACGTTGTGTTATTTTTAATTGATCAATTATTTTTTATATAATTTTATTGAGTTGATATAATAGATAGTAATGATCTTTAGTTGAATTTTGCTAATTTTGTTTTTTGTTATTGATGTTTTGAATTATAACTATAATTTTTTAGATTTTCTTTTTCAAACAAGTAGAAAAATATGAACAAAATAGCATATCATAGAAAGCATACAATATTTTATTAGTTGCAAAATGTTCTTTCAGTAATTTAGACAACCAATAGTTATGTTCGAATGTAAAACAAAATATCATCTCATTCGATAAAAATTCATTTCACATAAAAATAACCAAATACATTTTTATTTTCATCAAAAATCTATTTGACAAAAAGTTCATTAAAAAAAAGTCTTTTTACAAAGCTGTATTTTTTAATTGAATGCCAAACTCTCTCTAAAAGTAATTCACATATGTTATTGCTACTTACATATAAGCTTCTAAATTAAACTTTGACACGAATGTACTTTATATATAGTGTACATCTATCTTGCAAGCTGTTTTGACCAAAAAAAAAAAAAAAAAACAACTGCAAGTTGCGAGAATAATAACACATTCTACCTAATTCAACCCCGATCAAGATGCAATTCAAGGGAAGAAAATACAGAAAAGGAAAAATTCAAGTTTGCAAATATACCTAACTAGTATTTTCTGTTTTCTGTACCCCAGGCGTCGCCTGGATTGAAAGTTTTTTTTAATTAAATGAAAGTACATATTAATTTTAATTTTATATTAGAGCTAGAATATAAAAATAATTTTTTTTGGAGTTTATTTTTTTAAAAATATGAAATTTCAAGAAAAATATCTTTTTTCTTAACAATTTTAACAAAGGGAATAATTGGATATGTTGCTGTTGTAGTAGTAGTAGTAGTTGTTGTTGTTGTTAACAATTTTATTTAAAATTAGTCGTTATGTCTTCAATAATTTTTTCTCTTTCTCTTCATTTAGTAAAATGTAGTATGAATTTTGATTTTTTTGGGGCTCTCTTAATAGTTTATTTGACGTTGTTGTCCTTATTTTCTATAATTTATTTTTAATTTTTGTCTTCTATTTATTTTTGGTAATTTAGTTTTTTAATTTTTTAATAGTTTATTTGACATTGTTGTACTGGTTTTTCTATAATTTTGTCTTTCTTCATTTAGATTGTTTTCTTAATCCATAGCTTTTCTTAAAGTTCTGTATATTTATTTATTTGAATTTTTAATTTCTAACTTTTACTTTAAATTATTTTAATATTTTAATTAGTTAAATTTTTTATATCCTTTTTAAAAAAATAAAAGTTGCTTTACAACCCTATTATGGTGGCGACTTAGCTAAGATTAACCATAGCATATTGCAAGTCTCTCACTGTATATGGATAAAATTTAGTCTTGCATGATCAATATCCTGGGAAACTACATTTATTTTTGGAGAATAACCTTCTGACTCAATGATTGTTTCATCTCCCTTTAGCTTTCTATATATTGTGCTTCCCTTTTAGTTTGCCTGATATTTCCCAAGTGCAATTGCAGCTTGGTTCCTTAGCTTTGCTCTCACTATTAGAGCATCTTCTCATTTATAGAAGTAACATTATTTGGTCTATGTCCTTATTTCATTATTTTTTGAAACATCTCCACAACTTATACACTCTTCCCATTCAATGTATAACTTGAAGTTATTGAATTATAAGTTGAAATATCCCTATCTTTCACAGACCCCAGTCCATAACATTTCTAGCCTCTACTTTTCCACTAGCTGTTCTTGTCCAAAAGTTGTACTAATAGGAGTATATATTTTGATTTTAAAACCTTCAAGTAAAAGTAGTCAACTCGAACTCAAAAGACTTCTTGGACCTAATCAAGCATTCTTAGGGTGATTGATC
Source organism: Cordia subcordata (assembly GCA_028554755.1). Classification (NCBI taxonomy): domain Eukaryota; kingdom Viridiplantae; phylum Streptophyta; class Magnoliopsida; order Boraginales; family Cordiaceae; genus Cordia; species Cordia subcordata. Next base: position 7,637,948 of record JAPTOF010000020.1, read on the forward strand.
CGCTATGTCCAAATTATTATCAGACTGTTATTCGTACTATCAATTATCAAAGAATTCAAATCCATCGAACTAAAGAATTGATGGCATCATTAGTGTTTGGGCCATGAATCTTTGGACCAACGAAGGTCCATGATGGCGATAGGATTACGGCCCAGCTTATTGGGCCTAAAGCTTAAAATGGATTAAAGCTGAGAGCCCACTGGGATATGACCAACTAGCCAAGTGGATCGATGAATAAAGAAAGCGATAACTACAATCTGACAAGATAGAATTCAACGCATTAGCTGGTAGAGAGGGATAAAGATACGTGGACAGAAGTCAAGAAGGACTCTTCTGCAAGGAGAAGGCTATAAAAGCATGTTTCACCAGGTAAAGAGGGGGACAGACAAAAAAAAACACAAAAGCCGTTTTTGCCCAACAACCTCTTAATTATCCCAAATACGTTTTTCTATATCTTCAGTCGATACTAACTTGAGCGTCGGAGCATCTTTGGCCGGCACCACACCGGTGTCAAGGATTTCCCCGCTTATACGTTTTCTAGTCTTGCAGGTTATCGAGCCCAATCAACCCAATACGAGATTGTAGGGAAACACCCTCTACAATTTGGCGCCCACCGTGGGGCCTCGATAATCGATTTCACAACCAGAAATTATACATTCACACCAAACCGACGATGGAACAATGACCGACCCCAATTCTAGCAGTTATACCGATATGTAAGCCATCCTGACAAAGGTGACGGCATACGAGGAGAAAATTGCAATGTATGAAAGCAGGTTCAACGATGTGGAAGCCGAAAACAACGCCATACGACAGGAGAACGTGGAGCTGTTGGAAAAAATCAATACTCTCTTGGCAACCACAGCACCCCAGAGTAAAGGAAAAGCTGTGCTGATTGAACCAGTGGACCCAATGCTGTCGTTGGACTCCACACCTCGCCAGACCCCTGAAAGTAGCGTTCTGCCAACTACTACTACCACGAGCATACCAGCAACCACACTGGTAACAAGTGTCAACGTAGCCGGGCCCTCGAATCATTAAGGTACGATAGGGGGACACGAGGTTCCCACACAAGATGGGTCGCACCCTGACCTTTTCAGACAATTTGCTGAGTTAGAATCCCTCATCAAGAGAATCCCAGGGGTACCTTTACCTATAAAAAGGAGTGCTGCGGATAGTTACGCAGAATCTCCCTTTGTATATGCTATTGCAATGGTAGATCTACTGCCTAAGTTCTCGTTTCCGAACATGAAACCGTTCGATGGAACTTCGGACCCAGACGACCACATAATGCAATATAAATGGAAGATGTATACCGTGGCCATTCCACGGGACAAGAGAGAAGCTTGCATGTGTAAGAGCTTCGGTTCAAGTCTAGCAGGCCCCGCACTCCAATGGTACACTAATCTCCTAAATGGCTGTATCTCTTCCTTTGCTTAATTAACCGATATGTTCGTTGAACAATATGCGAGCAGCAGAAAGTTGGAGAAGCAATCAGATGATCTGTATCTAATCGTACAAAAAAGAGGAGAAACTCTTAGGGATTACGTAGGAAGGTTTAACAGGGAGAAGGTAGCCATACCCCAATGTAACATGGCTACAACGGTTTCCGCCTTTAGAAGAGGGCTTCTTCCAGACTCGGATTTGTACAAGGAGCTCATGAAGTACCCGTCCAAAACTATGGAAGATGCCCTCGCTAAGGCTTGGACACAGATCAAATGGGAAGACGATCGCGCCAACCTCCGCCATACTTCCCCAACTCGTAGGTCGGAAGACATGCAATTGAGTCGACATTTAAGAAGGCACGAGCCCTACCCTCCTTGGAGCAGAGGCGAAAATAGAATGGTTAACGGGAGACCACGCGACAGAAGACGACCTCTCGATCGAGATCCAGAGCGAAAGGTAGGAGTTCCGGAATATAACCTGATAGTGACCCCCTCTGAACTCGTTCACACCCTCAGGACCATGGGAAACGTAGTCAAATGGCAGACGAAGTTGAGAACCCCTGCACAAACAAGAGATAGGACGAAATGGTGTGAATTCCATACAGATCATGGCCACACCACGGAGGAATGCAACGGTCTCAAATGGGAGATAGCGGAACTATTAAAGAGAGGATATCTGACAGAATTCCTTTCCGATAAAGGGAAGCAAACCCTTTCCCGACAAAAAGAAAAATGGAAAACTGAAGATCCAGTCCCACCTAACCTACCAAGCCCACCGCGTCATGAGCGAACGGTGAATTGTATAATAGGAAGATCAGATATTAGTGGGATTAGTGTGTCGGCAGCAAGAAGACACGCCCGTTTATCAAGGGAACGGGATCATCGTTTCTCGCAAACAATCGAGTCGGGACCTGAAATAAAAGTATCGTTCTCTAACTTCGAGTCTTCCCACCTCAATAATCCGCATGATGATGCGTTAGTCATTTCGCTGATGGTAGCCAATTGTTGTGTTCGGAGGATATTGATGGATAATGGCAGCTCCGCGAACGTCTTAATGCTCAACGCACTTAGGGAGATGGGAATTGACGAGCATCGGCTCATAAGGCGGTCCACTCCTTTGATTGGGTTCAGTGGAGAGCAAAAGCATACCATTAGAGAAATACACCTGCCTGTCTTTGCAGAAGGAATCAACTTGGACATACGATTTCTGGTAATTGATTGTCCATCCCCATACAACATCATATTAGGGAGGCCCTGGATCCATGACATGAAAGCTGTCCCCTCCACTTACCATCAAGTCATTAAATTCCCAACGAAGTGGGGAGTTCGAGAGATAAGGGGACAGCAATCAGATTCCCGTGGATGTTACTGCACCGCTTTGAGAAATGCCCGCCATGACACTTTGTTTCAAGTAGGGATAGCACCTACATCAGTGTCGGTTGAGTTGTCGCGGCTAGAGGAGCTAGACGAAGTACAGATCGATCCTAATGAGCCAAGTCACACTATACAAATCGGGGCAGGACTAGAGCCAGAGCTAAGGAACTAGGTGATAAATTTTCTTAGTAACAACAAAGATTGCTTCGCATGGTCTTATGCTGATATGGTGGGAATAGATCCTGAAGTCATCGTTCATGATCTAAAAGCTCGCCCAGAATACGCCTCAGTCAGGCAAAAGCGCAGGAAATTCGCCCCTAAAAGAAATCGCATCATCAATGAGGAAATCCAAAAGCTAATCGATGTGGGGTTTATCAGAGAGGTGTACTACCCAAATTGGTTAGCAAATGTTGTTGTGGTGAAAAAAAAGAACGGAAAGTGGAGGGTTTGTATTGATTTTACGGACCTAAACAAAGCGTGTCCAAAGGATTCCTTTCCAATACCACATATCGATATGATGGTGGATGCAACTGCCGGTCACGAACTCCTTAGTTTTATGGATGCATTTTCTGGGTATAACCAGATACTTATGCACCCAAACGACCAAGAGAAGACATCATTCGTCACAAAGTGCGGAACGTATTGTTATAAAGTCATGCCTTTCGGCTTAAAGAATGCTGGAGCAACCTATCAACGCTTAGTCAATAAGATGTTCACCAACCAGTTGGGATGTACCATGGAGGTGTATATTGACGATATGCTGGTAAAATCCCTGGCAGCAGAGCAGTATGTCAGCCACCTATAGCAAGCATTCAACGACTTAAGGAAGTATGGCATGAAGCTTAACCCCACCAAATGTTCGTTTGGAGTTAAATCTGGGAGGTTCCTTGGATACCTCGTTACTCGTCGAGGGATTGAAGCACACCCAGATCAGATAAGAGTCGTGCTTGACATCCCATCTCCGAGAAATGCATAAGAAGTCATGAAACTTACAGGTAGAATCGCAGCCCTCGTGATTCATCTCAAAGTCATCAGATAAATGTCGTTCATTTTTTGATGTACTGCGCAAGAACAAGGACTTCAGGTGGACGGCTGAATGTGAGAAGGCATTGCAAGAGTTGAAGACGTACCTTGTCAAGCCATCATTGTTGTCTAAGCCAAAGGAAGAAGAAACTTTATTCGTTTACCTGGCGGTCTCAGAAGTCGCAATCGTATTTGTGTTGGTCCGGAAGAAGAAAAACAGACTCCTGTATTACACGATGAGTCTTACTTGACGCGGAAACTAGATATAGCCAATTGGAAAAGCTTGCTCTGGCTCTCGTCATTGCTGCCCGTAAGTTAAGGCCGTACTTTCAAGGGCACCCTATTATAGTATTGACCACCTTCCCATTGAAAGCAGTGCTCCATAAGCCCGAGTTGTTTGGTCGACTTGTCAAATGGGCCATCGAACTGGGCGAATACGACATCGAGTTTCAACCAAGATCTGCGATAAAATCTCAGATCTTGGCTGATTTTGTAGCAGAATTCGCACCAGACTATCAGCCGAAGGCAATGTTGGAAGTGTCAAGCCTCACTGAAAGCCCAGTTTCAGGGCGATGGGAGCTCTTTGTGGATGGATCAAGCAATGTGAAAGGCAGTGGGCTCTGTATGGTGTTGCGATCACCTGAAGGGGATATAATCGAACTGTCAGTAAAGTGTGGTTTCAAGGTCACAAATAATGAGGCTGAATATGAAGCCCTGATAGCAGGCCTAATGCTTGCAAAAGGAATAAACGTTGAGTCCATTATAGTAAACAGCGATTCCCAGTTAGTAGTAAATCAAGTTTTGGGAACCTACCAAGCGAAGGATGGGAAAATGATGGCCTATCTGGCCGTAGTCAAGGAGTTGCTACCGTCGTTCAAAGAGTTCGTAATAAAGCAGATAAGTCGGGACGATAATTGCCATGCTGACGCACTAGCAAGCTTAGGAGCAGCAATGCAATCCACTACCCCGAAAACCATTCCAGTGGTATATCTCAAATGGCCAGCCATCGCAAAAGAGAGAACGGTTGAGGTCGCAGCCGTAGATGATGGTGAATCGAATTGGATGACCTCGATCATCCAATACCTTAAAGATGATGATGACATCCCAAAAAACCGCGCAGAAGCTAGGAAGCTTAAAATCAAAGCTGCTCGTTTTTGTATTATCGACGGAAGCTTATACAAGAGGTCTTACATGGGGCCTTACTTACGGTGTGTAGACCCCAACGAGGCCAACTACGTCTTGGCAGAATTGCAAGAGGGACAATGCGGGAATCATGCGGGGGCGAGAAGTTTGGCCAATCGGGCACATTCTGCGGGATATTATTGGCCGACCATGCGTTCCGATGCTCGCAATTACGTAAGAAAGTATGACAGTTGTCAGAGATTTGCCCAAATTCCTCGACAGCCTGCTGAGCCGCTGACCACCATTACTTCACCGTGGCAATTTATGAAGTGGGGAATGGATATTGTAGGGAAGCTGCCTACCGCTCCAGGTCAAAAGGTGGATATGCTAGCCGCTACAGATTATTTCTCCAAATGGGTAGAAGCTGAGTCGTACCTCGAGACAAGGAGGTCAAGAACTTCGTCTGGAAAAATATAATATGCAAATTTGGAGTACCGCTGGAGATTGTGACTGATAATGGTTCTCAATTTATCAGTCACAACTTCAAGGATTTTTGTAAGGAATGGAGAATCAGGCTCACGTTCTCTACACCGAGGTATCCACAAGCCAACGGATTGGCGGAGTCATCTAATAAGACTATAATCTCCACGTTAAAGAAAAAACTGGAGAGCGCCAAGGGACGATGGGCGGAGGAACTTCCCGGTGTGTTGTGGTCTTATCAGACCACAGCTAGAACATCTACTGGAGAAACACCGTTTTCACTAGTATACGGTGTGGAGGCGGTTATCCCCACAGACGTTGGTCTTCCAACCCTCCGAGTCACCCAGGCTTCTGAAGAACAGAATGACAGAGGAATGCGTTTCGAGCTTGATACCACTGACAAAAAAAGGGAACAAGCCCTCATTCGAATGTCTATGTATCAACGAAATGTCGCTAAATACTACAATAAGAACATAAGGACGAGGATGTTCAAGCAAGGAGACTGGGTACTCAGGAGGGTCTTCGAAAATACCAAGGAAATAAACGCAGGGAAATTGGGACCCGACTGGGAAGGACCTTATCAAATAACTGGAGTAGTCGGATTGGGAGCATACAAGCTCTGTACGAAGGATGGCAAGGAGTTACCAAACAGCTGGAATGCGATTCATTTAAAGATGTATCATTTTTAGTAAGTTTCTTTTCCTTTAGAAATAAATTATTAGGCGAGTGCTATTAGAGGGGTCTCGTTATAGGTTTTCTTTTTGTCTCTTTCTTTTTCTTTTCTTTTTCCTGTGATAGAGGTTAGACTATCATAGCAAAAGAAATAAGAAAATGGCATGAATAAGTATCTTTTTCTTCTTAGAAAAGGACCTTTTGCAAAACGACCAACAACAGTCTCGTCTCCGTCAAAAGGTGTGGCCATAACGGTCACTCACATCGGCTAACAACAGCCTCTATACCTCGCGTTGGCTAATAACAGCCCTTCTCTCTATTTCACATTGGCCAACAACGGCCTCTGTACCTCGCATCGGCTAACAGCAGCCTCTATACCTCGCGTTGGCTAATAACAGCCCTTCTCTGTACTTCACATTGGCCAACAACGGCCTCTGTACCTCGCGTCGGCTAACAACAGCCTCTATACCTCGAGTTGGCTAATAACAGCCCTTCTCCGCATGTCGGCTGGCAACAGCTAATATGCTTACTAACTAACAAATTAGTCTCCGTTTCTTACAAGTTTACAAAGCAAATTACCTGCCTCGGGCCAATGATAACTTTTAGAATTGATATCAAGCTTTCTTATAAGGAGAGACAGCCCGTCTCAATACGTTTATGTCAAATCACTGCCAGCTCGACAGGCTTGGCATGTCTCATATTTGATGAGCAGATCAGATATATATATATATATATATGCATGTATGACAAAATTTATACAAATAAAGTCAGAGTTTAAGATTCATTCTAATAAAAAGTAAGCACCAGCAATTTTACACTTTCAAACAAAGGAGGCGTAGAGCAAAAAGAGTGAAATCAAAATGATTCCTATGCTCCTGTGCGGTCGGGCAGACCGGCACCTTCTGTGTCAGGGGGACCTGATACAGACGGAGGGTCAGCACTCAACTGGACTTGATCAACGCGAGGAGTCGGGGGAGTTATAGTGGCATTAAAGCGACTGATGTCAACATTTGGGTACACCTGCTGAACTTCGCGTAAACAATTTTTGACAGCCTGCTCAGCAGCCTTCTCTGAACTGAGCCTTGACACACTGACAACGTATTTACCAAACTTCTTACTCCTCTTGTATTCACTCATAGCGGTCCTCTTAGCTTCTTCAACTTGGGAGTTGAATTTGGATTCAAGCTCCTCTTTGGCAGCTCCTGCAGCTGCGAGATCTTTTTCTGCTTTGGCAAGGGACGATCGTTCCATCTCTAGTTCCTTCACCAGCCTAAGACGGTGTGCTTGTTCGTCTGTGAGTCCCGTTTCAGCCTTAATACGTGCTTCCTGCTCACTGGTGAGGAGGCGTTGAAGATCTCTGTATCTAGCCGACATATCCGGAACCATTGCTGCGAAGGAGAAAATTTCTGAAACTAGCTGTTAAAAAAAAAAAAAAAGGTGAGGATTGTATGCAACACAAAAATATACATGTACGGGCGTACCATCGTGCTCTTCTTAGTAAAGCTCTCAAATATGTCCTCTTCGATCATCGCGGGTATCGGGGTTGCAGTGGATGAGGTAGTTAGATATTAGAGTCGACTGGTAGACACTCCTTCTACGTCAGGAAGATGGGACGAAGAGCTCCCTCTCCTCTTTTGATTATGAGCATGCCTCTCAACTACTGCCATGGCGGTTCTCCGCTTTTCACCTACATAAAAAGAGAGAAAGTTTTTTTTTTAAAAAAGAAGACAACAGGGAAGAACAAAACTAAATGGAATCGTACCTGAGTCAGCCGAAGAAGAGGAGTCAATGGTCTCTAAGTCGATAGGGATGTTCGGGAGATCACTGTCTGAAGAACCACTGGCATTCGTATCCCTTTCTGTTGTAGCAGGTGTAGCCTTGTCATCTTCGTCATCACAATCGCCTTCTATTTCCCCGGAACTTCTTGAAGGTGGTGAAGAGTCCAACTCAGCGGGATAAGAAGTAGCGGCAGCGCTAGAAGAAGGTTCGCCACCCATAATGGAGCTACGGGCCGGCGTCGCGTATTTTTCGTTACATGAGTGGACCGATCTATCTCAAGACTGATTCCAGTGCTCAGACATACCCTGGGAACTAATGGAATGGCAAAGCCTCCTGCAACAAGATTGTCGCGGGTAATTAAGTCTCTTACATGAAATAGCTGACTCCTGCATTCTTCGGCTAAAGAAAGCAGAGTTCTCCGTGTGTCTTCACTCAACTTGGGTAGTTCGTTCTGTGCCAACGTAACCCACAACTGGGGGATATCCCAAACACCATGTATCTGTGCAAGGAACAAGTACTTTCCTCTCCACGAGCCGTCATCATCAGACCGAAAAGAGTCAAGAAGCCTATAACTCCCGCGAGCAGAGAGGCCGAACCAGCCAGGTTTTTTGGCAGATCGGACAAAGGTGAACAATGTCTTGAAAATAGGAATCGAGAAACGAACGCCCTTTTTCTGTAGTAAGATGAGTGCCGCCAACATGATTTTCCATCCGCGTGGGTGTAGTTGCCCAGGACTAATTCCGTAGGAGTTGAAAATGGCGCACAGGTAAGGATGAAAAGGAACCCGGATCCCCAAGTCGAGGACGTCTTGAAACATGGTTATTTCTCCTTCGACACAGGAGCTCGACCAATCTCCGGGCCTCGGCTGTACCACCACGACATCCTCACTTAGCTGACTGGATTCGCTGTAGTACCTGAATTCTTCTTTTGTAGTAGTACATCGAATTCCCTCTGTAAAAAATTCACCGATTGGTTCTCGGCGTCTCATCCCAAGACGAGGGGCAATGCGTAGCTTAGGGCTAGACTCGGTTTGGTCAACATGTTTAGTCCGCGGCAGTTTTGTTACTTTAAAAAATGCGTGAAACATCCAGGATCGTGCCTGCCAAGCGAAACGGAGCACTGCATTAGTATGCCATGTAGAATCAAAAATAAAAAAAATAATAATAAAAAAAAAGAGAGCTAAGCAACGCCGTGCTAATCGTGTATGGTTGAACGCTAGGGCCGAGAGGCCGGGTTCGACCTCTTATGGGTTGTGCTAATCGTGGTCTTGCCGGAGAGCAAAGCAGCGCGGCCCTGCGTGCTAATCGAGTATTTTTGGTCGACGTTGAAAGATCTCGTCAAACACCTGACGGTTGGCGATGAATTTTCAAGCTAGAGTGAGTTGGAGAAGACCTTCACTTGTTAACTTTCATTGGCATTTCATCAAACACTTGATGGTTGCCAACTATGGATGTGAACTTCATTGGCATTTCATCAAACACTTGGTGGTTGCCAACTATGGATGTTATCTTCACTTGTTAACTTTCATTGGCATTTCATCAAACACTTGGTGGTTGCCAACTATGGATGTCATCTTCACATGTTAACTTTCATTGGCATTTCATCAAACACTTGGTGGTTGCCAACTTTGGACGTCATCTTCACATGTCAACTTTCATTGGCATTTCATCGAACACATGGTAGATGCCGATTTCGGATGTCACTTTCCTATAATAACCTGCTTTGACAATTGTATCAAGCACTTGGCACGGAAGAGTTGATAGCCGGATAAGCCTTAGCCGAGTAAGGGAGTATGATAGGCGAAAGTGTTGAGCAACACGGCAATGATGTATGGTGTGGTATGATTGCAAGGCTGATTTTGTCGAAGACTTTGTATTGAAGTTTGGCTTTTGGTTGGGTTGAGCAAAGATAAGGGTATTAATATTAGCGACGTAATGACCATAGTTTAAGAGCGTATGCGACGCAGCATGCTAAATAACGATAGTGTTCAAAGGTGCAAGTAGTGTGCAGTCTGAAGAGGCTGCCTTGCTATGTACATATTTCTTGCAATTTAGAAATTACGGTATTAATAGTATAGTGGATCTACATCTAAGCTAAAGTGGTTTACAGGAAGAGAGTGCTTTACCATTATAATCTAAGGATGTAACAAGGCTATGAATGAGTGTGATGGGTTTGAGCTCGATGTAAAGGCGATCATTGAGAGATGAACCCGAGCACTTGAGAAGCGAGTAACGTTGGAAAGATTACATGCTGGGAAGTTTTATGGCATATGCGTGGTGATTGGTTCGACGATGTGCAGCGTCACATAAAAGCGCTACTCTCTGAATTGAAGAACTCCAACTCAGAGAATGGGGGACAATTGTTTGGGCCATGAATCTTTGGACCAACGAAGGTCCATAATGGCGATGGGATTACGGCCCAGCTTATTGGGCCTAAAGCTTAAAATGGATTAAAGCTGAGAGCCCACTGGGATATGACCAACTAGCCAAGTGGATCGATGAATAAAGAAAGCGATAACTACAATCTGACAAGATAGAATTCAACGCATTAGCTTGTAGAGAGGGATAAAGATACGTGGATAGAAGTCAAGAAGGACTCTTCCGCGAGGAGGAGGCTATAAAACCATGCTTCACCAGGTAAAGAGGGGGACAGACAAAAAAAACACAAAAGCCGTTTTTGCCCGACAACCTCTTAATTATCCCAAATACGTTTTTCTATATCTTCAGTCGATACTGACTTGAGCGTCGGAGGATCTTTGGCCGGCACCACACCGGTGTCAAGGATTTTCGCGCTTATACGTTTTCTGGTCTTGCAGGTTATCGAGCCCAATCAACCCAATACGAGATTGTAGGGAAACACCCTCTACAATTAGGGAAGCAAAATTGTTGCATTCCCTCTCCACTTCTGTTCTTTTGCACATATTCGAGATCTTCTAATCGAACTGGTAATTTAGTGGTTTGTAATATTAGAATTAAAGATATTATGTGATTGATAATCTAACATCTCCTTGACGTAAAAATCATCCTCCATGGTGATCCTTGTTATTGAGATTGGCTAATCTCATCTACTGTACTCTCTTTTGACCAAAAAGAAAAAAAATCCGGTTATTTAGTTCATTTTGTTTAATAAATTCTTTTTTGACTAAAAAAAAAGTACATGTTAATTCGTAAATAACCGGTCACATAAACATTCACCAGATATGTAGGTAGCTTTATGGCTGCCTCCAAAGCTCTAACTTGGAAAACATTTTAGTGTCGGATCTTCTTATGCATATTCTAAATACAACTTGAGCTCGAAATATATCTTTGAAGTCACTTGACAATTTAAGTACCAAAGAAGCATTTTTATTTGAAATTTTGTCTTGCGTATTCTTTTGGATCGTCCTCAATGAGAAACCAAAATTCCCACTTAGTCTGTAATAGTCGCATCACATCTTATCTGACTAATTTATAACCACAAACATAGATATTATCACCTTCGCTAGGCTATGGTTATATGTATATGGTTATGGTTGTAGCAACACACAAATTGATTGTTGCAAGCACTACATATACATACATATATATATGTATATATACATATACATGCATGTACATACACATACATACATACATGTATATATATACATATATATATGTATGTATGTATGTATGTATATGTATATGCCTACCAAGCTATTTGCTTTATTATTGGGAACCAAATTAGAGAAAATCTAAGCCATAAAAAGGCTTGTTTGCCAAGTTACAGCTTTTCACAGATTCTCTTCTAAAATGATTCTTAAACCAAATAAGGGTAATGAGCACCTTTTGTGGCTGGACTAGCCAAAATATAAAGATTAGTAGAAAAAGATATTTTTACAAAACATATTCAAAATATATTGTTATTATTATTAACTCCAATCCTCTAGTCGTACCACATCAGGGTAATGCACAACCTGTTAAGTCATTCTCTAACTATGTCACTTATTATGTGTCTACTTTCACTTCTCCCACTCCTGTATTAAGTGATTCTAAGCCTCATACTTATCTTCAGGCTTCAAAATATAAACATTGATGTGAAGCAATAGACTCTGAATATAATGCTTTAATGCGTAATAGTATATGGATTTTGATTCCGAAGCCTCAAGATGCTAATATTATTGGATGCAAGTGGATTTTCCAGGTAAAACATAAGTCAGATGGTACCGTTGATCGCTACAAACCACGTCTAGTAGCGAAATAGTTTAGTTAGGAAGAAGATATAGATTTCATAGAAACATTCAGTCTTGTGGCTAAGCCAACAACCATTCGTGTTGTTCTTTCTCTTGCACTATCACAACCGTGGCCTGTTTGTCAATTAGATGTAAATAATGCATTCTTGCATGGCATATTACTTGAGGATGTTTATATGTGTCTGCTTCTTGGCTTCATTGATGGCATACATCCAAAATATGTTTGCAAATTGCAGAAAGTTCTTTATGGTTTAAAACAAGCTTGATGCATTTGGTCTGCACATCTCAGCTCTTATCTTCATTGTTTGGGATTTGTAGCCTCAGTTTCTAATTCATCTTTATTCATTCGAGCTACAACCAATTATTAAACTATGTTTTTGGTTTACGTTGATGATATTGTAGTGATTGATAATAATTCTGATGCTATTCAACAACTTATTACAACCTTGAATGATCAGTTTTACATTAAGGACTTGTGTTCCCTCTTCTTTTTCCTTGGAATTCAGGTTGATTGCACAAAGACTGGTGTCCTATTTCATCAATGGAAATATTTTCTTGAGTTTTTACAACGTGTAAATATGGAGAACGCTAAAAGGGTTTCCATTCCACTTTCACCTAGTCAGCGACTTTCTCAACAAGTTGGCAAGCTTTTCATGGGTGCATCTCTCTATCGTAGTATTGTCGATGCATTATAGTATATCACTATTACCAGGCTTGAAATTTCCTTTGCTGTAAATAAAGTGTGTTAGTTTATGCATAGCCAGACTGATGAGCATTGGACTGTAGTAAAGCGCATTTTACGCTATTTAAAAGAGATTTCTGGCTATGGCCTTCATTTAAAGTCTTCTTCAGATCTGCCTCTTCATGCCTATTCTGATACAGATTGGGCTGGTTGTCCTAATGATAGATGGAGTACACATGTCCATTGTATCTTTTTTGGTCTTAATCTGGTTTCATGGTTTGCCAAAAAGCAGACAACAGCTTCTTGTTCTAGTACTGAAGATGAATATAGGGCTATTGCCTTTGCTAATGCTGAGTTATGTTGGATGAAGTTGCTTTTTACGGAGCTGGGTTTTCCTCCTAAGGTGCCTCCGGTGTTATGGTATAATAAATAGGGGTCACTTATCTTACAGCTAATCCGGTCTATCATGCACGTACAAAACACATTGAGATTGACATGTATTTTGTTCGTGAAAAAATGGTCTCGAAGGAGCTCCAAGTTCAGTTTATTTCTACAGCTAATCAAATTGCTCATATTATGTCTAAGTCTTTTCAGCTTCACAATTTAAGTTTTTACGGTCCAAGCTCTCTGTTCATGATATGGCTTCGCTTGAGGGGGCGTGATAACAATCATATTTTTTGAAAATTTGAATTTTGTGTTATTGTGATATTTTCTGTATTTTCTCCTATAATATCTCAGAGGTGGTTACTAGTTGTATTTTCTATTATATATATACAGATGTACTTATCCTTTGAAAAATATAATGAAAAATACTTTTCTTCTATTTTCACCTGGCAAAGGAAAGAAAAAGATATTCAAATCAACTATTCAGCACTGTTCATGTCTTTGTTGTAATTGAGTTTATCATGAATCTTGTGAACAGCAAGACAATTGAGGATTCAAATTTACCACTTGGATTATTAACTTCTTTTGATTAGCTTGGACTAATTGTTTGTAGAATAATATCTTTCGATTGCCTTAAACAGATAGATATTCTGTTCCAAGTGTGTGTTTGTTTTTGGACTGTGAAATCAATAATGACCACTGATTTCACACAATTTTTTAAAAAAGTTATTCTTATATCTTTTTAGTCTTCAAAATCATTTTGCTTCTGCATATATATATATATATATATATATATATATATAGTACTTACATCTTGATTAATATATTTTATTTTTCAAAACTATTTACTCGCATATAACATTAAAATTTTCAGAATCTAAAATCAGAAAATAATAAGAACTATGCTATAAAGTGTTCATATATGTGATGTTGTAAGTTTAAATTGTAGTATTTGTCAAGAATGTGATTCTTGTTGCTTGATATTATCTTAAACAAATTTGGGTAGAAAAATATTGGGACAGATTATTAGAAAGAATTCGGAATAGCACTTCTAGGGAGGAGGCCCATAAGAAAGATGGAAGAGAAATTTGAGTAAGAGAGACTTTAGTAGAGGTAAACAAAAAGAGAGAGAAAAAAAAAGGGAGGAAATCTTAATTGATGGAGAAAAAAAGGAAATAAAGAGAGAGAAAAATATAAATAAGAGCGAGAAAAAAATAAAAAAGGAAAGAGATTAAAAAAGAAAAAAGTCTAGTTGGAATGCCAACCCAACATACTAACTAAGAGATGAAAATGAAGTATTAAGATTAGGGTGACGTCTAACATTACTTTAAATTTGGTGGTTAATGTTAGATCACTTATAAATAAAAAAGTTGTGAAATCAAATTTTCTGTGCTTAACCCTCGTATCCTTTGATAATAAGGTGGTATATATATGTGCAATACAACATAAGTGAATGTCTAAAAACCAATTTTAGAGAATTATAACACCTTAAACAGAAAAATAGGAAAAGGGAACTACTAGAGAGAGAGAGATTCATTGAGTGGTGATGCGGACTTACATGAAATATTATGATCGAGAACAATATTTGGAATCAAAATGGTGGGAGGAAAATTGAAAATAATGAGAAACAAATTAAAGGCTACAAAAACGTGAGGAATAATTGTGTGCACTAAGTAAAACTCAAACAGCAATTTTTAGCATTATACGTCCTAGGCTTTGAGGAATTTAGAGGGTGCTTGGCTTCGCTTATTTTAATTACTTATAAATATTTAGAAAAAAGTACCCTCCCACATGATTTTTACTATTTAAGTGTTTATAAGCATTAAGTAAGCAAAGCCAAACACCCTCTTAAGATTAGTTACCTACAATGTGATTGTAATTGCAATTTTCCTAAATGATATATATAGATCCAACCTAACATGCAACTTTGACCCAAAAAAATAAAAAAGAACATGTAACTCAAGCGTTTTGTATATTTCCATGTATAACACACACCCCTCCCTGTTTCCGTACGTACATACATGCGCGCACCAAATAAATAATAATAATAATAACATATGTACGGAACAGCTAACAATTATGCAAATTGGATAGTTAACTTTGGTCTGTAATTGCGATTGGAGTACATGTTATCGAGGAACCGTACCACCAGATTGGGACCTTGCTCAGGAATAATATGAGAGGAGTTTTTTTTTTACGTTTAGTGCTTGTGTAATTTGAATTAACCTCAAAATAATAATAATAATAATAATAATAAAAGAGAAGGAGGAGAAAGCAATGCACGTACCTCAAGTAAAGTTTTGATTTTCATGATACCGACCATTACTTTAAAATTTTATATAGGATTTACCTTTTTGCCAAACAAATTCCATTGCTTCCCCTTTACTTGCACTTTCTTATTTTTCCTCCCGTCTACTTTCACTTCTGCCTAATACTACAAAAGGCTAATACTTTCAAATAGATATCTAATATTTTTCAAAACATGATTATAACACTGGTGTTAGATTTTAAATATATTACATTTTCTATGTTTACAAATGCCAAAACTAACTCAAAAGAAACTAGCTTTTAACTCAATAAAAGGAAAATTACGTGTTAGAATTCAATAAATGAGTTCTTTTAAAAGAGTTAACGTGTCTACAGACGACCGATTTATATATATTGATGCAGAGACGTGAACTTTACGTGCATATTAAATTGATCGATGCAATAAGAAAATGGTATTATTTGTCCCAAGTGGTGGCGGGTACTAGTCCACGGGATCCAACGACCCTACCCAAATCAACAAAAGCGATCACAAACTTGCCAGCTACTCAAAGCCTCCTGTCTATCAAAGAATATTCTCCATTGCCCCAAACAACACAATGCTAAACTTTGAAACTTAAAAAAGAGGCCCCACTTAGCTGTCACATTGTCCCCACCACATTGGGTTCGTGTACATCATCGCAAAGACTTAGCAATCAAAGCTTGAAGGTGTGAGTAGTTTTCAGTGGCGTTTGGCCCTTAGGGATTGCGAAAAGCCAACATCAATTTTCAAAAATAGTCCGTTGAGTTTTTAAAAATATATATTTTGCCTAATAGGACGCGGCATAGAAGATGAAGATTCCTCCGCCATTAATGCTTTCGTGATTCTTCAAAGTCCTACAAAGTATATTCCAAGCAATCTAGCTAGAGTGAGAAAAGGGGAAAAAAAAAAAAAAGGCCTTATAATCTAGAAGGGGGGAAATTAATACAAGATCAGCTTCAACTTTTGCCCATGAATCTTACTAAAATATAGATTTTAGTTTGCCTTTTATGTTCCTAGTTTTCTCACTATTACTCGATTGGCATCGTACCAACCTCAACATCCCTTTCCTTCATTTTTGAGAAGTTTTTTTATGAAATATATAATTAGTCTTTAACTTGAAAAGAGTAATATTGAGCAATTCGAGATGGCGTCGTAAGGTTAAACAAGTTGATATTTAAAGTAAAAATGTAAAGAGAATAATGAATTTATCATGATATACGTTGAAAATTAGGTATACGACTCAATAATAATTTAAGATATTTGTCTATACACTTAGTTCTTAAGATTCTATATCCTCTTACTTTTTCGAGCAAACCTACTAAGCACTCATAGATAACAAAATAAGAATCCAATGTCATTACGAATTAATGCAATAAAAGTAAGTAGAGAATGAGTCTAATCCAAATAACTAATGAAAATTGGAGATTTACTTCAATTTGTAAAAGTACACAATGATATGTACCATTAATATGATTTACTATATATTAACATAATCATATTAACGTTCTCATTCTACAAAAAAATACACCTGTAATTTTATGAAAATCCTTTAGTAGTAGAACATAATACTATAAACTAGCACAACAACACTGTATAAATAATCTAAGAGTAATGTTAAATATCATGCTTTTTTTTCTAACCAAATATCATTTTTTATGTATATATCTAGTAGCTATGCTTAAAGCATAGAGAAACCAAAAAAAAAAAAAAAAAGAATTCTTGATTTAGGATACCAAGTAGGTGTACACGAAGAAAAGTAATATTTAAGTGATGAAAATAAGACAATATTTAGCATTTCTCGTAATCTCATCATTGCTCAAGAAATCTGTCTCTTCTTTCTTGTGAAGTGAAACCAAACGTTTGGGAGTTTATTTGATAATATTAAAAAGTACAAGAGACTCGGAGAATAATTCTCGGTATATACATTATCCGATCAAATTAAAAATCTTTCTTAAATTTTAAAAAAAAAATTGCTAAGGTTGGATCCATCCCTTAATGGGCTAGAGAAAGAAAGATGGTGGGCCCTTTGAAATTTTGATCTTATCTAAACGCATATAACGTGTCACATCACTGCCAGCCCATGTCCAAGAATCACACCCTTGAATATTCACATTCTCATCCCCCTCTCTCTCTCTCTCTCTCTCTCTCTCACACACACACTACGCACAGTCAAATTCACACTTCATCCCATTCCTCCACTTACAAAAAAAAGCAAAAGAAACACCAAAATCACACTCATATTCATCAAAGATTCGTTTCGTACGCGACGCCCCGACCTCGACCACCCCCTTCCACTCTCCGATTTTAATTTCCCTGAGCTCAAGAAAAGGAAAAGAAAAAAAAAAACTACCATCCGATAAATTTCTCATTTTTATAAATCAACAAGAAGGCAGTAAAACCTCAACCTATTACAGCGTTGTAACGAGACCAAATC
Organism: Cordia subcordata; assembly: GCA_028554755.1. Taxonomy (NCBI): domain Eukaryota; kingdom Viridiplantae; phylum Streptophyta; class Magnoliopsida; order Boraginales; family Cordiaceae; genus Cordia; species Cordia subcordata. Next base: position 7,655,840 of record JAPTOF010000020.1, read on the forward strand.
AAACCAAACCAATGTACACTGACACATTCGATACGAAGCAAGTATAAATAGACATTTAAGACCACGTAAATATTTTGCTTGTGAACCAAGTTTATTCCTTTTTCTTGATTCTACTTAGATCCCTTTATTCTCTCCATTTCCATATTCAACACATCTCTCTCTATATTCTCTCTCATTTGATCTTCCATCCCCACAAAGTATATGCAAAGAAGAATTAAAGTGGTTGGAGAAAAAAACAAACCCAACATCAACCTAGAAAAGCTATATGATGATGATGATCGACAAGCTTAATAATAACACAAGTGATTATGCAGAAAAATTGCGTAGATGCCAAGAGTACGTTGATGCTTTAGAAGAAGAACGTCGCAAGATTCAAGTCTTCCAACGAGAGCTTCCTCTTTGCCTTGAACTTGTAACTCATGGTATGCATGTATATATATGTATATATAATATATTCACATTGCATTAATTATTCATACATAAAATATAGAAAAGTTGATGCATATGATATCGATACATGAGATATTTTGATGTGTTCTTGTGTTTATTTGATTGTGATGTGGTTTTTGGTGATTTTGTGCATGTTGGTTTCATGGTATATGCAGCAATTGAGGCATCCAAGCAGCAGTTAACAAGTAGTGCAACCGAGTACTATTTTCATGGCGGCCAATCTGAATGTTCTGAGCAGACAACAAGTGAAGGGCCAGTTCTGGAGGAGTTTATTCCTATTAAGAGGCCTGCATCTTCTGATGATGATGAGCAACAATCAAAAAAGCCTAACAACAATCACAGTAGTGATAACAAGAACAATAGTGAAAGTAAAGCATCCAAGAAATCTGATTGGCTTAGATCTGCTCAGCTTTGGAATCAGACCACAGATCCAACCCCAGAAGAGGTAATTAGCATTTCCAGAACAAAAAAATTAAAATTTTCTCTCTTTTTTTTTTTTTTTTTTGATTTTAGGGTATGGGTTTTTGTTGATTTACATAAATATTTGATCTTTTGGGTTAAAAATCTGATCTTGGTTTTGGCTTTCTTTTTTATGATTTGTTTTGGTATAGGATCATTCACCAAAGAAGGCAACAGTTGTAGAGCTGCAGAAAAATGGAAGTGGTGGTGCATTTCATCCGTTTAAGAGAGACAAAAATGTTGGGACTGGTGGTACCAGTACTGCACAAGGGCCTAGTAGTGGTGGTGCTAAGTCGGTGCCGCCTGCCGTGGTGGGTAGCTCATCGGTGGAGACAGGTGGAAGCAGTGGTGGTGGGAATAAGAAGGAAGAGAAAGAAGGTCAGTCTCAAAGGAAACAAAGGAGGTGTTGGTCACCTGAGTTGCATAGGAGATTCTTGCAAGCACTTCAACAACTTGGTGGTTCTCATGGTATGTGATTGTGGATTATTAAGATTATTTTTTTTCTTTTATTTTTGCTAAATATTACAATGACTAATTATGTGCTAATAATGTTAATTATGTGATTTAATTTGTGCGTATAGCAATTTGGATTATAATTGTTAATTTCTTTTTTTTTTTTGGCTAAATATTGTCATGATTAATTAATTGTTTACTAACTAAAGTTATTTGATTGAATTTTTATGCAGCTGCTACACCAAAACAAATTAGGGAGTTAATGAAGGTTGATGGGCTCACAAATGATGAAGTTAAAAGCCATTTACAGGTGCATATATGGCTCCTCATCATTTTTCCTTTCATATTTTCAATGTTGCTTTTGCAAAATAGTGCAATCAGATACTGTTGACGCACCATGATTGCACTCAATGGCTGCCTCTTTTAGCTTAATTATGCTTCTTAGTTTTTGATAAGGAACTCCATACGATGAACACTTGCTAATTTAAACCAGAATTTAATTAACTCTTATCTTACAAGTGGAATTGATTATATGAATCTCACGACACCATTCACTCATGTCAAGGGCCATTTCTGTAGCCAAGAATACTGCATATTTTTTAACGATTCCCCTTACGCTACAAATATCTTATTTTCCCCTTGGTTTTTCTTTTAAACAAATCCCCCACCCCAACCCAACCCTAGCTCTCATGGGATTTGAAACCCTTATCACTTTTGTTTATCACTTACGAGGGAAATAATCTCAACCACTTAAACTATCTGTCAATCATGACGTTGGCATTATTACTGAAACTACCTTGACATAAGAGCATGGTGTAAAAAGTTGCTGCTTGTTCATTACAGAAATATCGTTTGCACACTAGAAGACCAAGTCATTCAATCCACAACACCACCAACCCACAAGCACCCCAGTTTGTAGTGGTGGGAGGAATATGGGTGCCTCCACCAGATCAATATGCTGCAATGGCTGCACCAGACCTCTCAGGGGAAGCATCTGCAGCCCCCAATGCTGATGCAATCTATGCACCCATTGCTGCACTACCACCATCATCCAACAAGTCCCAAAAACAAAGAAAGCAGCAGCAGCAGCATAAGCAATCACACTCTAACAGCAGCCACAGTGAGCATGGTGGTGCTCGAGCTAATTCTCCTGATTCTTCCTCCTCAGATACAACCACAGCTTCCCCATCTGCCTATTGATTCGACTCGCTTCGTCGTGTAGAAAGTTTTGTAATGAATTCAACCCTCTTGTCATCTTTACAGATACTGCAGGAACTATAGAGGAAGAAGATGTAGAGCTGTTTTGGATATCCTTTTCTATACACCTTAAATTCTACATTGTTATATTCTTTTCTTTCTTTTTTTTTTTAAAATGTTTTTTTAAGGATCCTGGGCACATCTGACAGTGATAGTCAGATTGAAATAAGTGTTTACTGTACCTTCCTGCTGTTCTGGAAATTGAAATGAGGGATATTAAAGTTTAAAATAGATCTTGATAAAATCGTTTGAATGTTCAAGCCTTTGTTTTTCCAACCTAAAAAGGAAAAGAGAAGAAAAAAGAAATTCATGATCTAGTGTAGTATTTCGAGAAGCGAACACTGGGTCAAAGTTCTTTTAAGGAATACAAGCCCCTGGTCAACCATGTTAAGCTATTTGTTCAAAGTTAGGCAAAAGAGATCATCTTGATAGACAAAAATGCCAGGAAATATCATTCTGCATTTCTGCTCAAGCCTTCAAACAATCAAAAACAAAATATTTGAAATTTGCATATTACCTTTAAGATGTCTTTTTAAGGATCTAACAAAAGCGCATTAGGTAACTAGAGTTATTTTCTTAATAGCGACCTAACATCTAACTGGACAACTTTAAAAGAAATATTTTCTTTTCCGTATATGTAAGGCTAATTGATTTTAATCTTGGACAAAAAATATATATGAATATTTCAAAATACTTCATGATAAGAACCAGTTATCCCAATGTGCGCCCACTGTATTATATGTACACATGGCAATGATTCTTGATGGTGCCTAGCAAAGACAAATTCTAATTTTTCTGTAAAGATGGAGTAGACAAATGGGATGGGTAGGCATATTAATTCAATAGATTGTAAAAGATAATGTTAGGTAACAATCATGGTCAATTTTGAGCTTAATTATACGTTTCCAATTCGTGGAATCTCCACTATTCATTCACCAGTAGTTTTTCTTGCCAATTACTCAGCTTAATTGACAAAAAAGGAATGCTAACTCTTTCCTTTTCCTACTTCTAGATCGCACACCCTCCAACTCATCAACAATCCGATAATAATAATAATAATCAATTAACTTCAGAGAATCTTGACTATTGAGAAATATAATCTTCTTTTAAATTTAAAATTAAGGGGACAATTGATGTAAACTAAAGTAATTACAAATCTAAGTTTCATGTCTGAATCATCACATAGAATACTTTTGTGCGTGGACAAGGTTGGTGTCCTTCACTCGGGAAATTTTGTTGCGTAGAAGCTAGTTCTGCCTTTTAGATATTGCTAGAATATATATGAGGCGTCTTGTCGTTGCTTAATTATTATTGTTGCAAAAACGTTACATGAGGATGACAGGATGCTAATCATTTTGCTTCCATCAACTTTAGCATGCTAGCTAGAGCATCTAATACAATGAAAATCATTTTATTCAGCTAATTGGATCATGTAGATGAAAAAATTTCCCCGAGATACAAATATGACAAAAAAAAACAAATTGGTATTGTAAGAGTTAGAGTTGGACGTAGTTTAAGAAACAGGCTCGATCCTAATTTCCTGCTTTGGGTTAAAAGCCCTAACCTATGTAGTGGTTAAGATCGTGGAGTCAGTCTGTCCACTCGGAGTAACCAAAAAAGCTTGTGCGAAAAAATGCTTTTGATTTTTAGCCCCTCCCAAATTGTATATTTTAAAGCAAAGGACAAAAGGACGTGCTGTACGTTCACCTTCGGAAAGCCAAGGGACATTCATAGCTACAATGCACTACTCGTACATATGCATGCATGTAATATGGAAATTGTCCAGTGACCTTTTCAATTCATTGATCCTTGTTGTCTTTGATTTGGAATTAACCTTTTTCTGTTCATTAGATGCCATACTTTATCGTTTGGAAAGAATAATTCTTTCGCCATGAATTCTTCTATTCGGATTTGAATCCTTAATTAGTTCCAATAAGCGTATATTAAAGTCAATCACCTGCACCACTAGTCTTGTAGTTTAATGGTATGTTATTTCTCTTTTGTGTAAGAAGTCTCGAGATCAATTCTCATTGTATACATTATCCGATTACAAAAAAAAAAAGTCCCTTGAATAAAAATTAAAAATTAAAAAAAAATCACCTTGCCCCACCTCCATCGTCCGGATCACATTGAATCGAGTTTAATTCCACTTGATAACATTGGTTATAAGAATTTGATGATCGGAACCACTCGTTCCTGTTAAGTGAGTGGTTTCGTCTCTTGCTCCTCCACACCCCCAACATGAAACGGAAAAACGAAAGAATTGAAGAACAAGAAGAAGAAGAATGAAAGAAGCACATAAATTTTATTATTGGGAAAGGCCGGATAAGATATTATATTCCTCATGATTTTATTAATGCATAATTTCTATTTCATTACATTTAATACCATCTTCGTAGATCAGAATATCAAGCAGGCCTACACTTGATCATATATATTTATCCCTACTCCCAAGCTATTGCTAGATATTATCTAATATTTTACCCTAATTCCCAATGCTTGACCATGCCAAACCAAAAATGTCAATAGCAACAGTACAATAATTAAGAATAGTCTATTTAATTCACTACAAATTTCTTGGGTTGATGTTGGCAACACATAACCTAGTCTTAGCTACATGTTCAATTAACAAACGTGCCCTAATTTAGACGTAGAAGTTTACAACCTAAAAGACAACAAACACAACAATGGCAAACGTTTGATGCTAACCCCAAACCATAAAAGACAAACCCTTGTGTTAAATCTTTGTGGAAAAATAAAAAGAATTTGATATACCTCAGGAAGAATATTCCTGGCAATAGAAGCATATGCAGCATTGTGTTTAGCATTTTATGACTTTTTTTTTCCGAAGTCCAATGGTAAATTAATTGTGAAAATATTGCATGTTAGGTGTTACTTCATTGGTCAAGTATATTCTGTATTTGTTTATATTATCTTCTATTTGGAGAGAGATATTCTGATCATATCCTCGAGAATCTTGCCTTGTCCAAGATTCCATAGCTTCTAATTTAGTAATTTGGCTTTTCATGCATTCCAACAATTAAGTAAGCCTTTTGTTTATTCTTCCGGGTACACGTGCCGCCGTTTGCCATGTACACCATGTGCATATTTTTTGAACTAAATAATATTCCATCTTTGGAAAAGAGTAAAATGCATTTTGACTCTTTGCGTTTTGTAAAAATTGTAATAAATTTTTTTGTAAATTTTACAATTTGCTAATACCTATTTTGTTCGAGGAACATTGCAAACTGATTACAATGGTTTTAAAATTGGTACATATTTCTCCATTTGATTTAAAATTTGATACATATCTGTCCCTCCTCTCATTTTAAACTCGTTGAGGTTAATGTGCAAATGATTTGAAATTACCGGGAGTTTTATGCGACTTTTACAAAATACAGGAGTAATTAAAATACATTTACTCTATAAAAAAAATCTAGATAATGTTCGAATACAAAATGTTATTTCGAGATTACGGGATAGTCCAAGTGGTTGAGACTATTTCCCTCAAGCGTGAGGTCATGAGTTTAATTCTATAGGAGTCGGGGTATAACCCAAAAAAAACAAAAACAAAAACAAAAAAAGTGTTATTTCTAAAATGTCGGTAGAGAAAGACGAATTCATCTATAATTTCCTCTTCCAGTTCGTTTTTAATTTAAAAAAAATAGCAGAAAAGAGAAAAGAGTGGAGGGGGCCAGTTACGCAATAGACGTATATTATTGAATTTATCCGCAAATGTAGCCTCATTTCATTCCATTTGTTAGCGCTTTAATTTTAGAAAGTCAATTTGAAGAACATCTATTATGAAGGTTATAATGGATTTCATTTCTCTTGCATAACTACTATTCATTCAACCCAAACTGCACTAAAATTAAAAGTGACCCATAAGAAGTAAAGCATATTCACAACCTTTAACGAGTCCTTGAATATATAATACAGCGAGTATATAATTGATACTATTAATTAACATGTCAGGTCATTTTGAAATATTTTTTTTAACCCCTTCATCATCTTTGATCCAACCTCAAAACTACATAAATTTGAACCCAATTTATAATTTGTAATGGAAATAGTCTTAGATATTGGAACTGCTACCTGAATTCTCGAATCACTTTGAGCATGGACAATGCACAGGGAAGAATTCTTATAATTCACTACTTGGACTCAACAAAGATAGACATCAAAAGCGGAAAGGGTTTTTTGTCCATGTTTTTAACAAAAAGTTTTAATTTGGGGGGGGGGGGGGGTTTTGGGCCGTGGTTGTTGTGGGGTATGCAAATCTGGCTCTTCGGAAAATGTAAGGACAAACGTCTCTTGCAATTATAAAACTTCTCCTATACATGCAAATCAGATATAATGTAGGATTCCTTTTTAACGTTTGACAGAGAAAGTCATTTTAGAACCTTTCTCGTGTCCAAAGATTGTTTTGTTTGACCTAACTACACATCTATTGGTGCGTTTTTCACGGATTGTATTTTATATAGTCTTGATTAATAAAATATATGACATTGTACGTACCACTTGTCCCTTCTATCCTTTTACTTTTCAAGATAATTATTTAAGGACAGCTCGACAATTCTAGTTTCAATATATGATATATTCACTACATCGTGAAATATTTAAAGTGGGAGATAACGAATTTTAGAAAAATTCTAAGGAATATTCTCATACAATGGACTAAATTACAAATTGATCCTCACTAGTGCCATTTGACACAGCAAGATTCAATAGTTTTTGCTAAGTTGCAACAGATTTGAACAAACAACAAAAGCTTTACTTGAGGCATCTTTCAGGTGCCCAGATTATCATGTATCCTAGAGCAGGGTTATTGTTATCGGCTAACCTTGGTTGGTGCGATAAATAATACTGAGCTGTCATGTTTGGCATTTGACTTAATTTGAGCTTCAGACAATTAATTAGAGCACAATGGTGGCACTTTTTTTGTTCAAGAAATAAATAATAATGAAAGGCAGAATGCGGCTTCTAAGTTGGGCAATTAGTTTTTCCTTACTGAAGTAGTGATTATTTTTATAAAAACCATTCACATATAGTCATATGTATCATTAAGAAACAAGATAAATGTTTGGGCCTGTTTGGATTGAGTTTTTTCAAGAAAAAGTACTTTTTTTCTTGAAAAAGGTACATTAAATTTGTAATAACTATTTGATTTGGCTTTAAAAAAAGTTGAAATTCTGAAAAAAGCTCAAATACTACTTTTTTTAGAAGTCAGAATTTTTAGCTTTTAAAAAAAAACTATTCTTCAAAAGCTATTAAAAAAAACGCTTTTAAAAAAAGCCAATCTAAACGAGCCCTTAGTCGATAATCGTATGATTTGAACAGACATTTGGACGCTCTACTCTTAAGCTTGCTTGGTCTATACATACATACATATACATATATATACATATATATGGTAATTTGTAGTCCAAAGGATGATTGAGACTATTTTTTTTTGTGAGTGGAGCTGAGTCCAAATTCTTTAGGAGTACAGATCGGGTTGGGTACCGTGTGTGGATAAACAACCAAAAAAGAAAAAAGTTAAGTTGTACTTTATATTATGCAATACCAGGAATCCAATCCTTACCTCTCTACTTATTGAAACAACTACTGAAGAAAAACAAGGAAAAGAACAGATAATGAACAGTTTTTAAGCTTTTTATTGGTTACTTTCCTTTATTTTTGGGCCAGGCACTGTGTTTTTAAACCTATTTTTCAGCCAGGAACTGTGTTTTTAAGCCTAGGGTGGCAACTAGGGCGTCAGACGTAGACGTGAAATTGTTCCAAAATTAAATGACTAAAATGCATTTTATCTTTTACATGTTCTGTTAATGTTGCATAATGTTTTTTTGCGGCGCTAATGTTGCATAATGTTTTTTATTTTTTCAAAACTCGCTAATAACTCTCATGTGATTTATAGAACATTCTACACTGATCTCACTATTAGTTTTTCAGCCTCTAGTTTTTTCATTAGAGTTGACGAAGAGTATAAAAAATACACATATATTACAACTTGACTTGTAAATAACAAAAAGACTCAAGTAAATTAGTGTAATTTTCCCCTATAATTTAAAAAATAGTGTGGATTCCTTCCTTTCATTTGAAATAAAGTGCAAATACATCCTTGGATGAGTATATAAATAAAAAAAATATCTCCTAAATTGTGTACGCTTCTCAATTTAAATGACTCCTTTATTAAGCAATGCAAATATATTCAACAATAATTAAATGCATATCAACAAAATATTTCTATAATAAGTAAATAACAAACAAAAATAACGAAATATGCATTAAAAATTGGTTTAAATTCCCTCTTTACTTTTAAAATTAATGTAAAGTTCTTACTTTTATTTTAAAATTAGTGCAGATACACCTCTATATGAGTAAAAAGCAAAAAAGTCTCTCTAAATTGTTCAACTTTTTTATTAGAGAGAGATATGAGTGATATGTTTGATATTAGAAAATACCTCAAGTAGTTGAAATTATCTCTTTTATGAGTGAAGTCTTGGGTTCAAATCTCATGGGAATAGGAAGTTAGGTTGGGGGCGAGGGAAACAGTAAAAAAAAGTGATATGTTTTAAGTTAGAAAAGGTTTATTTTGTAAATAAAAATATTAGGGGTAAATGTTAAACATAAGTAGAAATATTAATCTAACTATTTTTATCATTAATCAAATGGAATTAAGTGGACACTAATACACATTAAGGGGCAAAGTTGTCATAACGTCCTATAAAAAAGGGTTAAGTTAAAAAAAGACCCATAAATAGATATACCAGACCCAATTTACAAGCTTAAATGCTTTTCGAATTCAGAGTAATAACCGATATTTATTAGTTTAGATTTAGGTCTTAGGGCTTATCCAGATTGATTTCTTTTTCATGAAAAAAGCACTTTGTTTCTCAATATATATATATATATATATATATATATATATATTAATTATTATTTGAATTGAATTTCAAAAGAAATTAAAACTTCGGAAAAAAAAACTAAATTTTAACTTCTTTTCAGAAGCCAAGAAATTTTGTTTCTAAAAGAAAACATTTCTTTCAAAAATTTAAGATAAAAATAATTTTGAAAAAAAATCAATCTGCACGAACCCTTAGGGCTCGTTTGGATTGGCTTTTTTGAAAAGTACTTTTTTAACGGCTTTTGAAAAACAGCTTTTTTTAAGAAGTTGAAAATTTTGGCTTCTAAAAAAAGCTGTATTTAAACTTTTTTCAGAGTTTCAACTTTTTTGGAAGCTAAATCAAATAGTTATTGCAAATTTAATATAATTTTTTCAAGAAAAAAAATACTTTTTTTTGAAAAAAACCAATCCAAACAGGCGCTTACTCAGAAGGAATTAGTACTTTATATGCTTTTCGTGACTGAATTTCATCACGAAGTTAGTGGTTGATTTGCAACCGCATTATTTCCATCACTGATTCGGCTATCAGTGGATCACTAATCCTTTAATATTTTACCATATAATATTATGTAATTTTTGTGTTTCTTTCGGTCATTCAACATCCAATAATTGGTAACTAGTAATGACTGATTTTGTATGGTCACTAATTTTCATCATTAAAACCTTGTTTTCTTGTAGTGCAGTTATTTGTTCTCAATACTATCTGGCTCTCCCTTGTAACGTTCTAATAATATTATGAGAGGTCCATTTCCCTTGGAATGTGCAACATTTTTTAAACCGATTGGACTAGAAAGTATTTTACTCCTGCTAACCATCATTCTTCCAACATTGAAGAACATTTTTTTCCATTCTAATTACAATTTCAGATGCAAGCCTAATCTGTTTCTGTTTGTTTCTCACTTTCTGGTTCTATGTATACTATTCTTGAACACAGCTGTAGTTCAGGTGTGCAAACTATGGGCAGTTCTCAGATCTTGAGATGTCCAGAGGCACTCCAGGAGTAGGCTCTAGTACCTTTGCATCTGGTAGCTGCTTTGACAAAATTCCCTGCAGTAGGCACAAACAAATATTAAGCTATGATCCATTAACATTGAGCCAGAAACCATAACATGAAAAAGAGAAAAATGAAAACAATGTCAGTAGCTTAACATGATCCTGGCCCTATATCTCAACTCTAGGTACAAATTGAGATTAAGTTGGCTTCCTTCTGTGTAAACAGCAAACTTGTTGGTTTGAAACATTTCCAAGATAGTTTTTTTTATTGTCTCTCTAAGACAGCCTTTGAAGAGCATTTCATATCCCGTGGTTCCTCGTGGAAATTGCGTCGTATATGTGCATCTACGTGCAGACATGTATATTTGTACACAGAGACACGTATCGTCGGATGAGTTTCAAGAGAAGGCTATCTACATGGACTGTGGTGATAGGGTTTAGTGTCACTGCAAATTTGTTTACTTTATCCGTTTTCTCCAGCTTTTTTGAAGTTCAGAAACCAAAACTCTATTTTAAGTAGTAACAGATGCTATCCTGCCTCACATCCAGGACAAATATGGCATGTCTCGGCACTTTTTTCCCCGAGAATTACCAGTAAGATCCAGTGGTTCAAATAGGGAAGAACGAAGAGATCACCTTATTAGACTAAAACTTGCAATCAGAAAAATTATCTTTTGTCTTTCATGTGTGATTTTGTACATGTAGAAATGAATATCCTAACACAATGAATCGTCCCTGTTACCCTAATTGTATGCAAAAGAAGTGCTCACCTTAAATGATTCTATAGTTCCTTCAGCCTGAATTATACTGGCAAGGAAGCCTTTGCTATCAAGGTCACCATTCTTCATGGGCACGATAAACCTACAACAGAAAAGGTAGAATTGCTCCAATTATTAACCTGAAAATGCTTATAAAATACAAAATGTATAATATTGTCGACTATCAAAATGTGGCTTTTTGATGACGTACTTGGCATTAAGTAGCTTTGCAAGCTGAACAGCATCTTCTTGTCCAGAAACCAGAGTAAAGTTAGGTAAGAGCAGCTTTATAACTGGGGTGATAACAATATCAGCTTGTTCTTTCTCCACAAAATTCTTGTTGTAGACACAATGAGGTTCATAGTATAGAGTCAGCTTGCCGTTTGGAGAAATGACAAGATATCTGGAACCAGGTGTGATTCATGGAAATGAGTAAATGAATGGAATCAAAAAGACAAGCAGAGCACTGTGGAACTTCAAGACTCTACCCATTCTCAGGGCGCTGCCAAGGAGGTCCTAGAACTGGCCCAGCAGTGGCCTTAACTTTTACAACAGAACCACTACTCGCTTCAAGCTCAGTGTCCTGACCAGGTTCCAAATATATCACCTACAAAATTGTGAAACTAATTTTGAGATAGAACATGATTGCCATGCATATAAAATATTAGATGCTATTACAGAGAAGTCCAATTTCCATCAACAATTCTCTATCCATCTTTGAGAAGCAGCAAATAGGAAAGAGTCAAATCTGATGTAGCATAAATGCATAATCATTGACAGATTCTTGAAGCATATCAAAAGAAATTTCATGATAAGTTCTACTTTGATAAAAAGGGAAGACATCTAGTTTGTGTGTCACAAATCCAATTTCCAAGTCTTTGAGCAATATCACCCAAACTTCATTAGCCGGAAACAGATTAAAACAGAGTAGCTGTAGTTAAACAAGCTTATCTCCTGTCTAGGTTCCTGACAACAATAGAAAGGCTAGCTGTGTGAAGGGCACTCATTAACTGATTTTTAACTTTTTACCGATCACATATTATCAAACAACAAGAATGAGAAAGTCTATACTTGACCACACAATCTGCTCCAGAAATTACCTGTAAAACACCTCTCATAAGCCCAAAGATGGAAATCATCAGTCTTTCAACAACCAACAGAGAGTCTCAATTTTCATCTCTAGGCAGAAACCAGAACATACCATCACCTATAAATTTTTCATCTATAATGGACTTAGAAAAACAGCAATCTTCACCTAAGCATTTTTCCAGTTTCCTGAATTGCACTATCCAGTTCGTTTTCCTATAAATATTTGCTGCAAATCTTAAAACTTGTCGTGATTCACTTATTTGACTCCTTTTCTTCTTTTGCCAAGCAATAGAAGGGTCTAGAGGTTGAATGATTTGAACCCTCAAACAGAAAGGGCTGCCAAGCTGTCCCCTTGCTGACCTTCATTTTTTTCAATTGAGATCAATACTTAATCTAAATTAGTCAAACAATGCTATTTGAGCCATTCACTTCATTGTCTTCTCTTCTATATCATCTTGCATTTTACGAAGCTCTCCGGACTCCTGTTAGATCAATCTTACACGATGGCACATTCTAATTAAGTATGAGGATCAGAAAGCATTAGTCATCAGATAAACTGAGTGTGCCTTAGTTCGTTCTTGGACTAATTGCAATTGAACTGAATTTGAGAAACAACAAACTAATTGCAATTGAACTGAATTTGAAAAACTTCCACAACTTGATATAAAGCAACTGCCAAACAGTGTTCGCATTAACTATTAGATAAATAAATATTATATGAAAAAAAATAAAGGTAAAATCGAAAAGGTAACAGTTTCTTGTTCCACTTACATTTTTGAAAAGGGGATCCAACAGAGTTTTGGCATTGGGAGTTGCTATAACTCTAACATTAGGGAGCTTCTGAGAAAGAGGCCTTAAGGTCTTTAAGTGACAGTGATCATCAAGACTTTGGGTAATGAGCAAGGCATCTATTCCAGGAAGATCATCAAGCTGCAAGAAAGATTATACATCATAATATATTTCAGAAAATTCAAGAATATTATAAAGCTAAATGCTACACACCAAACAACTGCTAATTGATCAAACACAACAAGACATTTAGTTTTAAGCTAAAGTCGCTAAAGTCCGATAATCAAATAATTTGAACTACCAAGAACAACTATCGGAACTATTTGATCTTCCACACTTAAATAACGTACTACTAGACCACTACGCTTATGGTACAATAAAATATAATTTACAGCCAAGGCACATACCTGAAAATTCTTCAATAACTTTTTGGCAGCATCATAAAGCCAAGGAATTCCAAAATCCAAGTTACCCACCAAAATGGGATCTACCAGAATTTTCAGCCCACCAACTTCCCACAACCAGCTATTGCCCTGAGCCCACAAACCAACCAAAAAAAAAAAGGCGTTCAGAAACTCCAATTAAAATTTAACGTTCCCCATCAAATTAAAAAATTAATAATAGAAATAACACCCTTATCATAAAGAAAGTTAACTAAAGGTTAGTTCCCCAAAAATAAAACAATAATAATAATAATAATAATAATAATAATAATAATAATAATAAAGAAAAGGAACAAAAACCTCCAAGTAAGTGAGCCTGAACATATCATCAGTTCCAGTATCAGTTGACTCCACAGCATTTTCTTCTGAAACCACAGGTGATACAACCTTACCAGGCCTGTATTACAAGAGCTTAGTCAGTGTACTAAAGTACTTCTAAACACATAAGTTTGTGTCTTTGTGTGTGTGTGTTTTAGACACCCAAAAGTACATAATATGTGTAAAGAGTAAAGAAAAAAGTAGACCGTGGAGATGAGAGCTTTAGTGTGCTAGAAATGGCAGAAGGTGAATTCTTGTTTGGTGAGGCGAAATGGGTAGATGATGAGATTAATGGGAAGATAGACTTTGGTGAGCTGCTGCATCGTTTGCAGATGAAGCATTGAACAGAATTAATGCATTGAGTAGCCATCAGGAGTATTCAAGATCCAACTATAATAACTAAATTATACAGAGTACATATAAAATTTGTCCAAATTGTTGATAGTTTCTAGGGTACGAATTTTCACAACAGGGTCTGTTTAGTTCAGTAAAAATACTCTCGTGCTGTTCAGATAATCTTCTGACCACCAAATCTCCACGTGTGTAACACTTTCATCAGAGGACATCACAAGCATATATATATATATATATATATATATATATCATTTTAAATGGCTTTGGTATTGCCACATGGCAAATGCTGACTCATGCTTCTTGTTTAAAAAATCAACCTGAATCATCCTAAAATACAAAGTTTAGTTAGGTTATTTTATATTCAATTCGGTTTTAATTGTCATAAATATTAAAAAAAATCAATTTTTGGTTTGGTTTTGGTTGTTTCTCTGAAAATTCAATTAATAATCGAATAACCAATTTTTTTATAATATATTTAGTTATTATTTTTTCAGTTTACATTCATATATATTTACTAGTTGTTATAACTCTTATATACATAATGTGAATTTTGATGATGGATATTGAAATTCGTACATTATAATTACAAATGAATTTGGTTATTTTAGTTAATTTTGAACAATATATGTTTTTTTTAAAAAAAAATCAGCTATTTCGATTATAACTGAAACGAAACAGAAAGAATTCGGTTAAATAATTTCAGTTATTAATATAGTTCGGTTTAGTTTTGGTTATTAATTTTTAAAAATTTTGAAAATTCATATTAAAATTCAATTTCAAGCTCTCAAACCATCTTTTCATATAAAAATATCTCCATGCAATTCTCTCAAGCCTCCGTCAAACGTCCTTGCTTTGCTTTGCCAAGCCCTAACCATTGGTTAGTGGCTTTGGCCTGTTTTTTTTTACTTTTCATCTTTCTTTTTCTCTCACCTTTTTGTTTATTGACTCTTTTTTTACTTCTATGTTTTTTTTCCTACCCAAACTATTACCTGTGATATTTGTTATTACCAGATCTAGAATAAGGATATTTGTAGCCAGACTCTTGGCTTTTTGTCTAAGATATTGCTGCCGCTCAATTACGGTTTCTCACCTTGGGATCTCATAATCTTTTTTACATGTTTGACCGTTTGTCTCCTTCACTGGATGTGTTTCCACCATAATCGATGGGTTTGTTTGTTCAACAATATAATCTTCCTATTGAAGGTTTTGGAGGCCGAGTTGGAGGTTTCTTTCTCCAACTTTTCGATGTCCGGGGATGGTGGCCTTTCTCTCACCTTGTTGTTGGCTGTTCTTGGTTGGCCATTTTTATGGCTTCTCTAGAAGTCGTTGTTCGGGCATGTGCCATGTTTTGTAATGATGTTGTGTCGATCCTTCTGCTTGGATTGTATTTCAAAATGCATTTTAAAGATTGCTATGGTTGGCGGTGGTTGGTTGTCCCCTTTTGTTTGAAATTATGTTTTAGGATCCGTGTTATCAAGCGTTTGTACTTGTTGGACTAGGTATTACTCGTTCACTAGTGTACATCTCTTTTATATTAATAAAATATGTTTGTTTGACATATATATATATATATATATATATATATTAATTTGAAATGAGTAAGATCAGTTGAAAAAGTTGCTCCAAAATAATTATCTCCAAATGGAAAAATGTCAAATGTCAAATGGTAAGTAGAATTAATTTGCAAAGGTCTCAATAGATTCTTTTACTACAATAATTAATTATAACTTGGGTTTTCAATTTCCAGTATCGACAACAACTAAGTTAAGTCCAAAATTGAGAAGAATAGCATCAGTCATCTGTAAAATGTAAAGTTTCATTACTACCGTGTTAGCTGCTCTTTTGGATTAATTTGCTTTGACTTTGAAAAAATGAAAAAAGCTAAAAATCACTAAGAAATTTTTTTTAGAAATTTTGTTTCAAAATAAAATTGAGAGAGCAATTTTAGCATGAAATTTTAACTTCTCAAAAAAATATTTTTTTTCAAATGTTATAAAAAATGCTTTTACAGAAATCAATTCAAATGATCCTTTAATATAGTTGTTTCTTCTTTTAACAAACCCCCCACCTTACGGGATTTTATAATAGGATCTCACACTTGGGACAGTAATTTCAATCACTTAAATTACCTCTACTTCCAAGCCTTTAATATAGTTTGTTCGTTCATGAATTAAATTCTTAACAAAATATAGCTAGAAAACACTACATTTAAGTGAGATTTCTTTTATTACATTTGGTATGTTGAAATAGCCTAAAAAGGAATCGTCATTCCAACTATTGATTTAGTAAGATTAATTGAAGTTGGAAAGTTCATTCCTACAAAATGGTCTGTTCAGGAAAAAGTTGAAAAACTCATTACTTAGCCTAACATAAGGATTGAGTATTTCAACTTAAATCAAAATTAATAGAAAATAAATTAAAATGAGAAAATTAATATATTTCTCATCTATTATTGAACAACCCTTGGATTGTTATTTAAGAAAAGAAAAATTACAAAAATCTAGAAATTTGAAGAGTGAAAAAATTAAAGAGTTAACAATTTAAAATTTTAAACAATTAAAAAAATAAAAATTTGAAAATTTAAAAATAATTGTACCTCTATTATTTTGTATTTTTTTTATTTTAAAAACATGTATATTTTTATTGGACGGTTAACTTTTCTTTCTTAATTATGTTTAAAAAAATAAATAGATTAGAATATGATGTTAAAATAAAAATGATAGAATAAATAATGTTATTTTTTATTGCCAACCAACAAGAGTATTTTAGTTTGTGCATTAGTATTGTATAAAATTAATTTTCATAAATAAAGTTAAATTTATGTCAAATTAAAAAACAAGTATATTTTCATTAATAGAATTGATTTTTATTCCATTTTTCAAATAATTTTACCAAATATATAAAATAAAATGAGCATTTTATTCTAACTTTTTTAGAATTTTAACCAAATACAAAAAAAAAAATATTCTATGAATATTCCACCTTAAATTTCATTATGTCTTTAATAACCACTCCTTTTCGAACTATTTCATCGTAACATAACAAATTGTAGATTTCCTGAAAAGTAACCTTTTGTCTTCAAAGATCATTATAGTGCAATTATAAAGTTTTAAGGACAGCAAGACTTTAATTGAAATATTTCTGTACCAAAATGTCGAAACCTTCTGCTTCAGATATCAGCATACAATTCATATGAGTACTTTATGACAAGATTGATTAGATCTGCAAGAAAGAGCAAAAACCAAAAGATTACTGTGTTTCTTTTTATTATAGTAATAATAATAATAATGATAATAATGATAACAAGTCTATCGTTGATCACGTCTAGGCAAAAATTAGCGATATGATTCAAAGACTATCGGCATTCTTCATTTATTTTTATGTTGGGTGGGCTCTTTAGAATTAGGAGATGATGAACTTTAGTAGAGTCTGTTTGGCATAATTTAAAAAATTCAAATGTAATCTTTGTGAATTCAAAAGTTAAAATTAATTTGTTTGATTCTTTTGGATAAAAACTGAAGTTAAAGGCCTGTTTGGGTTGACCTTTTATGGAAAAAAAATACCTTTCTTCCTGATTTTTTTGTTTTTTTGTTTTTGCAATAAGTATGGATTAAATTTTCTAAAAAATTAAAACTCTAAAAAAAACTTAACTTTCAATTTTTCAAGAACTCATAAGTTTTAGTTTTTCAAAAAGCACGTTTTTCAAAAGTTTTGGAAAAAACACTTGTAAAAGAATTAATTCAAACAAGTCCCAAAAAAAAACTTAAAAAACTAAAAGCTCTAAATTAGAGTTTCTACAAAAAAAAAAAAAAGGTTTTAAAGGGCTCCTTTTTCATTGTGTCAGATTTTTTTTTTGTTTTCTTTTTCAAAAATATCACTCCATATTTTTAAAATTATAATATTACCTTCAAAATAACTAAAAGTATAACTATTAAAGCACAAATCCAAACAATTAACGGCTTTTATTCAATAATATTTTTACTCAAAGCTCTACGATTGAACAACTCAAATATCGCAAATAGGTTAAATAGAACCTTAAATTGCAAAACAAGGTTTTATCTATTTCTGTGTTTTTAAATTATGATCTTAATTTACTTTCATGTTTGCTTTACATACAAATTAAAATTAGGGAAAATCATTTTAGTGCCCAAATTAGTTCAATACAACATATAGAATCTAATTTCAAAAATCTTAATAGGAAAGTTCAAATTAATTTTTTTAAAATATATACATACTAATCTAAATGCAAGATATAGTTAACAAACAATGCCCAAAGTATTTCCTTTTACAATCTTATGTTTATAGGTATGCACCAAGATTAGTCATCCGTATAGTAATAAATCCATTGACCAAATATATATAGTCACTCTACACCAAGATTATGACTTTGTGATTGATACTCCTTGTGACTGTTGCTCCACGATTTTTGCTGCCACCCTTAAAGTTCAATGGGGTCATTACGAGTATATAAGAATAAGAAACACCACCACATTGAATGACTGTACACGTTTCTTGCTAAATCATTGATTAATTACTTATAAGACTATTGCCTTTTTAATTATAAAGCTAAAACAAGTAATCATTTCATCATGGTGGGTGCAAATTGAATCAGCCACCAACAAAGACTTTCATCATTAGTTCCATATTCTATATATACTAATTAAATTGCCCCTCTTGTATCTTAGATTCTAATAGTAGAATAAACGCCACCTTTAATTAGCATGATAGTTCTTGGCACACTACACCCCGATGAATTTTAGCTGAAATAGAATGATAAGAAAAAGTAACTTTGGAGTGATAATATTACAATGTGATGAACATGTTTAAGAGTAAAATGTAATTAATTTTTTTTTATTTTGTGAAAGTTGTATAAGATTTTTTATAGTTTCAAAACTCGTAGATATTCTCATAATTTCAAAAATGTCATAGACTGGTCTGACTATTAGTTTATCTCTTAGATTTAATCGTGTGCGTATGAGATCCTTTGTGGTACATTTTCGTTGTTTCAAATGATTTATATATATTGCTCCTTTCTAAATATTGTGAAAGTGTTATGTCAAGTATTATGAAGGTGTCATATCATTGCTTAAATGGCAATGGCTGATTTATTATTAGTTTATGTAAGAATTAATTAATTTTATTTATTTTATTTTCTATTATTATTTCTTATCTTTATAACATACATCATTAGTTTTAATTAAAAAATAAAATAATCAATCAATAAATACTTAAAATAAAATTCATTTGTGAAAGTCACTTTCTTATCTAACGGATATACATTATTAATTTTAGTTTAAAATTAAATGGTCACTCATAATGCTTAAAATAATATTCTTTTGTAAATTTCAAAATATTCAGTTATTATCTTATATTATGAATATATATTATCAATTTAATTTTATAAATTTAATTTTCTATCCCTTAAAGAAAATAATATTTCTTTGTGAATCCCGAAATATTCATTTCTTATTAACTATGCACATATATTATTAATTTGAAGTTAGAAATTTAATTGCCAATTAGTTGATGGTTAAAATAATATTTATTCTATGAATTCTAAAAGATTAAATTCAAGTAAATTTAACATCTTCAAAAAAATTAAACTCAGCTAAACTTAATGTCTACTATTAAAAATAACATTGCATAGCACAGGATATTCATGATTAAATTTGTCATCTTCTATTAAAAATAAATAAATACAACCAAATTTAACGTATACAATTAAAAGAAAAATGTATGTAGAGATAGCTATGAAAGTAATAGTACACAGGGGATTAGGGGTAGCTAATGTAGTTGAGATTATGTTTCCCTAGGTACGAGGTTCTAGGTTCAAATTATGTAAGGGACGGGGACTGGGGTGGGGGTGGGCGAAGGGGTCTGTATTAAAATAGTATACATTTTATAATAGTATAAAATGCACCAAACCCCCCTATGGTCTACTATAAGTGCGCAACACCCCTTGTAGTATCAAAAGTCCCACAACAAGCCCTTGTAGTGAGTAAAAGTTTTATACGCACCTTACTGTCTAAACTCCCCACATTGGTGTTAAAATATATAGCAAAAAGACATTAATACCTTTGTCCTACTCGTTTAACTGTTTTTTTGTCAAACACGTGCATAACAATTAACAAAAACAAAAATTCTCTTATATATATATATATATATATATATATATATATATGTATATATATGTATCTTTATATATGTATATGTATGTATATATGTATCTTTATATATGTATATGTATGTATATATGTATCTTTATATATGTATATGTATATATCACACAAAAATACTACATAATAGACATGGAGAATATGGTCGGTGAATCGGATCTCTTGAGGTTCATTATCATCTTTGATTAAAAAAAAAAGAGGTTCATTTTTGTCAACATACTAGCCAATATTTATCAACTATTGGCACTTTATAGTATTATTTCATAAAAATTAAACTATGTTCTTTTTTTTTTGTTTGGTTACAAAATCTCTTTTATTGATAATCTTAGACTATATGTTAACGTAAGACATGCAATTATAATGCGCGAGCTATAACTTAAAGAGTAAATTTACTCTAATTTATGTTTCCCCTGAAAGTCGTTGTTCAATAAAATAGTTTTAGCAATAGACCACTTATATACGATTAAAAAAAATTAAACAAATAAGATAAGGGTATGAATGTCTTTTTATTGTATATTTTTAACACCGTTAGGGGGAGTTTAGATAGTAGGGGGTGAGCGATGAACTTTTATTCATCACATGAGCTTGTTGTGGGACTTTTGATGCTATAGGAGGTAGGGGTGGGACTATCCGATCCGTATCCAATCCTTATGGTCCTAGTTATTTGCCAAAATAACCCCACAACTGTAAAAGATGCACATTCACATATCACCCCTGCCAACCTTCTTTCACCTTCGCTCTCACATTATTTTTTTGCTTTTGGTTATGGTTTAACAATTATCCTTTGCCTCAGCTTCACTGTTGATTCATTTTTTTTCTTCTCCTCTCTTTTTTCTTTTTCCCTAGAGGTTGACATGTGTAGGTTCCACTAATAAATTATATAGAGATTTTTTCTTTTGTTAAAAATTACAGAGAGCTTCAAATGTTAAAAATTACTTTAGCATAAGGCTCTGTTCACAGCAGAAAGTAGTTTATGGTTCCAATAATTTACCTTAAATTTTTGTAGATGTGAATGCTTCATTTTGAGTAATAGATATTTAAGTAAAATAAATAGTCAATAACTCTTCATTCTATAAATGTCAATTAGAAATCTATATATTTAGTTAACAGCTTGATTGGCATTTTCGTTTATGGATTACTAGAAAACTAATAAAATGATCGTCGTAAAAGATTGCTATGCTTACTATCAAAAGATGTTTTTCTAACCTCTTTTTCTTCTTATTCAAAGGTCATGTCATCGTCTTCAACTTCTTCTTCGGCCATGGCATCGTATCCGGCGTCATCTCCAAGTCGTTCTTCATCGATGTCACCCTGTAAGTCCTTCTTCTTCTTTTAGTTCTTATTCTTCCTCTTCTTCTTTTTCCCCCTTTCCTACTACTATTATATATTTTACTAAGTCTAAGACTCAAAGAATAAAAATCAAATGATAATTTTTTGTTCTTTTCCTACTACTGTTCTTCAGAAATAGCATCCTCTAGACCACCTAGGTCGTCTAGGAAAACTCATTTACGTTTAAGCTCGTCTCCTGAGACAACTGAAGAAAGTGAGGATTCTATGGATCTAGATGATGATATGGGGGTTGACATATTTGGTGATGCCGAAAGAATCACTAAAGCTCTAAATATTCCAAGGAAAGGGAAAAAGGAAAAAGTGAAAAAGGAGAGAAAAGAAATAACTTCTAGGTCTATATATTGGGAACATTTTGAGAAGTTCTTTTGTGAGAAAGAGCAAGTCCCAAAGGCTAGATGTTTTTCTTGTAGTAGAGAATTAAGAGTTGATGCAGTTAATGGGACTACACCTTTGAAAAAACATTACAAGACTTGCAAAAAGAAACCACTTGAAGAAGAAATTAATCAGTTTCGTCTCTCTTACCAACCTTCTCAACTAGGTGGTAAAGAAGCACAACTCTCAAATTGAAATTTTGATCAAAAAAGGCTACGAGAAGCTTTGACTAAAATGTTGATTATTGATGAGCAGCCCTGCAAATTTGTTGAGAATCCTGGCTTTAGGCTTTTTATGTCAGAAGCATGTCCACAATTTGTTATTCCTTCGAGAAAAACATGTACAACTGATGTTTACAAAATGTACTTAAGTGAAAGGGCAAAGTTAAAATCTTTTATGAGAAAGTGTACTCAAACAATTTGCATTACCACTGACACATGGACTTCAGTCCAAAAATTGAATTATATGTGTGTCACTGCTCATTTTATTGATGATGATTGGAAATTACATAAGAGGATTATAAACTTTTTCCCTATATTGAGTCATTCTGGTGAAGATATTGGTAAGGCTGTTGAAAAGTGCTTGCTTGATTAGGGGATTCATAACATTTTTACTGTTATTGTCGATAATGCTTCATCAAATGATACTGCTATTGGTTACTTGAGGGGCAAGATGAGAATGTGGGGCACTTCTATGATTGAGGGGAAATATTTACACATAAGGTGTATTGCGCATATAATTAACCTTGTGGTGTAAGACGGTCTAAACTGGAAGGATGAAGGAGATGCCATAGTTCGCATTTGGGATGCAATTAGGTACATTAAGAATTCTCCTGCAAGGTACAATAAATTTAAAAAAAGCATTGATCTTAAAAAAATTAATAGCAAGAAATTATTGTCCCTTGATGTGCCGAATAGGTAGAACTCTACCTATTTGAGGTTGGAAAGTGCATTCAAACTCGAAAGTGCCTTTGATAGTTATTCAAGAGATGATGCCAAGTATAGGGAGTTTCTTTCAAGTCATCCATACAAAGGAGTGCTTAATTATCATGATTGGAGGAGAGTAAATTTGCTATTGGGATTTTTGGAGCGCTTTTTTCATCTCACTTTGCATATTTCAAGGTCTTTATATGTAACATCAAAAAGTGTGTTTCATGAGATAAGTTCATTAGCTTTGGAACTCCAAGATTGGATTGAGAGTGATGATGTTGAGTTGAGTAGGATGGCATTTACAATGAAAGAGAAATATGATAAGTATTGAGGATGTGTTGAAAATATGAACAAGCTTATCTATTATGCAGTTGTTCTTGACCCTCGTCACAAGTTGGACTACGTGGAATATTTCTTTGATAAACTGTATTGTGATGATGTTATGACAATTGAGAGCATGAAAATTGATGTTCGACATGGTCTTTATGAGCTATTTGATGCCTATAAGAATAAATATGGTCATGCAAGTTATGGAGTTTCTTCCAGTTCCTCTTCACTCACCAAAAGTTCAAGTGATAGATCCTCAGATAGTGATGGAAGTTCCTTTACAATTTCTAAAACTCCAGGAAAGAAGAGCAGGAAAGTTATGATGTCAGATTACAAGCTCCATAAAATTGGGGCTTCATGTGAACATGAAAAGTCAGAATTGGAAAAATATCTTGATGAAGAAAATGAGATTGATGTTGATTCTAATGAGGAGGAAAGCATATGTGACAAAGAGACAAGACCTAAGTTTGACATCTTAAATTGGGGGAAGATAAACATGCCTAGATTTCCAATTCTTTCTAGGATGGCTTGTGATGTCTTGGCCGTTCCCATCTCCACAGTTGCTTCAAAAATTGTCCAAGCTTTGCTTTGTACTCAGGATTGGCTTCGTATGTCTTCTACTCCAGTACGTGTCGAGGAAGATTTAGTTGAATTTGAATCTCTTAAGAATGGTATGTAACTCTCTAGATTTTCATTTTGTCATTCTTATCTTGTTATTGTTACTAATTTTTGTACTTGTTACATTATGTTTTATTGTTAATTAATTTAAAATTGAGCAAGGCTGGGGGTGATCCATCTATTATTGACATATGATTTGAGGATTCCGATTTTTTCCTTATTCCTTTGCTCTTATCTTGCTGTTAATAGGTGTAGGTTAATTTCTTGAGAATAATTGAAAATAATTTCACCAAATGATTGGAAATTAATCCACCCTTTTGTATGCGTGTGCAGGCATGCTATTAGGAGTTGGAACTTGAAAGTGCACTTCATTGTTGAGGGCTTGATTGTCATGTTTCTTGTGTTATAAACTTTGAACTTTATCTAGTGTGTGTGGACTATGAATTGTAGACATATAAACTTTGTGTTTGGTGTATGTGGAATATGATTATGTGGACCAGGGAGGGACTTTTACATCCACAACCCACAGGGATGACTTTAAAGTTTGAATGTGACTTTGCTAGCTACTTTTGCATCTTACGCGATTAACTAAAACTAGAGATGATGATGATGATGGTGCTTGTTATATATTATCATGCATGCTTCTAGTTTAATTTTCATATCAAATGTTGGTAGTTTTTCTATGTATTTTATGTTGTATGGTTTTTGTGAAGGACTATGCTTTCTTTTATGTCTACGTCTTGTTCGTCAACATCGAGTAATATGTTCCCTGTTTTTTCTACGTATTTTAGTTTATTTGAAATACCCAAAAATTTGAAAATCTGTATCTAAACTATCCATTATCCAAATATCCAGTATCCGGTCGGATATGTAGTTTTTAGTTGTCCGATCAAATACTTAGTTTTTCAATCCATATGTCTAGTCCGATTCCCACCCCTAATAGGAGGTGTTGTGTATTAGAGTTTTCATCTCATCTAGAAGCTTAATCTTGTAGAGGGGACACTAGTGTATTTATTTATTGTCTTAATATGCCCCCTCATGTACCGCATAATTTGTTTAGAGTTTACACGTGGACAATTTAATATTTTTAAATGGGTGGCAATAAAGATCAAACTTGTGCCATTTGACTTCCAAGCTCTGATACCTTATTGGAGATACCACCTCATCTAAAAACTTTAAGCATATAGAGAGGATATTGGTTTATTTATTTATTGTATTAACATTATGTACTTATGATATACCACAAGGGCGTATAGTGCATTTACCCTTTATAATATAAAGGGTACAACCAATTATTAGCCTACTTGGGCAAGCTTATCTAGGGTTTATAAGCTATAAATAGTAAAAAACATGTGAGAAGATATTTTTCTCTAAGAACTTATAAGCTGTAAAATAAGTAGAGCCAAATAGTTTTTATAACTTTTCACTTCCATGTTGAAATAAAAACAACTCCAACTGAAAAAAGGCACATATTCTGTTTTGTTTTCTTTCTTGTGTTTTTAGCTTGAGGGCGTTCTTTAATGTTGAAGTGAGATGTCACAATTTCTTTTATTTTTCTTTATGTTGTAAATTTTATTTGAAACAATAAAAATGTATCTTTGTAGTAAAATTATAGCTTATAAAATGGTGTATTTTCTATTATGAAAATTGTGCAATTTATCTCCTCTAATTTAAAATTAGAGTATAATCTCCCTATGATTTTAAAATCGGTGTATATTTCCCTCTCTAACCAACCTTAGTTATACTTTAGGCGTGTCTCATGGAGACAACTTGCAAACTTCTCTGAAGATCAAATTCTTGTTTTACCTAATGCATATCTTGGGGCGAACCACTGCACCTTGTGGGTTTTCGTTTACATCTATCCATTTGGCCAATGATAAGATGCAGATGTGTCAGGTCTGTTAGGACTAGTACTAATTTTGTCTATGTATTTTCCCAAGGTTATGTAAAAAAAAAAGGTTAAGTGTAATAGATACTAACTACAAGGTTAGTGTGAAATACTTTTTAAACAAAATAGCTATCAATGAGTTTTGAAATCACATCAAATTTGATGTAATTTTTACAAAATAAAGGAGGAAAAAATGCATTTTTCTCTAAAATTTAATAATAAATCATAAAATATATTATTTCATCATTAATTATATCAACACTTTATACTTTTATTTAATATCGCCTATATATCGTAATGTCATAAGTAAATCCATTCCTATAACTTTCACGACTAAGGATTGTTTCTCTTTCCAGTTGATACAATCTTCCGCAGCCTGACAAACGGATATTAGAGCTTGTTTGGATTAGTTTTTTTTTTTTCAAAAGTGTTTTTATCTATAACATTTAGAAGAGAAAACACTTTTTTGAAAAGTTAAAATTTCTGACTTTGTAATTGAGCTTTTTTTTAGAGTTTCAACTTTTCTTAAAATTTAATCCAAATATTTATGGTAAAAGAGATATGACTTTTTAAGGGAAAAAAATGTGTTTTTCAATTAAAAAAATTCAATTCAAACAGACCCTTAGTGTAACATCGTGTTGTTAATACCATCCTCGCACCTGTCGATACTTTATCCATACCAGGTAAAAATCCTATTTATTAATAACAAATTCTAGACAAAAAAACCATATTAAAGTTTAACAACAAAGCTTAACACATTAAATCCAAATTCCACCATATAAAATTCAAAATAACTTAGATAATGTTGGAATATACATTCCACCTGTATGGAAAAATAACAAAATCTAAGACTACCTTATAAGGTCCTAGGCCATTTCTTATATCAACCAATTGGCTTTTTATGATGGAACCCCAATAATTCTTAACATGGTATCAGAGCTTAGAAATCAAATGATCTTAGATTTAAACCTTATCGCTACCCATTTAAAAATATTAAATTTTCTACATGCAAACTCTAAACAAATTATGTCACAAGTGAGGGGATGTGTTAACACATAATAAATAAATAAAACCAATATCCTCTCTACAAGTTTAAGTTTTTAGATGAGGTGGTAACTCTACATAATATCAGAAGTCTACAAGTTTAAGTTTTTAGATGAGGTGGTAACTCTACATAATATCAGAAGTGGGTTTTGGCCTAATCTCTCGCATCTGCACGTGTGACTTGTCTTTGCACTTTGGCTTGCTTGAGCACCCTCTTTAGCTCGTTTGAGCACTTATTCTTGATATTTCTGGCTGTTCTTAGTTTCGAGTCACTTGTGAGGTGGAGTATTGAAATATATATTTCTCCCACATAGAAAAATAACAAAATCTAAGACTATCTTATAAATTCTTAGGCCACTATTCATATCATCCAATTAGTTTCTATGATCAAACCCAATGATTCTTAACAAATAATAATACATTTAATCCAAACTCTATACTCCAAATCATCAAATTCAAACTCCATACACCAAATTTAAATTTATGATAATAGACATAAATCCAATACCTTGATCTTTAAAGCGGTATACGAAACATTTACTACTAAAATTAAAAGAATACTTATTGATATAATGCTTATAAAGATACTATAAATTATATATATATATACGCACACACACTAGTCAATCACCCGTGCGATGCACAGGGAAGCAAAATGTTATTTTATACACATAGCATTTTTTCAAAAAATTAAGATAAGTGGTGTTATGTTGGAATAAGTATCATTATTATTTCTAAATAACTACAAAAAGATATATTCAAATAATTAAATTATGTATATTTGAGTTAAATTACAAAAAAAGAATATGAACACTTAAAGCATTTTGTAAAATGATTCATATTAAAATTATTAAGGGAAAGCAGTATAGAAATATGGGAAAAAGATTAAAATAAAAAAAAATTTGGACCTCATTAACTTGTCCTCAACCATTATACTGATAATTTGATATATTTGGAGAAAGATTGTTATCACGTATAATTTCATCAGAAGTTTCAAGCTTTTCATCAAAAGAAAATAGATTTCGTATCTATTAATTTAAGCAAAATGAATCACAAAATAGAAAAATAATATTGATACCCAATTTAATTGAAATATAGGATATGAATATAAAAAACGTATGAATAAAAAAGACAATTTGTCGATATTAACCAAAATTTAAATTGCCATAAATAGCATCATACGATAATGATATATTAAGTAAATTGCACTAATTTTTTATTATAATAATAGAAAACAGTTAAAATAGGTCACAATTTGATAATAACTAAATTGGAGAGTTACCATAGATATCTACAACCAATCCATATTACATATTATAATTTTGGAATGTATTATGTAAATATTAAAAAAATTTAGTAAATCAATGTAAATCTCATTAAAATAAAACACGATTTTCACAATTAAACGTAATGTAAGAGCACCACGTAACAAAAAGATGTTAAGAATGTTATTTATGCGATACTTGTCATTATTATATTGTAAATGATTTTTTTATATAATATAATATAGATATATAGTGACCCCACCCTGCCCCAGTATAGGGTAGGAGGGAGAAACCCCACCCATCCCACCCTGGAGTTTTTTTTACAAAAATTGCGCCCTAACTTCTCACTATTCTTGTGAGGTTGGACAAGACAGACTACGGTTGCCAGCATAAATTGGTAATTGAATTCATTGGATATCAATCCTATCTCCATTAAACTTTGGTGAGTGACTCAGCAGCAATCCCAAAATTAATGATTCTAGAATGCGTGTTTAAAGCTTTTGTAATATATAATTAAATGAATCTCGAAAAAAGAGATTAGTTTGATGAAATAATCATTTGAGAATTGTCATCAACCTCAGCTTGCATACTTAAAAGATTATCATTCAAAGAAAAAGCTATATGGAAGAATTGGCCTCAGCTCGAGCAAAGTTTATTATTAAAGAAAAAGTAGCCCATCATAAATATTCTGTTTCACCTTTTATCCCCATCAACCTTTTGAGTGATCAACTAATACAAATAAATGACGATGGCCACTGAGCTCCCAAATAGTTGGTGAGTTTCTCCTGCTGCATCATAGCAAAAATGGTTTCAGCTTCTCCTCCTCCAGCTCCAAAAGTAAGCATGTTTTAATCCATGCATGTCCGCAAAGCGGAAAATTTTACATCAAAAATTGTATAACTTTTCTGTTTAAGTGGTTATCTCTTGTACATGCTGGTTGCAGGAAGTTCCATCAGATGATCCATGGACAGAGAATGGCCCTCGCCGCGAAGCCAAATGGTGGTACTCGACTTTTCACACTGTCACTGCCATGGTTGGTGCTGGAGTTCTCAGCCTGCCCTATGCCATGGCTTACTTAGGATGGTACATACCGTTCTCTCCAAAGCAGCTCATATATGTATATAGTTAACAGCATATAAACTCAGCTCATATATAAACTTTGTCATCTCTTGCTTCTTGTTATCAAATTCAAATTTTAACTAATATTTTTGTAAAGGGTAAATGACTCATTTTTTTCTTTCATCTTTTGATTTTTTATAATAAATTTTCTTATCTTTAAAATCTGGTTATTCAATTTTTTTTATCTTTGTAATTTTTAGTTTTGAATTCAAAAAACATTAAAAAGATAACGGTTTTGGCTAATGACATCACAAATTGCAAAGACAAAGGGCTAGAAAACATTGATCCTTTGACAATCTTTTTGCTCATGATTGATAGCATCACTAGTCGAAAAGAGAACGGAGTCGAACTGTCATAAGGGACAACTTAATTCTCAAAAAGATAAAAAATAAGGAAACAAATGAGCGATTTACCCAATTTTTTAAAATCACATGTCCATGGAAGAGGTATAAAATATTTAATTTATAGACAAACATTTTGAGTTTAAATAATACTTGCGTAAACTATTTTTAACAAAACCCACATAGTTCTTGCTTCAACCTACAACACTAATCTCACTTGCGAGACTAAATTCTACATTTGTAGTCTGGCATATATATATATATATACATACATATACATACATATATATATATATGTATGTATGTATATATTCATCTTAATTTGTTGCTCGATTTCTTTACTGCAATAAATCCTCATCTAAATTTCCATTACACAGGGGTCCAGGGACACTGGTGATGGTCTTATCTTGGTGCGTCACACTAAACACAATGTGGCAGATGATACAGCTCCATGAATCGGTACCTGGAATCCGATTTGATCGCTACTATGAACTCGGTCGACATGTTTTTGGGCCAAAGCTTGGGGCATGGATTGTTCTTCCTCAGCAATTGATAGTCCAGGTGGGTTGTGACATCGTTTACATGGTCACCGGAGGGAAGTGTCTCAAGAAGTTCATGGAGATCACCTGCACGAGTTGCTCTCCGATCAGGCAATCCTACTGGATTTGCATCTTCGGGGGCATCCATTTCTTTCTGTCTCAGCTGCCAAACTTCAATTCTGTGTCAGGTGTTTCATTAGCTGCTGCTGTCATGTCCCTAAGGTACAAAGTCACAGGAGTTTATGGTAAAATATGCAAATTTTGTTTTTGCTATTTGTGTGGTTGAGGAAGATTATCGTTGAAGATATAAAAGATAGTGTCTGCTTTAATTTGTTTGTAAGTTGGTTAAACACTCAGTTAACTTTTTTTTTTTTGACCTTTTTATAAGCAATTTAATTTGTCCAAGTACAAAAAATTCTACTGTCTCTTAAGTACTGTTTTACAATTTTAATTAACGAAAGGTTCATTTCAATTATTTTAACTAATTTAATTACTTATAAATACTTATTTATCAAATATGTCAACAGCTAATAAAAATATATTGTTTGAATAGTTCCTACTTATTTATTACTTATTTATAAGTATCAAAAGTTACTTTTAAGTATCAATTGTTGATAAGCATAGCTGGACAGGTTTAAATATATTCTCAAATAGTTTAAATTTTAAAAAGAAATAGGGATCTAATATATCATTATTAGAGTTCAAGTCATGAATTCAAGTCTCGTAGGCAACAGTGTATAAATTTATAAGGCGACCTGGAAGGTTCAATCATTAATTAACCGGTAACCACCATGGATTTCCCTTTATTGAAAAGGGAAACAAGGTTGTTTGCCTTGTTGGTACTATGAATATTGGACCATATCCAAATATGGTAAAATATTGGCTTCTGTCTTTGATTGCAGCTATTCTACCATAGCTTGGGTGGGTTGCTTGGCTCGAGGTAGGATCCCAAACGTGAGCTATGCATACAAGAAAACAAGCTCAGCTGATTTCATGTTCAGGGTCTTTAACGCATTGGGTCAGATTTCATTTGCTTATGCTGGCCATGCTGTGGTCCTTGAGATTCAGGCCACTATACCATCTACTCCTGAGAAGCCTTCAAAAGTGCCTATGTGGAAAGGTGCAGTTTGGGCTTATTTCATCAATGCCATATGCTACTTTCCAGTGGCTTTCATTGGGTACTGGGCATTTGGCCAAGACGTTCCTGATAATGTGATTGTGGGACTTGAGAAACCTGCATGGCTCATTGCTGCTGCTAATTTATTTGTTGTCGTCCATGTCATAGGCAGCTATCAGGTATATAAGTCTAGGCCTCAACATGATCTAAGGATGTCTCTAACAGTTCCCTTTTTTTTTTTTCTTAATTTTAAGTGATTTAAGTAATTTTTTTATATTTTAAAATTTTTTATTTCCAGTACTATTCTAACAGCTCTTTATTTTTAAACAAAATTTTAATTTAGGGAATCTTTATTTACTCCAATAGCTCATCTATTTTACATTGTTGCAATCTTATAGCTACGGAGAAAGGATATGAGGGATGGCTTTGAGAAATCAAACAAAACCCCTACATATGGATGTTTTGAGTTTTGGTTAAAAGAACCCCTAAAATTTTGGGGATCGAATAAAAGAGCTGTTGGAGTGCATAATCACCAATAGCTCTCCTAAATATAGGTGTTTTGTATGTTTACAGGATTTTTTTTTTTTGGTTAACTTTTAGAGGATTTGTTGGAGTTAGTCTAACAAAGCAAATTTTTTATTCCTTTTTCACCTTTGGTCAAGTCCAACAACTCGACTCTCGACTTTTAGTTTTACTCCATTAATTCCCCCAATTTTATTATTCTCTCAATTTAAGGGAGTACTATTTTAGTGTTACCCTAACAGTTCTCCCACTTTAGGGTCTATCTCACATAACCATTACAAGAATTTAGGGGATGGGAGTGGTGATAAAATAAACCCTTAGACGTGGGGGGTTTTAGTTTTAATATATGGGTCCTTAAAAATTGATGGGTTTTATGGTGGAACTATTAATTCTCACTGACACCTATTCCCTTAAATATAGGAGTTCTGAAATTTAGGAGAGTTGTTGGAGATACCTCATAATCTACAACTATATGCTAAGATAAGGTGAATTTCAGGTTTATGCAATGCCTATATTTGACATGCTAGAAAGAACAACAGTGAAAAGACTGAACTTCCCACCAGGACTTTTGCTAAGACTTGTCGTTCGTTCTGCATATGTTGGTAAGAATCTTGTTTCGCATTTTGTTTCTCCTACCTAGATTAAGTCTATCTTTCTACACACCTTGCATAGTGAAAATTTCGAACACAAAATTACCCTCGGGCAATGATATCGCTCATGCATCGTCTCAATCTTGCAGCAATCACTTTATTCATTGGTGTCACATTCCCTTTCTTCGGCGATCTGCTTGGTTTCTTTGGTGGATTTGGCTTTGCTCCAACTTCTTATTTTGTAAGATCGTCCATTATACTTTGGTTAATTCTCAATTTTTTCACGGACACAAAGATTTGTGTAAGTTGTCTATGACTAGCTAGCAAATAACATGTATCTTGGAGTTGCTTGCTGCAGCTTCCTAGCATTATATGGTTGAAATTGAAGAAACCAAAGAGATTCAGTACCTCGTGGCTCATCAATTGGGTAAGTGGAGGCAAATTTTGATAATATAAAGAGAACTAGTCTAACCGTGCTTCAAATTTATAGCAACCTATAATGTCTAGTTTCTTGTTTTTAAAACTAAATAATCAATTACTAGAGCTATTAAATTATAAAATTAAATATAAGAATAAACAATAAACAAAAAAATAAAGAAAAGACAAAAACGTGCCCTGTAATCGAACTCTACACATCATACAGAAGGTGTAAAATATTGAACCATCCTCTAATTTATCTAAAATGTCTTGGACTCTTTCATGTTTCAAAATTCCCTCATAATCTCCTTCTATTTTTTTTTTTTTTTTCAAAAAGCATTGTGTCTTCTTAAAAAGTGAGATGTATTTGTTATGATTTAGAAACTAAAAAAATTGTAAGGAATTTTTTATAACATAAGAAGAGTTTGATTTAGACAAATCACAATGAGATTTAATGTACTTTATCCTCTAAAAAAATCCATCAAACCAAGAAATGTAAACCAACCAAATGGAACCAGACCATCTTATAATTTCTATTTTATTGACACCTATGCTGTGATTTCATCTCTCAGGTGTGCATAGTCATTGGAGTATTCATTATGCTGGCGTCAACAATTGGTGGATTGCGGAATATAATTGCTGATTCATCCACTTACGAGTTCTACTCATGAAATAGATGTCTTATGTTATTTTGTGGAAACAATCATTAAAATTGAGGACAGAATAGTTTGGGTGAACAAACCACAATCTGAACTGAATATTCTGCTATCCACTGCATCTGCTACGACCATGAACAGAATTATCTTTTCTTCAGCATATCAGTTCTAGTTATGTAATTTCTGTTTACTTGATCTTTATCATGCCTTAATTTCAAAGAAATTGTCGTATTTTGAGTTTTTATGTTTATGTCACAGGGGGTGCGATAAGAAACTGGAGATTTTATTTGGAAATTAATTAGAATTAGCTAAGATAGAGTAGTCTATGCCGTGTCTTAAAAGTTATGAAAATCTTGATTCGTTAACGAAGGATCATTACATTCTCTGATACAGTAAAAAGCAAATATGTCTTATCGCATATTATCAACTTCTGATGACCAATTGTACGTATACGTGAAGAATACGCATAAAAATATCTCCAACTAAAGCAATTCATCTTCTACTTGCCTGGCCATCGTTTTGAAGTCAAAATAAATTAGCAATGTCATTTTAAAAATTAAGATCTGCTAGAGAAGTATTTATTGTATTACTTATTGTCTATAACACATTCTTCATCAAGACACGCAAGTTTATTTACAAGTACGGTGAAATTTGAATTCGTAATTTGAAGAATCACCTAAAGCACTTAGAAAGCTGATGAGGGAAGATGCAAGCGGAGTCGCTTCTCCTAGGATAATCATTTGGTAAACTTAGCATTGCCTCCATTTTATATATACGAAAAAAGATACTTGAATTTATGAATCTATCTTTGATATCAAAATAAATTATCTTCTTATTTAGAGATTTAAACAATTTAAGAAAACTTTATCATCTTATTATGGGAAAAAGAGTATAATATCTTTTTAAGTCTACACAAATACGATCGGAATTTGCGGACACATCTGAAAAATGTGATCGTCTACAAGTCCTTTTGTCGTAATACATCGATTTCGTGGTTTAGATTGCTTTCATGTCTTCCGTCTACTCTCTTTCATCCTTTTCATCCTATAATAATATACTCGCCTTTTAATACAAAGCAGTTAGCTCACTTTTATTTAATTTTTTTTTCTTTCTAATTTTCTCTTTTTTCTTTTCCAATCACTTCCTAACAAACCTAAATGTGCATGTGAAACTTTACGTATCAAGCCTCATATGAGACTTTGCCTCTCAAAAAGTTAAATAGAGTAGTTGAATAGCGATTTATTGCAACTAAAAATTTTAAGTTCAAATATATGCTAATATGCACAAATATCAACTAGTCTTTTATTGACTTAGAGCATACATTGAATCACACCATTGTCTTACAAAATTTACGATCTTGCAACAGATATAATGTAATCTTATTAGAATGAGACACACCACTATATTCTAAAACATATTTGTGTTCCGTTTAGTGGTCATTACATATGTATTTGCCAAAGAGACGCTTTATTTGCAGAGGATTTTGAGCCGCCCCAATAGTGCGCATGCATGATGCAACAAACACCTTTGAACTGATAATGACATTGCTTCCTTCGTGGTGCTTAAGTGGAGCTCAGCAGCCATTCTCTTGACGACAGTAATTAAACCAACTTTATACTTTGTTTAGGTTTTAATTTAATTTGGCAAATTGCGTGTGCTTTCTTTCTCTCTTGCAAAGATGGAGATTCTTCATTGGCAAAAAGCAGCACGATTTTATTGGCAGATCTTTTCTCTTTATTATTAATTTTTTTTTTGTCTAAAGGGAAATATTATTAATAAAAAGAAATATTTACAACTGGCCCAATCTAAACGGATGGTTAACAACACTAAGAGCCATTTTGGTTTTCCGTTTTGGAGAGCTAAACTGACTTTTAGAATTTAAAAGGCCGTTTAAAGAAAACAAGGGTGTTTGGTTTTACATTCTAAAAGTTGGTTTTGATTAAAAGTCAACTAAGTTTTGAGGCTAAACGGAGAAGTTTTTTAACTTTTCTGTTTGCCTTTTTGCTAACGGTATTTTAATATATTTTTTGGACAAAAATACCCTCTTAATTTTTCATTATGACAATAGCCACCCCACTTTTTCTTATCCTTATTTTATTTAATTCAACATTCTTAGCTTCTTATCAGATTGCAATGATATCTAGTTTTATTTTTGCTAATTTATTTTATTTTTGTTTTAATATTTTAAATTTTAACCATAATTTTTTAAAGAGTTTTTTCAAACAAATAGAAATTTGAATAAAATAGTATGTTATAGAAAGCAAACAATATTAGTTCAAAATGTTCATTTCAGTAATTTATACAACCAATAGTTATTTTCAAATGTAAAACCAAACACCATATCATTTGGTAAAAGTTCATTTCACATAGATATAACCAAACACATTTGTGTTTTTACCAAAAGTCCATTTAGCTAAAAGTTGGTTTTGAAAAGACCTTTTCACAAAACTAAAATTTTCAACTTTATGCCAAACTCGCTCTAAGACCACAAAAGACACATAAGCTGAGAAGACAATGCCCAAAAAGGAAAGAAAACTCACATCTAACAAGGGGTTTGGTTCATGGAATTATAGAAAATTTTCAAGAAAGTGAATTTAAGAATGTGATTGTCGCATTTGGTTCACATAATAAAAAATGATTACCAAGCATGTTACGTTTTTGGGAATGCAATATTCTCATGATATGCTCAATTTTCATTCCTACACACACAAAAAAGAAAAAAAATCTATATTTATGACCCTCTCATCTATTGTTAAAAAAATTAACAATAATAAAAAATTAGTTAACTAATAAATAATAATAATTGATATGGGATCGTATGGGACCGAACAGCCATTGTCAGGAGAAGAGGCCAATGATGCATAGACAACGTTCGAGCATGGAGGTACGGTCCTTGTAGCAGGGACACACATCCAAGAAGATATCTATAAGTAGCCCACTCCCGCAATCTTTTAGGTAACTGAAGTCTTTCTTCTAAATACATATAATACTCAAATATTCATAGAGGAAAGCTAGAGGCATAGGAGGTTTTTTTAACCGATACCACACCAATGCCTAGTGTTGTTTGATCTTTCAAGAGACATCTACCAGAGGTGCTCGCTACAGGAGTTATTTGATTCCTTACCAGATCAACAACAACAACAACAACAACAACAATAATAATAATAATCATAATCATAATCATCATCATCATCATCATAATAGTAATAATAACAATAACAACAACAACAACAATAATAATAATAATAAATTGACCAATTCATTTAATTAATTAAAAAATTACTTAATATAAAAATAATAAAATAACAATTCAAACATAATTATTAATAATTTAATTTATTAATTATTTGAACATTTGATTAATTAAAAATTAATATTTAATTAATTTAAAATAATTAATAAGTAATTTACTAAATGATAAATTAAATAAAAACTTAATATTAATTATTAAAAATAATAAATTAAAAATAATTTTTAATTAATTAAATTAATTAAGTAATTAATAGTTAATTAAAAATTAAAAAGTAAAGCCAATGAAATAATTAATTAGCTAATTAGAGATATTTTTGTAAAATAGCTCAAAATTTCTACCAATGTTAGTGCTAAACCAAACATAACAAATTAACATTCTTCGGAATACTCCAAAATCTTTTCGGGAACATTTTTGATAGAATAAATAGTTTTGTATCATTTAGGAATCAAATTCCTAACAATCAAATTCAAGGAAATGATTTTTCATGTGTACAGAATTCACTGACCTGGTACATCATAATACAATTTAAAAGAGCAGTACCATCACCATCTTTCTTTTCTTCTGCATGGTTGGCCTTCATATTTTCTTCATTGAGTCCATCCCTACACTCTTGAGAGTGGTGCCCATACCAATGGCAGTTATAACACTCAACAGTCCTCTTGTTCTATCGTTGGTTATATCCTCCTCTTCCACGACCTTATCCTCTTAGCAGTCGAAATTCTGCATTCGTATCATTGTTGTTATTTTTCTTTTGATTTTGTCTACCTCGACCTCGACCATGACCTTGTCCACAACCTTTATCATAGCCACTTTGATTTATCATAGCCTGAAGAACTTGCTCAATAGGTTCTTTGTTTCTTTTCATGATCTTATCCTTATGGACTTGCAATTTGCCTGAGACCTCATCGATGGTCATTATTTCAATATTATTTGACTCCACTAGGCAACAACAAAGTGGTTGAACTTTGAATCAAGAGATATAAGGATTTTCTCGACCACACAACTTTCTTCCATTTTTTTCTGTCCTCTCAAGTCAATTAACGATTGAGAGAACTCTAAAAATATAGTCAAAGAATACATTCAAAGTCTTTCATTTGCAAAAACTCAAATTCACCTTGAAAACTTTGAAGGCGCACCTTTTTCACCTTGTCGATGCGTTTAAAAGCATTCTCCAAATTATTTCATGCCTTCTTTGTGGGGTGGTTGATGCTATCTTCTCGAAGGTACTCTCATCCACACCAAGTTGGATAAGTGAAAGAGCTTTTTGATCTTTCATCCTAGCATCTTTCGTGGCCTTTTGATTGCTTGGCTAGTATTGGCCAAATTTATCAATTCCAAATATTCTTCTTTTACAGCATCCCAAACATCTTGATCACCAAAAAATATTTCCATAAGAATGCTTTACTGATCATAGTTGTCCTTCATAAGCTTTGGGATAGGAAAAACTCTACTTATGTTCATTGCTGCCATTTGAACTCGACTCTAATTTTGTTCCATGGTGGATAAATATAAAGTGAAAAAACTAATATAGAAGAAAAGGAAGTCGAAAGGAGCATACTCTTCTATTTTACAACTCACTCAACACTTCATTATTTTCACACGCTCAAAATATTTGATTGTTTGATTTTTCTTGATACAAATTACTAAGGGTAGCATCCACTTATACTAACAATTTATGGAGGACTCTAATTTACAATGTTAAAGACTCATTCATCTATTAATAATAACTCCCTAACCTTTGATCTCCTTACTTACTACCTAACCTTTCACTTTCCATCTCCTCACCATTACCCATATCATTATCTCCCTTATTATTGTCTAGATTCAATGAATCAAGATTATTGGTCAACAAAATCTTATTTGCATTGACTTTTTGTGTGTGACTCAACAATCCCAAAGTTATTAGTGATTCTATAAATGCCTATTTAAAGGTTTTTTAATATATCACCAAATTACTACCGAAAAAATAGATTTTGTTTAAATCTCAAAATAATTATTTGG
This sequence comes from Cordia subcordata, assembly GCA_028554755.1. Classification (NCBI taxonomy): domain Eukaryota; kingdom Viridiplantae; phylum Streptophyta; class Magnoliopsida; order Boraginales; family Cordiaceae; genus Cordia; species Cordia subcordata. The sequence goes on from JAPTOF010000020.1 coordinate 7,694,634, forward strand.
AGAATCGTCATCAATCTCAACTGGCATAATTAATAAATTAAAAAATTAATGAAAGAAAAAACTATATAAAAGAATTGGCCTCAGCTCGAGCAGCAAAAGTTTATTGGTTAAAGAGGTAGCCAATCATAAAGTATTCTGTTTCTGCTTTTGTATCCCCATCAAACTTTCCAGTGATCAACTAGTGCATATCCATGACGATAGCCATTGATCAATGGACAGAAAATGGTCCTTGCCGCGAAGCCAAATGGTGGTACGCGACATTTCACACTGTCACTGCGACGGTTGGTGCAGGAGTTCTCAGCCTACCCTATGCCATGGCTTACTTAGGATGGTACACCATTCTCCCCAAAGCAGTTAGATAATAGTTAATAACTTATAAACTTTATCATCTCTCAGTTCTTGATATCAACTTCAAAACTTAACTAATATTTTTGTAAGGGTAATGATTTATTCGGTGCTTTTATCTTTGAAATTTTTTTTAATCATAAAATCTTTTATCTTTAAAACGAGCAATTTTGTTATATGTACTGTTAATCTCAAACTCAGAAAACGTTAAGAAAATAAAGGATTAATATTAATGATGTCACAAATTATAAAGATAAGGGATTGGTGGTATCATAAATTACAAAAATAGGAGACTCGAAAATGTTATTTCTTTGATTTTCTTTCAACTCCGGAATAATGATGTCACTATTTATGAAAGGAAGGGATTCAATTGTCACGTTTTAAAAATAAGTGATTTAATTGATAAAAAAATCAAAAATAAGAACCAAAAAAGTCATTTACCTATTTTTGTAATGTCACACATCCATGGAAAAAGGTATAAAATGGGTAATTTATAACTTAATATTGCGAGTTTAAATAATACTTGAGATAACCATTTAGGACGAAATTCTCGTAATTCTTGCTCCAGTCCGCAACACTAGTCTCACGTGAGAGAGTCTAAATTTTGAATTAGCAGTGACATATTATCTATTTCATATTCATCTTAATTTGTTGTCGGATTTCTTGATTGGGCTAAAGTTTCCTCTACATCTCCATTATAGGGGTCCAGGGACATTGGTGTTAGTCTTATCTTGGTGTGTCACATTAAACACAATGTGGCAGATGATACAGCTCCATGAATCTGTGCCTGGAATTCGATTCGACCGCTACTACGAACTCGGTCGACATGTTTTTGGGCCAAAGCTTGGGGCATGGATAGTGATTCCTCAGCAATTGATAGTCCAGGTGGGTTGTGACATCGTTTACATGGTCACCGGAGGGAAGTGTCTCAAGAAGTTCGTGGAGATAACCTGCACTAGTTGCTTTCCGATCAGGCAATCCTACTGGATTTGCATATTTGGTGGCATCCATTTCTTTCTGTCTCAGCTGCCAAACTTCAATTCTATGTCTGGTGTTTCATTGGCCGCTGCTGTCATGTCCCTAAGGTAACAGGAGTTTATGGGATTAAGATGATATGATAGTGTCTGTGTTTGTTTATAAGTTGGTCAAACATACTTATAAGTAAAAGCAACGCTAGTTACTTTCTTTTACCTATTTATAAGCCATTTAATTTTAACAAGTATAAAAAATTTTACTTTAATTGCTGAAAGATTCATTTCAATAATTCTAACTAACACAATTATTTATAAATATTTATTTACTGAACATTTTAATAGCTTAGAAGAAAACAAGTGTGCCTTATTTATCACTTGTTTATGAGCATCTGAAGCTGCTTTTAAGTATTAATTACTTATAAACAAATTAAAGTGAGCAAAGCCAAACAAGTTCTAAATATCTTCTCTAATAGTTTAAATTTTATAATGAAATGCATGGACATTTAATATAATATTAGAACTCAAGTCAGAATTTGAGTCTCGTCGCCATCAGTAATAAAGTTACCAGGTGACCCTCTGGCTGCACGGCTCAATCATTAATTGACCACACTATGGTAAAATGTTGGTTCCTGTGTTTGATTGCAGCTATTCTACCATAGCCTGGGTGGGGTGCCTGAGTCGAGGTAGGATCCCAAACGTGAGCTATGCATACAAGAAAACAAGCTCAGCTGATTTCATTTTCAGGGTCTTTAACGCCTTGGGTCAGATCTCATGTGCTTATACTGGCCATGCTGTGGCCCTTGAGATTCAGGCCACTATACCATCTACTCCTGAGAAGCCCTCAAAAGTGCTTATGTGGAAAGGTGCAGTTTGGGCTTATTTCATCAATGCCCTATGCTACTTTCCAGTGGCTTTCATTGGGTACTGGGCATTTGGCCAAGACGTTGCTGATAATGTGATTGTGGCGCTTGAGAAACCTGCATGGCTCATTGCTGCTGCTAATTTATTTGTTGTGGTCCATGTCATTGGCAGCTATCAGGTATGTCTTCCCCTCATCATCATCACTAATTTTTCGTTTCGTTTTTCGCCTTATTTACTACAAGTATTTGCAGTGACGGAGCCATAGTCAAGTCAGGATGTGCATGTGCACCCCCTGACCTGTAAGAAAAATACTATATGTACGTGTTTGTTTTTAAGTGCGTGCCCACTCTAACTTTGGTGATAGACCCTCTCACAAGAATTTATTAATGAATAATTCCAATTATTGGTGATTTTCTTCGAGAGTGATCTTGAAATGTTATAGTGTATTTGATCTTTTAGAATATCATAAACTTCTACGCATTAGATTTTTCCTTTAATGTATGTGAGCGTAATCTACTTTTATGTTAATTTGAATTTTATTTATAGTTTGTTTAAATAAGGAGTCGATTAATGGATAAATTTCTAGAAAGAAAATCAATTTATGAGCAATAATTTTTCTCTGGATCTAATAGAACTGATATTTAAGAATGGTATTAATATTCAAGATTATGTACAAAATTGTTCAAAAAAAACCTCGAATTGAGATGAACTTATTAGTAAAATATGAAGTCATGCCAAGGATAATTATAGAAGGTATTATTTCATTTTTAATTATTATATAATTATTTTTTTGCATGTTAAAATGTCATTATAATAAAATTATGTATTCTTACAATTAAATTTTATTTTTTTTAAAAAATTATACATAAGCGATTCTCCATCAGGCCACAGGGTTGTGGCTCCACCGCAGAGTATATACTAATATAAGATGGATTTCAGGTTTATGCAATGCCTGTTTTTGATATGCTAGAAAGAACAATGCTGAAAAGGCTGAACTTCCCACCAGGATTTTTGCTAAGACTCATCGCTCGTTCTGCGTATGTTGGTAAGAATCTCGCTTTCCGTTCCATCGGACTGGGTCCATCCTTCTACACAGCTTGCACATAGCAAAAGTTTCGGACACAAAATTACCCTCCGGCAACAATACTACTCATGCATAACGACTCATTCTTGCAGCAATCACCTTGTTTATTGGTGTCACATTCCCTTTCTTTGGCGATCTGCTTGGTTTCTTTGGTGGATTTGGCTTTGCTCCATCTTCTTATTTTGTAAGCCCGTCCCTTATGCTTCGGTTAATTTCAATTTTATCATGGACGTAAATATTCGTGTTACTTGTCTATGACTAGCAATTGACATGTATCTTGGAGTTGTTTGCTGCAGCTTCCTAGCATTATATGGCTGAAATTGAAGAAACCACAGAGATTCAGTATCTCATGGTTCATCAATTGCGTAAGTGGCGCCAAAAATTGACGACATAAAGAGAATTAGTGTAATTATGCCTACTAATCATGTCTAGTTTCTTTTTCTCCCCCTTAAATAAGCAAGTACTCAATCCATTAAACTACAAAAAAAAAAAAATTAATATAAGAATAAACATTAAACAAAAAAAGATAAAGATGAGACAAAAACGTGTCCTCTACTAGAACTTTGCATATCATGCAAAAGGGGTAAAATATTGAACTACCCTTTGATTTAGCTAAAATGCATTTGACCCTCTCGTGTTCCAAATCTCTCTCATAATCACTTTCTATATTTTGAAACAAAATACTCTATCCCCATTAAGAATAAATACGTATTCTATAATTTAAAGTGTAATAAGGAAAAATTATGAAAGTATTTTAAGAACATAAAAGATTTAACGCACTCTAAATAAATTACAATGAGATCTAATGTGATTTCATCTCCCAGGTGTGCATAGTCATTGGAGTATCCATTATGCTGGCGTCAACAATCGGTGGATTGCGGAATATAATTGCTGATTCATCCACTTACGAGTTCTACTCATGAAACATAATTGATGTTTTTATGTCATTATTTGTGGAAACAATAATTAAAATTAAGGACAGAATACATTGGGTGACAAAAGCAAAAATTTGAACCGACTATTCAGCTATCCATTTCATCTGCTACAGCCATGAACAAAATTATCTTCTCGTCAGCAATATCAGATCTAGTTATGTAATTTTCTGTTTGCTTGATCTTATCATAACTTAATTCGAAGAAATTGTCGTATTTGAACTTTTGTGTTTATGCTGCATACGATATGATAAAAAACATGAGATTTCATTTTAAAATTAATTAGAATTAGATAGAATATATAGTTCACACCGGTCAGGAAAGTTTTGATTTATCCATGTTTGATAAATATTCTCTAACACCACCTTTGCATGTAACTCAATCGTTAAGGATGTTTTAACGTGGTACAAGAAGCAGTTTTCAATTCCGAATAGCTGCATACAAGAGTCAGTAACTTGAAACAAGGATGGACTCAACGTGAATAGATAAAGTTGGATTAGGACCACCTATCATATCACAATAAAAACATGAAATTCTATTTTAAAATTAATTGGCATTAAGCAAAGTAACCCAAAATATACGAGTTTTGAAAATCTTGATTTGTTAATGAGGAATAATTGTATTCGGAGAAAATAATGAGCAAATATGGCTTAATTATCACATATTATCAACTTTAATAATCAAATGTACGTGAAGAACAGATAAAAATACCTCCAACTAAAGCGATTCATCTTCCACGTGCTTAGCCATCACTTTGAAGCCAAAATAAATTAGCAATCTCATTCTAAAAATTAAGATTTATTATTAGAGTATTGTATTAGTTATTGTCTATAACACATTCTTCATTAGGACGCAATTTTACAAATAAATGGCGGTAAATTTTGAATTCGTCAATTTGAAGAACCACTTAATAAAGCATTTAGAAAGTTAATGAGAAAAGATGTAAGGAAATCGCTTCCCCTAAAATGATCATATGCTAAACCTAGCATTGCTTCCATTTCACACCAATTTATATTAAAAAAAAAAAGAGGAAAAGGGAGAAAGAAGAAGAAGAAGAAGATATTTAAATTCATGAATCTAATTTTTTATATCGTAAAAAAAATTATCTTCTTATTTAAAAACTTTAATTATTTAAGAAAAATTAATTATCGTATTATGAAAAAAAAATATCTTGTGTGTACAATTACTATCAGAATTTGCAGATACCGCTGAAGAATGTGTTCATCTATAAGTCCTTTTGTCGTGATGCATCGACTTGCCTTTTAAGTCAAAGCAGTTGGCTCAGTTGGCTCACTTTTCTATTTTCTTTCTTACTTTTTCATTTTTTTTTTTTTCCAATAACTTTCGATCCCCTTCAATACAAAGCATGTTTCAGCCATTTAGAGAGAGAAAGAAAAAGGAAAAAGAGAACATAGAATTAAAAGAGCCTAAATGTGGCTGTGACACTTCACATTTCAAGCATCAAACGTGAAGAGTTAGTAAAATATATAGTTAAATACCAACTTCTTACAGTTATAATTTTCAAAGTTCAAGTTTATGTTATTTTTAACTGACTTAGAACATATATTGAGACATACTACTATCTTATAAAATTTATAATCTTATAACAAATATAGTGTAATCTTATCAAAATGAGCTTTCTATCGTTTAAAATAGAAAGTTGCAAACAAGATTCTAACCAGATAAAATTGCAACAGACGATAGAGAGCAATTATCTTATATTAGATACTGAACACAATAATGATAACATATTTGTTTTCCTTTTGGTGGTCATTACATATGTTACATGTATCTAGCAAAGATACGCTTTGTATGATAGTTTTGAGGCGGCCCACTGTAACAAACACCTTTAAACTGATAGTGACATTGCTTCCTTCATGATGTTTAAAGTGAGCCTCAGCAGCCACTCTCTTGAGGAAAGTATTTAAACCAACTTTATACTTTTTTTAACTTTTAATTTAATTTGGCAAATTGCGTTAACTTTCTCTCACTTGCACAGAAGGAGATCTGTATTGGCAAAAAGCAGCGCAATTTTATTGGCAATTTTTATAATTTTTTTCCTTTTATTTTTGTTGGAGACTTGGAGGAAATCTCATAACTAATCAATTCTATAATCTTTGCTTATATAAAAAGGTTCACTTTTTCTTAACACTATTCATTCATGGATCTTTTCTATGAGTTCAAGTTTTTAAATTTTTATTATTAAAATCAAAGAAACTTTTCACTTAAATAATCTTATATCTATTTTATCTTTTTTTCCCTTTCTTTCTCAATTAAATGTTGTGCACTCTCTTTTTTATCTCTACTAATCAAAATTTTTCGTTTTCAATTTTTTATTTTTTTCCAATTCAAGTCAAAAAAACCATACAAAAAACCATTCGATCAAAATTAGACATGGAAATTTAGTTGAATTTTTTAGTTCAAGTAGTTGATTTTTAGAGCTAAAAAACTATTAAGTTAAACATTTAAAATCGCAAAATTAGACTTTTTTGGGGACATTTGGATTTCAAGTTTATTAACTTAGATTAGATTGAAAAAAATACATAAATTTGTTAAATTGTATTGTGCTAATTTAAACTAAATTTAAAAATAAATTTTGCCTTTCACATAACAGAGAAAATTGATCCATGTTTTTGAATTTTCTAATTTAGAATTTTAAACTTCAAGAACAAAATTAAATTATCCAATTAGGTAATAAAAATTATAAAACTCAATTATAATTTAAATACCTGAGTTTTGGTTTTCAAGTTTCTCATTGTCTTTGTTCTTATGTATTTTTGTTTTTTGTTAAATCCCATTGTGCTAATTGGGATTAAATATAAAAAGATATATAAAATTGAAAAAAAATTAAATATAAAAAATTTAAGTTCATTTAAATTACAATATCTGAATTTAGATAATTGTAAAATCATCTCAAATTATATTAAATTACTTATGAGAATAAAAAATAAAAAAATCAACTTTTCAATTTCATTTCTATATAAATTTTTCATATGAAATTCTAATTCTATTTGATCAAGTAAAATTCCACCAAAAAAAAAAAGTATATATGCCCACCCTCATATTCACCCAATTCTCTTTAATTATATTCTACAATTTTTTCCCCTTTTGTAATTATTCTTATCTCAAATTTGTCAAAACAACAAAGGCATAAAATTAACACCTTTCTTTGTTGTAATTTTTACAAAGAGATATGTAAATATAAGTACAATTTATTTAACTTTTTGTAATATTACTGAATTTTCTTAGTAACTAGTTATTATATAATTTAAATTTTGTATTACAATAATATTAGATAATGTAATCATGTCTTGCATGGCGCAAATTTACTAGTAAATAAGAAATGAACCCAACCAATAAATAATAATACATGTCAGACTTTTTTTTCCACACGTCACTTCCCAAAAGCAAGAAAATATAAGAATAATAAAAAGGTTAGATGGCCCCCAGGGGCATAGGTGAGTTGGTAAGTGGCCAGGTGATTAGGGTGGAGACACCCTGACAACGCGGGATCGAGTCCGTGTGGCGGCAGTACTCCGCTGAAATATTGCGGGGGCTGTTGCTGGATTTCCACGCCCGTTGGTCCTCTCCCTGGTCGGGCTGCCACTCACGCACATCCCTCGATTTACCTCCCGCCTGGTTAAGGGGCCTCTGACCAGGTGGGAAAGGGGTTCTCCTTTGGTTAACCCTTTTGAGAATAAAAAGGTTAGATGTCACTGATGCGAAAATCAATGTTTCATTGGTTAAGGTTAACTAGGCATATTTTCTTATATAGAAATTCTTTGTATCAGAACCCCAGACCTGAAGACACTCCTGAAGGCCCAAGCTTCAGGTTTCGAGGGCAAGGCTAATCCTTTCTTTTGGCCCATGGCGAATCTAATAATTTAGATTCCTCATTCGATGCCCAAAGACTCCCCTGCCTTTCTTGGTCAGACCAACCCAACTGGCAATTTCCGTCTTCTTATAGAAAAAGGTTTAAAATGAGATGGATGAAAATACTCGCATGAAACTTCATGTGTGTAGAATTTTGTAAATACGCCTTAAAATGCCTAATAGGGAGATAAAAGTTACAGTATTATTTGCAGCTACAAATAAAAATGTTACGTAATCACACAGCTCATATAAATTAAGAACAATCCTAAGCCTGCACATTGTGGCTTGGCCATGCTTCTCGTCTTGTACAATTTAGCTATTCATCTCATAATCAATTTTGTCCGATGACTTGATTATACTGTACCGAAGACTATACCCTCAATTTGAAAATTGGAAGAGGCTTACTACAGCAATAAAAGCGTCTTTCGCGATACACTGATCATCTTTTCATGCCTGCATCTATTCAGTACAAAAGATCAAATGGGGACATGCTTCATTTTAGAATCTCAACATTACAAATTTGTTCAAGTAGCCATCATGTGGAATAATAATGTTGATCAGGTAGGACTTGGGGGAGAGACATACAGACAAAGAGATAAACAAGAGCCTCAGAGGATCATCTTAACTCTTATTCGCACAGAAAGGTTCTATTCCCCCTACTTGTTTCCCACTAATGCAACCAATTTTCAAACTATTATGATTTTCTTTTTCTTCTTCTCCCTACGTCTTCTCCACGAAATATATAGAAAAGATTAGACGAGTAATACCAACCTTTCGGTAATATGCTATCATGACTCAACTGTTGACAGGAAGGACTGTATTCCAAACACTACAAAAAGAATTCCACCTGAGAGTGCAACCTATATAACGAACAGCACAACTCTTGGTTACCATAGCAGAAGGAAAAAGGTACTCCAGTTATGCAATATAGTAAAGGGAAAGTGCAAGTCAGTTGACTTACTACTCTCTCAGATATTTGAGTTGCTAAGCTCTTTCCTCCTAAGACAGCCGCAGTAGTACATAAAGCTTGTCCACTGACAAATGTAAGTCAAATATTCCTCATCAAAAATGATTACACAAAGGCACCAGCTTACCACTGGCTAAAAGCAGTAAGATTCTATATGACTCACAAGAGAAACTGGAAAGAAAAATGCTTCCAAATCTTTTATCATTACGACACCATAGTTGGAGAGGATGAATTGAGGACATAGATTATGAAAGGCATGCAATGCAACATTTTATGGACGGCCTAGAATGCACATCTCCTAATGGCAGGCATAGAATAGAACATCTGCTATTTTTTCCAAAGAAACATCTACTGAAACTTATGCAAACAAAATTGCATAATTTAAGAATGGAAGGAAGCATTTCTATGTTAGACGGGTACACTAGTGCTTGTTCCCAGAATGTTCTCTTTCTACAACCTCAATATAGCCTACATATCTCATACGAAGCAAAATGGTCACTAGAGTGAACATTTTCAGAGGAACACTAGAAAGGATTGTCTTGGGAGAAGGAAGGATTATGAGTTATTACTAGTCAAGCAGATACAAGTAGAATGTAGGTACTTACAGAATCCCACCAAGAACGACACCTACTGGATTTTCATCCGCAGCCAAACCAATGGTGGCCAGCTGAAAATGCAAACAGGTAAAATTTCAAGTTGGACAAAGCGAAAATAATTTTAAATGAAAAGTTGGCCTGCGATAATCACTTCTGCTCCTAAGATGTGTACCTGGCTCTTATCACCCCATTCCCCAAAAAATGTTATTGAAAATGCCTGCAAACGAGCACATAAACTTTAATTGCAATCAAAATAAGATCTTGGCTTATTCAATCTTGACAGTACTTCAGCATCAAGTACCTTCAACAATATGGGTGAGAAGAATTGAGTGAGAAACGGCCGCTTCTGCTTCTTTATATCATCAACCTGGAAAAGCACAAATATGGTTAGATAAAATAAATTAGCATTGAAGTGTCCTACCAAAAAAAAAAAAAAAAAAGAAACACCACAAGTGAGGAGACAATAAGATAATGCCTCAAGGAACCAACAAAATGAAGAGGTATTCTCTTCAAGAAAGTTAAATCATTTTCCTTTTTCTTGTTTTCCTTCGGGGGGCACGGGGAGAGCAGATAAGTCCATCTCCCTTGTCTACATCATTGTCTATAAATCTTTTGAAAGAAAAATCCATCATCAAATACTGAGACAAATACGTAACACACCACAAATAGATTTGGATTTGAAAGGTTTCAACATATAAATGCCTAAAGTGTCACACCACTCAAATGTATGATAACTGTAAATGCACAGGATGCAGATTCGGTGTACAAACCTACTCCTGACTTCCAGAATTTATCTTCTTTGCTTTTAATTCTATATGGGAATTTCTAGAGAGATACTTGATAATCAATTGTCTTGAAAAAATTCACATAGTTAGCATGTTACGCCAATTGGTAAGTGTACTATTTACCATATTCCCTCCTAAAAAATATGTTTCTAGTCATTTTATTAAATGTTGTACATATATGATAATATCTTATTATACTCTTATGCAGCTCCAATCCTGCAACTTCTTGAAGTTGGACTCTGAAGCTGAGACACCTGCTTCACAAGTTTCTGACTTGGTCCACATTAGGAAGTGTCCAATGTATTGTTCTTCTTTTTGTTATTTGCCAACAGGCAGCATATAAGTCCATAACTTGCAAAGAGTCAACCAACGTTATTCAGCTAATAAGATGCCTGAGAGGTCAAGAGCAAATCGTAACCCAGAAAAGGAAGAAGAAGAATAACGGGAACAAGGAGTTCAAGTTGATCAGAGAGCACCATAGCTACTGAACAGAGGCTGGCTTTTACCCATACCTTACTATTATCTTTGGTATTTCCACCGTTAGGTTTGAAGTCAGCATCCTGGTCATACCATAATAGATAAAGTCAGAAACTTTCAAGGGGACAATAACACACGTTGTCCCTGGGAAAAAGAAACAAACCAGTTTTGCTTCAACTTCAGCCAATTCTTCCGCCTCCCTGTTAGTAGATAATTAAGTTATTATGAGAGACTGAGTAAAAGCCACAGGGGCAAGAAAGAAAGGAAGGAGGAAGGGGAGGGGGGAAAGAGAGAGATTACCCTTCATGGAACGCATCCCATAACGACCAGAGGCCAAACAACAAAAACAGTAAAGTTGTAATGTGATGGGTCCATTTTCGTGGAATCTGCATTATAGTAATTGGAGCACTTCCTTAAAACAGGTTAACCATAACCAAAAAAGTAAAGAAGTAACATTTAAGACATGGTAAGTAGCGCCTTCTGTGGACAGAGTTCACTGACTTGGCACAACATAACACAAATTTCTTTTCCTTCAAGACACACGCATTTACTACAATTAGCAGCAGTTCATCGCAAAACAGTAGAATTTCAAATCTCAGAATCTGCACCTTGTGCAAAATGATCCCAGGATTATCTGATCAAACAACTCCTTGCACCTCAAGTGCAAAATCACACGTGGTACAGTAGGCTTATCTTGCAATTTCAGAAATATGTAACAAGTCTACCAGACAAGAAGCTAATTTTGTTATAGTTTTAAGTCTGCATTTTAGCAATTGTACAATCATGATATCAAATAGTTCATATTACTCATGATATCATATCATATCATATTTAGATGAGAAACAAATAAGTAAGTGAACAATGGTATATATCTTTCATTTCTCAAGAATTGATCAAAAAACTACCAAAATGGTCCAACTTGTCATGCACTCGGAAAATACAAGGAGCGACAGACCCCAACGAAGAAGACATAAAAGAAGGAGCCTGCAGGAGGTGATGGCAGAATAAAACTTACCAAATTTGGAGCAGCCCAACCAACCAGTGCAGACAAGATTGTCATAACCTAAAGATCAACAGTATTTTTTTAACTGAAAGGTCTCCGCATAACAGGGATCCAACCAAAACCCAAGCAATTGAGAAAGCGTATAGACAAAATCTTACTATAAGAGCTGCAAGGCAACCTGATAAGACGAGTCTCCTGGGATGACGCATTGCCAAGATCTGCAGAACAGCATAGAAGTCTCAGACAGAAATGGAGACTCTATTTCTGAGTAAGATAAAATTGAAGGCAAAACAAATGCTTTAAGGCCTCAAGAATGATCGCCTCCATAAAATGGAAGCTTAACTAAGTTTATCAAAGCCATATTGGGCTAGGAGTTACATCAGTCAGTGAGACCAGAAAGTGTCTGAACAGGTGTTCGGCACGCATCCATGCATGCACGCACAGAAAAAAAAATGGATCTCACAGTTATACGGGAGAAAGAACATTTGATAATCTCTTATTGATACTTTGATATCTCAAAAGCACATCACATGATGGCGGGCCACGTAGATAACGAGTCATAATTAACAGATGGAGAATGACAATAATTAGGATTCATTAACTTCAAAAATCGAGAATCTACTCATGGGGGAAAAAGCCCTTCCCGCATCAGGCACTAAGACAACTATTAGGCATAAAGTCTATGGAAAGAAAAGAAAAAACTATCAGCCCTGAAATGTAATAAGCAAATAGGTTAGTTTTACAATGATACTGTTACATAGATGTGAATGTGTGCATATGCCAATATTGCATCTACTGTTCTCCCGCACAAGAACTACCACCTACTGGTGTTTCTTTCACTAACAAGGCAACCACTAAAGAACCTAATCTTTGAGAAAATTAACAGAAAAATCAAAAGTCAATCCCCAGCATCATTTGCCCCCTCACAACCAGCTTTTTTTATTGATAAGAATCAATCTCCCTTTCCCCAACCATACAACACAGCCATTAAGGAACCATTCTGTATAAAGTGATCAAATTACCACTCACTTCCAATATAATAAAGTTATTTAACCTTATACACTTGTCAGTTGACTCAAACCCAACTAACAACACCAAAAGATTGATTGAATATCATTGATGCCAAAATATATCCTTGTACCGTACCAAACTCGAAGAACGCTAAAGCAGGCACTTACATGCTCATCAAATAAATAAGCACATCAGAACTCAATTTTTATGCCTTTTACTAAGCATTACCAAGTCCAAATTATCAACTATAGTTTATTCCTCATACACAACAAAAATTCTTTCCATATAAAACTAGTATTTCTTCAAATAGTTACCACTCAAAAAATCAACTCAAACTTACTGTTATTATTAGTATCATCTTAGTTATTATTTTTAAAAATCATTGTTATTATTATCATTGTTCTTACCATTATTTACTCTCCTTACGGTCGCCAATAATTACATTGCACTTAATGAATCGTCAAAAATGATCAAAAAGATTAAGAATTAAACCTATATAATTCCTTTCTTCAAATCAAACCATAACACTCCATCGCATACCAAAAAAAAAAAAAAAAGCACTTTTTTTGCAGAATTTGCGTAAAAACTCAAAAATTGTAGATGAAATAAATCGACTATAATTCAATAATAAACTAAAAACAAAATTTGATCGTAAAAGCACTGAAATTGAAAGGAAATAAACGAATCAGACTGACCGCAGCCGCGAAAAACGTCTTGTCTCCGATCTCAGACAGCACTGTCATCGCTAATGACTTCGAAAAGCCCTGATTAATCATCAATTAATCAAAATAATCACAAAAATGCAAATATATAGATACATGAACGCATACAAATATGTGCATGCGTGTCTATAAAGATGGAGATATTACTTGTACAATGGAGAGACTCATCTTTGGTTGCTACGAGAGAGAGGGATTGGAGCTTATTCTATGTGTCTCTCTCTGTGGTTTGTGTGTGTATAGATGTATATATAGGTGAGTAGGGGGGCGTGACTCGGTCAGAGATCGGCCGAGTCAGCGAGTTTTTGGAGCTCTCCTTTTTTATTGTTTTTTTTTTTCTGTCAGGAGCGAGCTTTTGGACTGCTAAAAAGAAAGTATACAGGGCGTGGCTACTGCAGCGTGTGGTTGGTAAGCGTCTTCACGTGAAGTGAGGCGCGTGGGCGTAATGTTTCGTTGTATGAATGGGTCAAAATGAGTCCAATTGAAAAAGAGAAAAAAAAAAAAAAAGAATTAAATAAAAGTTTTGGTTTGGTTATCCAATTTATATGATCTATAAAATTTCTGTTTATTTACTTGAGGAATGATTTGTGGACAAGTTTGGTCGAAGAATACTTTTGTGGTGTGGCTTAATGAACATGCATTTTAAGAATTATCTTTAAAAATACATTTCATAGAGGCTCTTTCATTTGTTTTGGGTTAATATTTTGTAGAAGTTAAGATTGTGTTTGGTTTGTCTATTTTCTATTTTTATTTTTCTGTTTTCGTTTTTTTATTTTTATTTTTTGAAAAAAGATTTCATTTTTTGTTTTTTAAAATTTAGAGAATGCATTTGGTTAACAAAAGTATTTTTCTTTTGATGTTTATTTATAAAATTGCTACTTTGTTTTCTAAATTTTTTAAAGATATTTACAAAATTATCGTCTTATTTTCTAAAATTTTTAGGTATATTTACAAATATTATCACCTTATTTTCTAATTTTTTTAGATATATTTGCAAAACTACTACCTTATTTTTTAAATCTTTTATAATTATTTATAAAATTGCATCTTTGTTTTATAAATTTTTAGAGTTATTTATAAAATTATCACATTATGTTCTAAATCTTTTAGAGTATTTAAGGGAGAAGACATATAGGTCCTCAAATATATTTGACCTCTATGTCTTTCTTTCAAATAGGTCCTCCAACTTTTTATAATTTATTGGGAGGTTCTTCCAATACACTATCCTTGTTAAAAGACCAAAAATACCCTCACATTGATAGGTATATTTTGCAATTAGCATATAACCTTTATATATGATATTTATTGGATATCTTTTTGCCTATTTTCGTATATTTTTGTCAACATGTTCACACCAATTTTTTCATTGTTTAAAAATTTAAAAATTCAAAATTAAAAATCTATAAATTAAAAATTAAATAAATTAAAAAGTAAAATATAAAAAAATTAAAATCAAAAGATTCGATTAAGATTTTAAGAGATTAAAAGATTTAAAAAATAAAAAAATAACAAGGTTTAAAAAAATAAAATATTAAAATCAAATAAGTAAAATCATAAACAGCATTTTAAATTGTAATTTTAATTAAACAAACTAAAATTTACTTTTATAATTATAAGTTATAGTTATAATTTGTTTGGTTAAAATTGTAATTTAAAGTGCTATTTATGATCTTACTTAATTGATTTTAGTATTTTAATTTTTTTAGTTTTAAAGATTGTTAATTTTTTATTTTTTTATCTTTTAACCTTTTACAATTTTAATCTCATAATCTTTTATTTTTTAATTTTTTAATTTTTAATTTTTTTAATTTTTAAGTTGTACTTTTTAATTTCTTTAACTTTTATTTTATTATTTTAAATTTTTTAATTTTTAAGCAATGAAAAAATTGGTGTGAACCTATTACCAAAAATACGAAAATAGACAAAAATGTGTCCAGCAAGGTGTTAGGTATAAAGTTAAAATACCAATTGCAAAATACGATAACAATGTGAAGGTATTTTTGGTCTTTTAATAAAATTAATGTATTGGAAAGACCTCTCAAAGGATTATCAAAAATTGGTGGACTTGTTTGGAATAAAGTATACACTTGAGGGGTCTATATTTCTTTCTCCCTTTACACAATTGCCACCTCATTTTTTGAGAAAACACTTGTATGATATTTTCTAAAAATAAAAATAGTTAACCAAATGAGTTTTTTATCTTAATTTTTATTTTTTATAAAAATAAAAACAAAAAACAGGCAAACCAAATGCATTCTACATTTTTAAGTTTTTTAAATTTTTGATTTTTTTTCCTTAAGTTTTGATTCAAATGCATTTAGAGTTTTAAAATGTTCAGGGAAAAAAAAAAAAAAAGGAGAGGCAGAAGACTTGGAAGTTTTTTTCTAATCCGAAGATTACTATTCTTCACCTGAACATACATCTAAAAAGAAAAACAGGAGAACCTGGCATCTAATGTGGTGGATACAAGATTGTGTTCTCGTTAAAAAAAAAGGTAAAAAAAAAAAAAGAAGAGAGAGAGAGTGAGAGAGAGAGAGAGAGAGAGATTGCTGGATAAGTAATTCTTAGGCTAAAAGATGTAAGTTCCTCTTCTTTTAACACATTCATTAAAATCATGTTTATCATTTAAATGCGCATTTGGAGTCTAAGAATAAAAGAACAAAAACGTTAATTCGGAGTTTCAAGCATGGGTTAGATTCAGGTAACTCCTTTCTTTATTTGGACAGAGTTCAAGTAACTCGACTACAATATATTTATTGAGATAGTGACAATATCAGTTTAATTCGAGTCAATCTCCAATTAACAAATATGAAATTGTGATTTGATAATCATTTAAGGAACGGAACTCACACAAATAACTCACGAGTCAATTCGGACGTCTCTGAACAGTTTTGACATAGGGCTTGTTCATATTGACTTTTTGTTATTGAAAAAAAGTATTTTAAAAAATATATATATTAGATTAGATTTCAAAAAAAAAATTTTAATTCTGAAAAAAAATTTAAATTTCAATTTTTTTCTCAAAATTAAAAATTTTTAAAAAAATTACTCGTCCCTAACTTAATCTCCGCTCTTTATGAGATTCGAATTCAAGTTAATTACTCCTAAAAAAAGTAATATTAACTCAATTGCCTGAGCTACTTTGCTAATTCGAGCCCATTTGGCTAAGCTTATTTTTAAGTGCTTATGAAAAGTTTTACTTATAAACAAAAAGTTACTTATAAGCTAGTGATAAATAAACAAAAATATATTTGAATAATATGTGCTTGTAAACTGCTAACATGTTTGGTAAATAAGTGCTTACAAATAATAATAGCAGTCAAAATAATTAAAAAAAACATCTTATTAATTAACGTAATCGAAACTATTTAAAACTATTTAAGAGTAGTATTGTTGTTTTTTTTTTTTATAAGTTTGACCAAAGTGTTTATAATCTTTTAAAAAAATTAGTTGGTCCTTAGAACTTTTTTTCCGGCGTATAAACTAGTAAAAAGTTTTTATAAGCTTGTTGGCCAAATATATAAAAAAAAATTTTTGACTTATAATCTGTTTCAAACCAGCTTATAAGCTTAGCCAAACACCCTCTACTTGTGTAGCCAACAAGTGCAAACTTTGGCTGCCATGAAAATGGATGATCACGAAGTGAGGGATCCATATTCAAGATGATAGAGCATACCAGACAAATGAGATGCGAAATAATTGCAGAAAGGAAGCTTCCCCTCAATCAAGCACACACGCAATGACAAAGTCAGAGATGGAAATGATGTTCTGCATTTCCACATGTTCGTACCAAACAAAAGAACTTGTTATTTCTTCATGACTCTTACCTATTCATTGTGTTTCTAAGCTTAATTCACGTGATATTTGTACCAAAGACAGACAAATTAAATTATTGTTTCCCTAGCACAGAAACACGGATTTTAGTTTGGATCTTTTCATAGTATTATAAGATATTTTGAAGGTAGTAAATTGTCTAAAGCTTTTAATCTCAATTATAATTATAGTTCGTGTATATTACATCTTACTCATAATTTTGTAACTAGATCTTTATCCATTTTCATTCATCTTGTTGCTATCTTATCATAATTAAATTAGATTTAAGAGCTTTTGGGTTTATGGGTTACAATTTTGAGGAATTTGCCTGGGTGGATGGATGACAGACCAACAAAGGACCGTTACACGTTAGTAAAGATTGTAGTCCTTATATGGGAACTAATAAAGGTTTATATAAAAACTAATAAAGGGTAAAATTGATTTTTTTTAAAAAAGAAAGAAAGGAAAAGAAAAGAAAAGAAGAGTAGCGTTGTACTCCTCTTTTGATTTATAAAAGTTATAGAAAATCTTATGTGGTTGCAAAGTTGGTTAATGTCGCTTATGTCATTCAAATAGAAATCAGTTTCACCTTAATATGATTCGAGTTCGAATCTAATCTCCTACCTACTTTGAGTGCCCTGAATTACTTTGGTACAATAATCTTGGACGAGTAATTACACCTGAAATTTACTATTTGTGGTCAAATTTCACCGTAATCAGTGATCAAGATTCGTTAAATAAATTCGCTTGTAATAAATAAATAAATATCATCGCCGGCATATTGGTGTCGGCTTTTGGGTCCATGCAGGCAATGGGCTAGTTTAGATTGGCTTTTTTTAAAAGCGCTTTTTTTAACAGCTTTTGAAAAATAGTTTTTTTTAAAAGTTGAAAATTCTGGCTTCTAAAAAAAACTGTATTTGAACTTTTTTCAGAGTTTCAACTTTTTTAAAAATCAAATCAAATAATTATTGTAAATTTAATATACTTTTTTTAAAAAAAATATTTTTTTCTACAAAAAAAAATTAATTCAAACAGGCCTTATAGCAGAGTAATTGTTGGGGGTCAAGTAGCTGAGCCCAATAGTTTTGACTTTTATCTTATAGCCTTGCCAGTAGGGTGTAGGAGGAGTAGCTTCGGCTCTGATGGGCTACGAGGCTTCGACCAATAAGAAAAAGAGACAGAAGAGAAAAGATTGCCCTCGAGGAATCCAGTCGTTATTTTTCCTCTATTGACAACAAGAAAATTACTTAACAATAACCATCTTAGTTTTTTGTTTTCAAAAATTATAAATTTTGAAGCATAACGTTGTGGCTTGATATTTTTTTGCTTAGTCAAAAGACTATTGTAACAAAGAGATACAAATTTGTAAATTGTTGGGTTGTGAAAGGAGAAAAACTTTGGGGGGGGGGGGTGCGCATATGGAAAGAAAGGTGGAAAAAATAACGTAATAAATAATTGTTCATTCGTTTACATAAAGAGACAGATAATATTCAAGTATTCAATGACTTCAATCTATATTTCTTGTGTATATTATAATTACTAAATTAATTATTATATTTTTGTAATGAATTATTTATTTTGTATAAAATTATACATAAATGTAATCCTGCTGATCACTTTGACCCTAACTACTTCCCTGTTAGTCACAATGTATTAAGTTAAACAGTTTATTTCTACCAAATCATCCTCGTGATACTATAACGTTAACATCAAAAAGGGACTGTAACAAGAAGTTTATAGGGTTAACTGGAATACATATATATGGATAGAAGCACACAATGTACTAACTATATAACAATTAACAAAATTAATTGTTCATTTTCATTAATTTCTAAAGACCATGTCTCCACAATAAGAATTACTTTTCTACTGCTTTCGTCCGGTTTAATTCCTTTTTTGCTTCCATATCATCACTCAATTTTAATTTTATCCATGTTAGTTTAAAACATTTATATTAATTTTTATTATTTCAAAATATAAAAATTAACTCAATTAAGTTTATAAAGCATTAAAATTAATATATGAAAACATAAGATATCGAACCCATTTTCACTTGATATTTATAAAGAGGCCAATAATTGTGCAGATTAACTTGCTAATTTTAGTTTAAACCTTCTCTTGGGCATACACCTCTTGGAAAAACTAACATTCTCAAGTGGAGTGCTTTCGCGTAACGATATGAGAGGGCCTCTTTCCTTAGAATGATTCTCCATTAACCTTGATGCTGCCTACTTAAAATGTACACATATATGCTTTAAAACAATAGGGACTAAAAAAAAAATAGAGAGTAATTTCAATAAATTCATAAAATATTAAGAAATAACTTAAACATTTTAAGAAAATAGCGACTAATTGAAAAAAAAGTTTCCAATATTGAGTTATGTAATTAACACTATTTATACGCTAATGCATAAACTTTGCAAATGTCCAAGGCAAGAATCAAGAAAGCCGAAGGTTTTGGGCTTAAAGAGAATAACTTTCACCAAAAATAACATCAAACTTCGTAAAAGCAAAGGTAAGTGTCCTAGGAAAAAGAATTGGAATAACAAGTTCAAATTTTTAGGGGTTTAAAATAAATTTGAAAAATAACTAGTTGAAATTAAAAAGAAAAAAAAATCAAACTTGGTGATTCATAAAATATCTCATATAAAAAAAAATTAGATAAGTAAAAAGTGAGCGGACCCAAAGCCGTAGCGTAGTCGAGCGCTCAACCGAGCAACGATTTTAATTCTGCAGCGGATGCAAGCCCATAGATGTTGGGCCAACACCTTCTTGATCCACACGACTGTTTCATAAATTTTTTTTTTTTTGTTGAAGAAATCACATTTCTTGTTTCATTAAGTATTTGGTTTATCTTTCAAAATAATTAAAACTCTAAAGAAGTTCAAATTTATCTTATTTTAAAAACTAAAAAATTTAACTTTTCAAAAATCACTTTTTTTTTTAAAGTCAATTAAAAAATTTCCTTTTTAAGAAAAGCTAATCGAGATGAGCTCTTAAGTACTATGCTTAGTGACTTTGAGAGTGTCCCTGCTTTTTCCTTTTCCTCAAAGTTTTATGAGGAAAAAAATTAAATTGCATTTGAATTTTCCTTCTTTCATTTTTATTTACATAAAAAATAAAACTTATAATAGAAAATATATTTAGTCAATTTTGTCTTTGTTTTCTTTTTCAGAAAACTGATAATTGTATTAGGGAATTTTTCCCTTTGCTTGGCTCCACTTTTGGATAATGAAATCCCAATTGTTATGACCAAAAGAAAAAAAAGGGGAAATGAAGAAGAATTCCCCATGTAACTTTAAAGTGACGGTGTTATAACCTCCCAAATTAGGGTTTTACTAAATGGAGTAAAAATTGGTGAGTTAAATGTTTTAATTGTTCATAATACTTTTTATGTCATTCTAATGGGGCTGTCCTTAACATATCAATGAATACAATAAGAATTAAAACTATCATTTCTTTCTCTTTCACAATCCAAATAAAAATCATAAAATCATCTTCTCCCTTGATATTATCATTTTTTCCTCCTTCATATTAATTTTGTTAGACAACAAAGAGTTTTTTAAGTAACTTTTAGTATTCTGGTTGCATCAAATTATTGTTGTTGAAGTAGCTTTTGATAAACATTAAAAGTTTTAGTTGTGTTTCAAATTATTTTGGCAATCCTATCCATGAAGCTATCATTTTTTCAATCTTTCTTTTTTATCTTTCCAATTTTCTATTATCTCTTTTCATAAACACAAAAGTCCCATTCAAGTTCTAGTCACGCCAAAATCTACTAAAGGAAGCGTAAATTCTATTGGTTCATTTATTATTTTTATTTGAAAAACAATTTTTGGATCTGTTAAAAGATATTCTTTATAGTACTAATACAAATAATTTATCAAAAATATTTTATTATGGTTTATTGCTAAAATATTATTATTATTATTATTATACATGTATCTGTAGTTATAAAATTAATTATCTTATTTGAATAATAAAAATAAAAATTACGATAAAAATAACAATGTGATAACAATCAACTACCTAAACAGTCATCTAATAACAGCTATCTTACCTCGCTCTCCTTCGGTGAGGATTCTCATATATAACTGTAATCTAAAATTTGTAAAATGTAACTATTAAGTTATGATAATAACTTATAATATTATCATGATCTAGTCCATTTCCTCTCTCCTGAGCCTCATGAATCCATAGTAATGATCAAGACCAAGAAAAGATCCTGTCCTCAACCTACTTACCCTCTTCCCTGTTTTTCAAATGAGTTAGTTATCAATAATCTAATTCAATCTTTTAAATTTTATATCTTTATTTGAAGATTTAGTTTAACTAACCAAGTATAGATAATTTAACTAATAAAATAAGGTGCTTAATACAAGTTTAGAGAAAAAATGTGAGATTCAAATTAAAAATTTTGAATATGATGATTTATAATTTTCCTTATCTAGAATAAGAGACAAGAGAAAAGAAGAGATAATAAGAGAGGATAAATAAAAGATCCCAAACCCATGTCAAAGTGAAACACTTCTTGGTTCAAAGTCTTTGACAAAATGATCACAATTCACAAGAACAAAACTTTCTTGAAGCATCATGTGCATATGCTCAAAGAGCCATGATACAAAAACCCATGCCACAATCAATCATGTTAGTTCACCAACAAAAAGAAAAAGTCATTTGCTCTTTTTTTTTTTTTCTCTCTCTCTCGTGGCACTAGTAGTGCCATCATCATTTCAAACCCCATCTTTTGACCTCAAAAATCCACAACACATTGGCCCCATTCACACTCACCAATCCGCCTTGATCTGCTCAAGCCAATTTGTTGAGATGCCCCTCCACAAAATGCGCCCCTTCAATTTTGCCTATTCAAAAGCATAAATCTTGCCACTTCCCAGTAAATTACTAAACTAAAGAGAAATAGTGGTTTTGTGTTTCGTACGTTATTTGAGATGATATATTTTTAATAGTAGACAATGATGATCTTGATCATTTTTATTTATTTTTAATAGTAGATAAAAAAATTTAATCATAAGTGTTTTAGGATTTACAAATAAATATAGGTTAATGCATTAGTTAATAATTAATAAATTAAGAATGGTCATGGCACATTGTAATTACTTAAAAGAGAAAATTTTCTAATATATAGTAGATATTATAAAGAAAATGAAGAAAAAGCAACTTTCTTCCGAAAAATAAATGAGGGAAAGTAAAGAAAAAGATCTCATAACTTTTTTTTTTAATTTCAAATGGAGATGAAATTGAGAAAAAATAAATAAATTTGAACTGAAAAGTTATTTAGATATTTTAGCGTAAAAGCCTGTCGTGCTTAATTCACGGCCCTAGTCTAATTTTATAACCCTTCTCGTATCCTATAATAAGACCATGCATATCAAATGAAACTTAAGAATCTTATAACATTGTACTTTATAAAAAGACAACATTAAAAAAAAAACAAAAACACCTTTACTCAAAGCTTCTTGTCTCACCCCAACACCTCCAACGTGACCCTCTCAAGTCTCATATTCGTCAACTTTCTTTTCTTTTTTATTTTCTCTCTCTCGCTCTCTCTTTTTCTTTTTTTTTTTCTTTTTTACTTTTTCTCTCTCCTTCCCTATATATATATACACACGGAGATACATGTATTATTGTCACTACACTCTATTTCCACTCTTTTACACTCAACCATGGCAAAGCTTGGCTTAATCTTAACCATTTTCTTTACAACCTTCGCCATTTCCTCAGTTTTCTCAAGAACGCTTCCCTCAACCTCAAAAACAACGTTAGATGTTTCTTCTGAAATCCAAAAGGCTAAAAATGTGTTCTCTTCAAAACCTGAAGCCATAAATGCATTACAACAAGAAGAAAATAGCGACCCTTCTCCACATTCTTCGCCTTCGCTTAGTTTCCAACTACATTCTCGCCTCGCCATTGCTGGAGCTGCTTCACACAAAGATTACAAGTCACTCGTACTGAGTCGGCTCAGTCGCGACTCGCTCAGAGTCAACTCGCTGCGGGCCCGTTTGGATATGGCTCTTTATGGGGTTGAGATGTCGGATCTGGAACCGGTGGAGGAAAGTGACTCGGTCGGTTCTGAGGCAACTAGGTCTGACTCTTTTGAGGTGGAGGCTGAAGAGCTGGAGACGCCGGTGGTGTCTGGGATGAGTCAAGGGAGCGGTGAGTACTTCTCCCGAGTTGGAATCGGTAACCCACCGAGTCAAGCCTACATGGTGCTCGACACGGGCAGTGATGTGAACTGGCTGCAATGCGCACCCTGCGCCGACTGCTACCAACAAGCCGACCCCATTTTCGAGCCGTCGGCTTCATCCAGCTACGAGCCGCTCAAGTGCAATACTCAACAATGCAGGTCTCTCGACGTGTCAGCTTGCAGGAACGACGCGTGTCTGTACCAAGTCTCTTACGGAGATGGGTCCTACAGTGTAGGTGACCTCGTTTCCGAAACCATCACATTCGGCGGCTCGGCTAGGGTCCAAAACATAGCCATCGGCTGTGGACATGATAACGAAGGCTTGTTCACCGGAGCCTCCGGCTTATTCGGCTTAGGCGGCGGCTCACTGTCCTTCGCATCTCAAATCAACGCGACGTCGTTTTCGTACTGTTTGGTTGACCGCGACAGCAACGCTTCCTCAACGTTAGAATTTAATTCCGTTACTCCTCCTGACGCCGTCACGGCGCCGTTAATCCGTAACCCCAAGATGACGACTTATTTCTACGTTGACTTAACGGGGATGAGCGTGGGAGGATACCCAGTGCCAATCCCGCCGTCAACTTTCCAGTTAAAAGGTGACGGTGACGGAGGGGTGATCGTCGATTCGGGGACGGCGGTGACGAGACTACCAACGGAAGCCTACAACGCGCTGCGTGACGCGTTTGTTAAACGGACCCAAGGCATGCCGTCAACTAACGGCGTCGCGATTTTCGACACGTGCTATGATTTGGGTTCGAGGAAAAGCGTGGAGGTCCCAACGGTGTCGTTTCGCTTCTCGAATGGGAAAGAGTGGCCGTTGCCGGCGACGAATTACTTGGTGTCGATGGACACGGCCGGAACGTTCTGTTTCGCTTTCGCTCCGACGTCGTCGGACTTGGGGATTGTTGGGAATGTTCAGCAGCAAGGGACACGTGTCACTTACGACCTTGCTAATTCTCTGATTGGGTTTTCAACAAACAAATGCTAGATCTTTTAGGATTAGAATTATTCTCGAAAATAGGATCAATCAGGGCTTTGTCGAATTTTATTATTATTATTATTTTTGGTTGTTTTTCTTAAGAGTAGATTTGGATTTTTTTTTTTTTTTGGAGTGGTGTGAGGATATTTGTTTTGTGGGAAATGTGCAGGCTGAAAATGTTACCGTTGCTTTCTAGAAGATAAAGGAAAATATTTAAAAGTGTTATTGTACTTGGTAGATGAATGTGATTAAAGGGGAATGGTTTGACCCAAAAAGAAAAATACAAGGGGAATGGATATTATAAATTATTAAGTTATAGCTCGTTAAATTGTTAATCATACTATCAAAAAATTCTTACTCGTATTTAGACAATTTATCTTGTCATAATCTTATGCATTAAAAAGTAAAAAAAAATTATAATAACATAATTAAATTTATTAAATTTCTTTGAAAAGGTAGGGGCCTTGGAATTGACCTTTTTTTAAAAAAAAATGAAATATAGAGTATCTTTTAGGATGCATGCTTGGGTCTTTCTTTCAGATTAGTGGGAAACAAAGAACATGCACTTTTTCATATCATTTTGCGCAGCTAATATTAATTTAAAAGCTAAGCATTTTGACTTTCATATTCATCACCCCCACGAATCAGAAATATTTTTGGCGTTTTCCAATATTCAATCTTCACTAGCCAGGAAATTACTTTCATTATAACAAGTTACAATTTTTTTAGAGAAGCAAATAAATCTAGGGATGGTAACGGGACGGGTACCTTGCCTATAAAGGGATCCCAAACTCGGTACTTGGATAGCATCCCAATTCTCATTTTCGTCCCAATCCCAGATAAAAATTAAATGGGAATCCCATTCCAAGAACGTCCCAAACCTGCGGGTACTCGGAACGTCCTAAACCCAGTTAAAAATTTTAAAATTTAAATAAAAATTTTAACAAGAAACATCTCAAATTCAAATTTAAGATATGTTTTCAACCCTGGAAATCGAATTAAATCAATAAATTTTAAAAAACTAACCATTTAAATAAATTTTCCCTAAAAATCTAAACAATATCACTAAAATAGATTAAAATGATAAAATTTTAAAGAGTAAAATGTTAAGGGTTCAAACCTTACTACTACTAGAAAGTAAAATATTCTCTTAATTTTTAGTATATAATGTACTTATGTACTTAAAACTATAATTAATTAATAAATGTAAAACACCTACACATATATATACATATAACACACACACACACACACATATATATATATAACCGGGTTCGGGAATGCGAGTACCCGGAGGTCAATCCCAGTTCTGTCCCAGAC
Source organism: Cordia subcordata (assembly GCA_028554755.1). Lineage (NCBI taxonomy): Eukaryota > Viridiplantae > Streptophyta > Magnoliopsida > Boraginales > Cordiaceae > Cordia > Cordia subcordata. The sequence goes on from JAPTOF010000020.1 coordinate 7,720,578, forward strand.
CCTAACAGGTATTTTTAATCGTTCCGGGTTCTTAACGGGACGAATTTTATTGAATTTTAATCGAATTGGTCGATGCCGGGTATATTAAGTCACTCATCTCATTGCCATCCCTAAATAAATCCAAACAACCCCTTATTATAATGCACAAAGACTGGCAATTTACTATGGGCTTCAGTATTAGCCCAAAGATTATTTTACTTTTTATTGGTCATTGAAGCCCAAAGACGAGTGAAAAACAACACCACTCTTCTAACATTTTCATGACAGGCCTTATGGCATGAAATTATTAAATGGGAAGTCTCTTAATACCGGGGGTAGATTGAGTTGCAGAAAGTGATCATCTTTTCAGAAAATATTTCATAAAAGAAAATTTCTATGATGCACCAAATTTCTAGAAAAATAGTGCATTCGTGTTGAAATCAGTCAAAATATTTCATTTAATTAAACAAAATTTACAAAAATACAAAGAACACAAAACTATAAGCTAGTCCTATTAAAAAAAAAAAAAAGCCCATTGATCACTTAGGACTAAAAATTAAAAATCAAATCGCTTGAGAACATGTCCAACAAAAGATAATCCGTTACATAGGGTCAAGGGAAAGCAAAAGTTACAAAGCAAAATGCATTGAAAATCAATTAGACTTTAGAGGGACAAGGAGTTCCAAAAGTATGGGCCTTCCTTCACGGAAGTTTTGCATGAAAGGCTCAAGCTTGTTTCACAATTTTACCCATCAAATCATCATCAATTGTATTCTTAAAAACAATAGTTTCAATATTTATCTTCACATTTTCTTTAAGGGATTTTTTTTACTATATAGGAAACCCAATATTGCACACAATCAGGACACATACCCTGAATATATATATATATATATATATATATATATATATATATATATAATGTGTGTGTGTGTGTGTATTACCTGTTATAATCCATTGGTATTATATAAATTTATCAAATGTGTTTTAGGTATACATCTATCTACTGATATCATGGTTTAGAACTATTTCATTCAATAACGTTAAAAAGATACTTGCCTTCTACTTGAAAGAACATCTATTTTATGTACTTTTTAGATGTAAATGCCTGGTCTTTATTTTGTTTTTTCGTTTTTTAATACATATAGTTTTAGTTACTGTGTCCAGGCCATGAAGTCCTGTTATTCTAATAATTAGTTTGTCTTACACAAAATTCGAATTTTTACCAAGGAGAATAAGAAAATGTTAAGACAATTTAAAAATAATAAATATACAAAACACAAATTTCATTAATTTATAATAAAGTTATAAACATGTCCTATGAGTTTTCATATTTTAAAAATGCTACATTATTGTTTCATCACTAATATTGTTCAAGACATTGCTCTTAACGTACCTACTTAGAGTAGAAGAGACGTCTTCATGGTCTTGAGAGCTTAAATCATATGGTTAAAGAGAGAGAATGCCATCAAGATTTTGCAGATATAGAACATTGAGGACTAAAGGTGACTGGTTTATTAATTATTACTAAATTTTGTTTACATTTTGTTGTTTATAAAATTAATTCGTGAGTTATTTTATTGATTTTACAAGACTAATATTATCAAACTGCAAAGTATAAAATATATTTTATTTTGTTAATTATGTCAGAGTTATGACCTTATTTAAAAGTTTAAACTTGTAAAGAAGATATTAGTGTATTTATTTATTGTATTAACCTGCCCCTTCATATACAAGTAGGATTTGTTTTTGAACTTTTCACATGGGTAATATCCATGTCTTTTAAATGGATATCAACAAGTTTTGAACCCATGAACTGGGCTCTGATATTATGTTAAAAAACACTAGGGTTACATCATAAAATTCAATTGGTTTATATAAGTAATGACCCAGTATCTTATATGATGGTCTTGATTTTTGAGGTTTTTTCATATGAGACAAGTACATATTATTCCGCCCTTCATCACGTATGACTAGGAATAGCGCTTGCACTATTTGGATTGATGTATAGCTCGAAACAATCAAAGGATTAGTCACCATGACCCCAAGATAGAACTTGGATGGACGTGTAATTTGGAATTGGAATGGACTACCACATTCTAGAATAGTTGTAGCTACAATGGGTTTTGATTTTAGAGATGGGCTACCATGTGGTTAGATGTTCACAATAAACAAGAATTGTACGAGTTGCATCTGGATAATTGTGCATGGCACAAAGACTGAACTAAAAGTGCAACTCCAATCTCATAATAGAATTTAAAACATGAAATGTACAACAATAATGGGTCATTTCTAATTTTTTTAAGGTCATATATTTAAATTGATTTAAATAATATCATAAGTTGCAAATATGGAGATATTTTTCAGGACTTGTTTAACGACAAATTTTTGTTTTCCCTAATATATATCAAAAAATTTATTTTTATTTAAAGTATGTCTTGTCTAAAATTATAAATCTCTTAATATAAAAATATCTCTTCATACATGTTGTAAACCATTTAAATATCAAAAAAATATTTATAATGAAAAATATATTTAATTTAATATTTTTCTCCACAACAAGTTATTAATCAATTACACCTAGTTTTTTTATCACAATTTTTTTTTTGGTCATTACTTGTCAGTATTTATTCAGTCACAATTTAAATACAAGTATGTAACAGAAAACAATAATTTAGTTTGTTATGTTGAGGCGGCTAGAAAGTATTGCTTGTCCTCTAGTGGATACAATAATGTTGAGCCATCACATTAAGACATTGGCCAAGCACAACTGTTTTGACCACGCACATATCTTTGCATTATGTCATTTATTTTTCAAAGTGCATTAACGTTTTGTTTTATATGTCGTTATTAGAACTATCACCAATTTTCAATAATGTCCATGCACCATTAAAAAGTTAGGAAACTAATTGGACTTTAAAGAGTAGGTTTAATTTTAATTATATCACTTCCAATCCTATTATTATATTTAGTTTAAATTTAGTTGAACCTTAATGAAAAAGTCAAGGAAAAAGATTGATTATGATGAAACAATTATCTAAAGCAAATTAGAAGTAGGTAATTATGAAGGCGGATCTAAAAATAGATTGGTCAGATAAGGGACTATAACACGTTATTTCTTAGTTCTATGGATCTATCTCTTTTCACTACAACTAATTAATTTTTTTAATTAAAAATAGTATTTTTATATTTCTAAAAGATAAACAATTATTTAAAGATTTTCATTTTGCATTTTGTTTTAAAGGATGCTAAGGCCAGTTACGCAATAATGCTTCTTAGGTAAGTCACTCCATATCCTCTTTCAAAAGACTTCGTAGTCGCCCCGAAACTCCCGTGATGACTCAATACCCAATCTACTATTCTTTAGATAGAAAACTACAATCAATATGGAGCATTTTTCCCTCCTGAACCTTCCCCCCAAAACCAGACCAATTGTTTGATGCCACGTGGCTCTCCATTTTGCTAAAAAGTTTGCTACACTTTTTTTTTTTTTAATTTGGTTAATTAGAATGCTTAACTTCTCAAATAAGCCATATGCTTAGCTTCCATAATAAGCCAAGTAATTACATATCAAAGATATCTCATATATTTTGCCAATAATGTTTAACATATGAATAAATTTAAAGTAGAACCAAATGCGCCTCGCCTCAACTTATGATTACCCTTATGAAAAGTGACAAAAAATTATTTCCTAAAAAATTAGTAGAAGTGTTCTACTAATATTATACATATTCAAATATTTAGATTTTCATTTAAATATTTATCGTATTTGCTACACGCCAAATAGTACATTTTGAGTTTCTGTTCTTCTTACATGTCATGTGCATATCACTAGCTCTATACAAGATGCTAATATATCACATATTCTACTGCTTGGTCTTAATTGGACATTCTTATATAAATATCCAAATAATTGTCAAAAATACTTTTTTAGTTTTGAAATTATTATATAATTTTGAATATTATATTATATTATATAAATATTGAAACTTGTGTTTCGCAAAAACTTATAATAGCTTATTACTTTCTAACTATTTTTACTTATAATTTTTACATCAAATTCATATATGAATTTAGGATTTAAGCAAAAGTTCATGTGTAAATGGTATTCTCTTTTTGAAATTATAAAACTTCCACTGCTTGTGCAGTGCACAGGCATGCATCTAGTAGGCAGATATAGACCATAGTTCGCTAAATAATTAGCAGCGTTATTAACTTCTTTGCTCACGTACCTAACTTTAAATCCCATCCTGCTATTGAAAATGCTATAATCGGTCCTTCTAGAAGAAGTCTCCAGGAACCAGTTAGCATTCGGGAGGGGACTATTCAAAGATTTTGTTTAGATGAATACTAAGTTGCGTTCCTTACCGGCAATGAATATGATCCGCCTATTAATTAACAATTAGTAACTGTATATGTTTGATAATCACTTGTGTATTAAATATTTGAACATGAATAACATGAGTTTCCACCTTTACGAAAGAGACAAGCTATATTATTTGGCAAAAGCTTGGTGGCAACAGGGAGCCATTTGTTATGTTGTTGAATGCTCCGGCGGCTGAGGATGCTATCCCCATCCGTAGCTATAGAGTAGTCGCTGTCTAAATTGAATAAATGTGTTCCAAATCTGAGGAGAAAATGACCTACGAGGAAAGATATACATGATAGTGGATGAATGTTTAGGTTCCTAACATTGAGAACGACCACACATACACATATATACAAAATATAATTTAATTAACATAATAATTGCATTATTTTTAACGTAATTAGTACTCTACTTACGTCCACAATCTTCTTTTGGAATACATCTATTATTAGCTCAAATAATAATTGCTACAAAACATAAATTCTCATTGACATTGTTTTATGCATGAAAGCCTAAATCCTCTCCATTTGTTTTTTCCAAGGGGAAAAAAAAAAAACTCCATGGTAATAGGTTTTTTAGAATAACAAAATGCTGAAAGAAAACCACCCGAGCTCTCAGCCTATCATCTACAACCCTACGACTAATTAACGGTTACAAACTAAATAATCCTATTTATGAAAAATAAATACTACCGAATCCTACTAAGATTAGGATTACCCTCATTCTTCTCTTAATTCTTACTTCTACTTAAGTATTGATTATGGACTTCTGCTTATGTTTGAGTAGAATCTTGGATTTTTAATCAAAGCCCAACAAACTATGCTCCTTTCTTGATGAGAAGTGTTGAATTTCTTCGTTGGAACAACAACCTCTTCTTGAATCTTAGTTTCATATTAGAGCTCTTGCTCGATAACAATCAACAGAGTAACAACTATCAACAATTTTGCCATAGCGGATTCACCAAATAATCACCAACATCCCTTTCCATGCCATCTAAACCTTCATTCTCAAAGACTCTTATTAATAGAGTATTATTTCTTCCATATAGAAAGTTCATAAAATCCAAAGCCACTTAATAAGATCCTGAGCTACTCTTTTTATTGACCAGTTGTTCATAAAATTCAAGACTACTTAATAAGATCTTGAACTACTCTTTCAATTGATCAATTGGTTTTTAAAATGGAATTTTAGGATTCTTCACATGGTATCAGAGCCAAGGTTATGGGCTAGTTATATTTATCCAAGTGTGACGTTCTAATTTGTTCACATATGACTCTTCTTATATTCATCCACGTGTAAGTTAGTTAAATTTATTCACGTGTGACGTTCTAATTTGTTCACGTGTGACCCTTCTAATATTCATCCAAGTGTGACATTCTAATTCAGGTCACACGTGAGGGGGAATGTTAGAATATTCTTAATATGTTATCTAATTTGTTCACGTCTGACCCTTCTCATATTCATCCAAGTGTGACATTTTAATTCAGGTCACACGTGAAGGGGAGTGTTAGAGTATTCTTCATTTGGTATCAGAGCTCAGGTTACGGGCTAGTTAAATTTATTCATGTGTGACATTCTAATTTGTCCATATTTGACCCTTCTTCATCCACATGTGATGTTCTAATTCAAATCATACATAGGAGGGAGTGTGATCCTATTTCATTCATGTTTGACGTTCTAATTCAGGTCACACGTGAGGGAAAGTGTTAGAGTATTATTTCTTCCACACAAGAAGTGCATAAAATCTAAGGTTAATTAATAAGATCTTAGGCTACTTCTCTCATTGACCAATTGTTTATAAGACTAAAACTAGTTGATAAGATGAGTTACTCTTCCTATTGATCAATTGATTTTTAGAATGAAACCCCAGAATACTTCACACTTGTGTCGTCCTCTAAGATTAGGCATCTTAGATGTGGTTCTATCTCCACATTAGTAGCAGGCCTTAGCATGTTTTTTTGGCTGGGACTTGATATTTGGCTACATGGACTCTCCTTAGAAAACTCATCCGTGTGAGGTTGTATGGAGGGATGAGAAGAACGGCTTATTCTATAATGTGAAAAACTATATTGCCGAAGTTCTTCTGAGAAAATAACTCCTTTATAGGCTTCTTACTTTTTAGCTTTGCTTTAAATTTGGTTTTTATTTGAAAATTCTTTTTTTAAAACAAACTAATTAAGCACATTAATTTCAACTTATAGATTCACAAGGAATGCTTTTAAGGGTATAGAATTTTGGCCAAATAGATCAGTGAAAGAATAAGACATATCACCTTGCCTCTTTGTCCTAGTTATGATATTGTTATCCAAGTTTTAATTGCCTATTTGGAATAATCCCATCTTAAATTCTAGATACAATAAATATCATATTTGGTAAGTGTCTAATGATAAGAAATAAGCGACTTTTTTCCTGTTCAAATGTTATTAACCTAATGCTGAAATGCAAACATAAACTAGTTTTGCAATAATACTCACAACTTTGAGTCAAGATATATTTGTATGTTTGTGTATGCGTATAATTTTATGCTTATATAAATTATAAAAGATAAAATGTTATTATACATTTTCAGAATATGTAACATCTCCCCGCTGTAACTTGTAAGACACAAATATTCTAAACCACCTTTTTTTTTTTATATATAAGTTTATTTGTTTATAACTACAAATAAGACACCTTAAGAAAAAAATATCTTATGTTAGTTGATAATAAACAATACTTTAATTACCAAATATAAGTATCTGAAATAAACCCCAATCAAACACAACATAAAACAAGAATTCTAGGAAGAGTTCTCCTTTCAACCTAAATAAAATAAGCTACCTTTTCTGTAAATGATTTACTAATTTTATAAAAGGCAAATTGATAAGCCCATTAATGCTATCAAACAATTTCTGGACTTGTTCAATTATATTTCAGGCCTTTACATTAGTTAATGCTCAAAAGGTCTGAATATTCTTTGGTGGATGTGGGCAAGTCCTTTAAAGCTTTTTTTTTTTTTTTTCCTTATAATTTTTTTTTTTTGCATACTTTAAAATTCAAAAAGGGATACTTGTCTGTCAACGACCTCGGAATGCACTCTATAGCCCAAGAGAATGAAAAAAGCTTTCTGGAAGTCACTTATAGGGCCTGTTTAGATTAGTTTTTTTTAATAAAAAATATTTTTTTTTAAAAAAATTACATTAAATTTATAATAATTATTTAATTTAATTTTTAAAAAAATTGAAACTCTTAAAAAAGATCAAATACAGATTTTTTATAAGTCAAAATTTTCGACTTTTAAAAAAAATTATTTTTGAAAAGTTGATAAAAAAAATACTTTTGAAAAAAGCTAATCTAAATGGACCCATAGACAAGATAACTGGGATGGCAATACCATTAGAGTCAAGGTCTTCATGATTGATGTTTGTAAAATCACTATGACTTATTTGAATTGGTTTTTTTTTAACCAAAAAAAATATTTTTTTGAAAATAATATATTCTTTTTTTGTAATAACTATTAGGCTTGCTTCTTAAAAAGTTCAAATTTTAAAAATAATTTAGATAATTTTTTTTTAAAATTAGAATTTTAACATTTCAAAAGAATATTTTTTTAAAAATTTGTCAAAAAAGAGTTTTTAAAGAAATCAATTCAAACCAACCCAACGAGAAGGGGCGTTCGGTGGAAGGGAAAAAAGGACACGGATAAAGTTGTAATCTCAAAGCACCTCGGCACCACACCTATCTCGTGATTATTATTCTATCTCCTTAGGTAAAAAAACTTGTTTGAATTGTTCTTTTTTTCTCTCTTGATAACATATTTTTTTTAAATATATTTTTGCCAATAAATATTCGAGTTACTTTTAAAAAAAAATTTCATAATATTTTAAAAAAGAAAAACTAGTCGAAATAGTAGGAGGTCCAACCGATAAAGAGGAAGTTATCCCGGTGAATGGTAGTAAAAAACTTGGTGAAAACCCAAAGAATATTCGGGATCATCATCTAGAGTAGAAGAAGCAGGGAAAGCGCGTGATGAAACAGCAAATTGTACTTTGGATATAATCATACACCCCATTGGCCAGACAACTAAGCGTTGGCACATACCTGGCATTCATCCTTCCCAGAAGCCAAAAAGGAGAAAAAAAAACAAACACACACACAGAATCCACAAAATCCTTAATTAAAGTTAAATTATACCCAACTTTCTTGTACTTTACAATTACAATAAGTATACGAAACCTCTTATAATTTTTTCTTATTATTTTTTATTTTGTCTTTTCAAAATCTTCTCTCACCCTACCCCCAATCCCTGACTCACGAATTTGAACTCAGGAGCACTTTTTTTAAAGAGGTGGTGTCAATTATTTAAATTAGTTCTAATTACTACCAAAATCGTTTGAAGTTTCGTGTTAGTTAATGCCCCTCTCCATACTTTTCTAAATTTGAGCGTGCTAAATTGTTTCTCCATGTTTTTTCGCCAAAATTTAGAGCGTGTTATCGTGCACGGGATTCAAATGATATGAATTTTTTTTCCTAAAAGCAACATCTTTGTACATAGTATAATTGTACCTAACCCCTTGTATTTCGTAAAAAAGGCAAGTACCCCTTGTTTTAACGATATATTAGACATTCTACTTTTGTTGTTAAAGAAAATCAACACATTACCAATTAGTTAAAGTGTAGTGTAAATTTGAGAATAACAAGAGCATTAGGACTTGTTTGGATTTTTTTTTTTAATAAAAAGGTACTTTTTTTTTCTATAAAAACATAACTGTTTTAGTAATAATTTATCCATTAATTAATTAATTAATTTCCCTTCTTTCTACTTGCTTTCTCTCTCACACACGGAGCGGTCATAATCATAGCCGTTAGCTTTCGGTTTCTTTTCCTCCCAATTTCATTTCTCGCGTCAACACCGCTTCCCCCAACCCAAGTTTTTCTTCTTTTCCTTTTTTTTTTTTTTCCCCATTTTTTCAACACCAATCCAACCATCTTTTCTTCCTTCTGCTTTCATTTGTTAGTCAAATTCAAAACCCTAACAACCCCTCCCACTATTCTTCTACTGCTACTAGTCATTTCTTCTCTTCTTATCTCTTTCTCTCATTGACTTCACCATAAATTCTTCTCCAAGTAAATTAATTAATTAAATAAAATTCCAACTTGGTTCTTCCTACTTCAACTCCATCTCCCGCCGTTCGATGCCAATTTTCCAGCCCTTCCCCCCCGTCAGATCACCACCATGAGCCATTCCCCATCCTCCTCTTACTCTTCCTTCGACGACTCCGGCTCTATCGCCCCTCCTACTTCGGTGATCTCTCCCTTCTGCTTATTTGTTTGAATTTTACGTATGTTTTCTTGTGTAATTCAAGTGTTTTTTTTTTCTTTCTAATTTTTTTTTTTTTGGTATTGAAGTTTGATGTAATTATGAGAAGTATGCGATTAAGTTAGAATTGGTTAAGTGAAATGTTGAGCGATTTTAAATTGAAGAAAAAGAAAAAAGTTTATTGTGTGATTTGAAACCTGATGAATGCGCATGCTGGGTACTTAACTTTTCTTACTAGTACTCTGCTGAATGTAGTGGAGTTTGAAATTAATCTACTTAAAATAGTGATCTATGTTTCTCCCTCTTTTTTTTTTTTTGCCTTTTCTTTTTTTGGTGATTAAATTAACAGGCAAAAATTGATTCTAGTCCCAAGAAGAGAAAAATAAATAAATAAATAAATAAAACAGATAAGTTGATGCCTTAACTTCAAGTGGTGTATATATACATAAAAAGTATTTATACATTGCATGGATAACGGGAGTACACAGTGCACAAGGCTACCGCGAATAGCAGGGTATTGGAAAGGTTGATGTACGCCCTCTGCCATTTGCGGGAGCCTTGTGCACTGGATACAAACTTTATTTGTGTGATCTATGTACTGCACATAGGGGCGGATCCATTTAGAGAAAGAATCAGCCACCACTCGCCAAAAATTTTTGTTGAATGTATGTGTGTGTGTTTTTCCAATTTAGCCTCCACTAAGAAAAGATTATTTGTATATGAATGTTAAATTGTATGTTTTAGCCCGGACTAGATAACAATTTCGTGTCTGTCCCTGACTGCAGATATGTAGATCGCATGAATATTATTTTGAAAATTATGAGCTCCTCCCCCCTGTCAGCCCGTGCCCTTAGCATATATGAGTAGTACATAGACTTAAGGAAATTAATATTGCTGGTCTCGTCAGATATTTGAAGTTTGAAGGTTAACCGATCTGGACAATTTTTTTTAATAAATAAATAAATAAAATAAGGAAAATGTTGATCTATATGTTGAGTATTTTTGAGGACAAGTCAGAAAGTAGAACAAAAGAGTTGTATTTGTATGTAGTGCATCTATGCCACCAAAAGGAGATTTCTGAATTTATATCGTGTAGTCAAAACAAATTGGCCACTCTGGGAAAAAAAAAAGTTATATTATGAGGTACTTGATTTTTCTGTTCTGAGCTTGGTAATTTAATGCCTTTCTCAATGTTTTTGGTTAACTTAACTGTTGCCGATGTTGGATTGTAGAATATGGTGCAGAGTCATATTAGCGGGGATGGTAGTCGTTCTCTATCGAGGCGCGATACAGAGGCTTCAAGGAGCTGGAGGGATTTGTTTTGGTTGGTTGTATTTCTGTTGCACGTGATTTTGGTGGGGTTGGTTGTTGTAGTGCTTGGCTTAAATAGGTTTAAGAAAAAGGATAGGCTTAATATTGATAAATACACCATGGGGTTTCTGGAGAACCAGGCAGGTTTAACTGAGGATTTCTGGCCATTATATGCTATTGCTGGAGCAGTTGGAATGATTCTCGGATGGACTTGGCTTTTGTTACTTGGCTCGCGAGCTAATGAAATGATGAAGTTCTGTGTGCATATATTGACAACATATCTTGCTGTGATCAGTGTGTTGTGCTTTTGGGGTGAACAGTTCTTTTGGGGTGTTGCATTTGCAATTGGCGCCGCGTTGCAGTTCTTGTATGTTATATCAGTCATAGACAGGTAAAGTTTCAGAACTTAATATATCGAGCTGATACTTTTACTTGTGAGTTTGCTATTAGTGGTGCATCTCAAAGAATTTGCATCCTAAAGAATGTAAACATAGTGATGCTTTTTGTGTCTTAGCATTCTGCTTGCGTTATCTTGGCAAGTGCAGAAGAAAGATTGAATAATAGTTGATTCACGTGTAGACATATCCTTTCAGTTGTTGATTTTGAAGGTCCAGATGTGCTTGTTACTTTCAGGGACTGCTGCATTTTAGTCCTTGATATTTCACAGACAGAAATACACACATATGAAAATATGCCCTTATGTTCCATCCACATGCCACCTGAGCTGCATCTGCTCACTGTGTTTGCAAGATTTTCTCAAGTAGGATGTGTGTTTCTCTCTTTCTCCTTGTTTGTCCACTGTAGTCAATTCACTTACTTGCAATATGAGAAAACTTCAAAAGAGTTTCATTCCCCCACATGACCAGATCAATGGCATGTCATAGGGGCACATACTGGACTTGGAGTTAGTCCTCAAGACCAGTTCACTAAATTTTTCTGCCAATGTGTTCCATCTGCTTCCAAAGCAGGCAGTTGTGATAATACTGAAACCTGGATTGCATTTCTTTCGGTTGCCTCTCCCCCTGTACCCTCCTGCTTTAATTTCACATAGTGCTTGCAGTATTTACTGACTGTTTGGCCTCTCTGTAGACTTCCATTTACTATGCTGGTGCTACAAAGAGCTGTGAAGATGGTATCCGTTCTTCCTGAAGTTATGAAATTAGCATGTGCATTCATGCTAGTCATGCTTCTATGGCTTGCACTTTGGTCCTTTGGAGCAGCTGGTGTTGTAGCTTTGAGCATTGGTGATGGTGGCCGCTGGTGGCTTCTTGTGGTGAGCGGGCAAGTTTTTGCTCTTCAATTTGTCTTTTCAGGGATTAGCTGTTAAGAAGTTTAACATATTTCCTTTCTTGTAGCAACATCTAGTAATGCAATTGCTTTATATATAGGTTCTCTCTGTGAGTTTGTTTTGGACTGGTGCAGTTCTCTGTAATGTCGTCCATGTTATAGTTTCTGGTATGGTATTCCTAGTTCTCATCCATGGTGGTCGAGAAGCAGCTACAATGCCTTCCAGACTAATGACGAAATCTTTGTGGTATGCTATCACAACTTCTTTTGGTAGCATCTGTTATGGATCACTTTTTACAGCCGCTATCCGGATGTTGCGGTGGGAGGTAGGCAAACATGTGGTTGCTTGGCCTGATTGGTTAATATATGATGCTTTGCCTGACACCATAAATGCATATATATCTATGTTCTGTTTGCAAGATAAGAATTATGACTGAATGCATGATTGGTTTTTTCATTTCAGATTAGAGGATTAAGATCAAAAATTGGCAACAATGAATGCTTGCTCTGCTGTGTAGACTTCCTGTTTCATTTGGTGGAGACGTTAGTCCGTTTCTTCAACAAGTATGCTTATGTCCAGGTATGCGTTTTATCTTCTCCATTGTTATTTGGCCTCATACTTTGATGGGTTTTACTTATTCATGTGATACGTTAAATGTAACCCTGTGAAAGAGGATGTGTGAGATGACATGTATCTTCATTATCATGTGAACACATACGTTTGTTAATCTTTCATTTATGGATATGAGGGAGAGAAATGAATAGTTATATTTTGCAAATATTTTGGTCAAGATATGTCCAGAATTTATTAAATAAACAGGTGAAATAGTTCAAAGTTTTTCTCTCTTGTTGAAAGAGATGGGCAATGTAATAATAACAGATATATTGTTGTCACACGTGTCTATTTCAACTGTTGGGATGTTAAATACAGTTTGATATTAATTTACATTTTTCTTCAGATTGCAGTTTATGGTAAAAGCTTTAATCACTCTGCGAGAGACGCCTGGGAGTTATTCCAATCAACTGGCATAGAGGCACTTGTTGCCTATGATTGTTCAGGGGCTGTTTTACTAATGGGCACACTTTTTGGGGGCCTTATTGCGGGAACCTGTGCAGGAGTTTGGGCAAGAGTCAAGTATCCTGAGAGAGTGATGATGGTGGGTTCTACGGCCATGTTAATGGGGATGATCCTGGTAAGTTAATGATCTTGTACCTTCTCTCTCTGGGATACATAAAGTAATGTGAGAGTGAACTGTATTTCTTGCATGATAATAACTCTCTCTGGGATACATAAAGTCTCTAGATTGGAACACTATGACGACTGCTGTTGCTACTTGCTACATATGTTACTGCCTGTATTCCATCTCTGCCTAGATGCATCGAGTATCATTGTCTTGCCAGAAGCAGGACGCACAATTGGTGAACATCTTTCCCCTTCCCTCTAACCTTCATAACCCAAGAAAGAAACCGGAAAGAACACCCGGAAAGATAATGCTTCTAATTTATTGTCCAAATACTTTATGTTAATTGAAACTTAATTTTGGGTGGGAAGTGATGGCATGAGTTGTTTACAGGTCGGCCTGGCCACGGTGGTAGTGGAAAGCGCAGTGACGTCAATATACATCTGCTATGCAGAAGATCCTCTATTAATACATAGGTGGGACGCAGAGTTCTTCAACCAGATATCAGAGACCCTCCACCAGCGCCTACAACATAGAAGTGCACGGGCAAGGGAAGTAGTAACTCGCAGATTTGATTCTGAAACACAAGAAACAATCCCTGTTTGAGTTTTTTCCTTTTCTTTTTATGTAAAAAGACGCAGTCTCAAGTGTTCATAGTAATTTATTCATCCAGAAATATATAAAGCCTGTTTCTTTTTAGACTGCTTTGGGTAGTAGCATGTTTTTTTACCTTGGCCTTTAGTATGTGCATTGAAATAGGTTTTCACTCGTTGAGTTGCTCACAGCTTTAGGTTGTGTGGTCTTTCATTTACCATTATCTGGAAAACGGCCGGTCCTTTTCTCCTTTCGTTTGTGAATTGTAAGATTTCATAACTCGAGTAAAATTTCTACCACTACTATTAATGATAGCACATGATTGATCTTTCGTTTACACAATGCTCTTTGTTAATTGTAAACGTGATTTTTGTATATTTTTCATTTTGAGTAGCTTCCTACGATTGATCCGAGCAGAAAAGAAGGAACAGTAATTTTGCTAGGAAACCACTGCAAATTTGACAGGAGACTTGTTGGTTTCAGTTTGTCTTAACTTAAATTGAATTTGAAGTAAGTTTGACAGCTTAAAAGTCAAATTAAACACCCTCGTAGTCTTGCAACCCACGCTGATTAATGTTTTGCCCCTCTCAACCTCAGTATGTGCTTGAGAAATAGCTATCTATGCAGTAGTAAATTATGGATAGGTATTGAAGAAGAGAAGAACCATAATGGTCCTGTTGACGGTCAACTGCCGTTAACCAAGTGTATTGGAGCCTGACAGCCTTTAGATATTAGACTGATTCCAATAACCTCCCTACATTAACTCCTTAGCTAAATATAGCGAGGCTGTTTTAGCAAAAACTCTCCGACAGTCCTCCTGGGGCTCTCTATTTCCTACGAAGCACCAAAAGCCGCTTCCTAACTGCTAAATAAAGCAATCCAGAAACTGGCTCCTGCTCCCCCTCTTCTCGCTTACCAATATTATATTCTTATTCTTTTTATCATATGTGAATAAAATCTTATTAGTTATATTTGTAAACTTTATTAATTAAATATCTATAGTTACGCTCAACTAAAATTTGTTTCTGTTGCTTTGCATGATTAATTATATTTTCTAATTATTAGTTTATTAATCAATATTCTTTATCACCTCTAGAAAATTACATTTTGGTGAATCTAAAGCAGCTACAAGGCTACTACGAACTAAAAATAAAAACAATTTCAGCATACTCCTACTTAAAATTAGTTACTTGTCACAAGAATAAAGAATACAAATATTAACAAAAATTTGGAATTCCCACAATATTAAAAATAGAAATAGTAACAAAAAATGGAGTTCCCACAATATGATAAATCTGAACTTATACACAACACAATTTTGCAATGACCAAGTTTTAGGTCGGGAAAATCACGTTAATAGCCTTTTGGTTAAAAAGAAAAAAAGTATAGCCCTTGTTAAATAAGAAAAAGTCACTTATAGGTAAAGATACTATAAGTAAGTTTTCAATAAGTCAATTTAAATTAAGTTTTGATAGGTTTTAAAGATGACAATTCTTCAACGAGAATGCAGGAATGTTCTGTTGGAGATGTCCTTTCGTTAAATATATTATCCTCTTTCGTCTTACATGAAAATTATCTTGTGACAATCCGCTACATCAGAAGATTTATAAACTTAAGATGAATTTAGTACAACCATGCCTATGATGTATTGTTCCTCGTCATCAAAAAAGGACGAGATCTTTGGTAAAAGCATTTCCCGTGTAACCAAAGCATTAGATACCGATCAATGATACCCGAGATAAGAATGCACTAATATCTTCTAGACAAAATGGTAACTTCAATATCAACATTTTCACTTGATAGACAACATAAACTAAGCCCGCTTAGAAATCTTATGAAATTAGTCGATTCACATAATCAGAAACCGTTACAGCATCTAAAATTTGATGCACGAAATGCAAAGTTGACCCGTTGATCAACAGTAGTTTGATGTACGCCTCTGCTGCAAAGAGGAAATAGGAACCACAAACAAGATAATGGAAAGACTAGAGTTGGATGTGTATGTAGAAATCATTAAGAAAATTTCCCAAACAACATACAAATAAGGAGTGTTCTTTCCCAAACAACATATAAATAAGGAGCGTTCAACCGGATAACATTAGACTATAGCAACCGAAACACACATAAATATTCAAAGGCTCAAACTGGGATGGTATGAGATGCAAGAGAGCAAGCCTAAGGAGCTGGATACCAAGAAAGCATGGCATTATAAAATTTAAAGCTTACACCTAAAATAGGTAAGTTCCCTAAGTTTGTTTCTTCCATCCTAACTATTCAATCTATTATTGTCCATCGCCTGAATCATGCTTAGGAGCTTCCCTGATCTCGTCGCCAGCATCCTCCTGTATCATCACATTCAAAGATAATGAGCAATGTTAACAGTCAAATATGTAACTAAAGTATGCATGACTCTGAGCACATGACAAGAGCACATGCAGGAGTCACGGTGATTTTTTTTGTTGGTGCCAGTGATGTGTGTGTGCGTGTGAGTAAGAGAGAGAGAGAGAGAGAGAGACCGGTTGATCAGAGGTCCACAATGTCAAGTTGTCCCGGAGAAGCTGCATTATCAGTGTGCTGTCTTTATATGATTCCTCACCCAATGTATCTAACTCAGCAATGGCTTCATCAAAAGCCTGAGAAAAGGATGCATTAAGTAGATAAGATAAACCGGAATGAATACTGTTTGTGTCACAAGATCTAGACTAATAAGATATCACAGAGCCCAATAATTTTCACATGTCATATGACAATTCATCTAGCAAACTTAGTATTAACAGAAATTCTTCCTACCAGCCTACTGCACATAATAAATATTGCAAGCTAGATGTGAAAACTAAATATGTCCAGTCGCAGCTATGCAAAAAGACCCCATGCTTCTATATTTTCAAAAATTACTCCGCGTGAACAAGATCTATTCAGGAATCTTGGGGTGCAAGAAAGCAAATTCGTGAGAAAAATAAGAGATGATGCAGCGGAAATTGAGAATGAATCTAGCAAGAGTTTATTAGATAAAACACATGTGGTGTTGGAATACTCTCATCTCTAGTCATCTCTCCGTCACTCCTCCCATCTTTGCTAAGCATGTGGCTGAAATGGATGAGGGAAATAGAAAGGCTCGCATCAAAACCTCTTCACTTTTGGAGCTTGAATTAAAGAAATTAGATCCTCCACTGCTAAAAAAGAAATTTGACTACATACATGCACATTAAGAGGAACTAACCTGCTTTGCCAGCGAGCAAGCACGATCTGGTGAGTTCAGAATCTCGTAGTAGAAAACAGAGAAATTAAGGGCCAGCCCCAACCTTATTGGGTGTGTAGGAGCCAATTCAGCCAGAGCAATATCCTAGAGGAGATCACAAAAGGATAGAGGTAAATAGATACTAAAATGAAAATAAAAAATAGTAATAAAATAATCCTGAGTAAGTGAAATAACGCTAGTCCAGCAGACAAAGCTATCAATCCACCTGAGCTGATTTGTAAGCCGTCAAGGTGTTCTCAGCAGCTTCCTTCCTCTCAGCACTTGTTTTGAATTCAGCTAAGTACCTGTGATAGTCACCTTTCATCTTCAGATAAAAGACTTTCGACTCAGCAGCAGTGGCTGCTGGAATAAGATGTGCATCAAGAAGGCGCAAAATCCCATCACATATTTTGCTGAGCTCAGATTCAATTTTGCCCCTGTAGTCCTTAATAAGCGCCACGTGATCTTCGTTTCCACGGCTCTCTTCCTTTTGCTCAATGGAAGAGATGATTCGCCAAGAAGCTCTCCTAGCACCAATAACATTCTTGTAGGCAACAGATAGGAGATTCCTTTCTTCCACAGTTGGTTCCTCTGCACCTGCCATTTTAGCTACTTTCTCCATGAACTCAACCATTTCCTCATACCTCTCAGCCTGCTCAGCCAACTTGGCCATGTAGACATTCTCTTCCCTAGATAACTCAGTGTGCGCCATATTTCCTTATATTCACCACTTAATCTGATAGATAAACACCATCAGTATCAGCATGGAACCCAAAAACAAGTTAATAACCTGAGGTGCACTCAAGGCCAGCATATAATCCAACTATGTATAGCCGCTCATCCAAAAGCAAAAAGTGCAACCAAAGAATCATTATGATACAAAGTGTTGAAATGATAATACCAACTCATCATTCTCCAAGTTAAATGACACATGAATTCATCACTTCTATTTTGAGAGCTCAAAACATTGATTATTGGGAAACTCATGTGTGGGAGCGAATATGGACATATACATAGAGTCTCGAGAAAGTGAAAAGGGATATTGCTAGTATTCAGAAGAGAATTTATGATATACAGGCGAAAAAATGTGTAATCTGGACATTCCTACAGAAACTGATGTATAATTAGTTATGAATTGTATAATGTTGTCATCAATTCTTTTTAGTAGTTCTACTTATGTTCTCAGGATACAATCACTTAGATCAAAGTACCACCGCAGACAGGCTACTATAAGTCAATAGAATGTTTTTATCCATTAATAAACATGGGGTCGAAAGTCACTGCAGATTCCTCTGAATACCATGGCAACACATAGACCATTGTTTCTCAGTTCTATATATGTTCTGTCCTCAACCTCTGTCAACTACATAGAGTTAATATCTTGTTTATCGAAAAGAACAACAAGGACAAATAACACAGTGAAACAATCGTCACAGAGAGACAGTTCTAAGATGACAAATTAATTAAGACCTAGAAAACCAACAAATCAGAAGCAACGAAATCGTAGGTTTTTATTCGATTTACAAAAGACTGTGTTACCCTAATGCTTCTGAGTAGAAATTTTACAAAAGCCCTTTCTCTAAGTACTACACTTGGCTATGGCTGGGTACAACTCCAAATTAATTAATTAATTACAGTTCAATCTTATAGTTCCTCGTCTTAACTGCATATTTATAACGATATAAACTTAATCCCAAACCAAAAAGTCTTTTCTTTTCTTTTAAAAATTTCTTTACAAATTAAAAGTCACAAAAATAAATGAACCCGAACCTTCGTGTAATCTTGAAAAGAGTGAAACTTAAATTAGGTCTACTATAAGCTGCCTTATTAACATTTTAACACAAATCTTTTCCCAGGACTTAAACGCATAATCTTAATTAGCATCACTAACCCAAATATTACACTCAAAACAAGTCAGTAAAAATCCCAAATCTTGCAGCAAAAAGCAGATTCAATGTATTTAAGCAAAAACAGAAGAATATTAACAAAAGATCTGAACTTACCAAAGTTTAAACACATAAAGGAAAGGGTTAGAGTGCAAAAAGAGTACCTTTCGAACAGCTTTTGTTGAGCAGAGCAATGAGTGGTAGCGTGTGTTGGACACTTTGAACTGCTAAGGTACTTTGTTTTTATGGTGAAGTATCTTTTTTAGGTTATTCCTTAAAAAATAAAAAATTTAAATAAAAAAAAAAACTCTTTTTTATGGCTTAGGAAGGACCAAGCCTAGTCAAACGTGGAAATGGTATTTATGCGTTTTGTTCAAGTAATGATTTTTATTTCAGCAATGATTAAAGCCCAAGTCTTCACACTGCAAAGTTTGCTCGTAAAAGATTACATATCAAATATCAAATATCAAATTATAGAATTATATAAGGTTATATGTAAGTCTTGAATAGATAAATTTGGGTTTATTTTTCTAAAAGTACCTGAATTATTAGTTTTTAATATTTTAGCCCTTGATTTTTAAAATAAATATTTTAATTACTGAACTTTAATAAATAGGACCTTTAGTACTTTGAGCAATTTACTTTACATTTTTTAGTCAGCACAGTCTTTGTTTTTATCGGACAATGCTAACGGTTGACAGTCTCGTGCTTTTAAGTGCGTTGGACGTTAAAATGTAAAAATATAAATTGTTTGAAGGACTGACAGCTTTCCACTTATTGACAGCTTTCCACTTATTAAAGTTTAAAGACTAAAAAATTTATTTTGTAAGTTAAAAAATTAAAATATGATAAATTTAACAAGTCAAAGACTATTAGGAAATGTACAAAATGTTGTTTTGCTCCCCAAGGGGGATGGCTCAAGGGACAAAAGGAACGTGTGGATTATTAACGGTATGTGGGTGGATTTTGAACTTTTTATAAGTAAATTGGGATTCCTGACCAGAAAAAGAAAAAAGCGAATTGGAATTAAAGATTTGATCATAACATCAAGTTAAAAATCTGTTAATATAATGAGGTGATTATGAATTAATTCATAGCAAAGACACTTATTCAAAATATCATATTTGTTAAATTATAAGAATTTACTTATCTTACTCTCCCATGTTCTCTAAAATATGACAAGCATTCAAATTTTTATTGTAAAAGTAACGGCGAAGCATCACCATGTAGAGTTCTAATGACACGTAGGCATTGCTCTTGTCAATATCTTAGACTATTATCATTTTACATTTTCTCCAGCAATAAAATGTCCTTCCTCTTGTTTTTGTTAGTAGGATTTTATTTCATACCAAATATATATAGAGTGGTCCCATTCGATAATGATTTTTTACATAAAAAATTTCACTTTTTTGTGAATAATTTTTAAGTTCAAAAAATTCTACCACCTAATAAATTAATGTTTCGTAATTATATTCAGCATCTACTATATTGGAAAGAAAAATAAACTCCTACAAAGTATGTAATATTAAAAAGAGACACGTGGCGTCAATTGTGTATGAGGTCTCTTTTTGGGCCACGTCTCAATGTGTTGGGCCCTTGGTGAACTCCAGCCAAGAGAAGGATCTGGATCGGAGCTCAACAAAATCAGCTGCCACGAAGTATTTTTTTTTGTTTTTGTTTTTGGGCCAATCTGTGGCAATGTATTTGGGATTTTTTAAACTTAAATAGAAGTAATAAAAATAAAATATTAAATAAAAATAAGATATAAAAGTCTATTTGGATGTTGCGATTACAATAAACAAATTATTGGCATTTGATATTTCTAATCTGGGCTTTAACCCTATATCGAATTTCATGTTTTAGGCTTGTGTCTTTGTTGTTTCTTAGTTTCTTTTGCTTGTTTTTGATATTGGATCAAGGGTAATAATTTTCTTCCTGAGCCCACCTTTTTCCCACTCATTAATTGGATGGTTTTATTCGTTTTATTTTAGTTTAAATCACCTTTTTTCCCACTCATTAATGTATTTGTTTTTAATACTTGTGAAGTCTCAACCCCATTTTATCCAGAAATATGAGGACAACAAACCACAGACAAACCAAGGTAGCTCAAAAATTTTGTACAAATTAATTCACGAGGCGTAGGTCCACATCTCAATTTGTAATGTTGCCTAGTTAAATCATGAGTTACTTGTTGAGTATTGCATAATTCAAAGTTTCTTCTCTTATGTTTTTGTAGCAAGACTATCATTAAGTTTGAATGAAAAATATCATATACAGTGATGTATGTTGTACTCACAAGTTATGTCAGAATGTTACTAAAGGCTCGTTTGGATTAGCTTTTTTGAAAAGTGCTTTTTTTAATAACTTTTGGGGCTCGTTTGAATTGGCTTTTTTTAAAAGCGTTTTTTTTAACAGCTTCTGAAAAACAGCTTTGTTTGAGAAGCTGAAAATTCTGGCTTCTAAAAAAAGCTGTATTTGAGTTTTTTTCAGAGTTTCAGCTTTTTTGGATGATAAATCAAATAGTTATTGCAAATTTAATGTAACTTTTTCAGGGAAAAAAGTGCTTTTTCCTGAAAAAAAACTAATCCAAACAGGCCCTTGAAAAATAGTTTTTTTTTAGAAGCTGAAAATTTTGGCTTCTAAAAAAAGTTGTATTTGAGCTTTTTTCAGAGTTTCAGCTTTTTTGGAAACCAAATCAAATAGTTATTACGAATTTAACATAATTTTTTCAAGAAAAAAAGTACTTTTTTCTTAAAAAAAGTCAATCCAAACAGACCCTAAGCATCCATCTATTACATATACATGTATTAACATAATGCCTTTTATAGTGTTTGTAATGATCCTATTTTAAAATACTTATAATGAGGATACATCTTGTAAGATTTAAAATATCTTATCATATGCATCCAATGAACACTCAAAATAAACCATACTTATATAGTTCTAAGAAGTAAGATGAGGATATATTGCTTATTTCTTATAAGATAAAAAATACGATTTGTTTTGAGTTTTCATATAATGCATATGATAAGATGTCTTAAATCTTATAAAATATATGCTCATTTTAATAGGATAAGTATCTTAAAATAAGATAATAACAAACAAAGCATACATCTTTTCACCTTACTAGTTCTTATTCTAAGAAATTGAAAGATCGATTCCATTCTTGATTTGATCCTCGTTAACAAATTTGCCTCTTATGAATTGTATTGGCTCATTACTTATCCTTCCAAAGCTGAAGAACTACCGCACTAGTTTGGTTGGTGAGTATTGAACAATAGATGGGAATGGGCAAGAACACGAAATGTGTCTTTTAATCCTCCCAAATATAGAAGTTGAGAAGCAACGTGAGGACAAACATGGCTTTTTTTTAATGTTTTTTAAATTGATAGAATGAATATCAAATGGAACAAGTAAAGACCAATATACTATTCTTTAAATAGGAAACAACAACCAATATGGAGTATTTTACCTTCCAAACTTTTCCCCCAAAACCAAACCAATTGCCTAATGTCGCTTGGCGCCCCATGTTGCTCCTAAATGCTGCTCCTTTGCTCACACACGCGTAAACACACGCGTGCACATACACACACACACATATATATATATATATATATATATATTGACTAGAATGCTTAACTTCTCAAATAAGCCTTATGCTTAGCTTCCTATAAAAGCCACTTTTTTGTTTTTAACCTATAAATAATTAAAGATCAAAGATATCTCATATATTTTTCCAATAATATTTAACATATGCATAAATTTAAAGTAGAACCAAATGTGCCTGGCCTCAACTTGTGATAAGTCTTATGAAAAATGACAAAAAATTATTTCCTAAAAAAATTCTAAAAAATTAGTAGAAGTGTTTTTATAAATATTATACATGTTCAAGTATTTAGATTTTCACTCTTATTGTAAATATTTATCATATGCACTTCAACTAGTACAATTTGAGTTTTCATTCCTGTGCGTATCATAGGCTATATTACATATTCTACTGCTTGGTTTTGGACATTCTTATATGAATATTGAAATAATTGTCAAAAATAATTTTTAATTTTGAAATTATTATATAATTTTTCATATTATATCATATTATATAAATATTGAAACCCATGCATTACAAAATTTGTTTTCTAACTATTTATACTTATAATAAGTTATTACTTTCTAACTGTTTCTACTTATAATTTTTACATCAAATTCATATATAAATTTAGAATTTAAGCAAAAACTCATAGATAAATGGTATTTTCTCGTTGAAATTATAAAACTTCGTGTATCTAGTATATATAATTCCTCTCTTTTCATATTGTGTATACAAATGCACCAAAAAGGTAGTCTAAGCAGAGTAGCATATAGACCATGAGTTTGCTCTTTTTTTTTTTTACCTTTTTTTCTTAAATTCCAACATTCTGTTCGCATGAAATTTGAACCCGAAACTTTATATTAAAAGAGATAATTTCAACCACTTAAATTACTCTCTAATGCCAATCATGAGTTTGCTTGTTAAGCATTACATATATTTCAAAGTTCTTTTCGTCTCACTTGGAGAATTACTCGACATCCACAACCTATTTTATCTTGTCAATGCGAGTATTTTACACAAATGAATCATGAAGGTAGGTACCTTCTGACATGGGTACGTTCCCAACAAATTCGGGAATTCCCGATCCAAAGAAACTATTGAACCATTTGGCTCGGGGTCCAGCTCCATGCAAACCCACGTTTTGTTGTTGTTGTTGGGTTTTTTTTTTTTTCTTTCTTTTTTTTTTCCTTCCTTTTTGCGGATTACCTTTTGTTGGCTTGGTTTAGTGAGCTTTTGCCACGTTTAGTTTGTGGCATTTCCGGCCAGTAAGCTTTTTTGTTTGCTAAGGGCGATAGAGGACGGTGGCTGGTTCTGGTTCTGTGTGGTGGAGATCTCTGTTTGTGTTGATTTATGATTTATTTATATTTTTATAATATCATTTAAATACAAAATCATAATCTATTAACATATCAGGATTCAAAGTTAAAGATGTTATTATCAAATTAACTTATATCAATGTTTCAGTTTAAACTAATAATAATTGTAAATTGAACAATCTTATTACATCAAATATTTACTAAATAATATGTTTATCAAATTTCAAATTTAAAAATCAATTTATTCCAAACCGACCAGAAGTCATGGTACCTTGTAGTAAAATAATATAAGTTATGAATTTAAAGAAGACGACGATATTTATTATATTCATGACTATGAATATTCACGAACATAGTCCTGCTACGGTGCGATGGTAATTTCCTGTAGTAGTATATTTATGTGGTTAGATTAGGAGTATTTTAATATGCTATATGCTAGAGAAATTGAGGACACATGTATACACAAATTACAGCATTGAAGAAACATACCTAAGAAGTTAAGAACACTTGATATTTTGACATGGTTTAGCTCTTTACTTATGTCTAAGCTCCTTTTAGGATACAATTCACTATTTAATAATAATACTACGGATGAAATTCTAAAAAAAATCTCTTGTACACATGACTTATATATATAAATAGACAAAATTTAAACCCTCCGTACTCAATTTCTTCTAGCAAAAGCATGGAAATAAATTCAATCAACTTATTGTTAACGAGCTTTGCGAAAATCATTAGAATAATCTTGGATAATTCATCACAAGACAGTAGTATAACGAGCTCAATACAAGACAGCACGAGCTAAATATAAACATAGTTATCATGCTTTGGTAAAAATATCACTTCGTGCTATATATCTCTAAAATATAATTTTGACAACCTTTTACAAACAACTTAAAAGCATACAAAAATGGAAAGTACTGAAACAATTACAAATTTTACTTTGACCTTTTCATTGGCAAGAATCTGAAATTAATTACAGACTTTGCATTTCCACCAGTTGCCTTTAAAAAATACCAACAGCCTTAAAGTTGGCGTACTTAGGTTAGGCATAGCTCCATAAGGACTCTGCAAGAATATCCTCTGCAGACGTTACCCTTATCCTATTATGCAGTGGTGTTCTGGTAAGTACTTTAACTGACGTGCAATCTAACCAGCAAATTTCAGATTACAATAATTATTGGTTTGGATTACGGTCAAGAATAACTCAAGGATAAAGTAAGTAAAGTTTTTGCGTTAGGCCTCTAAAAATTTTAGGTCTCAATTTTTGAAGTTTTATTTTTATAGTTTATATAACTATGTAAAAAGAAGTCATTAAATTTAGTTTTTCTCTTGATAAAAATTATAAAGAAGAAGGCCTTACAATTCCCACTAAATATTGTACTCTCTCCTAATTAGTTGACAACCTTAGTTTGTAATGATCCCCGTCTTTTCCTCTGTCATTTTTTTTTTATCAAAATTGTCATTAATGGGTACTTTTATCAAATTCTTATTTTTTCTCTCTAATTCTCTCTCCAACAAAATTATCATCAGTGATCACTTCTATCAAATCCTTATTTTTCTTTTATATATTTTTCGCTCCACCAAAATTGTTATCAATGTTATTTCTATCAATTAAAGAAGTGTTTTTAGTTTTAGAGTTAATTTTTTCCCATAATCTCTATTTCTTTTCTTGATTTATCCCTATCATTCTTTTTCTTGTTGAGTGTTGTTGTTCTATTGAAGGACTCTCAATAAATGGTTTGTTTAAGCTATCAAAATTTTAGTATTAGATTCTGATATTCTAACCTTTAAATATATTTTTTAATTTTTATTAGTTTTTTTATTTATATTTTTATATGTATATTTTTTTAGATAAGTATATTCATTTTTTGTAACTTATAATAGTTTAAATATTTCAACTAGAAAATATGAATATGGTTCTGAAAAGCTTAGAAAAACAAAACGAAATGGTTGAAGCCTTAATATAATATAAGCTCTTAATAAATGGACCAACTATATAACGTCAATTGAAAACAAGAATGTTAGAAGAAATTGATTATAAGAATTTGATTACTTTGCATGCATCTCAAAAGGTTTAAAAAATAAAATTTAAAAAAAGTCTCTTAATACATTTTTCGCTTTAGGCCTCCAAATTTCTTAAGCCGCCCCTAATTATGGTGATTGTTAGTCCTTTGTTATTGTTGATAATGTACATTTAAGGTACATTGTGTTGTTGTACTCGTTGTACTAGGCATTGTTAATCTAGTTATGTGAATGTTTATATGTTAATGAAGTTTCTTGTTGGACCAAATAAATAAATAAATATTGGTTTCTCACGTTATTAACCAATTATCGGTAACAATTTCAATTTTCGGTAGAGAAGAACATAAGGGAGTGAGACCTTATCAAGTTTAATTAGAAATAATTTTGTATTGCACGGGTAACCCCAAAATTGTAACCTAAAAGGAAAAAGGACATAAGTAGAAAAGGTTATCAATTAACTCAGGTGAGAGTATTTTCAAATCATCTAAACTATTTCATATCATAATTCTAACAGGATCTAAGTAATACTCTGTTTATTATAATCTTATTTTAAGATACTTATCCTATTAAAATGAAAATATATTTTATAAGATTTAAGAAATTTTATCATACATCTTATGAAAATTTTAAAACAAAATTATATTTTTTATTTTATAAGAAATAAGTAATCTATCCTATTTTATTTTTTACAACGCTAAAACACATAGTCCAAATGATAAAATATCTTAAATATTATAAAATATTTCCAAATTTTATTACAATAAATATCTTAAAATAAAATTATTCTAAACACACTATAAGTCCATTCGCTCGTTTAAATTAATTTTTTTATAATTAAAAAAAAACTTTCAACAAACATTTTTTCTATAGAAAAATCGATTCAAACTAGTCATAAATTTGACTGATACGTGTTACAACTCTGCTGCCTAGGGAACTCATGGGAGAGGAGTTGGTGTGTGTGCATGGTGCAAAAAGATTCGAAAGAAGCAAGTAACAATTACATGATCCGCAGAGAAGTTGTACGTCAGTTAATGCATGACGAGCAAAGCAATTGCGCCACAGTGAGGTTGATGAGCGTGGCCCCGCACGTCCACTTTATCCGTCTCCGACACACAACTGCTGGATCCTTCCATGCATAGCCTTTATTTATTTCCATTTAATTCGCCCTCCAACTAATTTAATATGATCATCAAACTTTTTACAAACTATCTCATCACCATCTTATCATCTTTTGCCACCCTCGCCCCTCCCCTTAGATTTCACTCTTTTTCTTCTTTTAATTTTTTTTACCTCCATTTAGGAGTGTTCATTAATCGACAAAAATCGATTAACGAACCAAGGGTAGAATTAGAAGTTTAAGGTTGAGGAGGTCGAAACCTAATTAAAAATATCAATAATATTAAATATTTTAACTATAACAAAGTATAGTTCTATTTAACAAAAAAAAGTAAAATAAGTAAAAGAAAGTTGACTAATTTAGTTAATGAAGTTGGATTTGCTTAGATTAAAAATGTTAATTATTGCATTTACTTGAATGTGGCAATAATTTCGTTTTTTATAGAGAAAATTCAGTTATCTTTTAAAAAGTTAGGATGATTAGGCACTTGTATAATATTATGTTTACCACCTTGAAAATTTTGTAAAAAGTTCGAATGGTCCATTTGGGTCGGGACACTTTTTGTAACATTAGAAAAAAGTCTATTTTTTAAAATTCTATCTTTCTAAAAAAACTACTTTGAAGACTTATTTAAAAAAGAGTATTCTTTAATAAGTACATATTTATATGAAAATTTCAATATTATTTAATAATTTGTATACTCAAAATAAATTCTCTGTACATAGAAACTTTGCATAAATTGCCAAACTAAAAGATAAATAAATTAAGTATTACCAAAATTTTATCTACTAAAAATACCTACCCATTACAAAATTTACCACTTAAATATTTATTTTAAATAACTAAAAAAATTACTAAAATATTGTGAAAAAATTTCAAAGTTTTGAAATCAAAAAATAAAAAAACATATGATAAATATTTAGAAATTTACTCTTTGTCATTATATTAATATCATGCTTTAGAATATTTTCCCACTAACAACAAATTTTGGGGGGAACAAATTAGGTTTTTTTTAAAAAAATAAATAGAGCACATATACATGTAACCCTAGCTCTGCCCTCATACCGAACTAAATTTTCAAACACGAAAAAGTCGAGTTTAGAGAATCAGAAAATTAAAAAGATTCAATTTATTTGGGAAAATAATTTAGGAGGTTGCGGATCAGAATGAATTTTGACTTTTAGAACATGGACCACATATATATTATTTATACGTTATACTATTATATATCTTAATATCTTTTTTTCTTTTCTCATTCTTAATGTCTTATTAGGGTTTCAACTCTTAAACCCTTTCTATTTTTTGTTTCACACCTCTACCCTCTATTACTTTCCTCTTCCTTTCTCTCTCTCGCTCTCTCATTTGACCCCTGGCATTTGGCAAAACAACAGAACATGGAACGCCTATGTCCTCCGATCTCTCAGTCAATCTCTAGAATTTAGACTTTTAGATTATGTATTTATTTATATTTTGGATTTTGAATTATGCTATTCTTTATGTTTAGTCATATACTTTTACTTATGTTTTGGAATCTAGATTATATATTTTTATTTATATTTTAGATTTATAATTATTCTATATAGATTGTGTTAAAATTAGTTTTATTTTTTTAAAAAAAATTGGAAATTCCCCAATTCCTAGTGGTTTTTCCCTATTCCCCATTCCCCCAAATTATATGTCCTATTAATAAATTGAGGTACGAAATAAAATAAAATCTATGTATGAAATTAAATAAAATCTATCTCCCAAAATTATTTCAAAAAAGAGAATTATTGATTGAGATAGAGATTCCCCGATGAACACCTTTACCTCTATTCTAATCCAACTCTTTATGGGTTACAAACTTCACATAGTTGGCACCAAAAAAAAAAAAAACTTTCTAGAGTTATTTTAAGAGAAAATTAATTTTTTTAAAAAAGAAAAAGAAATAAAGAAAAGCATCTGGACGATATAAAAAGGATAAAGGAGAATCCAAATAACCAATTTAAGGCTAAATAGAGAGATGAAATGGTCCTATTGGTATATGTATTGCTACTATATTGGAAAATCACCAACTTTAAATTATTTATATGAGATTATACTTCGTAGATTACTCAGCTTATTGCTTTCTGATGTAACTTCATTTGACCTATTTCTCTCCATATTGAGCTTACTTTGGGTTCTTGGTTCTCGGTTGTGGGTTCTCGATCGTGGATAACACAATAATCACTAAGGTTTTATCGAAGAATATTTTGATTATTAATGTTATTTCATATTTTATCGTATTAAATTAGGCAAGAGTATATATTAGATAATTAATCAAATTAGTTATTGTAACTTCTAGTCTTGCTCACCAAGTTACCTCATTAGTCTAGCTTCTAATTTTCGTCACCAAGTTATAAGACCTATAAATAGGTTATTTTATTGCATTTTCAACATATCAACAATTTACAATGTAGTCTTTATAAGTATTTCTCTTCTAGAACCACAGTTGGTGGTGGTTTCAACCATCTTCAACCTTTTCATATTTTCTCTTCATATTTTATGTTTTATATATTTTTCACATAGTATCAAAGCCACCATCCTGTTGCCCTATGTCATTGTTATCCCATTGTATAGCACTTCTTCTAATCTTGGATGGGAGATCACTTGTAAGAATGACATAATTCTAATTCATGCTCCACAAACTAACTAGTCAATGAGAAGAGTAGTTTAAGAACTTATATGATAAATTTCGACTCTTCGTTTCTGGTTGTAGATGACATAAGAATTATTGAAATTCCATCTAAAAAGTCAAAAGAGTGACTCAAAACCATGTGTGAACTTGAAACTTGAAATATTCTAATGTAAGAAGAATGTATAGTTGAATAACTCCCAATTTAACCTTATAAAATAAACTTTTGCAATGTTCACAAAAGTTATCTTATAGAATAATCGTATAGTACGTAGTTTGTGATTGAGATCATTCTTTTCAATCTTGAGGATACTTCTACTCGTTTCTTAAAATTTTTGTCATGTTTATGTGTTCTCATTTATTTGAAATTCTTTTTATTTACCTCCCCCTGTGTGTGGAGTTAGCGAAATCAATAGCTACTTAATGAGAGAGATATTTTAGTTCTTGAGTTTTGAGCAAATTCTCAAATAGGTCCCTCAATTATAAAAAAAAATACCCTCTTTAGTCATTCAAGTTAATAAACAATTATCAAACTAATAGCCAATCATTTGACTTGTTAGAAAACTTCAAAATACCTTTGAGTAACTTGTATATATATTTGGTTCCGTATTTTCTGTTGAAAAATATTTTCTTGAAAAATGAGTTCTTGATTTTCCAGTGTTTGGTAGCATAAAAAAATAAGTCAACTATAGAATATTTTTTGGTTAACAAAAAACTTCAATTGTAAATGAAGGAAGCTACTTTTCGATGGCTAAGAAGATGAAAACATTTTTTGCACAGTAAGTTAGTAACTCCCTCTTTTTTTTCTTCCACTAGGCCTACTTTCCCCCATATCCACCCTCAACCCCTCCTCCCATCTCTAATATTTTTTAAAAAATAAAAGAATAAAAATAAAAAAATTAATTTTTTCAACACTCTTAAAAAAAATCATTTAAAGAGTAATTGAAATATTGTTTTTATTTTAAATTTTTATTTTTCATAGGGGTAGGGATAGGCATGGGGCGGGGGTAGCGTGGGGTTGGGGTTGGGGTTGGGGCTTGGGGGAGGCCTAGTGGAAGAAAAAGAGAGGAAGTTACTGTGCAAAAATTCTTTTCATCTTCTTGACTATTTAAAACATTTTTATTCATTTATAACTAAGGTATTTTTTTAATCAAAAAATATGTTTTAGTTGACTTATTTTGTGGTGCTACCAGACACCAGACCAAATATATATAAAAGTTGTTCAATGATATTTTGGGGTTTTCTAACAAACAAATGGTTGACTATTAATTTTGATAATTGTTTATTAACTTGAGGGACTAAAAGGGATACTATTTATAATTGAGGGACCTATTTAAAAATTTGTTCAAAACTCAAGGACAAAAATATTTTCTCCCCTACTTAATTTTATTTGACTAATGGACAAATTACTTATAATATTCCAAAAATACCTTATTTATATTATAACAAAATTAAATAATTTCCAAACAGTTATTAATCCTTATAACCTCTATTGTCAATTAGATTTAGCTAACATCTTAATTTGAAACTTCTATTAAACTTTATCTCACTTTTGACAATAAGCGATATGACAAGATAACAAGCCAAATTTTTAGTGTATAGTGCTAATTACTCTCCCAAACTCTTATGTTTCTATAATTAGATCCCTGAGTTCCTGCCTTGCTACAAAAATTAATAAATGTTAAAAAGCAAGAGGTGTAGTTTAGATTTTTTTTTTTAGCTCAGAAGTATTTTAGAGTCGTTCGGCTATAAGTTTATTTTTAAGTGCGTATAAGTAACTGGTGCTTATAGAAGTTGCTTATAAACAAGCAAATATGTGTTTGGATAATAATGTGCTTAAAAGTTACAAATATGTTTGGTAATAAGTACTCATAAATAGCAAAGGAAGTTTAAAATAATTAAAAAGAACATATTATAAATTAATGTGATAAAACTATTTGCTTTCTATTTTTAAGGGTAAATATGTTTTTTGGTGAGTTTGGCCAACAGCTTATAAGTAGCCAAAAAATAAGCTACTCGTTGTTGCTTTTTTCCCCTTTTAATCAGCTTATAAACTGATAAAATTGCTTATAAGCTAATTTACCAAAACATGTAAGAGGTTGTTTGGGTTTGCTTATTTTAGGTGCTTGAGCACTGTTGCTCATAAACAAACCCAAACGCCTTTTAAATATAAGTATTTTTGGCTTATAAGCTGGTTTCTAAAGGAGATTTTTTTTAACCCAATTTTTTATAATCCATGCAAAATTGACCCATTTTTGGATGAATTTTCAATTATAACCCATTCTCGCTTCCACAATGCGCCGGACGCACTTTGAGAAGGAGGTCCTCGTTCTTGGAATGTGGCTGCGCTCTTGGAATGCACCCAGCTTTCCTAGAGCGACTAGGGTTTTTCCCAATTTTTGTAGAGATTCCTTAGCTGAAGTGATGTTCAGGCAGGGAATTTATTCTCCTAGTGCACTTTAGGAGCCCAGGACGCATTCTAAGAATGAGTTTTTAACGAATTGAATATATTCCCTGCCATCTATCATGCTCGAGGCATTTCACATCACGCGAAATTCAGAAATCTCACTCTTAGAATGCGTTTTCTACCTATATAAACCCCAACTCCTTTCTCCGCCGGTTCATTCAACACTTAACACATCCCACAGCCTCTCATTCTAAGTTTCTACCAAATTCCTTCCATTTTTTTCATTACTAAAGCACGTAAAAGAATGAATTTAAGCGAAGTTATTGTTCTTTTATGCTACGGCGGTCAAAGAATTATGACCGATTACGGTCTCAACTATAGGAATCCAAATATATCACGAAAAATCAAAATTCTTTCCCGTACAACTTAGGATCAATTTGTTTCTCGTGTAATTAAGACGCTCGGTTTATGTCCAACCATTGATAGAGTTAAGTTGTGCTGTCATGACCTTAGATGGGACGTTACACTGCAGCAAATTTATTATTACTCCAGTGCGATAATTGATGATGAAGATATGTTGGACGTGTACAGCACTGCTTGCTATGATTAGAACTGTTGTGTTGTGCACGTAATAGTAGATGTACAAAGTGACGATATCTATGTGCCGCAACCAATATCTGACGTCCCGTTAGAGTTTAACATGCTGGACAGAATTCTACACAACAAGCAAGTACGAGGCACCCAACCGCCCAGTATGGGACCTTGATTGGATGGATTTGGCCAAACAAATAGTGTTCCTACAAAAAATGGATGCGATAAGGGTTATTTAACAGAACGAGATAAAGATACAAAAGGAATACAAAGTCTTGAAGTCAAGTAGGACATTATGGAAGGCATGTTGCAGGGAAATGCACGGTGAAACAATAGCATTGCCATTGGTTTGTACGTGTTATAAAGAAAGCAACGAATAAGCAGTAAGAGATCATGCAATACATATATTTGTGTGGTTCAAATATCTGCACTCGGCCATAGAAATCTGACTTCGGATTTGGTTAGATATTTGGTGAGGCATTTCGTAGCTAAGAAGGCTAATAACAAGGGTGGCCTTTTCTAAGCTCACATAAAGGAAAAGCTTAATGCGGATATCAGTTATGGGAAGGCTTGGAATAGCTTGAATAAAGCAACTGAACTAGTTTATGGCAACTGGGATATATCATACCAAATGCTTCCATAATTCCTTGGTGCTGTGATGGCCAAGAATCCAGGTAACATTGTAAGATACATGTTCGACGAGGGTTCAACGTAGACTGAAAATTTTTTTGACATAGTGTATTAGGCGTTTGGTCCATGCATTATGCCGTGAAGGCATTGTAAAACGGTGGTTTCGATTGATGGCACATATTTGTGGGAAAAATACAAGGGTCATCTCTTTGTTGTATTGACCACTGATGCCAATTGTTGAGTATTACTGTTGGCATTTGTAGTTATGGATGTAGAGACGACAACACTTGGTCATGGTTCTTACAATAGTTACATGAGAATTTTTTTCACTAATATGCCCTAGGTATGCATTATATCAAATAGGCATGCAGACATCGCCTCTGCAATCGAACGGGTTACATGTGACGGCCAACTTGAAATAAAACATCGCATTCACTTGAGACATCTCAAAATTGTTGTGATGAAGAGATAGGGGAATCAGTTCACTAAAGACATGTGTTACATAGCTAGCCGAGAATGTCAAGCACGCAAACACAAAGTTGCAATGAACATGATCCTTACTATCGACTCTAGTCAAAATGGTGTTGGCAGATGGGTACACAAGTTTTTATTTCGATATCCCTGCTGAGACATGGACCATGAGCGCTGATGGAGGCTACAGATGGGGTGTGATGACACAAGTAAAGAAGAGTTATTATGTGTCTAATAATGCCGTAATTAAAATTTTTAATAAATAATAAATAAGTTTACTATACCTCGCCAGGCTTTAACTGGTCAATCACATCCCAATATTCAACTTGCCCTGATTTACCTGATGCTTCCGTCATTTCTTTTTTCATGTAAAAAATGGCCCATTGTGGAACACTAGGTAGCTGAAACAAAGGCTCAAGCTCATACCACTATCGCTCTAGTTGGTCTCGAGTCACCTGTAGGAGCTGAGACCTAAAAGTTGTGAATCTATCCCATGCGAAAAACTGCAAGTAAGACAGACTTATTATAATAAAGTTAACATTTAGAAAATTTAAAGAATAAATAGATGATGAATAAATTTAATACTTGGACCAGTGTCACGACTTCGCATACACTTTTACATCCACGGAAGGAGCCGCGATTAAGCTGTTGATACAAATATACTAGTACAACCGCGGCCCAATTTTTTGGCCGATTTGGTCAAAGTTCTATAAACGGATCAAACCAAGCCAAATTTCTCTCATTAGTACTCGTGTTGGAAAATAGGTGGCAATTTATCATCGAAAAGATCCGCAGACGTATCCGCTGCTGAGCTTGCTAGAGAGTGGGGTTCTCCAGAGTACCATGGTGATTAAACTTGTCCCGCAGCTAACGAAATTGATTGTGTTCCTAATGATGTCAATACGACCAGTACCCTTATTCGCATCAATCCCCATATAATCATGAATAAGTTCAACCCACTCCTACCTTGGGCGTACAATCATCTCAAGCTCCGGCATAGCTGTATTGGTCACAGGTATAACCCAATAGACGGCCACATCCTGTAGGGTGATAGCGGCCTTGCTTACTGGCAAATGAAATGTGTATGTCTTCGGTAGTCACCTATCAATTATAGCAGTAATAAGGCTGCGGTTAAGTTGATGGTAGCGGGATTTATAACAACTATAGAATCTCGTCCCCACTAACTGTTGTTATACCAATAGGTGTCCTAGGTTCTTAAATAAATCTCGGTTAGACCTATAACTTCTAATGCTATCCAAGTAATGTGGACCCTACAAATATTGAACCTAATGGTCTATGTAATGGCATAATAATGTCACATCTACTGGACTCGGTTGACTATCCATAACGAATCATAAGATAAAAAACTCAACTATTACTAGTAGTTGTAAAATTAGTAGTACTAGTAATAACAAAAACAAAATAATAATAATAATAATAATAATAATAATAATAATAATAATAATAATAATAATAATAATAATAATAATAATAATAATAATAATAATAATAATAATCATCATCATCATCATCATCATCATCATCATCATCATCAATAATAATAATAATAACAATAATGCTAAAATAATAAACTAACTAACTTAACTCTTTTAAATTCCTAAATCCCAAATTTTCGACAATTAACTAACTTAACTTTCTTATAAAATTTAAATCCCTAAATTATTAAATTACTAACTTCTTAAATTATTAATTTCCTATGTTATTAAATTATAAAATTAAAAAGTTACTAAATTATTAAATTAAAAAATTGTTAAATTACTAAATTTCTTAATATCCTACCTTTCAACAACTAAACTATCTTAAACTAACAAAAATTAATTTACAAAGCAACAAATCAACATCATCACTCAAAGTAAAATTACCTTTAACTACCAAACAAAATTAAACAAACTAACAACAAATTATATAACTTAAAATATAAAATGTAATTATAAAACATAACATAAAATAAATAACTTACAAAATAGAGGCTAAATCCTTGGAAGCGAGGCCGCTCAATTAGAGAATCTCAAGTTGGGGTGGGGGAAAATTTTTTGAAAACAAAATGTGGAATGGGAGAGGAAAGTTTGGGTGCTAATTTATGGAACGCAGTTGCGTTTCCAAAGCACGGACCGCATTCCTGATATGCACAGCATTTGCAGCCGGGTTTCTAGAGTGCAGCTTGCGTTTTTGGAGTGTGGCCCGCGTTTTCAATGCGCGGGAGTTTTAAATTTTGAATTTTTTTGAATTATATTGGTCTGACGCATTTTGGAAGTGCATCCCGCTTTGTGGTACAACGCATAGCGCATTCTGGAAGCGAAAACATGTCATTTTTTAAATTCTATCGACAAATAGGCCAGTTTTGCACAGAATGTCTAAAATTGAATTAAAAAAAAAAAAGTTTCCAAACACCCTCTTGACAAAACTAAAATGGAACTCGACAAATAACTGCATCCGTAGAGTATTCGTGCTTGATATGTTAGAATTGCTCGCGCAGAAACCGGACCAACATGCTTGAATTAGGAAGGCTAGATTTTCAACCTCTCCGTATTATAGGCCGTTTAGGTCTCGATATTACTTGCGTTTTTAATCTGTATGCATGTATTTGTCGACAAACTAGATTTCTCATGTGGGTTGTCATTTTCAGCAAAAGTACATTTCTCACAAAGAAATAACCCCAGGGAGATTATCCAGCCAACTTGCAACACAAATAGTTGCATAGGCTCAGTTTTGACATTATTCCTCTTTTTTTTTTTTGGCGGAGCTATTGTTCCTATTTAATGATTTAATGTTACTGTTTTAAAAAGCGATGAATTCAAATATACGGTTAAGAAAGTTAAAAATAGAAACTTTGTAGTGATAATATAGTCAAGAGGTATTTGCCGCAGCCAAGAGAGTCTAGATTTTTTTTTCTTTTTGGGTTTTGAAATGGTATATTTTGAGTACAGAATATTTATTTTGTGAACAAAAATATTAAAATAGCATTTAGTTTGGTAGAATGAATTTAGATAAGAACAGGAGAAGACAGGGAATATAGAATGAGATTTGGAATGGAACTGGACTTTCTAATAAGTATGCCATAATTAGTGTATTTTAAAATGACAATAAGAAGTGGATGTATTAATTTCAAACCATATTTGACAATTACTATATTAGTACATTATTGAGAATAATTTATATAAGATGACAAGGTCACTCTCGTATTATTATATGCGTGTTATTATAGTAGTAGTAGTAGTAAAGATATATATAATACTACTACTACTAATAGTGATGATGATGATGACGACAATGATAATGATAGTAATAGTAATGAGATAAATTGTACAAAAAGTTACTAAAATAGTAGTAATATTAATAATATTATAGAGTATACTTATACTAATAATCTTAATTCAAAAATATTAACAATAATAATGATAAAATATTTCTTTTACCTCCTAAGTAGTACCCCTACCCAACATATTGCCCCTCTAGGATTCAATCTTGGTCATCACTCTTAGATAAAGTAGTTTCAATCACTTAAACCTTAATTTTTAATAATATAATAATAAATAATACATATAAATGTGTATATACTATATTATGAACACAAAAAGTCATCAGATGAAGATTAATGAAATTACTATTTCATATATATCAGTCAAGATAATGTCACATTTAACACATTATCTACACTTAATTAAATAATGTTAAGATTTTGATGATAGACATATGTGCTCTTAAACCCAAATTTAATTAGAAAAATTTGATCAATACAAGATAATTTGACAATTTTTACTATTTCTACTTTTGTTTATTTTTATTTTTAATTATTTATTATTTATATTTATATAATTTTAATTATTCTTATGTATTAATTTTTGTATTAGTGCGAATGAGGTTCCCTAATTCGTTGCAGCATACCATCATGAAAATTAGAATAAAAACAAATGTCATTGCATTTTCAACCTATTGCTTCATATATATCAATGCTAAAGGTAAATATGATATATAAGTGACCATATCAATTTTGATGACTTTGATAGTTAATGGAGTTAAGTGGTTATTAATATGTGTTAGAGGGCAAAGTGTCACTAAATCCATACAAAGAAGGAATTAATTGGAAAATTCTCTATTTATTTTGTACATCTAATGTGTAAATATTGTATTATTATCCCTTTAAATAATGGTGAAGATTGAGTAATTTAATTTGAACGCATCCTTCTTTCTTTTAAATTTAAAAAGACTAAAATTTGTTGTTTAACCATGAAGTGAAGATGTGTAGGATTATTTTTGTCTATTGGTGAAAGATAAATAAAAGTCATGTAAAAGTAAAAGAATAAATGTCATGTCTGAGTTAAAAAATGCTGCGCTAAATTTAATAGTAACATCATTGGTTAACCAAGTGTAATGTATGTTTCCTTATATATATAAGTTTGAGAACTTCCATTAAAATTTATAAAATTTTAATCCTAATTTTATATTAAAGCAACGGAGACTCGGAGAGCTTAAAGTCATGTGTATCTTTCAAAGAAGAAAAAATGTTTCCTCATTTGCAATTTGCAAGAAAAGAGGAAGAGAAACGAAGGATATTATTTTTATGATTTTTTTTATTTTGGTTTGGGAAATTAAAGTAAGAAAATAAAAGAATAATATTAATGTAGAGTGCGGTTAATTAAAAACCATTTTCGTATAATCATATTTATTTATATCAAGTGATGAATTGAGCTTGATCTTCTGGGATGAGCGGTTGATTTTTCCTTTTTCCCCTAAGGGAAAAAAAATGCTTTCCGTTTCCTTCTGTAAAATCTCAAACTGGGTAATAGCAAAATCCTTTCTCTTAAAGGTGAAAATGCGTATCTTTTAGTGTATGCATAAAAAGATGTTTCATACATGTTTTATCTCAATAAAGAAATTAATGAGGTGAAAATGCGTCATGAAACTTTGCTCATTGTTTCAGTGAAAGGAACTTTATTGATGGGTTTAAGGGATTATTTTTTTTAAGGGTGAGGTTTTGGATTTAATCTTGTAAAGTAGGGTTTATCAAAAAAATAACTTTAAAAAAAGAACAATATTCATATTGATACGCTATCTGCTGCTTTTGTTGAAAAAGATTGCTTCAGGATATTGCCTCTCGGTCCCCTCACTCTCTCTCTTACGTAAGCTTTTTGTTTTTTTTTTTTTTTTCTGTCTATTATTTCGTCTTCTTTAAAGGCACCACTTTCTTTCCAAGGCTTACAAATATATATAGATATACATACATACATATCCATTTATATAGAATAAAGAAACAGATTATGCAGAGCTTCGGGGCTGCACCGCCGGCCTTTGCTCTCACTAACTCAGATATGTACTGCCACTCGCCATTTTACCTCAGGTACACTACATGCATATCTCAACCTGTCTTTTTGACTGTGGCTGTGTGTGCATGTATATATCTTTGATAGTTGCAAATGCATATGCGTCTGTGTGTTTATTGTTTATATTTTCTGCTCGTGGATGTGTGATATTTGTGGGTTGTCTTATGTATGGTGTAGGAGTGATGAAGGGAGTATAAATGGAACACGTCTTGTGAATCTTGGGGAGCTTGAAGAGTCAACTGATGTTCATCAAGAGGATGCTCTTCATATAGGAAGAAGTATGTCCATGTTTGAAGTTTCTTTTTCTCTTCTGAGTAAATTGAATATTATCCTCATATTCTAACATATGTATATCATAACTTATAATATCAAAATTAGTTAATTGTTTTTGTACTCTAACTTATGTACACATTATTTTATGATATTAAAACTAGCTAATTACCATTTAAAAGTTCTAAATGTGTGCAAAATACACTTTTAGTTTTTAAAAGTGTATAAAATGCCTCTGAAATATACGACAACTGGGGTATTTTACACGCTTTTAAAAATTTCAAGAAATAATTAGTTAATTTTGATACTATAAAATTATAGTACATGAGTAATTAATTAATTTTAATATTTCAGAAATATGGTATAAAAAATTCAAAATACAGGGGAACATACAATTTACTCTTTTTTTTTTCTTAAAAATTAATAGTATTTTTCCTTATTTACATACCCAAATATTAATAACTCATACTCAATATCCGTACATCTTATATGAGGCTGTTAGTACTGGGATCAGCAGAGGCGGTTGGAAAATATAGGTCTTGGGATCAGCAGAGGCGGGCTCATTAGTGATGTTAGAGGAAAATGCGGCAACACAAATGGTGGGTGTTGGAAATCGTGGGGCTTCCGGAAAAGGAGAGTTTGAGAAATGGGGTGATTCTGGGGTGGCGGCAGACCACAGCCACCAGGCTGACATTTCAACTGATATGGAGAGTACTGAGGACAGAAACCAGGTTTTGTTTTGAATTTTTTTATTTATACCCTTCTTTTTTCAAATTTTGGTTAAAAATATCATAGTTTAAAAAGTATTTTCAAAATTATCTTTTTTGAAGATTGAAATGCTTTTCAGCATTTCAAATATTAATATTTGAATTTTAAATTTATTGCAACAAGAATGCCTTAAAAGTTGTGTTCGGTATTCACCGAGTTGGTGATTTATTTACCGAAACTGATAAAAAAACCAGAAGCCGCTAAACTCTTAGCTTGCAAGGAATCTCTCTTTATCTCTACCACTGTCCGTCTGTTTCTGTCTATATCCATAGAATCAATAACTCTTTAGATTCTCCATTCTCTCTGCGATCTTTCTCTTCCTTTAATTCTCATTCTCGCTCTTGCACCATTTTTTCTTACGTATAGCAGTAGTAGCTTGCCTGGGTCCCATGATCTTACTTGCTTCTTGACCATCATCATAATATCTTATAGCAATGCAGAATCAGCCGGGGATGTTTGACAAGCACCCCAATGGCGCCTATCGTTTTTCCACTCTTGTTTTTTCATTTAATTTTTACACATTTCTAGATGTTACTTCTTAAGTATATATATATACATATATATATATATGTATATATATATATTGAAGCTGGAGCTATAATGAAGATTAATGGTAGGAGTTGTGAGATATTAGTGGGGAAGCTACTATGTATTGTTCCTCTAATAATGCGTTTCTTTGTTGGACATGTAATGCTAAGGTTCACGAGGCCAACGTAGCTGCTTTCTTTACCCAAAAAAAAAAAAAAAAAACGTAGCTGCTTTTCACTTTCGTAAATGAATTAGCGGTTCAGCAAATGAAATTCCATTTCGGTATTTCAAGGGTAGTTTTGAAAATACCTTTCAAATTAGGGTATTTTGTAAAAATTTGAAAAAGAAGGGTAGAAATTAAAAAAAAACCTTTTGTTTTCTGTTACTACCCTCTTGTTTTCAAATTATTGCATGTAGTAATGCATAAACGTTTGTTGTTTCTCTTTTTGGGTAAAAATTTAGTCCATGTTTGTACCTTTCTCATTTTCTTTTACAACTTTGGGTTAATTCCTAGAGACATGTGATCCGTCAAATGTTATCGGGCTCTTTTGTGGTTTAAAGAGTCCGTTTGAATCTTCTATGGTCAATTAAAGGTGCATCTAATCCTCCTACAGTAAAAAATTTCATTATTTTTAACTATAATTATATTGTTAGTGTACAAATTAAACATTGTGAGAATTTTTCTAGATAAATTTTTGTTTGTTCAAATTTTACATGACATGAGAATTTTTGTTGGAAAGGAAATGGTAGTTTTGAACCAATAAAACTTAATTTGGACATAAAAAAAATTCTCACAACGGGAAATTTGAACCCGTGCAATGTAATTATGGTTAAAAATAGTGTATTTTCTAAGGGTAAGGGGTCGAATGTATTTTTAATGAGCAATAGAGAGATTATGAAATATTTTTTAACTTACAGAAGGATCTGATACACTTTTGATATACCATAGAAGGTTTCTAACAATTTATCCTACAAGTTTTCATGCTTTTTAGGAGGAGGACTCCTTATTAGTCCTTTGACTAGTGGTAATATATGGGTTATGAACCTTTCGGAATCGCTTTGTTCAGAATAAAGATTTTGTCTTATGGTAACATGGCTTTGTTCAGAATAAAGATTTTTGTCTTATGGTAACATTCTTTACGGTCTGTTTGAATTGACTTTTTTTTAAGAAAAATATATTTTTTTTCTTGAAAATGTTACATTATTTTTATAATAACTATTTGATTTGACTTTTAAAAAAATTAAAATTCTGAAAAAAAATTCAAATATAGTTTTTATTAGAAGCTAGACTTTTTCGCTTTAAAAAAAATTATTTTTCAAAAGCTGTTAAAAAATACTTTTAGAAAAAAACCAATCCAAACGGGTCCCTAGTCCCTTAATGAAAATTTCGTTATTGGATTAATCATATACTTCACACTTTTTAGTCATCGGCGTGACATTATTAAATGATGCAAGTCTCTTTTCCTAATGGATAAAAATGGATAGGAAAATGTCATAGTATATACGATTGTGCTTTTATTCTTGCTACTTTGTATCCGGAAATTGATTGTCATCATTCTACACTCTAGAGATTTATTTATGCAAACTATTAAGTTCAAAGAATTTCCTTTTCGTTTCGTTCGAAAATAAATTTCTCTTTTAAGTGTGTTTTCATACTCCTTTACGGTCTTCATCAACTAAGAGCTTGTTTTATTTTTCGTTTTGAAGAGTTAAACTGATTTTTAGAATTTAAAAGCTGGTTTAAAGAAAACAAGAGTGTTTGGTTTTATATTCTAAAAGTAAGTTTTGATTAAAAGTCAACAGAGTTTTAAGGCTAAATGTATTCTCCGTTTACCTTTTTGCCAATGGTGTTTTAATATATTTTTTGAACAAAAAATCCTCTTTAATTTTTCATTATGTCAATAGCCACTCCATTTTTTCCTATCCCTATTTTATTTAATTCGGCGTTCTTAGTTTCTTATTAAATTGCAATAATCAATGGTTTTATTTGCTAATATATTTTATTTTTGTTTTAATATTTTGAATTATAACTATAATTTTATAAGGAGTTTTTTTTCAAACAAATAGAAATATGAATAAAATAGTATATTATAGAAAGTAAATAATATTAATTCAAAATGTCCATTTCAGTAATTTATGCAATAATAATTATTTTTAAATATAAAACCAAACACCATGTCATTTGGTA
The DNA here is from genome assembly GCA_028554755.1 of Cordia subcordata. Lineage (NCBI taxonomy): Eukaryota > Viridiplantae > Streptophyta > Magnoliopsida > Boraginales > Cordiaceae > Cordia > Cordia subcordata. The sequence goes on from JAPTOF010000020.1 coordinate 7,763,617, forward strand.
AAAGTTTATTTTATATAAAAATAACCAAACACATTTTTATTTTCACCAAAAATCTATTTGACTAAAAGTTCCTTTTTAAAAGGCCTTTTCACAAAACTAAATTTCTTAACTGAACTTCAAACTCACTCTAAGTGGTTTGATTGGGATTTTATTGTTCTGTTGAAGTTCCGTGGAGTTCAGCCCAAAGCATTGGTAGTTCCAGATTCAATAGAGCAGTCCAAGCGAAATTTTGGAGACCATAAGGTTGTTCACGTTTTGGAACATATTTTCATTTGAAAAATTAATATATACTAGTTTTTGGCCTCGTTTGATGTAATATAATTTTGATATATCAAAGTGAGTGTCACATGACTTCATTTGATAAGTCATTTTTCCTTCAAAATGACATTAAGTCCATGCTTTTTCTATCAACCCCTTCTATCGATCTTATTTCCTAATTTGCTTATGTAAAGATGCTCAGTAAACAATCGATAATTGACTTTGTGGAAAGATGCTCACTAATAAGTGAATAGTCGACTTTATGTTAGGATAGTTAGGTGTCAATTTTATTGTTCTTATCTTTAGCTTTTAGATTCAAATAGAGATAAATCTTACAAAAGTAATTGTAATAATGCTAAAAAAAGTGTTCAATTACTCTAAATCTTTCATGAAAAATAATTAGTACAGGAAACTTACTAAAAATTAAATTTTACAACATATATATATATATCTATATATATATATCTATGTATGTATGTATGTATGTATGTATTTTATTTGGATTATAAAAATTGACCATCTGTATCCATCTATCTATCTATCTATCTATCTATCAGTATATCTATATATGCCTTTTTATTAATTCCATATATTTTCATTTCGTGAGATATTGTTTACTTTAAAAAGTCTATGCCTTTTTAATTTTTACTTTTTTAGTTTAAATATTTTATTCAATTAGTGCAAATTTCTCACTAAAAATATGATTGACATTGAAATCATTATCAAGAATTAAATCTTATCAAATATATTTATATTTTAACCTCATATAGATGGTGAAAATCTATATCATATATCTATCTATATATTATATAAAGTATAGCTCTATATTTATTATTTAAAGCCACATGTCTTAATTCTATCATTTTTTTAAATGAGTTACACTCTAATAAATGTATTATTCACCTTGAATTGCTTTTGTTTTCCTAAATCAGAAAATTTTGTTATTTACTTTTCTAATTTAAAAATTTTATTCATTTATTACACATTTCTTATAAAAATCATTAACATTAAAAACCTACCAAGAATTAAATTTTACATAATATGTTTATATTTTATCCAACATACAGTATAAAAATATAATTAGCCTTTCACAATAAATAAAATATTAAAAATTCTCAGTTTTCTTGTGCATTGTGGGATTTACACTCTAGTTAATAATAAATAAAGAAATTAAAAATCTATGCATCTACACTAGTTTTCAAATATAGTATCATGCTTTTTTGCTATTTTTCTTGCAGACACTTCGTAGACTGGCTCAGAATCGAGAAGCTGCACGGAAGAGCCGATTAAGGATGGAAGTAACGATTCTCCTCTTGACATTTAAGCCTATCCATTATTTTGTCTTTTGATGTGATTGAAGTCATTAAAGTTTGTTTTCTGTATGGAAGGTTTATTATTAACATCACTATTTAATTTCATGGCAGCTCCTATTTCGTTATTAGTCTTTGCATTTTAGTTGTATACGGTTTTTGTGAAAAAAAAAAAAAAAAATGGAGATGCTCCTATTCAATATACCTTTGTTCTTACAAAATTTTCCCCTTTTCATTCCCTGTGGATGTATGTATTGCTTTTTACATGCTTAAGTTGTCTGTGTGATTATTAGATGAAACTTGTGTCACTTCTCTCAAGTCTCTCAGTTAACGGACTCCCATCTTGTGCTAAAGCACAGCGAAAAATTAGGCAGCTCATCTTGCATTAGCGACTGTGAGCGTCTGCTCGGATACTTTTTTTTTTTGTTTTTGTTTTTACTTCGGGTGATTATAAGTACCCAAATAATAAGCACCGCCAAAGATGCTGTTAGCGACCAAGATTCTCAGGCATTTTGTATTGTGGTGGCTGTGAGACACAGATCACATACTGAATTTCTTATCTCTATTCATATGAAAATACTATGTGCCTACTTTATATGAGCAAATCTATTCAGCACCATAGGTATTGGCTCTGCCACCTTGTTTTGTGTGTAGCTAAATTATGAAAATCTTCTAGGCATTAACTCCTCTTGTTTGTTTGAGCGATGTAACAATCATACGAAGGTTTTCTGCCTTCTCTGCTCCTATGATCAGATGAGATATGTTTACATATGAAGAAAGGTTTGGATGATTCATAGGTTTTGATTTTGGATACGCATATGTTCAACAGCTGGAGAATAGTCGACTCAGGCTTACGAAACTAGAACGAGAGCTAAAGCGAGGCCGGGAGCAGGTCCTCTCTATGTCTCTCTTTACCTCTCCAAAAGAAGAAAAAGATATTGCAATAACCAGGCCGACAAATCCTTTATGTTAATGCTTTGGTGTGTATGTAAGTGCTTTTGATGTCAAACATGGCAGTTTACGTAAGCAATGACTATTTGGCTTTTGATTTGTGTGTTCTTGGAGAGAAGACAAAAGGGTTTATAGTTGTTTAGTGTTGATCTTGGACAGGTTTTTCTTGGCGCTGTAGTATACCGTCTGTTAGAAGAAGATAACAGCAATTTATAATTGCCTTCATTGAGAACACATTCTCACTTGTAAATAGCAGTTATCACAGTCAAATTGCCAGAAATTGTATGGCCATCTTGTCCCAAAGAAAGAAAAAAGGCCATGAATAGAGGAGTACAACATAGTTTGCTGGTGCAGTCTTAGTATAAATAGCGTTACTTTTCTTTTAACTTCTCATTTCCACCATTATTATTTCTTTGATGCAGGGAATATCAAGTGGAAATGGAGTTTCAGGGCAACAGACCCACTATGTGAGTGGTCAAGGTTGGTGGATACAATTATTTTTCTGAGTGGCTTAAGTTGATCAAATGTAACAAGTGATCCCTCTGAAGGCATACTTTTTTCCTCTCAACTGAACTCTAACATGCCACACCACATTTTCTATTGACTTTCCTGGGTAATGAAATAGATATAATTGAAGTCAAAGGACTTTGTAAAGTCCCTTTCTCTCCCATGTGCTGCTGGGGTTGTTGTGTGGAGTGGGGTTTGCAGGGTCTGAGGTTGCAAGAATGTGAATAGAAGCGTTTTAGAAAGAAAAGGAAGAAGTGGTGTCTAAAATATACTTTAAAGCAGTCTTCACTTGCTGATTGAGTTGTACATAATTTTACGAGTTGCGAAAAAATGCATCTTTGGGACCTCTCATCTTCAGCAAAATTTCTTGACTTGATAAGAGTATTTTACTTTGGGGGACTAGTCCTGATATAATTTTTCCAATACTAGTTGCTAATTTGTGGAATTTTCCCTGACAAATTTGTTTACTCTTGGGCCAAAATTTAGCATCAATCTGCAGTCGCGGTTTCTCTTAGCTTGTCCTTGCTTGTTTCAACTATTTTGAGCTAGTGGTTATTTCCAAATCTTGTGGCATATGATGACTTGTGTTGTCGTTGCATATACTGCTATTTAATTTGGCAATGGTTCTACAGTTCTGGAAGCTGGTTAAGTAGATTAGAGTTTAATTAATGATCAAATCAATTTCTTGAAATTATAAAAGGATTAATAGTTAATGATGGCATTTTGATAATGGTAATGCTTGCAGGGGCCTTAGCATTTGACTTGGATCATGCACACTGGCTCGATGAACATCAACGACTGGTCAATGATCTGAGATCAGCTGTAAATTCTCATTTAGGTGATAATGAGCTACAGCTTCTTGTTGATAGACTAATGTCACACTACGATGAAATATTTAGGCTAAAGAACCTAGGTGCAAAGTCAGATGTTTTTCACATGCTTTCAGGCATGTGGAAGACTCCCATAGAAAGGTGTTTCATGTGGTTAGGTGGATTTCGTTTCTCTGAGCTTCTCAAGGTGATTATTGTAAAGCTGAAGGATGCTGTTTGGATCTCGGGATTTTGATCATTGATCCTCTTATCCTCTGCTCTCTGTAATGGCAACATTTTTTTTTTTTTTTTGGAATTGCAGATACTAGGGGATCATCTTGAACCCTTGACAGACCAACAGCTGGTGGGCATATGTAACTTGCAGCATTCCTCCCAAGAAGCTGAGGATGCGTTGTCTCACGGAATGGAAGCTTTGCAACAATCAATTGTAGACATACTTTCCTCTAGCTGCCTTGGACCCGCAGGTTCTGGAAATGTTGCAGACTACATGGGGCAGATGGCAATAGCAATGGGGCAGCTAGCCATGCTGGAAAACTTTATTTATCAGGTAAATATAAACTTCACTAAGTTGACTAGGAGAATTACTAGCCCCCTTAAATACACATAACAATATCAATTGCTAATAGTATGTATGACTGTAAGATGTATCTTCTCAGGCCGACCTTTTGAGGCACCAAACTCTACATCAAATGTGTCAAATTTTGACAAATCGCCAAGCTGCTCGGGCATTTCTTGCCATAAATGACTTCATGTCAAGGCTCAGGGCTCTCAGCTCTTTATGGCTAGCACGACCTAACAACTGACTTTATACCTGTGCCGTATGACTCTTTCATTCTTGCCGGATGCCTCCAATTAGGTAGTCAAAGTGTGTGATTGTGAAGATGTACTGTTGTAGGATAATTCACTCCCTCCTGGTGCTGTTTATTGGGTAAAATCTTACAGCATCTGTTAGAAAACCTTTATACAGTTAATTAGTTCCTTGGCAGTCGCTAACAGCACATTTCTTGTACCAGGAGGGATTAGTTGCATTGATGACATAGATTTGGTGATGTTGTACAATATTAAGCGCACTCTTTAATTATTTATCAACCTTCTATGCTTATTAAATGCGATCCGATTGTGTACTGAGATCTGGATTTTCATTCTTTGTTCTCAGTCTTTGTCATCCTTCATAGAATAATTCTGGATATATATTACTGGATGAATTTGCAGCTGCACTCATGTATCTAGCTAGTAACATAACTTAGCCATGATGACACCGTCCAATTCGAAGCTTCTTTTCCAAATTGTGTGTATTGTTTCTGCTCTGCAATCATATTGTAAACTCTAATGATGATGAAAACAGATGGAGTACATGATACCATCAATGCAGACTCATCACCGAGGCAATGGATTTTTCAGACTCCAATTTGGATTGACAATGTTCTATATTCTTTTCAAGATCTTTTAACATGTGTGTTGATATAAGAGCCTTTTGACATGTTAATATTACGTGTAACTTTTATGAACATATGCATGAAAGATGCACTATGTCCGGTGAACAATGGAAAGAATCCTCTCCTATTTTTATCATCTCTAATATATTAAAGGAACAAATTAAATTGCCCACCTTAGATTTTTCATATAAATTGCATCTACAGACTGTTTGGAACAAATGAGTTCCGCAAAATTTTGTGGAATTCATTTGAAAATCTAATATTTTATGTTTGGTAGCACTTTATTAAAAAATGAAATTCATTTAGAATTTCAAGATTTGTAAATCCTGAATTTGCTCCAATTATGTTCAAATCCTAACCCAAAAAGTGGAATTTGCAATTCCACGAAAAACAAATCCATAAAAAATCTTATAAGACATAAATATCTCTTTTACAAATAATAGGACTAACTTAAAACTGTTTGACATATCCAAATAATAGAATTCATTTGTAAATCCAATTCCTTACAAGAACTTCCAAATACTATGTTAGATGAGTAATGGAAAAAAGAATCACAAATCGATATTCACTTGTGTTAATAGACTATTTCAGCATGCGTAATTCGAAAAAGGAAAAAAAAATTATTTGTTTCATATCAGCAGTGTCAATAACAGACCTAATTCCTTTTTTTTTTCATCTTTCAGGTCTTGAGAATCCTTTAATGACACTTTAAATCACTTATTTTGAATAAATCAACTCAAATTTATTTCATACTTTAAATCACTTCTTTTGATTCTCTCACAAATTACCATAATGAGTTTGACGTTGTACATGATTGGATAATCCAAAAGAAAAAAAGACAAAAGAAAACTATCATCACTGTTTATATTTCTACAGCTGGTTAGATTTGTGTAAAGTTTCACTTGTACATTTCCAGTAATCTCTTGACGGAAAACTCCCATTGCTGCCTTGACAGTAACTAATTCGGCAAGAATCGCTCTGCTGGGATAGGATCTACGGTATGCAGGATCATAATAAGGGAAAATTCTTCTATCAGTTAGATTGACATCTATCTAATTGAAAATTTTATAGGTCAAGATTAAAAATTCATAAGTTAAGTCCAAAAATTTGTAAGTCAAGAACAGAAATAATTTTTGTTCGAAAACTACAAAAATTCAGAGGTAAAAATTTTTGTTTTTACCCTACAAATTTTTTGTTTTAACCTATGAATTTTTGTTTGAAATAATAGTAAAATCAGTCTAAGTGATGGAGAAGTTTCCCCATATGAGATAACCAAGTGCAGCAATATTTATTGATGGAGAAATTTTAGGAAGCTAAAAATTAAAAAAAAAAACAGTGGAATCAAGATACACGCTTTATTACAGATGAAAAAGATACAAGTGGTACATGAAGCACTTGCAAGACAGGAAGAAGCCGAAATTACTGCAACACAATGAAGGACTTTGGTTAATCAAGTTTCATGAAATCACTGGCCCTAGAATTCCAAAAGTCAAGGGCATGCTTATTTGATCAAACGAAAAGTAATACCCCAAAAAGGCACACAGAAAGACAATTCAGATGGTACGAGAGCAACCAAAACAATTGCATGCAAATAAATTGATTGAGTTGAGAAACCTGTTCAGGGATCATTTCAGGAACTTCAAGTCAATTGTGCAATCAAATATCTGAAGGATAGATGGAAAGCTTAAACCCGCCACTGGTTTTAGAGTCTTGGCTTTCTCTTGGCATCTTTTTCTGCTGGATGTCCCTAGCTGAAGGAGCAGCTTTCGGGTTTGTACGATAGAGAGCCAGTACCTGGAAGCTAGCTACATCCGCCAAGGCAATTGGGACTGCTTCAAGCTTCTCACAGTGGTGAAGAAGAAGAGTTTTAAGACTCGGGAAGTGATGCTTGGAAGCTTTCCAAGTCACCAAATCTGTCCTCCCAACGTGCAAAAGTTTGAGAGAGAGGAAACCTCCATCTTTTGGTTCCCAAATATGTCCGTTGAATGCATTGTCTTTCAACTTGAGCACCTCGAGCTTTTCCAGATTTCCCAGTATCTGCATCTGCTCCCAGCCAAGCGCAGTGTCTGATAAAGTCAGCTTCTTGAGCTTTGCTGGGAACTTGTATGCTGGAGGAAGGCTATGAATTTTGCCTTCATAGGGTGAGTGAGCCGCGACATCGTTCAATAGCTTCAAATTTGTAAGCCATTGTAGTTTCCCAACATTGTCAAACAAATTGCCGAAAAGTAGTACCAAATTTCCCCGGACTCCCAATTTCTTGATATTAGGAGTCCTTGAGAAGACCTGTTCAGTGCAACTCTCAGGTGATATCATGGAGAGGCTTTGCACGTTTTCTCTTCCTTTTGATGCGTGAGACGATGGAGGACGGGGCAACGAAGCAGATGCGTTTGTGTGTAGATGTCTCAGCTGATACATCTTCCAAAACTCTTCTTTCAGGTCAAGGGTACGTTGTGTTGTTATAAATATTAGAGTTTGCAGGTTCCATAATTTGGAGATGCTAGGTGGTATGGCCTTAATATTGCAAGAGAGAGCAATGTACCTCAGAAGAGCCAGCAGAAGTACGTCATTGGGAAAGATTTCAAAAGTCATGCGTCTAATGTCCAACACCCTCAGCAATTCGAAGCCTCGAGGGATAGTCGATATGAGTTCTCGGGGCAATATTATGTCATCTGGGGCAAAACAGAGGATAGAATGGACATGTTCACCAGTGGCTTTTCTAGAATCTAGAGAGATATTCTAAGACACTGGAATGTATACAAACACGGCGATACTTGCTCGTAATTACTTGATCAGATTTTTTATCTCTTCATACAAGTTCTGCTTTCCAGCTTCAATCTTGCAAAAATCGTATAACATGTCGTGAACACGACAAGTTTTGATTTGACCATTAGATCTCCTCTTCACTGCCATCAACAAGTTTCTGCTCACAAGGTCCTCCACACAAGCTTCCGCAATATCTTCCGAGCTTAGTTCCCGATTTTGTTCTATGAACCCTTCTGCAATCCAGAGGCGGATCAATTTCCAGACAGGGATCTCGTGGTCTTCAGGGAAGACTCCTAAGTAGAGAAAGCACGATTTCAAGTGATATGGCAAATGATTGTAACTCCATGCTATTACGTCCATAAACCTTTCCTGATCCGTAACGATGAATGAGTCAACATTCTCTGCCACTTTCTCCCGCCAGCCAGTAAAGTTGCGATTATTCAAGAGAATACCAGCAATCACCACAATTGCAAGTGGTAGTCCATTACATTCCGTTGCTATGTGTACTCCAAGCCTCTGTAGGTCACCTGCAGGACACTTCTCCTTACCAAACACCTTCTTTTCTAATAACTCCAACTCTCTTCCGTAGTTAGAAATTTCAAGTCGTGAGGGTCCTTGGTCCGATTGCAATGGCGGGCGACCTGAGAATTCCGGCTAGTTATCAAGATTCTACTACCCTTTTTGTTGTTTGGAAAAGCAATTTTGAGTTCTTCCCATGCCCCGATTGTCCACACATCGTCCATGACGATCAGGTATTTACCTTTGTCCAATTGTTTGCGTAGTTCTTCAGCTATGGCTTCGTCTGGCTTGCTGCTAGTGTTATCTATTGGCTGCGCCGTCAATATACTCAAGATCTGGAGGAAAATTTCCCTTCTGCTGAATTTTTGAGAAATAAACCCATGCGCGAGTGAAGAATTCATATTCAATTGCTGGATCACTATAGGTCTTCTTAGCTAATGTTGTCTTTCCAAGACCTGGCATTCCAATGATTGTGGTGACGTCCAGATCCGCGTCTCCTTCAGTAAGACGTTTTATTACTGTTTTTGCCTCCTCGTCAAATCCCACCACATCGTCTTCCTCCACGACAGGTGCCTGTTAACAAGTAGCATACCAAAGTGAGAATCACACAATGATACGTAAACAAACAATTTGCCATAGAAATGAATAAATAATCGGCTCTCAAGAATCTAAAAAAGAATATTTCTTTCTATTATTAGATGCACATTGATTGCGATAATCCTTTATGGGTTATTAGCAACGGTTCCAAATTTGATCTTGTTTGTTGATATGTGTTTTGTGTTTTTTTCTTCCTGTTAATTTTCATAATCTTCAGAATAACGTACTTAATTGTACTTTTCAAACTATGTAAAAGCCTGGCATAGAACTACTAACACGTCTTAAATCAATTGAAATCAACAATAAATAGAGAATATTTATATAATTAAAATGAAATGAAGCCAAAACGATATTGTATATTCACTTGAACAAAACTATGATTATAACAAGATATTTTGAGTTACCGTATTTTCCTACCCATTCCTTATAAAATTTTGTCAAATATCATCTTTTCTAGGTTTTTATATTTATAAGTCTTAAGATTTTTAATAAATATGTAGAACTAAATGTAAATATTTTTTAGTGATCCATTGTCACAATGGAAAACATCATATTTGACAAATATCATCTTTTCTAAGGACATGAAAAGAGTGTAAAAAGAGTGCAAATTGCGTTTTCATCACCTAGAGTAAATCAATATTTAATTTACACTCCTCATAACTATTCTTTTTATTCGGAAAGCTTTATCACCAACAAATGCACCTAGTTGGAGATGAGGGAGTAGCTCAATTGATTGAAATTACTCCTCCAAGAAGTGAGGTTTTAGGTTCAAATCTTATGGCAGTTTTCAAAAAAGAAAATGCACCTAGTTGTATAGTAAGGGAGAATTTCGTATTCTTAGTGTTAGTTCGCCTCTCAATTAAAAGTTACTATATTTCAGAAGTCCTTTCTGAAATGGAATTTTTGCCAAATAGACTTCTAGTCTAAATGAAAACACATTTGGTTGCTTTTACGTAAGATGAATTTTTACCAAGCAATATGTTATTTAGTTTTATATTTGAAAAATTTGTTGATTGTCTAAATTATTAAAAAGAATATCTTGAAACTTATAACGTAAACTATTGTATGCTTTCCTTGGTTTGACTTTATTTTAATCATATTTCAATAATTGAAAATTTTTATAGAAATTATAATTGTATTTTTTAAGATAAAAATTTCTGTTTATGGAATTCAAAGTTAATAAACTATGACTAAATTATTAATTAAATCTTCTACTTTGAGTTAAGTTGTTGTTTTCACAATTTTTTTTATTGTCTTTTAAATAATGAGATTAAATTTTTAGTAACAATTAAAAAAACTATTTGAATACTATTATTTTTAATTTTTATTAAATTTAGAAACTACTAATTCTTAATTATTTAATCATTTTATCTTTAAACGAATTGTAATTTTGAAAATAATAAGAATATTGATGTTCAAGAGATCTTTAAAAGCTCCATCCCACAAATTGCTAAACGCTAAGTAAAAAATTTTTAATTTTCCCAATTAAGCCAAAATTCAACTGATCCTAGGCTGAAAACTAAAATTTAAAATATAAACCAAACACCCTTCTTTTTTTTTTTTTTTTTTTGAGATGGTGTTCTAGACATTAGAAATCAATTTAACTCTTCAAAATGAAAAATCAAACTGGCCCTTAGTCCACATCTAATACAAAGGAATAATTCTTAATAACTTATTTTGAGACATTTATCTTATTTAGTAACTTATATGAAAAGGTATTGTTTATTATCATCTTATCATAAGTTACTTATAAGACACTTTTAATAGATGTTTTATTTGTAGTTACAAAAAATAAGTTGAGCTTAGGGTCCTTATATCTCATAAGTTATAGTTGATACATCTTAGAAATTTTGAAAATATATACTACTTGTGCTTTCAACAATATCTTCAATTAAAAGTTTAGAAATAAAAAAATAAAATATAGAATTTAAAGATTAAAAATTAAAAAAATTAAATTTGAAATGATTAAAACTTATAATTTAAAATTAAGAAAATTAAAAAATAAAAATTAAATGATTATTGAAAAATTATAAATGTAAAAGCATTAGAAATTAGAAAATTAATTAATATTTTATATTTTATTTTATTATTTAATTATAAATTGTAATATTATGACTTAGAATTAAGGGAATTATTATCAAATTAACTTATGACAGTTGCTCAAGTCAACAATAATTACAAACCGAACAACTTTTATATATTAGACACTTAAGATACTTATCAGATTTTAAATTTAAGATAAATCTACACCATTCAGGCCCTTAGTCTACCGCAAATTGTACCTTGTACCTGCATACATGTATCGGTTCATATTAAAAAAAATGAGTAAACTGCATGTTAACTCTATGATTTGCATAAGCAGCTCCTCATTGTTTAAAACATACTATAGTACCCCATGTACTTTCCAAAAGTGATACATAATCCTTAACCTTAACTTTTTCTGTTTAAATCAATGGAGTAGGGCATTATATTACATTCTCCCTTCTTGCATATATGGAATGTCAAATGTTAGAAGTTGCTATAATTTTTTACTAAAATATCCTCATTTAGACTTATAGCATAATTTGTCCATCTTCACTTTATAAAATAAAAAAATAAAAAAATTAAAAATTAAAAAGTTAGAAAAATAGAAAAATAAAAATAAAAATAAAAATATTTAAAATTTAAAAATTTAAATTTTAAAAATCTATACACTTAAAAAAATAAAAAAATTTAGATTTAAAATTAGATATTCAAAATTAAAAAATACAAAGTAGAAATTATAAAAATTTAAAAAATCAAAATTAAAATATTAAAATATAAAATAAAAAGTAATTATTTGAGATTTTCAATTTTCCTAATATTTTTACTTTTTTCATTTTTAAATTTTTTTATATTTTCGGTCAGAACTTAATGGAAAAGAAGCAGAAGTAGTAAAAAATAGTAAGGCTAATTTGGTCCTTTTAAAATCTTATTTAAAGTTGTTAACATATTAAAGATAATGAGAAGATTGTGCCACTTTTTAAAAATAACATGGGGTAATTTGGTATGTTTTAAACCATAAGGGTGTAATCAGCTAATTATATAAATTATAAGGGATAATGTGCATTTTACCTAAAAAAAAAAAACAATCACGACAATAGTAAAGCTTCGTTGTTCGGGAAGTTATACCATACACCTTAAAGACTATGCACCTACTAAACATTGTACACTTTCAGTGAATAAAGACTATAAAATTTATGAACAAATCATAAAAAAAATTATAAGCAAACAAGTCAATTAAACAGTTCATATTTTTTCTTTTTACTTTTTATTCATAATTTATTAGTTCACTACTTAACTTATATTTGTTCATTACTCTTGCACACACATATATACAAAAACATATTCAAGTATTAAAATTGTGAACAAACAGTATTAATATTCCAAACAAACAGCATTAACTATTAATATTGTGAACAAACGTAAGGGAGCACCATGGAAAAGGAGCAAAGTATAAATTGTGCGTTGTTCACTCACTTTAACCCACGATTTGGTCCACACATAATGTATATGCACACATATGTATAAGATATACATATATAGGTATACGTACATATATTCATATCGATACATATACACACTTGGTTGTCTGATATTCAAATAAGAAAAAAGGTGAATGTTTGACTACTTTTCTTTTGAGTTTGAAAGCAAAAACTATTAAGGAAAGCATATACACATATTTGTATACGTATGTATAGTCAACTTTTAGCCATACGAATGTATAATGCCAGTCATCTTCCTATTCATTTACCATCTTGCATCCCTGAAAAGCTATCCTAATTTTAAACTGTTTGTATGTTGTTTCCGCTATTAGGTACAGTTCGACAAACATGTTCATGGTCTTATATAAAATTTGATTTTGACTTAAAAAAAAAAGGAGCTTGATGTGTTAAAATATTAGAGAGGGGTTCTGAGGGATGCATAACTGAAAGAAGTCACACAGACCAAGCAAAGTGGTTGCAGATTAAAATCTTATATTCCATCAATTACGCACGTCTAACAAATATACTAAGTTAAAAATCTCTGAATGTTATTTTCTTAGTCCGTTGTGTGTCTCCTTTTGACGATTAGTGTAGATCATACCAAAGACGAGACAACTGCTATATTTGTTATATACTTATCTGAAATCTTAAATCTACAAACATATAAAGCTTATAACAAACAAGGTAAACATATTCTTTGACGAGACCTATGTAATTCACATAACATTGACATGCATTGTTACCTTTTTATCATTTGCGCCTCTGTCAGGTACCTCTTCAAGCCGCAGATCCTGGAAGCCAAATTGCTTTTGTTCATAAATCTGCTTCACATTTTTCCGGATGGATTCGATCTCTTTTGCTATATTCCGAATTGTTACCGAATGATCAATCGCTCGGATAGCTTTTCCCAAGGCATTTCTGGCCTTGAATTTGGCCTTTTCGACGACGAATTTGTCGATGGCATCTTCAGCTTTGTCGACCACACTTCTGATATTGGTCACCAACGGCTCTAGTACATTGTTGTTGTTGCGCTTTCCCGTGGAGTCTCTTAAGAAAGCTTTGAACAGAATGAGATCCTTGTGCAGCCCTTTGATTTGATCCTTGGCATCACCAATTAGTTCAGCATTATACAGCAGTAGCTGCTTTAAGTTCTCTAGCAGAAATCCCACTGCTGCATCTGCCATCTCTCTCTGTGTAAGATCTTAGAAATTGGAAAATTTTTCCCTAATTTTGGACTGCGAAGAAAAGCTTTTTTGGTCACAGCTGATATCTAATGCAGGCTGTGGTTTTTTCAAAGTTGACTTTGATCAAGTCATGCAAGCCATTTGTCATTTCATAGTCTTTCTTCTACATCCACCAAGAATTAATTAGATCAAGTTGTGGATAATTCTGAAGATAATCTAGCTGGCCACCTGAGGCACTTAGCTCCGCTTGTCCTTGTATAATTTTTTTATGCATTTTTAATTATTATTTTTTGCACTTTTCTGTATTTTTTCAATTTTTATGTCATAGTATTTTGTACATGTCAAAGGGCAATGTGAAAGATCACCTACCAACCGCATAAAAATCTCACTCCTACAAATCAAATTTCATGGGGGTTACCACATAGTATACTATCTCTACACAAGTAGACTTTTTTGACAAGAGAGTGTAACTCAGTAAAAGTACTTTTTATTTGGGATTGATAGGTCTCGAGTTCAAGTTATCAATTAGGTAGGTAGGAAACCACGGTCGATTCTCTTAAAAAAAGAAAGAGGAAAAAAAACTGACCTTTCTTAATTACTTCTCTTATGGACTTAGTATAAGTGAAACCCCCTAGTATTTGATCCCGAAAAAGGAGAAAAAGACTTTTAACAATGTCATAGTATTATATGTTGAATTAAAGGGTTGTGAATTGACTTCATAATCTCATTATAACCATATATCAACAATTAACAATGATTAGATGTTGCTCATAATATTATAAAGTTATAAGTAAATGTTTTGCATTTAGTGCATACCTATTTATCACTCCCTATGGAATATTTGAAATTTTTTTGTCGCACATGGTACCGTAGATCTAGAGGGACAAACTGGAAAATCTTTAATCAAATGAATCAAGAATTTGCAATACTAGGATCATAGAAATGCATGAGAAATTAAAGTAAGATCGTAACTATAGGAGAGTTACGTTGTTGACATCAGAATGAATATTTATGGCATTTCTAATGATCTCATCTTAAAAAAAAAAAAAAAACTCCGATCATGGAGTTTTCTGTAGTTGGATTGTTGTAAACAATTAGCGAATGGCAGATATTTTTTAATATAGTAAGACAACTTGCTTCATAGGTCACGCTAGAGTTCGTTGACTTTGGAGCTAGTTAATTAACTACTACCATCTACATGCGAACAAACAAAGTTAATATTTTTTCTTGCATGACAGCATGAGGTTTTAATTATACTCATATTTTGCCGTAATATCAAATTTTGTTAGAAGAAACATTAAGTTAAGCAAAATTTTAAATTAACATCGTTATGTAACGACGTGTATAGAATCTTTCTTTTTGTAAGTTTAAGTTCTTTTATTAAAGTTTTTAAATTTCATACCCTTAATTTTATATTTTATAAAGTTCAAGTCTTAAAATTACCATTTTTTCTTTTTAAATTTAAATCTTTATATACTTTATATAGTCACTTATATCATGTAGTATATTTGGTTAGTCGGATGTAATATAAACGATTTGTGGTTATCAAAACGACCATATATTATGATTTTTTCAAAATATAATGTAATTTTTTCAATAAAAAGAGTTGACGAAGGAGAAAGTAAGGGTTCGTCTCTTGACATTTGAATAAGCAGGTACTTTGTCTTTTGATGTGATTGAAATTAAAAAGTTTGTTTTTGTATGGAAGGTTTAACATCCACTAAAAGAAAAAAGGTATTTGTGGCGGTTTATGTGGACTTAAATGGCGGTTTTTGGAGTGATCACTATTTAATGCCACCCTTATTTAATTAGTCTATGCATTTTAGCTTGAAAAAATGGATTTGTTTTATTTTTCACTTTAATGGAGGTCAAAAGTTGATTACATGTAATTAATGAAAGCTGATTTCTGGATCACTCATATTAAAGATCAGAGATATATCACTTGACTCCTAGACCTTTGGTAGAACATATATGTTTTCATTCAATATATTTTGTTTTTATAATTTTTCTCCCTTTTCATTCATATGGATGTATGTACGGCTTTTTACATGCTCGAATTCACTGTATGATTATTGTGCCTCTTCTCTGAAATCGTTAATAGACTCTTAATCTTGAGCTGAAGGAAAGCAAAAAAAGTAGGCAGCTCAACTAGTATTAGCATGTTCGCGCATCCGCTCATATACCGCTACTGGAATAAATAGTTCATCCTCAGTTTAGTAACCAAGGTTCTCAGACATTCTGTAATTGGGTGGCTATGAAACACAGATCGCACATCTTTTTTTTTTTTTTTTCCCTTTCTTTCTGTTTTTTTTGGCTTCCCAAGAAAAAGAACAAGGCACCACAATAACCATTAACCAGGACAATTTTTTCTAAAAGGGTTAACCAAAGGAGAACCCCTTTCCCACCTGGCCAGAGGCCCCTTAACCAGGCGGGAGGTAAATCGAGGGATGTGCGTGAGTGGCAGCCCGACCAGGGAGAGGACCAACGGGCGTGGAAATCCAGCAACAGCCCCCGCAATATTTCAGCGGAGTACTGCCGCCACACGGACTCGATCCCGCGTTGTCAGGGTGTCTTCACCCTAATCACCTGGCCACTTACCAACTCACCTATGCCCCTGGGGGCACCAGGACAATTTTTTATGTTGAGGCTTCGTTGTGTATATAAGTGCTTTTGATGTCAAACATGGAAGTTTACCATGGGATTAGGAGGCAGTTCATGTTGTTAAGGCTACTTCCGTTAGGAGTGATAATCTGGGTTCAAATCTTACCAGGTGTGACGACTTAGATTCAAATCCCATGAGATACGAGGTGTTGGATTGAGGGTGGGGTATAAAAGGGAAAGTTGGGAGTTTACCATCAGCAACAACAATATTTTACTTATGTTTCTCTTGGGGGAAGTTCTGGTTAAAGTTGTCTAGTGTTGATTTTTAGGCTATGTTCGACAACAGTATTTTAAGTAGTATTCAGTGTCTTAACCAAGTCAAAATATTATGTCCTCCTATTTTGATTGTTCAGTAAAACAGTATTTTAAGTAGTGTTTTTATTTTAAATAGTTTTTAAAGTAGTGCTTGTAAAAATCGTGTTTTTATTTTAAATAGTATTTGAAGTAGTGCTTGTGAAAACCTAATATTATTAACGTTTCAAAGTAGAGTTTAGTGTTTCACCTTTTTTTGGCAATACTGTTTTCTCTCCAACATCTTTTTGGTAATTGTACCTTCTATCTAATTTCGTTCATAATTTTACATTTTCTTTCACGAATATAAATACAAAATGACACAAAAATTAATTTAAAATTCTATCCATATCAAAATATATTAAAAAGTATAGGTCTTATTTGTCCATTTATTATTTTTTTGAAAATATAAATTTTCAATCAATTAAAATACTTTTATAATAAAAAAATTTGTTTATAATATTAATAAAATTAATTTTAAAGAAAGTAATTTTATTTTGCTTTATTAATAAAATATTATTTTAAAAAAACATATTTAATTATAAAATAAATTATCTTAATTATTTTAAAAACAACAACAACAACAACAACAGTAACAAAAACAACAACAATAATTATTATATTATTATTATTATTATTATTATTATTATTATTATTATTATTATTATTATTATTATCAATTGAATGTTTTAACAAATGATAATATCATTGAATTATTAAAAAATGTTAAAGATTCAGGAATAAGAAATAAAATATTAGAATATGTTCAACAACAAGGTGAAATTAGCGACAAAGAAGAAAAAATAATAGTTTCAGATAAGGATTATACTCCTTCTAGTATTAGAGAAATTAGGAGAAGAATAGAAGAAAAACAAAACATCTCTTCTGCAACTTTCCTTCAAGATCTTCAAGAAGAAATAAAAATCCTGAAAAAAGAAATGAGAATATTATCTCAGGAAAATGTTTTGATTCAAGATCAAATAGGAATTCTTACACAAAAAATTTCAATAATGGAAATTTTAAATAAAGGAAAGGAAAAAAATTGATCAAATTGAATCTACTTCTGAATCATTTTTAGGGAAACTTGAAATGATTACTTCACAAAAATGGCTTGTGAAGATTACTCTTTTAATAGAAAGGGAATACAAACAAGAACTAGTTGCTCTTATTAATAGTGGAGCAGATTTAAATTGTATTAAAAAAGGATTAATTCCTACAAAATATTTTGAAAAAACTACCCATTCATTAAGCTCAGCTAGTGGAAATAGAATGGAAATTTTATATAAATTATCAAAAGCATATATATGTCAAGACAAAGTTTGCATACCAACTAGTTTTGTCTTGGTTAGAAATATGACTAACCAAATGATTTTAGGAACACCTTTTCTTCAAAAAATATTTCCTATAGATAGAATAAACAATAAAGGAATTATAGGAACATATGAAAGAAGACAAATAACCTTTGATTTCATGTTAGATCCTGTAATTAAGGTATTGAATCAAATAACTGATTTAATAAAAGCAAAAAAGAATTAATTAAATTTCTTGAAACAAGAAATATGTGCATTAACTGTTAAAGATAAAATTAGAAATCTAAAACTTTAAGATAAAATAAAATTGATTATAAATCAATTTTCATCAGAAATATGTAGTGATCACCCTAATGCTTTTTGGGATAGGAAAAAACATATTGTATCTTTACTATATGAAGATGGTTTTGATGAAAGGAATATTCCTACTAAAGCAAGACCTTGCTAGATGAATAAGGAATATTTGGAATTATGTAAAAAGGAAATATCTACTTTATTAAATAAGGGATTAATAAGAAAATCTCATTCTCCATGGAGTTGTATAGGTTTTTATGTTAATAAGTATGCGGAACAAGAAAGAAGAGTGCCTAGATTAGTTACTAATTATAAACATCTAAATAAAGTTTTAAAATGGATCAGATATCTAATTCCTAATAAAAAGGATCTTTTAGATAAAGTTCATGATGCTATTATTTTTTCAAAATTCGATATGAAGTCAGGATATTACCAAATACAGGCAATAAAAGAAGATAGATATAAGACGGCTTTTACGGTCCCAATAGGACACTATGAATGGAATGTTATAACATTTGGATTGAAAAATACTCCTTCTGAATTTCAGAATATTATGAATGATATATTTATCCCTTATAGTGATTTTATAATTGTTTATATTGATGATGTCTTAGTATTTTCTAAAGACATAGAGACCCGTTTTAAACATCTTGATATATTCAAAATAATAATAATTCAAAATGGGCTTGTTGTTTCAAAACCAAAAATGCAAATTTTTCAGACTAAGATTAGATTCTTAGGTCATAATGTTGAAGATGGAAAAATAATTCCTATTGATAGAAGTATTGAATTTGCTTCTAAATTTCCGAATATAATTTTAGATAAAACCCAATTACAAAGATTTTTAGGAAGTTTAAATTATATTTGCCCATATTATAAAAATCTTGCTTCAAACACAGCAATATTATATGATAGATTAAAAAAGTCTCCAGTTCCATGGACTGACAATCATACTAAAGTTGTAAAAATTATAAAGAATAAGGTTGCAAAACTATCGTGTTTAATGCTTGCTAATCCTACATGGAATAAAATTATTGAAACTGATGCTTCTAATATTTGTTTTGGCGGTGTTCTAAAACAGGTTCATCCTATATCAAAACAACAATATTTTGTTTGGTTTCATTCTGGAAAATGGAATAATAGCTAGAAAAACTATGCTACGATTGCAAAAGAAATCTTGGCAATTGTGAAATGTGTTTTAAAATTCCAAGATGATTTATTCAATCAAAAATTTTTAATAAAAACTGATTGCCAACCTACAAAATTCATGTTTAATAAAGATTTCAAACATGATGTTTCAAAATAAATGTTTACAAGATGGCAGGCACATTTAGCCCCATTTGATTTTGAAATCAAATATATCAAGGGGGAGAATAATACTCTTCCTGATTTTCTTACTTGTGAATATTTGTAGGATGCAGCCCCCTGATAGGGGAAAATATGTCCCAAACTACCATTATGCTAATAAAGCAGTTTCATTAGCCATTAAAGAGGCAGAACATCGAAGAAATATACTTCGAGCACAAAAACTGGATATCCGGTTACCTTCTCCGAATTCTCCTGTATATTATAAGGTAATAAAACTAATTGATGAACAGGAGAGGGAGATAGCAGAGAAGAATAAGACTTCTTCTGCAAATGCTCTGAATAACACAGAGCAAGATGATTCCTTGTCATGCTCACAAGGATCGCAACAAGAAATAATCATGTATTTATCACAAAAGGATCTTGCATATAAAAATGATCCTTGGATACTCATGAAAAAATACCTTGATGAGTTTGCTTTCCCTGCTCAGTCATATAAGACTAGACAGCATTATGAGAATATACTCATAAAAATGGATTCTGCAGATTTTGAACATTTTCGCAAAAGTGGAAGAGTTGATATAACAGTTAAGGATTTTGCTTATAGCAAAATATCCATAAAAAAATATAATAAATGCTGAAGAATGGGGTTTAAGTACCCATAAATTAAGGGAATATAATTCTCCTGATTCAAGAACTCCAATCCAGTTTTCATATTGGGATTATGTTGAAGCATTTACGAAAGTTTTCTATTTTGAAAATGACTAAAGAAAATATTCGTGGTTCATAAAAATTTCATCAGAAGTACTCAAAAAAGAAATACCATCATGGTTTTTAATACGGTGGAATTTCTTTGGCCCAAATCCGACAATATTACTGGAACCATTCAAAGGATTATATGTTGAATGGTTAAATTGTTCGCCAAAGGCCTGGAACACAATCAACAATATGTTAAAGGAACAGCCTCAATGTATTTCTTTTTGGAATTTTCCATACCATGAATAGTTAGATGGACTCCAGAAGTTAGACATATCCAACAGCATATTCCTTGTTTAAAAAGGACAATTTTCATGAAATTTTGGCAAAAAATGGTCCAAAAAGATTCGGTTACAGGTGAATACTACTCCTAGGATCAAATAAAGCAGATTGAACAAGCAATTGTCCAATATAAGGGACAAGATAAAGGGAAAATGGTTTTGGCTTTAATTCAATCACCACTTGAACAATTTGTGTCCCAAATGTAGAAGAATAATCCTCAGATATCTCAAAAAGATATTATGGTGGCATATATGGGTCAAATTAAGAAAGATATGATTCAATTTATTAAAAAAAGAAGAATCTTCATCAACCTCAGATATGTCGGTTGACAGCCAGCAACAAAGAAATATATATTTGTGTTTGGCAGGAGAATCACAAGATCTAAATGAAGGATACACCCTTGAAGACATGTTCGAATCAATGAAGGACACGTTAAAAGGACCCTTGCAAATAAAGCAGGAACAAGAAGATTCCTTCGCCTCACCCAAAAAGGATAAAGACAAAAAGGAAGAAAAATAAAATTTTACTATTCATGCATTGTCTTTGTCACTTCAATTTCTTACTGCCGTAAATAGTGCTTTTACTATTTTAAATAGTTCTTGTAATTATTGTCCCTAGATTCAAAATGGTTTGAGATCCGTGGAAAATTATTTTGTATTTTGATTTCAAATCCGAGCAATCATCTGTCTATAAAAGAAGGACTCGGATACTTGGATAGGCAGAGCTTTTTAGCATTCTTGTTTTCACTTTTAGTTTTATAAGTTTTAAACACTTTGTAATTTTATTCTAGTGAAATAAAATATTGTGAATATTCAAGCTATATTTCAGGTAATTTACTTTCTTTCCTTTTTATTTTCTAAATTTTATTTTCATTTGTGTGTTTGGATTGGCCTAATGAAAGGCTAAAATCCTTGATGGATTGTAATAACCTTACATTATTATTAAGTATGTCTTTGGTCATTTTAGACCTTAGAGATAACCCTCAAATACTCCAAAGACATTAATGTGATCTTGAGATTAGTATATGCTTCTAAACCGCCTGTAGCTATGGTTCTGAATATATGACTAGGTTCTCATTGAACTCATAAGTCGTACTTTGGCCCATTTGTTGCCAATCTGGTGTTGTTGTGCCATTTTCGTGGGCTGTGTGTATTGACTGAAGTTTAACAAGAATTTATGTCATATATCTTGGGTAAAATTTCCATTAGCTCGTTTGGACTGGTTAAGGTATAGCTTAAGCTTAAGGACTTACTAATGTCCGCGGACTGCTATAACTTGCGGTTTTATTCCCTGGGGTTTAATATATTGGGATTAATATAATTCTCTTGGTTCAAGAACTCCAATCCAGTTTTCATATTAGGATTATGTTGAAGCATTTACGAAAGTTTTCTATTTTGAAAATGACCAAAGAAAACATTCGTGGTTCATAAAAATTTCATCAGAAGTACTCAAAAAAAAAAAAGAGATACCATCATGGTTTTTAATATGGTGGAATTTTTTGGCCCAAATCTGACAATATTTTCGGAACCATTCAAAGGATTATATGCTGAATGGTTAAATTGTTGGCCAAGGGTAATTAACCTGGAACACAATCAACAATATGTTGAAGGAACAGCCTCAATGTATTTCTTTTTGGAATTTTTCATACCATGGATAGTTAGATGGACTGTAGAAGTTAGACATACCCAACAGCATATTCCTTGTTTAAAAAGGACATTTTTCATGAAATTTTGACAAAAAATGGTCCAAAAAGATCCAGTTATAGGTGAATACTACTTGCAGGATCAAATAAAGCAGATTGAACAAGCAATAGTCCAATATAAAGGGCAAGATAAAGGGAAAAAGGTATTGGCTTCAATTCAATCACCATTTGAGCAATTTGTGTCCCAAATGCAGAAGAATAATCCTCAGATATCTCAAAAAGATATTATGGTGGCATATATGGGTCAGATTAAGAAAGATATGATTCAATTTATTAAAAAAGAAGAATCTTCATAAACCTTAGATATGTCGGTTGACAGCTAGCAACAAAGAAATAGATATTTGTGTTTGACAGGAGAATCACAAGATCTAGATGAAGGAAACACCCTTGATGACGTGTTCGAATCAATGAAGGACGCGTTAAAAGAACCCTTGCAAATAAAATAGGAACAAGAAGATTCCTTCACCTCACCCAAAAAGGATAAAGACAAAAAGGAAGAAAAATAAAATTTTACTATTCATGCATTGTCTTTGTCACTTCAATTTCTTACTGTCGTAAATAGTGCTTTTACTATTATAAATAGTTCTTGTAATTATTGTCCTCGAATTCAAAATGGTTTGAGATCCGTGGAAAATTGTTTTGTATTTTGATTTCAAATTCGAGCAATCATTTGTCTATAAAAGAAGGACTCGGATACTTGGATAGGTAAAGCTTTTTAGCATTCTTGTTTTCACTTTTAGTTTTATAAGTTTTAAACACTTTGTAATTTTATTCTAGTGAAATAAAATATTGTGAATATTCAAGATATATTTCAGGTAATTTACTTTCTTTCCTTTTTATTTTCTGAATTTTATTTTCATTTGTGCGTTTGGATTGGCCTAATGAAAGGCTAAAATCCTTGATGGATTGTAATAACTTTACATTATTATTAAATATGTCTTTGGCCATTTTAGACCTCGGAGATAACCCTCAAATACTCCAAAGACAGTAATGGGGTCTTGAGATTAGTATATGCTTCTAAACCACCTGTAGCTATGGTTCTGAATATATGACCAGGTTCTTATTGAACTCATAAGTCGTACTTTGGCCCATTTGTTGCCAGTCTGGTGTTGTTGTGGCGTTTCCGTGAGCTGTGTGTATTGACTCGAGTTTAACGAGAATTTATACCATATATCTTGGGTAAAATTTCCATTAGCTCGTTTGGACTGGTTAAGGCATAGCCTAAGCTTAAGGACTTACTAATGTCCGTGGACTGCTGTAACTTACTGTCTTGTTCCCTGGGCCTCTAATTATACTCGATACCAATATCTTTTTTGTTATTTTGTAGTCACCAGCTAACCCAATAGCTAGTTTTATTGAATACATCTAAAATAATCCATTAATAAAACAACTAGTTGCTAAATGTTAAAACACAACAGCTATCCACTACCCAAACTGTTTAAAACACAACAGATATCCACTACCAAATTGCTATCCACTAATCAAATAGTTATCCGCTACCTAATTTGCTAATTACGCCGAACAGGCCCTAAGTGTCCTCTTGGAAAGGATTCTCTTGGCGCTATACAATATATTCTCTCCGAAGAAAATGACAGCAATTTATACTTGCTTTGTGGAGAACGCATTCTCACCTGCAGAAACAAGTTATCTCAGTACTTCTCTCCCTAGATATGTGGTCAAATTCCCAGAAATTCTGTGGTCATCTTGTCCACAAAAAAAAAAAACAAGAATATGGTCGTGAATAGAGGAATAGAACATGGTTTACTGGTGGAGTTTTAACATAACATAGCATTACATTTCATGTAACTCATTAGTTCCGCCATTCTTATTCCTCTGATGTAGGGAATATCAAGTGAAACGCACTTTCACGGATCATAGCCATTATGTGGGTTGACAAGATTGGTAGATACAATTATTAGTTGCTGCCTTAGCAGTAACTACTTTGGCAAGAATTATGCTGCTGGAATAGATGCAAATGCAGCATTTATTAAAGAGTGGCACATGAAGAACTCACTGGCCCGAGAACTCCTGGAAGTCAAGGGCAGGCTTATTTGATCAGATAAAAAGTAGTACTCCAAAGACGCACACAGAAAGACCATTCAAATGGCAGTGGAGGAAACGAAAATAGTTGGATGTGCACAAATTGATTGAGTTGAAAAACCTATTCAGGAACCACTGCAGAAGCCTTGAAGTCAAGTATGCAATCAATAATCTGGAGGATAGATGGAAAGCATAAACCTGCTTCTACTTTCAAAGTCTTGGCTTTCTTTTGCATCTTTTTTTTTTTTGCTGAATTTCTCTAGCTGAAGCAGCAACTTTTAGGTTCGTACAGTAGAATGACAGTACCTGGAAGCTAGCCACGTCTGCCAAGGCAATTGGGACTGCTTCAAGCTTCTCACAGTTATGAAGAAGAAGACTTTTAAGACTTGGGAAGTGATGGTTGGAAGCTTTCCAAGTCACCAAATCTGTCCTTCCAATCTGCAAAAGTTTGAGAGAGCAGAAACCTCCATCTTTCGGCTCCCACATATATCCTTTAAATGCATTGTCTTTCAACTTGAGCACTTCGAGTTCTACCAAATTTCCCAATATCTACATCTGCTCCCATCCAAGTGTAGTCTCTGATAAAGTCAGCTTCTTCAGGTTTGCTAGGAACTTGTATGCTGGAGGAAGGCTATGAAGTTTACCGTCACAAGGTGAGCAAGATTCGACGTCATTCAAAAGTTTCAAATTTGTAAGGCATCATAGTTGCCCAACATCGGCTAACAAATTATCGAAAAGTAGCACTAAATCTCCCCGAACTCCCAATTTCTTGATATTAGGAGTCCTTGAGAAAACCTGATCAGTGCAACTCTCAGGTGATATCGTGGAGAGGCTTTGCACATTCTCCTTACCTTTTGGTGTATGAGACCGAGGACGGGGCAATAAAGCAGATGCATTTGTGTGTAATGTCTTAGCTGATACATCTTCCATTACTCTGCACATTATCTTGATATGGTCTTATCAACACCAAAATTCTTTAACTCCATAGCCATTAGCGACGCCAGAAATAAAATCCCAAAGCCAATTATCACGCCAGAACCACATGTCCCCCGATCCCTATCTCCAACATAAAGCAGCTTCCTCATCATCCTTAACCCTTAACAAGTGCCTCCAGACCGGAGAAGATCTCGCTGTAACATTAACGCAAGAAGGGTACTGAAGTTTACAATATTTATCCATTAGAAATTTACTCCAAGGCTCTCCTGTGGCACGGAACCTCCACCATAATTTGTAATCAAAATCCTTACACATATCCCTCAGGTCACAAATTGCTCCAACTTGGAGACCTATTCATGCTTTCCTTAACAGTCTCATACAGATTTTGCATGTTCCCAAGCATTCCAACCGAAAACAAAAAATGATCAACGACATGACGCTTTTAAAGAATTCACAAATAGCTTACACAGATTCTCTGCTCCTCCGCATCCCTCGCTTGTGAAGCTAGCTTGGCTTCTAACTCGGAAATCTTAGCGTACAGGTTTTTTGTTGGGTTTTCTGTCTCCATTGCTGGTGCATATGTGTTGTACGTGCATCTCAGCTTCGGCATTGCTTGTGTTCTTTCTTTCCTTGGTACCACAGATCCGGAAACCCCCACGGTGGGCGTCAAATTGTAGAAGGTAAATTCTACGATTAAGATTTAGGCCTTTAGTTCAAGGGCTAAAACCTTTTTCAAGAATGGGGTTAGCCACTATTACCACCAAGAGAGAATTCCTGTGTGTATGGGTGAGTGAGCGTATGTGTTGTGTGTCTTGCATGGTTCTACCTTCGGCCTTGTATCGGGGCCAGCTTGCTTGCTTATAGTAAACACCTAAAACAGGGGGATTTGGGTCCCTTTAATGAAGGCCCTTAAAGGGCTCCTAATTTATTTGCTTTCTTCCTTAACTATCATATGTTCACTTGTGTTAATCGTAGGTTTCCATACCATTTGTAATCCTCCCCTTCACTTTCCTTTATGATTGAATTTGGTCTTTGACTTGTTTTTCTTTTCCATTGTGAACCCATTTAAAAAGGAACGATGATATAAAACATATTAAGTAATGATTTGACTGCGAAAATACAATCCTCGTTCTACCTACAAATAGGAGCTTGATTAAGAGAATAATACATATACAGAAACCCTGTATTTTATTTCTTCCCTAGCTAACCTTATAGATTACGCCATGGTTTGTTAAGGTATTAGAAGTAATTTTAGCAGTCTTAAATGTCTATTAGGTCCATTTGGACTGATCTTTTCTGTCACAAAAGATACATTTTTTTTATAAAAATAACACTTTTTCTACAACACGTATTTAGATTAGCTTCAAAGAAAAAGTTAAATTATTTCTCTCTTTTTTTAAAAAAAAATTTGATCCAAAAATAGCTGAAACTCTAAAATCCTCAAGAGACTAGAAAATTTCAACTTATTAAAAGGATATTTTGTTTTTCAAAAGTTATGTAAAAAACTATTTTTCTTTAAAAAAAAAAAAAACAAACTAGATGAGCTCTTATATCATCTGAGGAATCCTGTTTTCTAGGGGTGAATATAAGTCAGCTAAATTGACCAAGCAATCCAAATCAACTGAAAAATTAAGAATGGTTTGGTTACCTTATATAAATGGTTAGAAATCAAATAGTTAGTTTAAAGTGAAAATCAGCAGGTTTGGCTTAATTTGAAATAGGTTTACAAACTAAATTGAACTATGTTTATCTTTAATTTTATTTGTCTATTAATTAAACTTGTATAAGCGATTTTACGGCTAATTTTATATGTATAAATTTAAAATATGAATGCTAAATAAAAGTTGATTTGTTGATTAACGTTTTTTCCTTAAAATTGTGGGATAAAATATTACTTTCTTTGTCTTTCTGAATTTTTTGGTGAAATTTAAAATTTCTTTATCAAAATTGAACCAAAACATATTTAAAGATGTTGGTTTGGTTTGATTTTTTCATATGATCGAGAATCAATTGGTTAATTTTTTTTTAATGAAAACCAACTAGTTTAATTTCGTCTGAAATAAGTTCAAAACTAAACCAAACCAAATCAAACCATCACTAAAAAAAAAAGTGTTTAATAGGAGGCATTAAAACCACCACCGATATGGGCATCGCCTCTGTAAAACCGCCGCCGGTATGGGCTTCGCCTTTTTTAAACCACCGCCCATACATAATTCTAGAAAAGAAAATCACATCATATTTTATTTACGATTCGAACCTTAAACATTTTTTATTATAATACTCTATAATCAGACCATCCACTAATCAAGCTAAGAGCATGTTCATTAATTATTTCGCACAAAAGTATATCTATCTATTACCAAAACCTCTGCCTGTGTAATAAAACCGCCGCCTAATCCTAGTTATTTTGTAGTGGAATAGTTATTTTATTTTATTTTATTTTGTAGTGCATGTTCATCCCTACTGTTTCGTAATACTTGATGTTTTCTTGGCATGGGAATCTTTGCAGATGACATATCTATGTACCATTAAATTATGAGTGTTATTAAGAGAGAACATCGCTTTCTGTATTTGGTTTCTTTTTGTAAAATGCGCTCCTCCGAAAGATTAGACTATTATAGACCTGTTATGGACTGTGGTAATACTACTGTAAAAAATTGATTAACGTTTGAGAGAGTAGAGAAGAAAGTAAATATCGTGAAAGACATACAGGCAGAACAAACTAGATTATGCATTGTTGTGTGTGTCTAATTTTTTTTTTTGGGTCAAAGGAACATGTGTTGTATCTTATTTTATTTTATTTTTCTTTTGGTCAAAGGAACATGTGTTGTATCTTATTGACTAGACAATATTGAAATAGTTCCTAAACTGAAACAAGACCCTTAAAAAATCTTTCAATTAATAAATCAAAATACGGTTAACGTGCAAGAACATTTGTGGATTAAACTGTGCATCTGCTTCGTCCGAAACTAGGCATAACGGGTGACCATTCCTTACGAGAATGGATATTATAATATTATGAGCGAGGTTGTACACTTTTAGACTATTCATATTTTACTGTTATCATTATTTAACAAGCAATATTAAATGTCAATCTATTTTAATCACTTAAATATTATTTTTTATGTGTATACTTAAGTGGCATGTTAAAAGAAGAGACATAAATTTAAAAGTTTCTAAAGTACTTATCATACCAATTAATAGGCATACATATGCAAATTCAAATTAAGCCGCCATTGCAATAAAACCATACCTAATCTTCCCCGGGCATTATTAGGGCTCATTTAGATTGGTTTTTTTAAAAGTATTTTTTTAATAACTTTAGAAAAATAACTTTTTTCAAGAAGCTGAAAATTTTGGCTTTTAAAAAAAACTGTATTTGAACTTTTTCAGAGTTTTAACTTTTTCGAAAACCAAATCAAATAGTTATTACAAAAGTAATATACCTTTTTTAAGAACAAAAGTATTTTTTTTATGGGAAAAAAAAAAAAGCCCAATCCAAATAGACCCTTAGTATTCCTGTTTATATGTGTTCTTACGGCTAACGACATTTATCTACAAGTTGTACATGCAAAGTGATCAATTGCCAATAACTACGCTGCTAGATTATAACGCACCTTGAACAGGACAATAAAGCAACCAAGTGTAAGATGGATTATCTACAATATAAGATGCAAAGCAGCATTGCTTGATGGAGAAATTGTGTAAAACTAAACACAAAGAATCCCATGGTCAAATCAGGACACAATTTGATTATTACAAATGAAAGAAGTACAGCAATGGTCCATGGAGAACTAGCAAAATGCAGGAACTTAAGAAACCGAAATCATTGCCACAAGACACAACACTCGCTTAATAAAGTTTATGAAATACTGGCCAATGAATTCCACTGAGGAAGTCAACGGCAAGCATATTTGAAGAAACACACGGGGCACTCCATTAATGCACAGAATACAAATCAAATGGCAAGGAAAGAACAAAAGAGAAGGAAATGCAAGTAAAATGGAGGAGTTGAATAACCTGCTGAGGGAGCACTCCAGCTCGGCGTCGAGTACGCAATCAAACTCCCGGAGGAGGATAGACGGAGAGCTTAAAGACACCAGCCTTTTTCTGCTGAATTTCCTTAGCTGAAGCAGCGGCTTTTGTGGTACGAAAGAGTTCCAGTATCTGGAAGCTAGCTACATCAGCCAAGCCAATTGGAACTGCCCGAAGCTCTTCACAGTGTTGAAGAACAAGACGCTTAAGACTCGGGAAGTGGTGCTTTGAAGCATTCCAAGTCACCAACTTTGTCCTTCCAATGTGCAAGAGCTTGAGAGAAAGGAAGCCTCCATCTTTAGGTGTCCAAACCGTTCCTGTAAATGCATTATCTTTCAACTTGAGAATCTCAAGCTTTTCCAACTTCCCCAGTATCTCCATCTGCTCCCACTCAAGCAAGGTCTCCGACAAAGTCAGCTTCTTCAGGTTTTTTGGGAACTTGTATGGTGGAGGAAGGTCCATTATTTTGCCATCAGAAAGCGAGCCAGATATGATATCATTGATGAGTTTCAAGTTTGTAAGATGTCGTAATTTTCCAACATTGTCGAACAAGTTACCGAAAAGTACAACCAAGTTTCCCCGAACTCCCAATTTTTTTATATTGGCAGTCCTCGCAAAAACATCATTTGTACAACAATCGGGTGATATCATGGAAAGGCTTTGCACATTCTCCCTACCTTTTGTTGTAGCAGAGGGGCGAGGCAGCTGAGAAGAAGCATTTGTGCATAGATGTCTTAGCTGATACATCTTCCAGAAGTCTTCTTTCACTTGGAGCACATTTGATGATGTCATAAATATTAGAGTTTGAATGTTCCATAGGTTGGAGATGCTGGCTGGAAGGGCCTTGACGTTACAGGAGAGAGCAAGATACCTCAAAAGAGCCAGACGAATTATGTCTTTTGGGAAGATTTCAAAAATGATGGATTTTATATCCAAGACCCTGAGCAATTTAAAGGCATTCGAGATTGTGGACATGTGCTCACGGGGCAAGGCGATTTCTTTTGGAGGAAAGCATACGAAAGAGCGGACATGTTCTCCATTAGGCCTTGATTTTATATATTCCAAAACATCGGAATGAATACAAATTCGACGATATCTATCAAGGGTAACTTCACCAAAATTTTTAATATCTCGATAGAGATTCTGATTTTCAGCTTCCCTCTTGCAGAAATCATATAACATGTCGTGAATACGACATGTTCTTATTTCACCATTGGACCTCCTTCCTATTGCTATCAACAAGCTTCTGTTGACCAAGTCCCTCACGTAAGCCTCTGCTATATCCTCTAAGCTTAGTTCCTCACTTTCTTCAATGAAGCCTTCGGCAATCCAGAGGCGAATCAACTTCCAGACAGGAATCTCGTAATGTTTAGGAAAGACCCCTAGGTAGAGAAAGCAAGATCTCAAGTGGTAAGGCAAGTGATTGTAACTCCATCCAATTACGTCCATGAATTGTCCCACATCATCCTTTGTAATGAATAACTTTTCATTACCAGCCACTTGTTTCCACCAGTCACTCGAGTCGCGATTATTCAAGAGCATACCAGCAACGACTACTACTGCAAGCGGTAGTCCCTCGCATTTTATAGCTATTTGTTCCCCCAGTCTCCGTAGTTCTTCTAGAGGGCACTTTTGCTTGCCAAAGACCTTAATCTCCAGTAATTCCCAACTATGCTCTGGACTAAGGAAGTTTAGCATATGAGGCGGCTTGTTAGGATTGGCGTGGAGAGCCACCTCGTTATGTCGACTAGTGATCAAAATTCTGCTACCGCTCTTGCTGTTCGGAAAAACATTTTTGAAATCATTCCAAGCCTCTCTGGTCCATACATCATCCATGACGATCAGGTATTTCCCTTTCTCCAAATGTTTGCGTACTTCTGTGGCTATGGCCTCATCTGTCTTGTTTGTATGATCCGTTGACAGCGTCAAATTACTCAAAAGGGAAAGAAGAACTTGCCTTCTGCTGTATCTTTGAGAAACATAGACCCATACACGGCTGAAGAATACATATTCAATGTCTTGATCATTGTAAACTTTCTTAGCTAAAGTTGTTTTACCAAGCCCGGGCATTCCGATGATTGTGAGGATTCCCAAATCTTCGTCTTTTCCCATAAGAAAGTCGATAACCTTTTTCGCTTCTTCATCAAAGCCCACCACATTTTCTTCCTCCACCACAGGTGGTTGTTGCTGAATTAAGAAATAAGTTAATTGGTATTCCAAAAAAATAAATTGAAAATGCCACTTACACGGCAACCAGCATGATAGTTAACAGGTCATTATGCTATGTAATATATGGGAAACTAGAATCATAAGAAAAGTGGTGAGGATATTTTTGTGGTAAAAAGTTTTCGGTTAACAATACTAATTTGGATTGGCTGATTAACGTCATATCATTTTGATAAACGATAAAATGCACCTTGAGATTTGTTTTTCTAGAGTATATCTTGTGCAAAACACGTGAGAAATGCATGTTTTTAATATTTTTTATTTATTATTAATAGTTAATTTTTATATTATGTTTTCATGAAAGATTTTCAGCAATTGAATAAAATATTTAGATAAAAAAAGTAAAATAAAAAATGATCTAATACTGAAAAAAAAAAAATCAATAGAAGATTTTTAATGTGAAAAATGGTATTACTAATTGGTGATTGAATAGATTTAAATAAAGTAATAATTGTATATATACAGAAGAGTAGACTAAATGCCTTGTTGGATAAAAGAGAGGGCTTAGAATTTTGACATGTGACATATATTGAAAAAGGTATGTACCTTATTTTATATAATATATAGATTAATTAATTACCCTTATATTTTGAAACTTAACACAAACCCTTCCGTACTTTTCAAAGGAGACACGTTGTTGAACCTATTGGTATTAATTATATTATTTATGTTTTGATGATGCCATAATTATAATTTATATTGTAAATTAACTACTACTATTGAAGTATCTTGAATATCTTGTTTATAGAAGATAAATTGAGCAAAATGAAGTCACGTGAGCAAGGATAGAGAATGGAGCTTAAATTCATTACTTGAAGATTGAAGAGCTATGAAGATTACTTGGAAGAAATTTTTGTAGCATTTTCTTTTTTGGTTTGTTAAGTTGATCTTAGTACATAGGCAATACTATAAGCTCAATAACTTATTGCATTGCATGCATGCTCATTTGACCTTACTTATGATTCTTAGATATTTATCCTTGGTTATCTTTTCTCCTTAATATAAGTACATATATTATATCTAGTATATTTTCCTGCAGTAAATTAAATTCCTTGGTCCATATCTATGCATTATGGAGTTGCATGTACAATAGCATTTACTATTGCATTGGTATTTGACACATTGTTGCATATATGTGCAATATGATTTCCCTAATCCTCCCTTCCCGAAAGAAAGAGCATGAAATTCTTTTTCCTTTTCGCAGAGACCAGGAGATTGGATCTAAAATGATTTGAACCACTTATTGTAATAAAAATGGGCATTTCACCCTTTTTTCTCCAACGCTGAATAGACGACCTATGTTTTATGTGCAAGTAAGAAGAATTTTTTTGGATTCTTGATATCGAAATCTAAAAAGTATATGGAAATAAATTGCGTCCAATAAGATTTGAACCAATACCAAAGGTTTAGAAGACCTTTGTCCTATCCATTAGACAATGGACGCCTTTCGTTTTATCAGAAGCTTGTGATTTGGTTTTTGATGCGGCAAGTAGGGGAAAGCAATTCTTAATTGTTGGTACAAAAAATAAAGTAGTTGATTCAATAGCATGGGTGACAATAAGGTTTCGGTGTCATTATGTTAATAAAAAATAGCTCGGTAGTATGTTAACGAATTGGTCTACTACAGAAACAAGACTTCATAAGTTCATGGTCTATGAAGATGCGTTATTAGGTGCTCCATTTTATTTTCCCATTGAGGCCGAACCTAAACATGTGCTCGAGAGATACCTATCCATACACTGATAAGAAATGTATGGATTCTCAAGATTCTTCAAAGAATCTGCAGGAAGAGTGTTTCTAACTTAAGTATAAGCTTTGCATTATAGATAAATGAATATTCTTGTACATGATAAACACCTATAGGACAATATTCTTGCATGCAAAAGCCTTTTTCTTTCCAAAAATCTGAAAATCTTAAGTTGAAGGGTAGTTTAAACATAGTATTAAATGTTTTGCATGCTTGGTTGGTTCAGCATTAATAGTGATATGATTTTAAAAGTGTTTAGTATCTTTTAAGCAATTAAAAATCTATAGAAAACATGGGATTATTAGCTTTTGGTTAAAAGTTGTTTTTTGGTGTAATAAGTACAACTTTTCTGCAGGTACCGACTGAGACAGCCACTGGACCGGCTCAGTCAACCAGCACAACTAGAGAGATTTTTCTCTCTACAAGCTGAACTATGGGGTTGACCGGTATAGTCAACTGGTAGACCCTTTTTGGCTTTTTAAAATATGGCCGCTGGGATTTCAACTTTTTAGCATTATAAATACATCTTACATCTTACATCTCCCAACTCAGACAACAACTTGATCAAAACACTCTCTGCAATCTAATAGCATTGAAAGCCTTCCCCCTTACTCATTTATCTTCTTTATTACTATCTTCATTGATTGCACATCATTTGCATTCATTGATCAAGTTACTAGAGCTTATAAATTGCCTATCTACTTAGAACAATATAGGAAGGGTTAAATATCTGTTGTAATCTTGCTTTCAAGAAGTCTTGTAAATCAAATTCTTACAATTCCATTAGATGAGTGCTTTGATCTTGGGTAGTATAGTTTGTGTGAACCATTCTATCAAAAGTGAAAGGTTTGAAATCCTCAAGTGTTAAGAGAACACTTGTGGTCCTTGTGGTGAAGCAAGGGTTGTTAACGTTATTCGACACTTCTACAACGTACTACGCAAGAAGCTAATTCACTAGTGAAGTTACCAAAACCCTCAGATAAGACCTTAGGTAGTGGACTAAGCTCTCGGGAGTTCGAACCACTCTAAATCACTGCGTTTGATCTTCTATCCCTTAAACTCTTTACATTTCAAGAATCATTTTATCTTGTATGTGTGATTGCTTGAAATATTTGAAAAAAGTTTTAAGTGATTATTTGTCCCATTAATCCAATTCACCCCCCTTTGGGATTCATTGCTTGGTGTCATTAATCCAATTCACCCCCTTTTGGATTCATTGCTTGGGCAACACACATAATCTCTTACCTTAATATTTTTTGTCCAAATTAACTTACGTATGATACAAGTTTGCTTTTCTGCATCTATAGGTATTAAAATATGTAATGTGCTATATATTTTTCCAAAAATAACCCTAATTTTAGCTAATGATGTGAAGAAAATGATAGGACAAGATGATATTAAGATGACAACAGAATAAGAGGCGATTGTGTCATCTTTGAAAAGTACAAGAGATAATATTGTAAGTTTTAAAACTATAACGGGGTAACTAACTAATTAGACAAACCACAAAGGATAATCAACTAATTAAACAAACTACAAGGAAGTACCATGCCATCTTTTAGAAAGCACGAGAGGTTATATGGTAAGTTTTAAAATATAAAAGTAATCAACAAATTAGACAAATCAGAGAGCAATAATGTGCATTTTACCCTTTGATAGATTGAGTTTTTTTCAGGTACCAGGTAGCCCTCCAATATGCATAGGATCAACTGGTGATGGTATTCGATCATAAAAATAAAAAAGTTTAATGGTATACCATACATGTGTAAGAAGTATTTTAAAAAGTCACTAAGTTGACCAGCAAAGCCAAAGAACACTCTAGTCACTCTCTAGTCCAACAAGTCAATCGGCTAAGGCTAAACATAACTGTTTGAGTGGTTTTTGACAACTATTTATGAGCAGTTGTGTCTGTTCATATCTAGACACAAATTTGCCTATATATACTCATGTCTAGCGTGGCTCTAAGCATGAATAACACATCTTATCCTCACACACATTGGAATAAATCCTGGTTTCTTCTTCATTTTATTGCAAAAACTTTACTTAGATGCCTGATTATTTTGATATCCTTGGTGAGTGTCTGAAAGTCTGTTTTGGTAGTGCAAACCATTTCAGACTAGGTTTCATTATATCCCAAAGGATATATTTTAACATCATTTGCACACATTTTTGGAAGAGACAAATAGTCCTTAAGGATAAGGGCATTATGCAGTATGCCTTAAAGCCAATTTCAGAAGTTTACACACTTATACTCTAACAGTCTTTAAGGATAATTTGCACACTTCTGGAAATGGCTTTCTTGAATGAAATGGCAACAAACTTTGTAAAACTGGATCATTTTGAAGAAGGCAACTTCATCTGCTAGCAAAAGATGATGCATTTCCTTCTTACCACACTTAAAGTAGCCTGTGTTCTCACCACTTCGAGATTGGAGCAAAGTGAGCAAGAAACGTGAAAAAGGTTCGTGCTCGATAGAAGTGGAACAATGACGACTACATATGCATGGGTCACGCTTGGAACGGAATGATGGATGCTCTGTTTGATGCATATCAAAATGAGACTACTCTAAAGGATCTATGGGACAAATTAGAGGCCAGATACATGACCAAAGATGCAAGCAGCAAAACTTTTCTAGTCAGTCATTTCAACAATTTCAAAATGGTAGACAATCACTTGGTAATAGAACAACTTCGTGGATGTTGCTATAATTGTGTCTTTAGTGATTGATAAGCTTCTCCCTTGATGGAAAGATATCAAGAAGTCATTAAAGCACAAAAAGGAAGAAATGTCTTTTGAAGATCTTGGTAGCTATCTTTGAGTAGAAGAGGAATACCAGAATCTAGAAGTTTTAAAGCAAGAAGAATTTAAGGACAAAAGTTACGAGGCAAAGATCCCAGATGCGTCTAAGGTCCAATTTGATGGAGGAAGGTCTAACAAACAACGGCAAGCGAAAATGTAAGAATTCCAGTGCTGCAAATGCAAACAAGAATAAGAAGAGGAAGTACCTTTTGTTTTCACTATGGTAAAAATGGACACATTAAGGTCGACGTCACTATAAAAGGGCACAACCAGCCTTCAACAATAACAATGACCAAAATAACAAGTTTGTGGCCATGATCTCTAAAGTTAATCTTTTCCAAGATGAAGGCAGTTGATGGGTTGATTCTGGTGCTACAAAAGCATGTATGCAAGGATAAGTCTCTGTTCAAAGCTCTTAATCCTGTTGAAGTCGGAATGGTCCATTATATGGGCAATTCTGCTACTATACCAGTCAAGGGTATACGTGTTCTTTAGATTGCGTTCAAATCTCTCATGGGTGGCGGGGGCTGAGATGAGGGGTCAGGGGTTTAGACAAAGAAAAAGGCGAATTTTGCCGAATTAGCAAAAGGAAAAACAAATATAAGGTGGACAAGCATATAAAATGACAACAAAACAACCTGATGTTATTGAAAGACTAATGACTCCACTGCCACCAACACGGTGTTAATTGAGGTGAGAGAACTGGAGTGGTAATCAATATTGAAACTAGTATGGAGCACTTGAACGATGCGTTAAAATTTTCGAGATTTACTTTAATAGTTCGATATAAGTCTCTCTCGTTAGATGAATAGTATAGAGAACAAATGAAAGGATAAGAAAAGTTTCATCTTTGATGAGATCTATATATAATTCACATGACATCGACATTCATAGTTACCTTTCTCTCATTTGCGCTTCTGTCGGGTACGTCTTCCAGCCGCAGGTCCTGGAAGCCAAACTGCTTTTGGTCATAGATCTGCTTCACATCTTTCCGGATGGATTCGATATCTTTTGCTATATTCCGAATTGTTAGTGAATGATCAATTGCACCGATAGCTCTCCCAAAGGCATTTTTGGCCTTGTACTTCGACTTTTCCACGACGAATTTGTCGACGATGTCTTCAGTTTTGTCGACCACACTTCTGATGTTGTCCACCAACGCCTGTAGTACATTGTTGTTGTTGCGCTTTTCTGTGGAGTCTCTTAAGAAAGCTTTGAACAGAATAAGATCCTTGTGCAGCCCTTCAATTTGATCCTTGGCATCACCAATTAGTTCAGCATTATACAGCAGTAGCTGCTTTAAGTTCTCTAGCAGAAACCCCACTGCTGCATCAGCCATTTCTCTCTTTGTAAGATCTTTTGAGACTGGAAAAATATTTTTACTTTGATTGTGGACAGCGACAAAGCTCTTCTCATCACAGCTGATATACACTGCAGGCTTTGGGTTTTTCAAAGTTGACTTTGGTCAAGTTGTCATTTTATAATCTTTATCCTACAGCCACGACGGATCACACCAAAGATAATCCAGCTGGCCACCTACCTCTGGCTTGTCCTTTTATCATTTTTTTATGCATCTCTCTTTTCCTATTTTGGGTTTTTTTTTCGCGAGGATTTTCTTATTTTGTGTTCTTTTCTGTATGTTTTCAATTTTTATGTCGTAATATTTTGTACATGTGAAAGGGCAATGTGAAAGATCACCTACCAACTGGATAAAAAATCTCACTCCTATAAACCAAATTTCATAGGGGTTATCGTATAGTATATTATCTCTACACAAGTAAACCTTTTTGATAAGAAAGTGTAGTTATGTAAACACACTCCTCACTTAAGACTAACAGGTCTCAAATTTCATTTATTAATAAAGTAGAGTTCTTAATTACTTCTCTTGTGGACTTAGCATAAGTGAAACCCCCTAGTATTATATGTTGAATCAAAGGGTTGTGAATTGACTTCATAATCTCATTATAACTATATATCAATAATTAACAATGATTAGATATCGCACATAATATTATAAAGTTATAAATAAATATTTTGCAGCATATATCGTTCCCTATGGAATATTCGATTTTTTTTTTTTGGTCGCACATGGTATTGTAGATCTAGAAGGACAAACTGGAAAATCTTTAATAAAACGAATCAAGAATTTGCAATACTAGGATCATAGAAATGCATGAGAAATTAAGATCCTAACTATCGGAGAGTTGTTGACATCAGAATGAACATTTATGGCCTTTCTAATGATCTCATCTTAAAAATATATAGTTGGTGTTAATAAATATATAAATAGAACAAAACAAAAATAGAAACAGTGAATTACTGAGAGATTGGAATTGAAATAACGAATAAACAGAAAAATATGTTTAGTCAAGGCTCAAGAAACTCGATCCTTAAAGGATTTATGTCCCTCCACTCGGTATTAGAGGTTATGGCATATCTCTCCCAAAATACAATGACTATACCTCTTAACTGTGGTAATACACCAATACAAAAGTCAGCGAACGAGAAGCGTAAAATTCTCTCTGTATGATGAGATAAGCTATGGAAAATATGTAGTATGCTAATGCGAGAATTTGATGTTGAATACCTTCTGGACTCAATTATTTATAGAGGAGTAAGGATGAGCAGCCAAATAAAATCCATTTAGGGGAAGTAATAAAATTGTTCCTCCAACAATCAAAAACACCCAAAAAATAAGCTAACTTGACCAAAAAGTGTTGGAGTTTAAATCTCGAGCTTTAATGTATCTATTACGTTCTCTTCAAATTCTTTAGGTGTTTGAGAATTTTTTTTCCCAAAAAGAATAGTTTGGATTCCTCCAACAATCAAAAACGCCCAAAAAATAAGCTAACTTGACCAAAAAGTGTTAGAGTTTAAATCTCGAGCTTTAATGTATCTATTTCGTTATCTTCAAATTCTTTAGGTGTTTGAGAGTTTTTTTTTCCCAAAAAGAATAGTTTGGAGCGAAAAACTCAAGCCGTTGCGTCCTGGGACTCATGCCGCACCATGCGAGCACAAGCACGCGTGTCTATGATGATTTTAAACACCATGCCCACCATGTATAGTCTTCCCTCCATATGCCTTGTTAGTATGCTTCATAAAAGAATTTATATATGAAGTGAGCAAAAGTTTATTGGTTTTTCTATGTGGGATACAAATCCACACACAACCAAATCAAACAACCAAGCTAATAAAGCACTCAACTTTGGTTGTTAATTTCTCATTCCCCTTTAATCCGTTTCTGACATATAAATATACCACGTTAATCCACTCGAAACAAGGAATGTAACGGTACCAACAACTGACCCTTTTGACGTGCGAGACCCAACTCAAAATTGAGTCAATATTGCTTTGATCTCATGTCAAAACACTCCAAATTAACAGTTGAAATGTTGTAAACAATTAGCTAATGATAGATATTTTTCAATACTGTAAGGCAACTTGCTTCACAGATCTCGCTAGAGTTTATTGACTTTGGAGGTAGTTAATTAACTACTACCATCTATTTGTGAACAAACATAGTTAATATTTTCTCTTGCATGACAGCATGAAGTTTTAATTCTACTCATATTTCTCTGTAATATGAAATTTTCTTAAAAGAAACATTATGTTATGCAATACTTTAAGTTAACACCGTTCCTTAACAATGCGTGTAAATTTTCTTTTTTTTTTTTTGTAAGTTCAAATCCTTTTATTAAAATTTTTAATTTTTAAAGTTTAGGCCCTTAATTCTATAATTAATAAAGTTTAAACCCTAAAACTACAAATTTTCCTTTTTGGATTTAAATCTTTATATACTTTATATAATCACTTATATCATGTAGTATATTTGGTTAGTCCGACGTAATATAAATGATTTGTGGTGTCTGAATATATTGATTCTCTCTATTGAAGACAAAATCTTAAGCATGCTATGATTCTTTGGCAAACCTTTTAAGATAAATTATCAAGTCTCGGCTGGTGTCTTAGGAAATTTTGGACGATTCTTCTTGTGTTGTCTTTAGATTAACAGTCGAAGACAAGGAACATCTTTTCTTGGGATGTGGATTTATTAGGCGAATTTGATCCTTCGTGCTTGGGCAACAACCTTTGCAATACCCTCCTCAAGTTATTGGTGCAACCTTTTCCATGATTTGAGAGGAGATAAGATTTATGGCAGCCGGCTGCCACAAAAGAGCAAATAAAAGAGGAGATAACTATTTTTTTTTTTGGCTGGGCATAAGGTGATAATTAGAGTTATTAAGATGAAAGTGTTTTTTTTTTTTCTATGTGAATTGTTAGGATGGAAGTTTTAGGTTGTAAAAAAAATTTCTAGGAATGCCACCAATCTTTTCTTGTGTAATATGTGGAGTATTTTTCTTTTCTTGTGTGAAAAAAAAATATCTATGGAGTATTGTTGAATTTCTTAGGTAGGAGAACATGTTCACAAGAGTTATTTGGATGAGTTTCGGTGTTTTGATATAAATCTGAATGCTCTTTTTTTTTTTAATGAAATTCTTAATTAATTACCATAAAAATATACTTTTAATATATTGATAAATTGTTATGTCAATAATCATTAAGACTAGAGGTGTGCATTAATCGAAAAAATCGATTACCAAACCCAAATTTAAAGCAACTACCAAACCCAAATTTCAGGTATGGAGAAATTGGATTTGAGGAAAAAGATTGGGTTTGAGGAAGATCTTTTGGGAAATGGGGTGGGGATCGGAACTAATTTTGGATTTTGGGAAAACCCGATTCAAAACTTTTTCATATATATATTATTTACTTATAAGTTATAATAAACTCTGGATTATATAGTTTATTTATATTTTTTGAATTATGTTATGCTTTGAGTTTGATTATATATTTTTATTTATGTTTTGAAATTTAGAATATATATTTTGTTTCATATTTTAGATTTATGATTATTTGATATGAGCAATGTTAAAAGTACTTCTAAAGTTTTTTTAGGGAAAAAAAAATGGGGATTCTTCAATTTCCAATAATTTTTTTTCTATTCTTCATTTTTCTAAATTATATTCCCAGTGGTGAATTAAGGTGGAGAACACAATAAAATCTTTTTTACAAAATTATTTCAGTTAAAAAAATTTGTTGATCGGGACGGAGATTTCTCAATGGACACCCCTAAATAAGACATTAATAAGATTATTTGATGTTTGGTTTATCTTCTTAGCCATTAGTCTCAATATCTTTTAATTTCATTTTAATAAGTGAATGAATTGTATAGTTGAGAAAAGTGATACGTTTTTTTTTTTAAAAAAAAAAAGATATGCCACGAAGTGTTTAAAAAATATATATTTTGTGAGTCCACACACTAATGTTTATATACATTATACTTAATTAAGTTAGACTATCATGTGGTAGCCCATGTTCAATACTTATAATGGTAAAGTTGGAGTGTCACACTATACCCTGCAAGTGTTTTTAACCTTAAGAGGAAAAGGGTAATCTGAACATTTTAACTTTGGTGTAATATGAAATTAAGGTTTCTACTTTAAAATATTTATAATTGGCTCAAATTTGCACAGAAGAGGTGTTTCCCATAATGTTAATTAACAATTTTAATATTTAACTTAACAGTCTTTTCTTAGCTGTTAATCTCATCTTGTCAATGAGAAGAAAAAAATAAAGGTTCTGTTAATAAAGGAAATAAAATATTTAAAAATTAAAGAAACAATTATGAAACTCGACATAATTGTTGACTTAAGCATTAAAAAAAAAGGCAAATTAACACATTTGAAAGTAAC
This sequence comes from Cordia subcordata, assembly GCA_028554755.1. Lineage (NCBI taxonomy): Eukaryota > Viridiplantae > Streptophyta > Magnoliopsida > Boraginales > Cordiaceae > Cordia > Cordia subcordata. The sequence goes on from JAPTOF010000020.1 coordinate 7,805,612, forward strand.
CACCCTACTAGTATAGTAGAAAGACCTCTTGGACCTGTGAAAGTTTCTTTTTTGACCAAACTAAGAAACACAAGCTTTGCTGTGACGAGGATGCCTTTTTTAATCAGCCAATGTCAAGACTTGTAACAGAGTCCTACCACATTATGGGAGAGCACCTAACTTGCTTGTTGACATGTGAGGGGAAATAGGAGTTTGAGGTGGAAAGATTTACCACATTAGCCTTATGGTAGTGACAGTTGGCCCACTGAGTTCTTTCCCTCCTGCAATTCTTTACATGAATTGAGTAAAGGAGGATTGCTTTTTGGTTTTAAGTGCTTAAAAATGGGGGTTCCCTTGTTTATAGACCTATATAAACATTAATTCCCCCATTCCTAAGCCCCATCCTGAACACAAACTGTAACTACGAGGGCCAAAGCTCTGATTTGGTCCACCACACTCACCCCAAACATAAAATCAAAAGAAAAATACAAAAGTGCTAAAGAAAAAAACAAAAGAAAAACAAAATAAATTAGAAAGCTCATCAACTTTAAAGAACAACTACAAGTTGTTGGTTTACTTGATTAAGGTATAATCCAATCACACTTAACTAGTTCTAGATATATTATGCACTTTGTTAGTTCTAATTATATACTAACTTCATTCATCTAACTTAACTTCATAAATTCTATTATAACCACAACTAGCTTAATTAAGTTTAATTATATTCATTAGTTATTACCTTAATTGCTAACTGATTAATTTACAACAAAATCACACTCTATTGCTTCTTCACTTCTAATATATACATATATACATATATATATATATGTATATATATATATATTAACTAATAATTATCCCATTATTAAAGTAACTTCATAATTTTATTAGTAGGAGAAATTTCACCTCTTTTCCATGAGGGAATCATTGTTCTCATGTCGGACAAATTTATCTTGTTCAATCTTCTCCTGAGATCAAAAGTCAAATTAGCCATCGGTGATACAGTTCTTACTATCATGCACACATATATATTTCATATACATCAAATGCATCCATAAATATATGCATTGAATCTACTTGTATGGTAATGTATTTCTAAAGTAGTATTATTTGTTTTCGAAGTCTTTTAAAGGCCTTAGTATGACTCACCAGTTTTGTTTACAAATATAGTTCAAGCAAAGAAGGATACTTGAGCTAATCGATTCCATAGGAAAAGCTCCTCCAAGATAGTAGATCATGTATGTGCTACATGGTAGTCGAATACTTTATTTATGCCTTTCTTGTTAAAAGGAAAACAAAAAAAAAAGAAAAAAGACCCTAATCATTTGTAGAATAGTCCAATTCTCGTTGTTGGCAAATTATATACCATAAGCTTGCGGCCATCTCCTGCTTTTAATAATAAATATAGTGGTAGAGTCGATCTTTCCATACGCTAACGTTTATCTTACTCATCTTCCACAAACTATCAACCAATTAAGTTAGAGAAATTGCATAAAACTTCAGGGACTAACATTCAACTTTAGAGTCAAAGTAATTTATAGTGTATTTGGAATTATCTTATTTTAAGGTGGTTATCCTATTGAAACTTAGAGATATCTTGTAATATTTAAAATATCTTATTATATGTATCATACATTTTATAGTTGTAAAAAATAAGATCAGATAGATTGCTTATTTCTTATAAGATAAAAAATATGATTTTGTTTTGAATTTTTATAAGATGCATGATATGATTTCTTAAAACTTATACCCTCATTTCAATAAGATAAGTATCTTAAAATAAGATAATAACAAACAGAGCATTAGAATTACCACAGCAATTGACCCGTTCCTCTTTTCCGGGCCAATATTTTGCCTGCAGTAACCATCAGACTACAAAATAGATTACAATTTGCTAGTTCTGCAATATATAAACACAACCATGTCTGGAAATGGTCCTGATATCACCAAAAAGAAATTCTGGAACTCGAAACAATCAATTATCATTAATTTTACATCAATATCTTTCCTCTGTAAATTCCGAAAGAGTTTGCTTGCTTATCTCAGTTTGCTAAAATAATAACTTTGTAATGTTCACTACTAGAAATTGGTGGATTTGAAATGGAAAATTTGAGACCGAAATTTTGTGTCTCAAATTAAGATAAGACGGATTTGAGATGAAAATTGTTCGTCCTAAATTGAAATGGATTTGAGACGGAAAATTTGGAAAAAAAAATTTCTAATAAGTTAATCAAATTTTCGTCTCAAATCCATTTTAAAGACGAAATTAATTAAGTTTGTGACGAAAATTTTCGTCTCAAATATTTAATTTTCTTATAGTGTTTCAATTACCTTATATCCTTTTCTTCACGTGTGACAGCTTCTATCAGCATCAAAAAGAGTAAAAGAAATAGCTAACTTTAATAGTGAAAAGAAAAAGTAAAGGAAATAGCTAAACTTTATCGTTTTAGGTGCATGGGTTTAACTGATCAGAAGCAAAACATAAGCAAATCACTATATTTTTGTAAGGAAAGTCATTTCAGGGACAATTGGACTAATAAACTAAAACTATCCGTCATTAACAATTTAACTGTTTGTTTTCTGACAGCAAGTTAAAGGAGGGACATAAATGGTTAAACTTTAAAAACAGAGATAACGAGTATCAACGACAATAAATGTTCAGGTTATAAAATAGAATTAACCTTAATAGTAATATATTTGGACGGTTCAGTTTAACGCGACTTGACTCTTTAAAACCGTAAATTGAACAGACCACATTAGTTTTTTGAATTTAAAACCGCAACTGATCAGATTATCTTAAAAACAATTATTTATGATCAATTCAATTCAACTCAATTAGTTTTCGTGATTTTTACGGTTTCTTGTACACCCTATTGGAAGATAAAGGACCAATTTATGTCATTTTAAAGACCCCAGACGGTTGGACAAAAAAAAAAAAAAAAGAAAGAAAAAATGGACCCCGGACAAAGTTGTAGGGGGATAAAAACTGAGTACCAAATAACTCATTTATCCGTATTATCCTCATTTGTTTTTGTTTTACATACTCCTTTTCCACCTTTTTTTTTTTTTTCCTTACTATGCTTCTCGCTCACCTACCACCAAACGCTAAATTGGTTTACATTTTTTAAATAGGTTTGGAAAAATGGGTTAAAAAAAATTCTCGAAAAGCTTCCAAATTAAACGCTAAAATCAAGAAAAAAGGGAAACACCAGTGGGTATTTTATATGGGAAGGAAGAAAGAGGAAAACACCAGTGGGGAATTTTATATTGAGGCGTGCAAGCTGACTACCAAATTGCCCTAGTTTAATCTTTTGAGCATCTTCCTTGGTATCAGCTTCGCAGCCTTTGCTGGACTATCCCATCTAAGTAATAACACAGATTGTCAAGCACCGAAATATCTGGAAATTCAGTCACTAGAATCGGAAGGAACTCGGAGGCGGGTGCAGTGGAGCGAGCCGACTCGGCGGAAGCTGAAATGTTGTTATCATTCTTAATTGTGTCTTCTCGATACATCGGAGAGATAAAAGGTGAAAGGTGCACTGCCTTCTTCTATATCTTTTCTTTGATGGTTTTGTTATTTTTTCTCTCGGCATTGACTAATGTACGAAGAGCAGAACAACCAACTGCCTTTCTAAACTCTAGTCGCTATTTTTCCTTTACATGTAGGGAGTTAAATTTTTCTTTCTTTCTGCATATAGGTACACTTCCTATCTTTCTTTTCAGGGATTTCTAGCCTCAATATCACTCCAACAACCTTCCTATCTCTTCACTTGTAATAGTGTTCTTATTTGTTTTGAATTTATATATTATCTTATAATTTTAAATAGAATTTGAAGAAAATAATAAAAAATTAATTATTGATAATATTTTTAATTTTTTTTAAGGATGGTGAGTTGATATCGATATTAATAAAACATTGCAAGTATATTATAATGTTTAAATTATAATTTTCTAATATAATTAATGAAATATTTTTGATTTTTTAAAAGTTAACCATCGGTCAATTGATCATTGGTATAAGGAGAAGGAATGGATTTTGGCTTTTCAAATGTGGCAAGTTAAAAAGGTATTTTGGGGCTTCCTGCAGTTGTAGGGGACCCCACGCGGAGCCGTTAGAGCTTTCGCAGGAATCGAGCCTTCACAAGAATCGCCATTGCGGAGAGCTATTAGAGTTGGCCTTATCTTTGCCAGATCTACCAAACCAAAAAGTAAAAGTGCATTTAGTTTGCCTTTTTTTTGCTTTTATTTTTATAAAAAAATAGAAATTAAGATGGAAAACTTATTTAGTTAATTTATTTTTATTTTTATTTTTAGAAAACTAAAATCAGTTTTCTAGGAAATCAGAGAACATAAAAAAAAATGTTTTGAATGAAAATAATGTGGTAATTTTATAAATAACTCTAAAAAATTTAGAAAACAGTATGGTAGTTTTGCAAATAACTTTAGAAATTTAGAAAAAAAGGTGACAACTTTGTAAAAAACTCTAAAAGATTTAGCAAACAATGTGAAAATTTTGTAAATATCTTTTAGGTTTAGAAAACAAGCTGCCCATTTTTCTAGTTTTCATTTCTTAGAAGACAATATTTACTTTTTTAACCAAATATATTCTCTAAATTTTAAAAACCAGAAAAATAAAAACAGAAAACCAACAAACCGAATGCAACATAATGTTTTTTTGATAAGGATGACAATGGAGCGGGGTAGGAGTGGGGTTTGCTTACCCCTATTGCGCACCTATTAATAAAACTCTCGCCCCTACTCTTATCATATATTTATACCGGGTAAACTCCTTCACTACTGTTCCCGCCCCTGTTGGATGGAAAAAAAACCCTGCTGGGGTACCTATCAACAAGGTCAATAATATTAAAATTTTTAAAAATAATACTATTACATAAGAATGAATTAAAAATAAGTTAACTTTTACAACTAAACCAAAAAAAGGTTTTAATGATATAAAGTTTATATTAAAATATATAAAAATATATTAGAAATACATACAAAATGATATATGCTTTTATATATATAGTGGGATGGGGCGGAGCGCGGCGGACAAACCCCTACCCGCCCTACCCCTGCATCTGGTAGGGGAACGAAACCCCGCCTCCTCCCTAGCAGGGGGTTTTTGATAAAAACTTCGCTCCCACTCCTGCGGTACTTCTATGGAGCAGAACGGGGTAAGGTTAACATTGCCATTCCTATTTTTCAAGTTCCATATCGTGTAGGGAATACTTTTGGAGAGGTCTGTAGAGGATGGATTCATGTTAGTTCCATATTAGGTTCCTTATCTTGGCAAGTGAAACCGAGATAGATGCTGTGGTTGGTATTAACTTATCTAAGATACTTATTTTATTTGGTAATTCATATAAAAAAAAAATTGCTTGTTTTCAATTTACCATGAGTTGCTTATAAGATACTTTGGTTGGTACATGTTACAGATTTTGAAAATATATAAAATATTTGTACATCTTAAAAAACCTTTAACTAAAAAGTTAAAAATTACAAAAATTAAAAATGAAAAATTAAAAAAATTAAAATTGAAAGAATTAAAAATTTTATTTAAAATTAAGAAATTTAAATTTTTAAAAATAAAATTAAAAAATAAAAATTAAATGATTAAATATTTATAAAATTGAAAAATTATAAATGTAAAAAAATTAAAATTAAAAAACTCATTTGTATTTTATATTTTATAATTTATTATTTTATAAAAATTTATAATATCATGACTCAGAATTGAGGGCACTATTGTCAAATTAACTTATATAAACATTTCAACCTAGATTAATAATAATTGCAAACTAAACAATCTTATTATATATGACACTTATGAGACAAGATGCTCATTAGATTTCACATTTAAGATAAATCTAATCTAAATCAGCCCAGAGACTTATTAACATGGTAACTTAACAAACTTTTTGAGTTCCCGGCTCTTTTGGCCTACCAACCAAGTAGGCATATAGACAATGGTAAAGTGATGAGATTAGTGCTGATAATAACAAAACTATGGTATCAATACCCATGCTATTCATGGGTTCTAATTTATTTTTGACTATTGATTTCAAATCGAATTATACTTCATTTGTAAGTTCATTTATAAGTAATATTAGAAGATTACTTTTGATAAAACATGCATGTAGAGATAGGAGTCAATTATAGCTATATTTTTGTTTGCATGTCAACAATATTCTTATAATTTTGTATAATTTTTTTCCATCAATATAGTGGACATCCATAAATGATATTATGTACGTAGTATCTGCGGTTAAATTGTATGTATGTGATATTTGATATTAAATAGTGTGACATTACGTATTTTGCCCTTCAATTAAAATCAACATGGTTTAGATTGTATCTCCCGATTGAATACATTGTATCACATCAAGCATTAATAATATTTAGCAAATATTTTTCAAGTTGATGTGTCAAGCACTTGACTTGGAGAGTTCATGTGTCAACTTCTAGCATCACTCTACCACTATATCACTATATATATATATATATGTAATACCTCTCGTTTGAGATTTATGAGACTTCAATTTGAGTTATCGTTGGGATAAAAGAGAATCACTATAAATCCTTTAGAGAGAGAGAAAGAAACCGACAGGATTCCCTAGAGCACTACCAAATAGTCCCACTTAGATGATCTCAACTAATTACATCTCAAGGTAAACTAAGCCAAAACACAATTCACATATATTGTAAAAATTGCTCCTGTAGTATATGTCAAATATGAAAGTCGCTTAAGATTCAAGGACTCTACCAGAAAACATTTTTCAGTCGAGGGTTGTCAATGTCTGAAAAATATAAATCAACAGTAAATGAGTAGAAAAATTTAGAAAGTGACATACTCCTACATATTCCGATATTCATGAAGCATCATATGTTTGCTTAATGCATTTGAACTGTAATATGATATAATTTAGTTTCTTTATTCTAAATTAGCAGCTGGACGTTTCACTCTGTATGAGTTCTTTGCCGGACAGCATTAGATCTTAAGAGATATATCAACATAAAAAATTTTAGTACTTAAGACAAGGATGCATTGCCTTTATTACGCAAGTTACTCCATACACCCAAAGTATGGTACACCCAAATATGCATGGTGTACCACCCAATATATCTCACAATCAAACCGTTGGATCAACGTGGAATTTAACAAGTTCATTCTGCTCAGGCTGACAAACATAACACAACAATCCGATCGTTGATCGGATACTAGTAACACCTTTGATTGCAAGTTCCAAAATCGTTCACAGATTGTGAACACATTTTAAAAGAGTCGTGAACATGTAATTTATCTTTGTAAATATATGATATAAAGCTTTTGAACATATAATATGAGAGTAATGTATAATTAAATTGTGAATAATTAAAAGTTTTGAACATAAAGTGTTAAAATTATTAACATATAACATGCAAATTGTAAATAATTAAAATTGTGAACATATATTATAAAAATTGTGAATTTATAATAACAAAGTTGTGAACGTGCTACTGTAGAGTATACAATGTTAGGTGGGTGCACAATGTTTAGGGTGCACAGTATCCAGCCCCCCTTTATTATGTTCCTGGTACTTGTCGTTATCTGCATTTCTACATTTATGTTGCATGCTTGGAAATTGTCTATATTTTTCTCTCATAAATGTGTTGGACATGAAAAATTGGCAAAACAATGAGAAAAGATAAGAAACCAGTTAATTGTGCTAACTCAGAAAGAATATAGAGCAAAGTGTCTCTCAGCAACATCTTCATTCCGTACTTAAACAGCTAATGAGCACGTCTATTTTCATGCTCTGGAATTTGGCAGTCATGGTCCTAGAAACTTATTATTTATTGCTAGCATAACATAAACAAATAAAATACTGATCATAACTTTTCCTGCTGTGTTTGAACAATGCATTTCTTCATGTGCAGGAAGTAATACTAGCGGTTGAACTGTCAACTGTCTGCATTTCTTTATATTTCCAGGGCGCCTGAGATTTTATACTTCCTACTAGAAGCCAGAGAAAGGGAGGAAGAAGACACTTGGAAGATGTCTTCTTCTTGTATATCTGCCTTGGACCGTTTGGAGTTGCTGGGAAGACGCCTGTTGCTGAATTCTCTCATGGAACATGTCCGGACCCTTAAAATGGATCTAATGTTTCTCAGAACAATCGTCGATTGGATCCTGTCAGTCCCATCAGAAGAGTCCTTCAAACAAAAACTGAGAGACTTGCGGGAAGCATACTGGTCAATCAACAACAACATTATGGAATTATATCCCACTTATGGTTCACAACCTGTGAACGTGAATGTCAAGATATCCAGAATCCTAGAAAAAGTGAAGCATATAAAACCAAATGTCAAAGAAGTTTGCAGTCTGCACCTTGAAATTAAATATTCCCGATCCAGCTGGTTATTTCAGAGTGATTATATCACAAAATACATTGGTGATCTCCAGGATAATCTGAAGGATCTGTTTAGATTGAAGGGCAGTGCAATTACTCCAGTAATCAAACAAATGGAAGTCCTCATGCAAAAGCTAAGGTTTTTGACAGATCTCACTGAATTTACAGCTAAACACTCCAAGGGGGCTGTTGAAGTGGAAGATCTTATGATTCATATTCGAACTGTCACTGACCGTGTAACACTTCTCTCTTACTCGTATTTGGGAGAAGGGATGGATAAACTAATGGCACGAGAAATAAACTGTAAGCTCTCTGACCTGTTGGAGGACATCAAGCTTATTAATCCAGAGGTCAAACAGATTTATGTAAGAGCTTATAAGTCATTGCATCCATCTGATTCTCCCTGGACAGATCTACTTGAGGTGGTTTGCTTAATTGACTTTCTCCTACTTGACCTGATGGAGCTACTACAGCATGACACTAGTTTCGTGGTTCCAATGAAGGATCAAATTGGAAACCTTAGTGAGAAGATGATATTCCTGCGGCAGATTATCGTAGATTTACCAGTACAACACAAGACCAAGAAATTTCAGCATCTTATGAGAAGTATTCATGAAAAAATCGGAGAGGTGGGTCCAATTTATTCAATTTTTGCAGGAGAGACTGATGAAGATGCAGCCAAGGATAGGAGTTCTGCACTTCTTGATTTGTTAGAAAGCATCGAACTTATTGAAGCAGAATTCAGAAAGATTAATTTGCACAAGTTCCCCTCAACTGATGAACTGCGCTGCATTGATGTTTTCTTGGAGAATCTGGTGGAGCTTCTAACTCGTAAAACAGAATTAATTTCTTCCGTGAAGCCTCAAATTGTAACACTCCACACAGAGCTATTAGATTTGAGATCAATTCTTGGTAAAATGAGAGAGATGTGCAGTGAGAATGAGAAAATAAAAGATGTTTGGAGACGTGTAACTGTGATGGCATACAGGGCGGAATTTGTCGTTGACTCAATTGCAGTCGGAGATCATCCTGCCTGCTACCATATGTTACAACTGTCAACTCTCATAGAGGAGATCAAACTTATCAAGGCAGAAGTCAAAGATACCTATGACGAGGCATGTGAAACCACTCTAAGCAGTGTTGAGAGGACTTCTAGTCGGGTGTTACTGCAAGGAACCACACCAAACATTCCTGAAATGGTGGTGGGTTTCAAGAATGAGGAAGAAATCCTAAAGAACCGGCTTATTGAACAAAAAAAGGATCTTGAAGTTATAGCTATTGTTGGCATGCCCGGGCTTGGTAAGACTACTTTGGCAAAGAAACTGTATAATGACCTTTCAATTCAAAACAAATTTGATGTGTGTGCATGGTGTTGTGTTTCACGAACATGTGCGAGTAGAGATTTGCTGCTTGAACTTTTAGGTCTTCATGTCGAGCTTACTAATAATGTTCATGAGAAGAATGATGAGGAGTTAGCTGAGTTACTTTACAAAAGTCTAAAGGGGCAAAGGTATCTTATTGTCTTGGATGATGTGTGGGACATTGTGGCATGGAATGCTCTAAGAAGATCTTTTCCTGATGATAAGAATGATAGTCGAATTTTGATCACTAGCCGGTTCCATGATATGGCCCTACAAACGACGCCTGAAAATAACATTCATTCTCTTCGTCGATTCAATGACGATGAAAGCTTGATGTTATTAAAGGGGAAACTCTTTTTGGAACAGGACTGTTCCAAAAAACTCCTAGAAGCTGGGAAACAAATTGCAAAGAATTGTAAAGGACTCCCTCTTGCAGTTGTGCTGGCAGCTGGCCTCCTCTCAAGAATGGAGAAAACCGAGAGTCAATGGCAATACTTTGCAGAAACTTTGAGCGCTCAAGTTGTTAGTGCTCCAAGTAATGAGTGTATGCCCATATTAGAATTGAGTTACAGGCATTTACCAAATCATCTAAAATCATGCTTTCTCTATTTTAGAGCATTTCAAGGGGACAAGGAAATTTCAGTGAGGAAATTGACATGGTTGTGGACTGCTGAGGGATTTTTACAAAATATGAAGTTAGAAACATTGGAGGAGATAGCAGAGCATTATTTGATGGATCTAATTGGTAGAAGCCTAGTAACTGGTACAAAGTGGACATCCATGGGCAGAGTCAAAGCATGCCATGTTCATGATACAGTACGTGACTTTTGCTTGGCAAAAGCTGAGGAAGAGAATTTTCTGCATTACATACATGATTATGATATTACTTCTCCTCCTATGGATCATGGCTTAGACAATGGTGTTCATCCTGATTATTCTGAAACTTTGAGCCTATTAGCTAATGAGCAATATCGTCTGAGCATTTATTCTGGTCGGAAGCAGTTTATTATGGGAAGGCCATTGGGCCTCAATGTTCGCTCTTTATTCTTACATGCCTCTGGTCATACGAACCGTAATAATCCGTATGATGCTGCATACATCTCTCGCTGCCTCAAGCTCATTAGGATTTTAGACTTGGAATGCATCAATATTGGAGATTCATTTAGTGGAATCGAATTGTTGGTTCATTTGAGGTTTTTGGCAGTTATGGGGGACATGGTATCTATACCATCATCAATGGTCAACCTCTGGAGATTAGAAACTTTTCTTCTCAAACAATCAAGAGGTAAAGTTGTAGTAGTTCCGGATTCAATTTGGAATATGGCAAGGTTGAGGCACGTGCATATAGATGATCATGCTTCTTTCAAATTGAACCAGCAAATTGTTCAGAACTCTTCCCTCTTGGAAAATCTACAAACCTTTTCAACGCCATCTCTTACTTATGGAGACGACGGAGAAAAAATGTTACGAAGTATGCCAAAGCTTCGTAAATTGAGATGCATATTTTTGGATTCATGGAATGATTCCAATGAGTGCAATCAGTTCCCAGTGTTAAATTTTCTTAGTCAACTTGTGTCATTGAAAATATTTGGCAATAATATATCACCTAGCTCTGCTCAAAGACATCCTTGCAAGTTTGATCTCCCCTTAAACCTCAGAAAATTAACTTTGTCGGATCTTCGCCTACCATGGAGTGAAATTTCAAGTATTGGGGGACTGCCCAACCTAGAGGTTCTCAAATTACTTTGTAGAGCCTTTGAAGGAGAAAGTTGGAATATGGAAGAGGGGGGATTCCTTAAACTCAAACATTTGAAATTAGAGTCTCTGAACATTGTGGAATGGAAAGCCACTAGTAATCACATTCCCTCCCTTGAGCGACTGGTGTTGCAGAAATGTAAGAAACTAAAGGAGATCCCTTCTAGTTTTGAAGATATTAAAGCACTACAGATGATTGAGGTGCAAGGGTGCAGCACTTCTGCCAGAACTTCGGCCCGAAATATCTTGCAGAAGAAAAATGAAATGGAAAGGGAGTCTCAAGGTCTGCATCTATCCTAAAGCAAGGGATTCTGGACCATTTGGTGCTGTCCATATCTCAGGCAAGAAAATCTTGAGCACATTTGAGTTCATTTTTTCATTTGTTTATACATCGTATTATATTCAACTACAAGGATATTCTTAATATTTTCATCTGAAGATAGTTATTTGACTAGTTGCAAGTTTTAGGTGCTTCTTTGCTAATATGAGCACTTAAATTGGTGAGCTATGGATACCTGACATTTCTGCTCCAAGGACTTTAGTGCTTCCTCTTCAAGACATTTGTAGCAGAACCTTTCGACTTTGCTTCCATATTATTCAGTAATATTTTCTCATATCTACATCATTTTTTCCTAGTGGAATTTCTCTCACAAAAAGTAATAAATTCACTGTGCTCAGGATTGGGGTACTCCTAGACTAATCAACAGCGATGAATTTTTTTTTTTTTTGTGTGTGTGTGCATGGGCTGTAGGTTCTGACTGTGCTTGTTCATTTGAGCTAAAATGATATGGTCATGATTAATTAGCTTCCCTTATAACTAGTACTGTAATCTTTTTGCAGCTATTGACAAGCACTGTAATCTTTTTTGCAGCCATTACTCATCCTGATTCTGCTGTATTCTAACAGAGGAAAGCATGCAGCAAGTTGAAGGTTGAGTGGAGATATAGATTATTCACTTTGTAACGTATTGGCCTCACTGCTGATAATGCAAATAAAAATCGGTTCTGATTCTGTTTAAGTATGTGATTAACAGCCTGTATGGCTAAGCTTATTTGGGGTTTGTAAGCTGCAAATGGTAAAAAGCATGTGGGGGATGCTTTTTTCTAGGTGCTTATAAGCTGCAAAATATGTAGAGCCTGTCTTTGAGTCAACTTCTTCGCCCCTGCATTAAGATGTGAGTCAACAAGTTGGACAAAGTTTGTAGCATGAAAAATTGTCCGTTGTCTTTTCAACAAGGGGATAGATTTTTGGATCGTATCATTCTGCAATAATGCTCCGAGACTTTACTAAGAGCTTGTTTGAGTTTTGCTTATTTTAAGCTTATAAGCAGGTAATCTTTTATTTCGGGTGTTTTAAGCAATGCTAAATACTGAAATTGTTTGGGTTTGCTTATTTAATTGATACTTATAACTAGCTTTTGATGTTTATAATCAAGTAAAGAAGTTTTTGAATGAAAATGTACTTATGGAGCCTGAAGCTGGTATTTGGAGGCAAAAATCACGTGTGGATTGGATCAAAGAGGGTGATACCAATTCCAAATTCTTTTTCCACTATACTAAAGGTAAAGCCTCTCGCAATACAATCAATGCTATCCTTAATGGGAGGGTGAGTTGATTGAATCTGATGAAGCCATTAGTAGAGAAGCTACTTTACATTTCCAAAAGTTGTTGAAGCCAAACAGTTCAAATTCATCTTTTGTCCCTGAGAGTCTTGAGCTTTTATTGGATCAAAAACTTCCTTCCCATGCAGCTGATAACCTATGCTGGCCCATTGAAGATGTTGAAACAAAACAAGTTTTTTTTTCTATTGATGGGTTCAAGAGTCCTAGTCCTACTGGATTCACATCCCATTTCTTTAATACTGCTTGGCATATCATTGGTAGAGATTTCACTGCTGCTATTCAATCTGTGTTTAGAGCTTTGAGTCTTCTTAAAGAAGTTAATTCCACCATTCTTGCTCTTGTTCCTAAGAAGCCCAACTCTGTGAATTTGAATGATTACAGACCTATTGTGTGCTGTAATACAATTTATAAAGTTATTTCTAATGTCATTGTTAACAGGTTGAAAGATCATATTGGCCATGTGATTTCTTCTACACAATCTGCTTTTGTGAAGGGTCGGGATATATCAGATAATATTCATTTGGCCCGAGAGCTTGTTCATGGGTATGGGAAAAAGAATGGTGTCCCAAAATGCATGATTAAAGCAGATATTCGGAAAGCTACGACACCATCAGCTGGCATTTTATTTTTGCGGCGCTTAGAGCTCTCAATTTCGCCTACACATTTATCAACTGGACTGAAATGTGCATTACTACTGCCTCTTACTCTTGCTATTAATGGTAGCCCATTTGGTTATTTTGGTGCTATAAGGGGCCTTTGTCAAGGAGATCTGCTCTCACCATACCTTTTTGTAATTGGAATGCAAATTCTTACAGGCATTATGGATCATATTGCAAGAAGTGGTAAATTTTCTTTTCACCTTAAGTGCAGTAAAGGCAAGCTCACACACTTATGTTTTGTACATGATTTGCTCATTTTTGCCAAGGCTGATAGGAAATCTCTTTCTTTGATTAAGCAAGGGCTTTCTCTCTTTCAAGATATTTTGGGTATGCGTATCAGTGAGGAGAAGAGTGCCACTTATTTTGGTGCTTGTTCGGAAGTCTTGAAAAATGATATTATTGATTTGTTAGGGTATTGTTGGCACGTTACCTCTCTGCTGTCTTGGTGTTCCCATGATCACAGGTAGACTCACAAAGGAGGATTGCAGTGAGCTCACTAATAAAATTACTGCAAAAATTGATATTTGGGCACTTGAGTGGGTTTCTCTTGCAGGCAAGTGACTCCTTATTTAGTATGTTCTCTCAGGAATCCACCATTATTGGGCTAGAATGTTCGTCACCAAAAATAGCATTGAGAAGAGGGTTACTATTCTGCCATTACCATTGTCCTTCAATAAGGTAGTCCACCACTTTCTCCATTCACATTAAAATTAGTAATAGTCTGCTCACCAAAATATTCCACCAAGATACCACACGGATGCCAAAAGTCGTACCAGAACTTGGTGCTTTGCCCATCACCAATTTCGTGAAAAATAAGTTGCTTCATAACGCCCCTTAGGTTGAGAAGTTTTCGCTAATACCAAGGAGTATCATGAGAAATACAGACCTCCAAAATAGACTGTCTTCTCAAATGATAAGTGTAGACCCCTTTAACCCAAGTAGTGTCATCATGATTCAAAAGCCTCCAAAGCAAAAGGAGATTGGCAGCTTGATTAACATCCTTGAGTTTCTTAGAGCCCAAGGTCACCTTCAGAGAAAGGACGACAAGCTTTATCCCATGCAACTCACGCTTTATCTCTAATCTGCTCATTTCCTCCACTAAACCAAAGGAATCTGCATAATTTAGTTTCAAGATCAGAGAACACATTATTGGTAAAATGAACATAATCCACAATCATTGCTTCACCACTGATTGGGTTGATGTGGTCTGGTTTAAAGGTGCTTTCACAAAGAATGCTGTCTATTCTTGATTAGCGTGGCTTGACAGGCTCCCAACCAAACACATAATGATATCTTGGGGCATGAATCTTAACCCTCTTTGTGTGTTTTGCTTTCAGTGCACTAAGGATCGAAATCACTTGTTCTTTGAACGTTGTGTTAGTAGGAAAATCTAGTGGAAGGTGATGAAAATTTTTAGGGGGCCGCATTGGATAGCTTCCTAAGATTGTATTTGGCAATGGTTTGTTGTTAAATACCAAAGGAATTCACCTAGAGCGCTTGCTATCAAACTGGCTATGGAGGCATTAATGTACCATATCTAGCGTGCTAGGAATAGCAGAATTCATGGTGATAGCAAGTTGGAAAATGAAGATCAGATTGTGTCTGCTGTGCTTTTTGAAGTTAAAGTTAGGGCCTGTTTGGATTGGCTTTTTTTTCAGGAAAAAATATTTTTTTGGCAGAAAAAGTTACATTAAATTTACAATAACTATTTGATTTGACTTCCAAAAAAACTATAACTCTGAAAAAGCTCAAATACAGTTTTTTTTAGAAGTTAAAATTTTCAGCTTCTAAAAAAAAACTGTTTTTCAAAAGCTGTTAAAAAAGCGCTTTTGAAAAAAGCCAATCCAAACGAGCCCTTAGGCTTGTAAAGAAAAGCTCTTTTAGGGATGACATCATTTGTTACTCTTTGTGCAGAAGTTCGGTATAGACTAATCTTTTGATGTAGAGGAATGTTTTGATGTAAATATTTTAATTTCAATACAAGTACTTGTTTTAATTTTCTAGTGAAAAAAAAAAAGTAGCCACATGCGATTTGCAAAAAATAATAATGCCCGATGAAATTAAAGATTGCAACTAGAAGTTCCGGAAGAAATAACAGTGTAGGAAATTTTTGCACAGTGCTAAATTCTCAATAAGCTTTCAATGATCTAAATCTTCGATATTTAGCAATGCATAAAACAAGTTTAGTAGTCGAGTTCTTTTTTTTCCCTTTTTCGGTCAGAATATTGTAATTCAATTAATAGAAAATATATCAATCAATACTAGTTTTTTAAATACGCAGCAGAGAAGATTAAAACAATTCTATGGAGGATCAACATTCAATTAAAGAGGAGCAAACCAAGTCGAACATTCCTAACTAACCAATTAAAAACTTCGTCTGTTTTTCTAGAAAATGTAAGTGAAGCTACAATTACAATTTGAAATGAGAGATTTCAGATCCTGTACGAGCATAGGTGGAGCCAAGTAGACTACAGGGGGTGCATGACTTTTTCTTTGAAAAAATTTTACCATTACTTTTTTGTTAAGTTTTTTATTATGGGAAATGAGGTGCATATCTCATAATAAGAGTGCACCCCTCATGGTAGTGCTAAAAGTAGTATCAATACTTTTATTTTACTTTTTAATTAAAAAAATAATTTCATAATGAAAACAAAGTAAATAAGTAAAACAATAAAAAAATACAAATAGAAATGATGAGATATAAAAAGGGAAAATAAAAGAAAAAATAATTACTTAGTCACTTATCTAAAGAAATATTTTTAAATTGACTATTTTACGCTTTCAAAATCTACAGTCAAGTTAAGACAATTATAAAATAAAGTTTTGTTTACAATAATGGTAGATATTAATTTATATTTTCTATGTATATTAAGATATCATTATTTTATTAAATAGTACATATTTTTTATAATTAATTTTATATATAATATGCACCCGCGGTGCTCTAGGTCCTCACTTCGCCACAGTTTTACGAGGTGATCGACTAACCAACTTAATAGTATTCTAGTCCTAGTTGAAGCAAAGTAATGCCTATCTAACAAGAAAGGGACTCAAGAGACATGCATGAAAATGAAGTAATGTGAGTTTCAAGTATGGGAATCGAGAACGAGAGTGTAAATAATACGTTGGCAAATAGCCCAAAAAGCAAAAGGTGAAGATGCAAAACAGTGCCAAAGAGCCAAGGGAAATGATATTAGAGCTACGAAGAATAGCTATGTTGGCTCACAGGCCCTTTCATCTTTCGCCCGCCCCCCCCCCCCCCCGGGTCTTTTATGGGTATAGGCCTTTGGCCCATGTTGGACAATATCGCATGCGTTTATGAAGAAGAGCTTGTTTGGATTTGTTTACATATATATACTAGATATCTCAAGGCCCGTGCTTTGTACAAATCAATCTTTGAATTTTATTTCTTAATTTGAGAAAAAGAACATATTCTCAAAATGCTCCACATATATCAATCTTAAAATTTTATTTCTTATTTTGAGAGAAGAGCATAATTCTCAAAAATTCAAAAATATTTGATCACGTAACGAAATTTGAAGTAGTTTAAATAAAAAATTTTTACAATATTTACAACAAGTGTCTCCAACTTCAAATTCTCTAAGACGCTCTCTTGAATGGTTTTTGCATAATCTCAAATAATTTGCCCAAATAAATTATGATATTCTCAATATCTGAACTCTCTTTACTATATGAAAGGACAAATGCTAACTATACAAAACATATGTTCTAACTAACTATATGCTTCTTGGTGTATTGTATACCTTGCTAAAAACCACTATATATAGGTAATAGAAGATATTAAGCCTTCAATATTACATTTATGATTGAATTTCAAGAGTTGTAAAATCTCAAAATAATAATCCAAGATTATGGAGAAATTTCAAATGTCTCATAATCCTTTGGAATTCATATCCAAGTTAATAAGGAGGCCAAAGGTCTCAAAATAATAATGAGAAAATCTTTAATTTCTCATTCATTTTCAGCATATATAATATTATAGATTATAGATTATATATAGTATAAATAATAGATTTAGGACTTACTTTGATATAATTTTGGGCGTAATAAATAGTCATGTGTAATTAGTTGATCCACTATCTAAACTATATGATAAGATCTTAAAAAATTAAAATCATTAGATTTCCAAAGTGCATAGATCTATTAAAACTTTTTGTTTGCATTATACCTTTCTATAAAAATTCTTTAAATTTGATATGATGTGTGAATTATTTTTTTATGATGACTTGAGAATCTTCACATATTTTATTTAATAAATATTTAAAATTAGAGAAGATAGATAAGATAATTGTGCTACATTATTTAAGTGATATATTATTAAAAAGTTAACAATAGAAATTAAATTAAATATTTTTTAAAATAGTTGAAATTGATTTAGATATTTTGAAACAATGACAGTTAATTTGGGAAAAAAGAAAGAAGAAAATAGTGGAAATTGTAGCAATTTTTTAAAATTTTTTTTGTATTAAGTGGTAATTATTTCATAAATAAATTAACAAAAATGAATCATAAAAACATGACATGTGGCATCGCTTAAAACATGAATGTGATAAGCCTGTGACATTAAAAAATATGAGATATAACTTTATAACTATTATTATATATAGATATATAGATATAGATATTATATTTATTTCTTTTTTTTTTGTTCTCTTTCTTTTTGTTTGACTATATTAATCAACTATTTTATCATGTTTAATATGTAACTTAAATGATGTAATAAATTTTTTTTAAAAATTGAATATTGATGACTTTTGCATTTTGCAAATCACACTTGCAAGAGTGTATATATATATATATATATATATATATATATATATATATATATATTATATAGATTTTTTTTTGTTCTCTTTCTTTTCATTTAATTATATTAATCAACTATTTTATCATGTTTAATATGTAACTTAAATGATGTAATAGTCTTTTAAAAAGATGAAATATTGATGACAATTGCATTTTGCAAATCACACTTGCAAGAGTGCTCTCTTTGTAAGCTTATGTAGTACTTTAAGAAGAGTTTATGTGGCATCTAAGGAAGATTATATGTGGCATCCAAATAGGAACTTATGTATAGGAGGAGCTTATGTGACTTTCAAAGTCGTTTAACTTTACTTGAGGTATAACTTTATGTAGATAATATAAATAGATATATAAATATAAATGTATTTATAATAATCTAAAACCCATACAAAATTAAATGATTCAAAAAAATATATTTTTCATTATTGCTTGGTTTATATGGCATCCCCTACTTGGATTCAATTCTTTATATAATATTTCAACTATTATATCATCTTTAATATAAAATTTAAATGACGTAATAATCTTTTTTTATATTTAAATATTGATAACAATTACAAGAGTATTCTCTCTTTTATAAACTTATGTAGTGTTTAAAGAGAAGCTTATATGATATTTAAAGAGAAAGTGGAGCATATGTGGCATCCAAAAAGAAGTTTATGTGGCACCTAAAGAGGAACTTATGTGGCATTCAAAGAGCTCCTAAATTCTCTTGAGTATAACTTTATATATAGAGTATAGACTAGTAAAATAATAATGCCATGCAACCGCATGACTATGTTGTCCAGTGTTATTTTAATACAAAATTTAAATGACATAATAAATGGTTATTAAGAAATTTAGTAATTTTGTAAGAAGTCAAATAAATTATTCTTATATTCACACATCTCTTTGTAAAAATTGAAACTGAGAAAAGTATTAATTTTGTCACTTTGCTGTTTTGATAAATTTGAAATAAGATTGATTACAAAGTCGGAAAAAAATATAGAACTAAAGGGGGTTGGGTGAATGTGAGGGTGAGATTATCTACTGTTCTTTTTTTCTTTTTTAGATTTTACTTGCTTGAATCGAATTGAAATTTCATATGAAAAATTCATATAACAATGAAATTGAAAAGTTGATTTTTTATTTTTTAATTTTCATAAGTAATTTAATATAATTTGAGATGATTTTACAATTATTTAAACTCATATAATTGTAATTTAAGTAAAGTTAAATTTTTTGTAGTTAATTTTCTTCAACTTTTCATATCTTTTTATGTTTAATGCCAATTAGCACAATGGGATTTAACGAAAAAATAAAAATACATAAGAAAAAAGATAATGATAAATTCAAAAACCAAAAACCAGGGTATTTAAATTATGATTGAGTTTTATAATTTTTATTACCTAATTGGAGAGTTTACTTTTGCTCTTGAAGTTCAAATTTCTAAACCTAAAAATTCAAAAAAAGGGATTAATTTTCACTCTTATGTGAAAGCCAAAATCCATTTTCAAATTTAGTCTAAATTAGCACAATATAATTTAACAAATCTATGCAATTTTTTTAATCTAGTCTAAATTAGTAAACCTAAAATCCAAATGTCCAAAAATAATCAAGTTTTAAGATTTTAAATATTTAACTTAATATTTTTTAGCTGTAATTCAAACATTTGAACTTAAAAATTCAATTGAATTCCCATGTCTAACCCCGATCGAATAGTTTTTTTTATAGTTTTTTCGACTAGGATTGAAAAAAATTCAAAAGCAAAAAGGTGTAATTAGTAGAAACGAAAAAGAGAATGCATATCATTTTAATTAAGAGAGAAAGAGGGAAAAAAAAATAAAGTAGATGTAAGATTATCTAATAGAAAAGTTTCTTTGATTTTAATAATAAAATTTTAAAATTTTGAACTTGATAACTCAACATAAAAAATTTAAACCAATATCTACTCCACATAAAATTTGAAATACATGATTAAGGGGGAAAAAAGCAAGAAAAGAAAGAACAAATCATTTTGCTAGGGAAGTAAAAATAGAAAAAAAAAGAGTAAATATAAAATTATAACTGTGCCATGATAAATATAAAAATTATAAACTTTCCATCACAAATATTATACAAATTTTCATTGATAATCATATATATATATATATATATATATATATATATATTATATTTAAATTTATTACAATATGCCACTTTTTTGGTACTACTCATTCATGGAAAAAATGCAGGAATGAATAGTACCAAAAAAGTAGCTCATTTTATATATAAAAAAAAACTAGTAAATAAACGTAGTGCAAGGCACGCCCACATTGCTCAATATTATTGTAACACAAAATTTAAATTATATAATAAATAGTTATTAAGAAAATTCAGTAATCTTGCAAGGAGTCAAGTAGTACTTATATTTACATATCTTTTTGTAAAAATTGAAATCAAGAAAGGTGTTAATTTTATGCCTTTTACTATTTTGACAAATTTGAGATTAGATTAAATACAAAGTGGAAAAAAATTGTAGAATATAATAAAAGGAAGTTGGGTGAATATGTTTTTTTTTTGGGATTTTACTTGATCAAATCGAATTAGAATTTCATATCTAAATTTTGTATAGAAATGAAATCAAAAATTTGATTTTTTATTTTTTATTCTCATAAGTAATTTAATTTAATTATTAATTTGAGATGATTTTACAATTATTTAAACTCAGATATTATAATTTAAATGAACTTAAACTTTTTATATTTAATTTTCTTCAACTTTTGATATCTTTTTATAGTTAATCCTGATAAATTCTAAATAAGTGTTTAATTTATATGTTAAATGCACTTGATTTTAGAACATAATGCTTCTTAATCAATGTTTTTAATGTAATTTTGCATGATTGTACTTAGGAAAAGGAGATGGATGCATTGTGTATGGATATAGAAGCTTTTTGGATGTGTTTGTAACGGTCAAAGTTGAGTCCATCACTTGGAAAAATGCCATAAATTTCCTACGCGGGATTGACTAGGTTTGACCAAGATTGAGATATTTTACATTGCACTTTTGGAAGGAAAATCGCATTGATGACTTGTCTTGCCCGAGAAAGAAAATGAATTTAATTTGGAAGACCTTGTATTTCATTAAAAATTGTAATTAAGGTTTTTACTTTTTTATTCTTCCTTAGCTTTTAAGATTTCCTTATCCTAAAATGAAAATAGTTTAAGGTTTTTCTTTTATATATATATATATATATATATATATATATATATATATATATATTTCTTATATGCACTTTAGAAGAACAATTTTTTTAGCAGACAATTCAACAGGTTATTCTTCATCTTTTAGGCGCCCTTTATGGACATGAAGTTCTAATTTTCTTTTATAGCCGAAGATTAATCAAGATTTCGGTTCATTAATCCCATGAAATCTAATTGTTTTATTCCTTTCATTCTATTTTGATATTTGCGTATTTACTGATTCAATAATTAATATTGTTCTGCGATTATTTAATTTTGCGCTCGATTATTTAATTGCATGACAATAGGTAGCGAGCTAGATTAATTTAATTAATCTAAGTACAATAGTAACTAGGTTTCCTGTGTAATTATGCAATCTAAATGAGCAATTACCGCGAGAGTGTTGACTTTTAGAATCAGGTATTTCTAAATTTTTATTGCTGTCGTTAGATAGATCCTGCCGGCACCTCCGGCGATTAGAACGTCTAATAGGCAAGGTGATAGCGGAAAAAATCGTAGCAGATTTAAACCGTTATCAAGACTTTAAGGAAAGATAAGGTTATTAGGCCGTACCAATAACCATAACTGATTTATCGAAATAGTTTAGAGTATTTTTGCATCTAGGATCAAATATGTTGACCAAAATTGCGATTATTCCTCAGGCTAGATTTAATTCTCATCAATTTCCTGTTTTTCTAGCCTTGCGTTAACTTAGGATTGCGTATTTTAGTCATTTTTTTTTTATTTACGTTTTCTTGTTTTCTAGCCAAATCGCTTACCCACGCAGCGTGGACCAGTGGTCTGGACAGTTTTGTTAATCTTACTTTTTCGGGTCTTACTTTTTCGCATTTAAATCCCCTTTTCTTGATTGCAACTCAGTTGATTAATCTACTTGGTATAATTAGTATAGTATAATCTCTCAAACCTCGTGGATTCGACCTTGTTCTCATCGCGTACTCTATTTAAATTTGCGAGATAAGAATTGGTCTATTATTTTTTGGTGGTTTCAACACCCATCAAATTTTGGCGCCGTTGCCGGGTATTGGTGCTAAAATTTTTGCCTTTTTATGATCAAGTAGGATCGTATAAATGAGTTGCAATTTGATCATGAAATCGAAAAGATCGCGAAGAGCTTGAAAAAAGAAGCAGAGTTGCGGAAACAACTCCAAAAGCAAGCCGAAGCTTTACAAGTGCAGAACAAACCATCGAGTGAATTCGAGAATGAGGAGATGGCTAGAAACAACTAGACCTTGCGTGAATTGGTGGCTTCCCCCTTGAATCAGCAGCCCCCATGCGTCACTTATCCTGTATTGAATGCAGACTTTGAGCTAAAATCGGGTCTAATACACTGTCTACTCACCTTCCGCAGATTAGAGAACGAGGATCCACATAAACATTTGAAGGAGTTTGACGTTGTTTGTGCCAGCATGAAGCCCCAAGGCGTGACGGAAAACCAATTTAAATTAAGGTCGTTTTCGTTTTCATTGGCAGATATAGCAAAACAATGGTTATTCTACCTTCCATCTGGCTCTATCACAACATAGGATGCAATGACAAGAGCTTTTCTTGACAAATTCTTCCCTGCTTCAAGGGCCATGGTAATTAGAAAAGAAATTTGTGTTATCAAGTAGAAGGATTCGGAGCTAATTTTTGACTATTGGAAGAGATTTAAAGGACTTTGTGCGAGTTGTCCCTAACATGGGATTTCGGACCAATCTCTCATTCAATACTTTTATGAAGGGCTGTTCCTAATAGAAAGAAAGATGATGGATGCTGCAAGTGAAGGCGCTATTGTAGACAAGACACCACAACAAGCTAGGGACTTGATTTCTATCATAGCTACAAATTCGTAGTAGTTCAGAGCTAGACAAGAACCTTCACAAAGAGTTAATGAGGTAAGTGTTTCCTCTATTGATTCGAAGTTGACTCAATTAAATGCTCTTGTTCAAAGTTTGGTTGCAAGTGGTAATGTTCTAATTCAAAAGGTTCGCGAAATTTGTGCTAAAGTGGGACACCCAACCGACATTTGCCCCACGTTCCAAGAGGAGGATCCCCAACAAGCCAATACTGTTGGAGGATTTCTAGGTCTACCACAACGAAGATACAATCCTTTTCCGAATACTTACAACCCCAGTTGAAAGGACCATCCGAATTTGAGCTATAGAGTGAGGTCACAAAGTTACAATCCACCTAATTCGCAGCACTTTCAACCATGACCAGCCCCACTACAGTAGCCTTCACCTTCAAATTTAAGTACTTCTCTTGAAGATATTGTGAAAGCTCTTGCTCTAAATGCCCAAGAATTTCAATAGGATACAAAGGCAAGCATTAAGAACTTGGAAAACCAAGTTAGCCAATTAGCCACCTCCATTAGCCAATTAGAGTCCCAGGGTAAGCTACCATCTCAAACGGTAGTCAATCCAAAGCAAAACGCAAGTGCCATGACCTTACGAAGTGGAAAGGAGCTACAAGACAGCTACTGTTAGGCCAAGCGTGGGCACGCAAAGTTGCCAGCACCTAAAACAGAGAAAGAAATAAAAAAAAATGGTATAGAATGTGATGAAAAATCACAGGACTGAGATAAATCAGAGCCTAAAAATGGTGCAAAACTGGTGGTTAGGCCTCCATTTTCCGAGAGATTCACAAAGTCCAAAAAAGAGAAAGAAGAGAAGGAGATTTTTGAGCTTTTTCGCAAAAGTTGAGGTAAATATTCCCCTACGTGATGTAATTAGACAAGTACCTCAAATTGCAAAATTTTTTAAGGAATTGTGCACTAATAAAAAGAAGCTTGTGGGCAATGAAAAAATAAGTATGGAGGAGAATGTCTCCGCCGTACTTAAGAAAAGATTGCCACCAAAATGCAAGGACCAAGGTTTGTTTGCTATCTCTTGTCAAATAGGCTCTCTAGGTATTAAGAAAGCTATGTGTGATTTAGGAGCATATATTAATGTCATGCCTAAGTCTATTTACTCCACTTTGAATGAGGGACCTTTAAAAGTAAGACCATTGAAAGAAACGGGCGTTGTTATTCAACTAGCCGATAGATCTTTGGTTTATCCTGAAGGTGTTTTAGAGGAAGTTTTTATGCAAGTGGGTAAATTACTCTTTCCTGCTGATTTTTATGTGCTTGATATGGAGAAAGATTCGTCTTCCAAATCTTGTGAAATCTTACTAGGTAGACTTTTTCTTATCACTGCTAGAGCTAAAATTGATGTTTGTGATAAAACTTTGACTTTGGAATTTGATGGTGATGTAATCAAATTTAATGTTTATGATGCCATGAAATATCCTAGTGATGTCTCTTCTGTTTTTGGCTTGGAAGCTTATGATCTACAATTTGAGAATTTGCATGAATTATGAGATCAAGAGTTTCTTGAATTGTTTGAAGATGACAAGTTGAATGCAGTTATTTGCAAAAGTTTTACTCTTGAAAGATTGCAGGAAATTGAGACAAACTATGCCATAAATGGTGATTTGCTGAGATGCTCTATGCTTTGAAAGAACAAAAACCATAAAGGCATGGTTCATCCTTTCTTGCACTTCTATTTTGCAAGCCTCGCAATTGGAATTGAAATAATTACTTAATCATCTCAAGTATGCATACTTGGGAGAAAAGGAAACGTTTCTAGTTATTACCTCTAGTAAGCTTAGCGCGATAGAAGAAGAAAAGTTGATTAGAGTCTTAAAGGAGTTCAAGGAAGCCATTGGATGGAACATTGTTGATATTAAAGGTTTGAACCCCTCCACATGTATGCATAGAATCTTGTTAGATGATGAAACTAAAGCATGTAGGGAGGCTCAACGTTGACTTAATTCACCAATGATAGAAGAGTAAAGAAAGAGATTTTGAAACTATCCGATACAGGTATGATCTATCCAATTTCTGACAGCAAATGAGTAAGTCTTGTGCAAGTTATTCCAAAGAAAATAGGTATTATAGTTATTGAAAATGAAGAAGGTAAATTGGTGCCCACTCTTGTTTAAAATTGATGGAGAGTATGCATAGATTATAGGAAATTGAATGCTACAACAAGAGAAGATCATTTTCCTCTCCCCTTTATTGATCAAATGCTTGAAAGGTTAGCAGGTAAACCTCATTACTGTTGTCTTGATGGTTATTCAGGTTTTTGCCAAATTCCACTTGCTCCAGAAGATCAAGAGAGGACAACTTGTACCTGCCCCTTTGGGACGTTCACATACAAAATAATGCCATTTGGATTGTGCAACGCCCCCACCACCTTTCAAAGGTGTATGGTAAGTATTTTTTCTGAATATGTGGAGAATATTATTGAATTTTTCATGGATGACTTCATAATAGATGGTGAGTTTTTTTATGAAGGTTTACATAATCTAGCTTTGGTATTAAAAAGGTGTCTTGAATCAAATCTAGTTTCGAATTATGAAAAATGCCATTTTATGGCAGATCAAGGTTTGATTTTGGGTCATTTAGTTTCTTCGAAAGGGTTAAAGGTGGATAAAGCGAAAATAGATGTTATAAAAACCTTGCCTTACCCCGCAAATGTGCAGGAAGTTCGTGCTTTTCTTAGATATGCAGGTTTTTATAAGCGTTTTATCAAGGATTTTGTAGAAGTATCCCAACCGCTATGCAAGCTTCTTCAAAAGAATGCTATGTTCAAATTCAATGAAGAATGCAAGAAAGCTTTTGACAAGTTGAAAGATAAGTTGATTTCGGCCCCTATTATCCAACCCCCTAGTTGGGATCTTCCTTTCAAAATCATGTGCAATGCGAGTGATCACGCGATTGGAGCTGTCCTAGGCCAACGAGTTGGACGAGACCCTTACATTATATATTACGCCTCTAGGACATTGGACAAGGCTCAAAGCAATTATTCCACCACAAAAAATGAGCTTTTAGCGATTATTTTTGCTATAGAAAAATTTCGTTCATATCTGCTTGGTACTATAATAATTGTTTATTCTGATCATGTAGCGTTGCGGTATCTTTTAGCAAAGAAGGATGTGAAGCCAAGACTTATTTGATGGGTGCTACTCATGCAAGAATTTGATTTGGAGATTCGGGACAAGAAAGGGTCCGAAAATCGAATCACCTTAATCGGCTTCCCACGAGCGAGGAATCAATTCCTCTCAAGGACGACTTTCCATATGAGTATCTCTCTGCTGGTCAACATAGTTCTCCTTGGTTTGCTGATATCATAAACTTCTTAGTCACTAGTTCTTTGCCACTTGAGTTGACTAGAAATGAAAAAGATAAAATAAAAAGGGAGGCTAGGTACTATGTGTGGGATGACCCTTATTTGTGGAAGCATTATATTAATCAGGTGATTAGATGTTATGTCACTGAATCTAGAATTCCATCCATCTTAAGATTTTGTCACACACATGCATGTGGTGGCAATTTTGGTCTAAAGAGAACTGCACGTAAAATTCTTGAATATGGATTATATTGGCCAAACTTATTTCGTGATTCCTGTGAGTTTTGTAAAAGATGTACTAACTGTCAAAGAATTGGTAGTTTAGGCTATAGGGATCAAATGCCTTTGAATTCTATCATTGTGTGTGAAATCTTTGATGTGTAGGAGTTGGATTTCATGGGACCATTTCCTTCATCCCTTGGGTATACATATATCATTCTTGCGATTGATTATGTATCTAAATGGATCGAGGCCAAGCCTACACGTACTGATGATGCTAAAGTAGTTGTGGATTTTGTGAAGTCCTGTATTTTCAATAGGTATGGAGTTCCAAGGGCCATAATCAGTGATAGGGGGACGCCCTTCTGCAATAAAGTCTTTGCAGCACTCTTGAAGAAATATGGTGTGACACATAGGACTTCCACAGCTTATCATCCGCAGATGAATAGATAAACCGAAGTGTCTAATTGAGAAATAAAAACCATCCTAAAAAAGACAGTGAATCTGAATAGGAAGGATTGGAGTTTACGGCTATACAACACTCTTTGGGCCTACAGAACAGCTTATAAAACAGCGATAGGCATGTCACTGTATCGATTGGTGTTTGGAAAACCCTACCAACTTCTAGTGGAATTAGAGCACAAGGCGTATTGGGCAATCAAACAATGTAACATGGAATTAGAAAAGGCGGGAGAATAGCGGAAATTGCAAATTCAAAAGCTCGAGGAAATTCAGAACGATGTGTATGAAAGCTCAAGGATTTACAAGGAGAAGACAAAAGCTTATCATGATCAACGAATATCAAGAAAGCAATTTTCTGTGGGACAAAAAGTGTTACTTTACCAATCTTGCCTGAAATTATTTCCAAGTAAGCTTCGCTCTTAATGGATAGGTCCTTTCATTGTCACTAAAGTTTTTACGCATGGTGCAGTGGAAATCCAGAGTTTGGAAACAAATAAGGTGTTAAAGGTGAATGGCCATCGTTTGAAACTTTTCTATGATGAATTCTATCTGCAAACGATGGAAGAATTAATGTTAGAAACACCTCCGGCATACGAGTAGTCATTCCGGAACGTCGAGCTGACGAAGTTAAACAAAGGCACTCGTGGGAGACAACCCACAAAGTTTGAAACTTCATTTTGAGTTTTTTTATTTGTTTTTTATTTTTGCAAAATTTTATCATTTTTTCTCCAATTTTTAGGGAATTTTCTAATGGTTTTTGTGCTTTTGTTGTTTTCTTATTTATCTTCTTCCTTGGAAAGCCTAATTATTCACTATTTATGGAGCAATTGGTTGCTACAGGTGTCAGGATCTTAGGAGAATGGAGTTGATTTTGCACAAAAATGGTGGATCCGGGTCAAATTGGTAAGCATAAAGAAAACTGGGGGTCAATTTCTAAATAGACCACAATTAGTATCCAACTTTCCTATTTACAAAATTGCCGAACCAATCCCCAATGTACAAAACCTAGATTCTTCTCCTTCTTCTCTGTTGGACTATACACTATAGCAGATCACCACCATTATCACAACTCCATCATTGTCGTCCCTTCCGCCCGTCAACGTCTTTCTCACGCCATCATCATCTCCATGCCCCTTTGACCACCAACATCCCAGACACCATCACAGCACAACACAAACATCATCATCTTCTTCGTACCCCCTTCGGCCACCAACATCAGCCGCCAATCCTAAAATCAACTGTAGCACCTGACGCCAACATCATCTTCTCGCCATCATTAACGCCAACCAGCGCTGCCATTGTCAATGCCACCATCTCTACCGCCCTCTTTTGCCAAGCACAAACGGCAACCCTACCACCGAACCAACTCTATCGTTGAGCTTCTCTGCCATCGCTCCACTATCGTTCATCATCATTATCTTCGATACCATGAACCACCATCGTCCCTGTTGCACTCTAACTTTGGTCCAAGACCGCAACCATACGCAACAGCTGGCGCTCTCTTTTTCTCTCGCCATCATCATCCATCGCCATCACCTGTGCACAACCAAAAACCATCATCGCGACGTTCCCGTCGCACTCCCTCTCTCTCTTTCTCTCGCCGCTGGAGCAATCCCTCATCATCATTTCCTTCGTGACACTGCCGCTGCCGAGCTTTCTCTACCATCATCACCTTTGGCCAAATTTTGTCTGCTCACTCTTGACTGTAGCAATTCTTGATACTTTTGCTGGGTGAATTGGGCACTGCGCATTCAAATAGAAGCTATTGAAAAGATAAAAAGGCAGACTTAGCACTTAAATGTGTTTCAGTGTTTGCAAATTTTGTACCTAGCTAGTTTCATCAGTCCCTCTCTTTCTCTGTATCACCATCATCACCTTTTGAAGCCTAGTTATGGACCGAAAACAATCCACCAGTGAATCGCCCCGTAGTCGTAGCCAACGCATTGCGTCGTAGGTGCAGTCACTTTCAACCAGTCACGTGCGCACTTTTTGGGTAGAAATCCGACAATCCAGGTCAAGACTATTCCGGATTCCCCGTCCCATAATTCTGCACCATCAGCGGCTTCACCAGCATCCTCGACGTATAGTAGTGATACGGGTGCAGCAACAACGCAGGAACAAGCCACGCCAACACCACTTGCTGCACCACCACTCCCATCTTCCAGACGCCAATTCTGGATTACAGCTGGTCGGGTTTCGTAGGGTACGGACACAGCTTTACTGCGTGCCGCCCCATTATTCATCAACCTCGAACATCGTGTCAGGTATAACGAAATGCTTTCTTAAGATTTATATGCTTGTAAGACTATGGATTTTTTTGCACTAGAACTGCTTGGTTTAGAGTCTGAGGTGTTAGCATTCCTTGATAATGTTGGTTTGAGAAAGTATGCATCTATCCATGAGGCTGCTTATTTTGAACTTACTTGTGAATTTTATGCCACTTTTAAATTTGACACTACGAGCACTATGAATATTAACCCTCCGAATTGTGTTTCCTTTCGATTGATGAGTAATAATTTTTCTTTGTTTGTGACTGAATTTAACCTCATGCTAAAATTCATAAATGGGAGATTTTCTGCTACTGAGGACTATTTGCATAGTTACTGCACTTTCCCCCTTGATTTTGATGCTGCACTTGCCTATAAGGAATTGGCACCTAGAGAGCACCACATGAGATCAATTTCTTGAAAATCTTGCACTACTCTACATCCATCGGTTTTTGGCATATTCCTTTTCAAGACGAGCCAACAATCCTGTAGTTTTGACAAAAAATGGAACTCTTTCCTTTGGTGCATGGTTCATAAGAAAAGGCTTAACTTTGGTTATTGGCTTCTCCAGCATTTGCACACTGTTCTTCATACTAGTAGGAGGCCACTAATTTTGGGGTCCTTTGTGACTCATATAGCAAATATGCATATTTGTTTTAGGTCACGCTCCACTGCCTTCACTAAGGCATTTGACATTGCATTTCTTGATTTACCATGTTTACAAGCCATGAATCTCGTCCGAAAGGACGGAGATAAGCTTATTTTCATTGTGTAGGGAGCTCACCAAGCAGTTGAACCTACAGGGGATAGTACGATGCCTCAGCTTCTCACTTGGCAGGCCCATCCACTTCTACACCTCAGGCTATAGACGAAGCTTCAGTAGCTCGCATTGAAGCATCCCTCGCTGATCAATCCACTAGGCTGGCCAAATTGGAGGAATTCATCTATGCATGGACATGACATTCAGGGTACCATGGTCCCGATTCAGATGCTTCACGGTCACGTAACCTCCTCACTTGTGTTTTAGGGGAGTCCACATTTATCCTTTTTCTTTTTCTCGTTTTTCTTTTTGTTCTTATTTCTTCTTTCCTTGCTTTCTTTTATTTCCATATTGAGGACAATGTGTATGCTAAGTGTGGGGGAGGATTGCTTCATTTTTGTTTTTGTCCTTTATTTTGAGTCTTTCTTATGCTTAGATGTGTTTTAATGTGGTAATTTGAGTCTTGTGAGCATATGTGTTTTATTTAGTATTGCTTGAGTCTCCTTGTGTCTTCATGAATGGAAAAAAATAGAAAAACCAGAAAAATGACCAAAAAAGGGGGAATTTTTGGGTCAAGTTTTTGTTTTTAAATTTCCTTAGTTTCATTTTTGCTTTTTGAATCAAGCTAGTAAAAGTCTTTTGGTAGTCTTCCTGTCCAAACATTTTTTTGGCTCAACTTTCTTCTTGGTAAACTTGGCATTTCTCATGAAAAAAAAAATCTAATCCCCATGCTCGAGAAACTTGCTTCAGTCGCAATGGTAAGTTAGTACATGCAATGAATCCATCCCCTTTAATTTTGTCCCTTGATAGTTACTTGAACTCACCATGCTTGAACCTTGCTTAATCTTAACTTGAGCTAAAAATGTGTATGCGCTTAATTTGAAAGCTAATGCTTGGTTTGAGTTTAAGGGGTGCTTGCCTTGATTTATTTTTGTGGTAAAATCATGAAAAGTGCGTGCCTAGGAAAGTTATGTCACGATTGAGGTCACTCTTGGAAAAATGTTGAAAGTTAAGCATGAAAAAAAAAAAAGCGCAAGAATGAATGAAATCAAAGTAAATGCTCGTCTTCTTACTCCGCTAATCTCCAAAAGAAAAACAAAAAAAAAGGGAGTACCATGAGTAGAGCTAAAAGCCACCTAGAATTGTGACCAACTGAGTAATCGGGGGCATTCATCACAAATGTTTGTCACCACATAAAAAGGTTGAATGACATTCTAGGCAATTCGTGAAAGTTGAGAAAATGGAAAAAAGGGGCAGTTGAAGTGATCCGGCCTTCTGGCAACTGGGCCTAGGCGCAAACTTGTTTTTTCAGGAAAATTGCACATCGAGGCGATGCTTTTGATTTCTCTTCTTTGCATTGGCATAATCATACTTGGCTATAATCTCCTATGTGTGCTTAAATAGTGCAAGGTTCATTTACATAAGTGTTTTGGGTGCTAGCAAGGTGATTTGCACATGTGGTGGTTCTTGTTTTAACTTACTGAAAAACTGGCTTACCTTTGTATTCCCTTTCGAGTTTCTTTGAGTCGAGGTGGAGGAACTTTTGAAGGTTTATGTGCTTGTGCTTACTTTGATAGATGGTTGAGTTATTTTGAAGTCCAGTGAAAAATTCTGATGGGATTCTTCTTGAGAAAACTTTGTAGCTATATTTTTGCTAAAAGATGTTCACTTTTGGGGATTTTCTTACTAAAGTTATGTTTCTTTTTGAAAATCTTTGGTCAAGTCAAGTCTTACTGTTTGAAAAAAGTGCTGCTGAAATTTGAAAAACTAATGCATTCTTTTGACTAAAGATCAAAACATTGCAAGTTGGTTGAAGGAAGAAGAAAATTTGGTTTATCAGTTTGAAGAGAACTATTTACTTGCTTGTTTTTGCAGATGCTTTAATTGGGTAAGGTTTGGTACATATGTTGAGAGGTTGAGTTTGAGTGATTATGTTCCTGTGTTGAATGGCGATATGATGGAATGGAGAATGCTAAAGTTGGTAGATGACCTGTGAAGTTGAAGTCTCGATGACATATGTCTTGAATGCATTCTGTACTTGGGAATCTTTGAAGCTAGCTATGTTCAAGGAACTATAGAAATTTTGTCTGTATATCTTGTATTATGCTTGGTTGAAGAACTTGACACCCTTGCATAACTACAGTCTTGGTTAGTCTTACATGTGAAGTTTTTGTCCTTAATTATTTTCATACTTGAGGGCAAGCATGGCTCAAGTGTGGGGGAATTTGATAAGTTCTAAATAATTGTTAATTTATATGTTAGATACACTTGATTTTGGAATAGAATGCTCTTTAATCGATGTTTTAATGTAATTTTGCATGATTGTGATTAGGAAAAGGAGATGGGTGCATTGTGCATGGATATAGAAACTTTTTGGACATGTTTGTAGTGGTCAAAGTTGACTCCATCACTTGGAAAAATGCCATGAATTTGCTACGCAGGATTGACCGAGTTTGACCAAGACTAAAGATATTTTACGCTGCACTTTTGGAAGTAAAATCGCATTGAAGACTTGTCTTGCCTGAGAAAGGAAATAGATTTAATTTGGAAGACCTCGTATTTAATTAAAAATTGTAATTAAGGTTTTTACCTTTTTATTCTTCCTTAGCTTTTAAGAATTTCCTTATCTAAAAAGGAAAGTAGGTTAGGTTTTTCTTATATATATATATATATATATATATATATGCACTTTAGAAGAACAATTTTTTTAGCAGACAATTCAACCAGTTATTCTTCATCTTTTATGCACCCTTCATGGATATGAAGTTCTAATTTTCTTTTTTAGTTGAGGATTAATCAAGTTTTTGGTTCATCAATCTTGTGAGATTTAATTGTTTTATTCTTTTCATTCTATTTAGATATTTGCATATTTACTGATTCAATAATTAATATTGTTCTGCAATTATTTAATTTTGCGCTCAATTATTTAATTGCATGACAATAGGTAGCGAGTTAGATTAATTTAATTAATCTAAGTATAATGGTAACTAGTTTTCTTGTGTAATTACGCAATCTAAATGAGTAATTACCGCGAAAGTGTTGACTTTTAAAATCAGGTCTTTCTAGATTTTTATTGCTATCATTAGATAGATCTTGCAGGCATTTCAGGGGATTAGAACGTCTAATAGGTAAGGCGCTAGTGGAAAAAATCGTAAGGATTTAAGCCGTTATCAACACTGTAAGGAAAAATGAGGTTATTAGGTCATGCCAATAACTATAATTTATTTATCGAAATAGTCGAAAGTATTTTTGCATCTAGGATCGGATTTGTTGACCGAAATTGCGATTATTTCTCAGGCTAGATTTAATTCTCACCGATTTCCTATTTTTCTAACCTTGCGTTAACTTAGGATTGCGTATTTTAGTCATTTTTATTTTTATTTATATTTTTTATTTTTCAACCGGATTGCGTGCCCACGCAGTGCAGACCAGTGGTCTGGACAGTTTTGTTAATCTTACTTTTTTGCATTTAATTCCCCCCTTCTTGATTGCAACTCAGTTGATTAATTTAATTGGTAATAACTAGCATAATATAATCTCCCAATTCCCGTGGATTCGACCCTGTTCTTATCGCGTACTCTATTTAAATTTGCGAAGTAAGAATTGGTATATTATTTTTTGTGGTTTCAACACCCATCAAATCCCAATTAACACAATGCGATTTAACAAAAAATAAAAACACATAAGAAAAAAGACAATGAAAAACTCGAAGACCAAAAACCCAGGTATTTAAATTATGATTGCGTTTTATAATATTTATTACCTAATTGGATAGTTTAATTTGTTTTTGAAGTTCGAAATTCTAAACCAAAAAATTCAAAAACACGAATCAATTTTCACTCTTATGTGAAAGCCAAAATCTATTTTTAAATTTAGTTTAAATTAGCACAGTACAATATAATAAACCTATGTATTCTTTTAATCTTGTCTAATTTAGTAAACCTAAAACCCAAATGTCCAAAAAAAATCAAGTTTTGTGATTTTAAATGTTTAACTTAAAAGTTTTTTAGCTCTAAAAATCAAATATTTGAACTTAAAAATTCAACCAAATTCCTATGTCTAACCCCGAAGACATGGTTTTTTTTTTATTTTTTCTAACTTGGATTAGAAAGAAATAAAAACTCCAAAAGTGCAAAGGTGTTATTAGTAGAAATAAAAAGGAGAGTGCACATTATTTTAATTGGAAAAGAAAGGGAAAAAAAGATAAAATAGATGTAAGATTATCTAATCGAAAATTTTATTTTATTTTGATAATAAAAATTTTAAAAATTTGAACTTAAAAACTCAAATTAATTCTCTTAATCCGATTTGAGTTTTATGACTTTTAATACCCAATCAATTTTTTATGGCAAAACTCAAAATATTAAAAATTTAAATCAATATCTGCCCCAGATAAAAGTTAAAATACTTGATTAAGGGGAAAAAAAGTAAGAAAAGATCATTTTGCTAGTGAAGGAAAAATAAAAAAAGAGTAAATATAAAATTATAATTGTGTTATGATAAATATAAAAATTACGAACTTGCCATTACAAATATTATACAAATTTTTGTTGATAATCATGCCTTTTTGTAAAATTTATTACAACATTACCACTTTTTTTAGTACTATTCATTCATAGAGAAAATCCATGAATGAATGGTGCTAAAAAAAAAGTGAATCTTTTTATATAAGTAGAGACTAATAAATTAACATCGTGCAAGGCACGGCTATATTGCCTAATATTATTGTAATATAAAATTTAAATTATATAATAAATAGTTATTAAGAAAATTCAATAATCTTGCAATGAGTCAAATAAGTTGTACTAATATTTATACATCTCTTTGTAAAAATTCAAATCGAGAAAGGTGTTAATATTATCTCTTTGCTGTTTTGACAAATTTGAGATAAGATTGATTACAAAGTAGGAAAAAATTATAGAATATAATAAAAGGGAGTTGGGTGAATATGAGGGTGGGCATATATGCTTTTCTTTTCTTTTCTTTTTTTTTTTGGATTTTACTTGATCAAATCGAATTACAATTTCATCTGTAAAATTTATATAGAAATGAAATTGAAAAGTTGATTTTTTATTTTTTATTCTCATAAGTAATTTAATTTAATTATTAATTTGAGATGATTTTACAATTATTTAAACTCCAATTTTGTAATTTAAATGAACTTAAACTTTTTATATTTAATTTTCTTCAACTTTTCATATCATTTTATATTTAATTCCAATTAGCTCAATGGGATTTAACAAAAAACAAAAACACATAAGAAAAAAGATAATGAAAAACTCGAAGACCAAAAACCCGAGTATTTAAATTATGATTGAGTTTTATAATTTTTATTACCTAATTGGATAGTGTAATTTTGTTTTTTAAGTTCAAAATTCTAAACCAGAAAATTCAAAAACACTGATCAATTTCCACTCTTATGTGAAAGCCAAAATCTATTTTAAATTTAGTTTAAATTAGCACAATACGATTTAATAAACCTATGTATTTTTGTAATCTAGTCTAAATTAGTAAACCTGAAACCCAAATGTTCAAAAAAAGGAAGTTTTGCGATTTTAAATATTTAACTTAATAGTTTTTTAGCCCTAAAAATCAAATATTTGAACTTAAAAATTCAACCGAATTCTCATGTCTAACATTGATCGAATGGTTTTTTCTTTAGTTTTTCTGACTTGGATTGGAAAAATAATAATAAATCGAAAAGTAAAAATGTTTGATTAGTAGAAATAAAAAAGAAAGTGCACATTATTTTAATTACGAAAGAAAGGGAAAAAAGATAAAATAGATATAAGATTACCTAATCGAAAAGATTCTTTGATTTTAATAATAAAAATTTAAAATTTTGAACTCGAAAACTCAAACTAATTCTCTCATCCGATTTGAGCTTTATGACTTTTAATACCCAATTATTTTTTTTATTGCAAAATTCAAAATATTAAATATTTAAACCAATATCTGCCCTAGATAATAGTTAAAATATGTGATTAAGGGAAAAAAAAGTAAGAAAAGAAAGAAGAAATCATTTTGCTAGGGAAGGAAAAAGAAAAAAAAAAGAGCAAATATAAAATTATAATTGTGTCATGATAAATATAAAAATTACAAAATTGCCATTACAAATGTTATACAAATTTTTGTTGATAATCATGCCTTTTTTAAAAATTTATTACAACATTGCCATTTTTTTAGTACTATTCATTCATGGAGAAGATCCATGAATGAATAATGCTCAAAAAATGAATCTTTTTGGAAAAATAGTAAAATAATAGCGCCGTGCAACGCACGGCTATATTGCCCAATGTTATTTTAATACAAAATTTAAATTATATAATAAATGGTTATTAAGAAATTTAGTAATCTTGTAAGAAGTCAAATAAATTGTCCTTATGTTTGCATATTTCTTTGTAAAAATTGAAATCGAGAAAAGTGTTAATTTTGTCATTTCGCTGTTTTGATAAATTTGAGATAAGATTGATTACAAAGTGGAACAAAAAATTGTAGAATTAAAGGGGGGTTGGGTGAATATATAAGGGTGGGAATATCTACTTTTCTTTTTTTTTTTAGATTTTACTTGATCAAATCAAATTGGAATTTCATATGTAAAATTTATATAGCAATGAAATTGAAAGTTGATTTTTTTTTAAAAAAAAATTCATAAGTAATTTAATATAATTTGGGATGATTTTACAATTATTTAAACTCATATAATTGTATTTCAAGTAAACTTAAACTTTTTATATTTAATTTTCTTCAACTTTTCATATCTTTTTATATTTAATTCCAATTAGCACAATGGGGTTTAACAAAATAAAAATACATAAGAAAAAAGATAATGAGAAATTGGAAGACCAAAAACTTTGATAGTTAAATTATGATTGAGTTTTATAATTTTTATTATCTAATTGGATAATTTACTTTTGTTCTTGAAGTTCAAATTTTCCAAAATTGAAAATTCAAAAACACAGATTAATTTTCACTCTTATGTGAAAGCCAAAATCTATTTTCAGATTTAGTCTAAATTAGCACAATACAATTTAACAAATTTATGTATTTTCTTAATCTAGTCTAAATTAGTAAACTTGAAATCCAAATGTCCAAAAATAATCAAGTTTTACGGTTTCAATTGTTTAACTTATTAGTTTTTTAGCTCTAATTCAAACATTTGAACTTAAAAATTTAATTGAATTCGCATGTCTAACCTCGATCAAATAGTTTTTTTATAGGTTTTTTTTTCTCGGATTGAAAAAAAATTAAAAAATCCAAAAGTAAAAAGGTGTAATTAGTAGAAATGAAAAATGGAATGCACATTATTTTAATTGGGAAAAAAAGGAGAAAAAGATGAAGTAGATATAAGATTATCTTTTTGAATTGTTTCTTTGATTTCAATAATAAAATTTAAAAATTTGAAGTCAAAAACTCAAAATAATTCTCTTAACCCAGTTTGAGTTTTATGACTTTTAATACCTAATCATTGTTTTTAATTGCAAAACTCAAAATTTAAAAATTTAAACCAATATCTACTCCACATAAAAGAAGGAAGAAATCATTTTGCTAGGGACGAAAAAAAAAGAGTAAATATAAATTATAATTGTGTCATGATAAATATAAAAATTACACACTTGCCATTATAAATAATATACAAATTTTCATTGATAATCATGCCTTCTTTTAAAATTTATTACACCATTGCCACTTTTTTTGTACTATTCAGTCGTGGAGAAGATCCATGAATGAATAGTGCTAAAAAATTTTATATAAGTAAAGAGAAGAGAAGTATATATATATATAAACCAGTCCTAGTGAGCCATTAGATATTGAGCTCAACTGTGAGGCGATAATTGAAATTAATTTAGAATAGGATTAATTATGTAATTGGTCTGTATTGTTATCACAATATTGAATTTAGTCCCTGTAAATGGAACTGGCTAGCTTAATCCTTGTTATTTTACAAATTAATCAATTTAGTGTCCATTGTTATATCGCCAATTTAATCCTTATTGTTTTAAAAATCAGTTAATTTTCTCCCCATTATTGTAAACTTGGTTAAATAAATAGAAAATGCACAAAATAAATAAATAAATTATCCTTATATAATTTAAGACTATTACAACAATTATCCTCAATATTATCTAAAATTCTCGACCTTGAAAATGATAAATTTAGTCATTATTATTTTAAAAAATTAGTCAAGTTAGTCACCTATCCACAACACCAACTTATATGCATACACATAAGACAACACTAACAGTACATACACAACATACACATGTCTACCTATCTATATACATTTTCCAGATTATTATTATATTATCTAAAGTTATACCTCAAATAAGGAAAAATTCTTACATCCAATGTACTAATGTCAGTTCCCCGGAGACCACCATAATTAATGTTTGATGGAAGAAAAAGTACGTTGATCTTTCCAAATATGCCCTTGAACCAACTTGTATGGGAAAAATCTGTAGGCTTTCAACAAAAATTTGTAGGTTCTTTACAATAATTGTACTTCTAAAATAAATATTTGTAGTAAACCATGAATAACTTTTATAGTCCTATTTACTTGTAAAAATTTCATAAAAACAATTTGTAAGGTGAAGAATAAAAATATGTTGTCTAGTTCTTAACATAAAATCTAGAATAAAAATATGTTGTCTAGTTCTTAACATAAAATCTATGTGTCATATTTACTTGTGAAAAATGTAAAATTTCATAGGAAAAAATTAGAGGTTGTAGAAAAAAAATCTGTAAGTAAATTTGTAAGCTCTTTACAAAAACATGTAATTCTTTTGCAGAAATTTGTAAGTTCTTTAGAAATATGCATATTCCATAGGAAAATATGTAGGTCCTACTTAATTATAAAAAATATAAAATTTCATATAAAAATTTGTAGGCCAACTAACAAAATGTCTTTAGATTCTTTGCAAAAAGCCATAGGTTATTTACAAAAAATCTATAGGTTTTTAAAAAATCTGTAGATTATTGCAAAAATCCATAGGCTCTTTACAAAAAGTTGTACTTTAAAATAGATATTTATAGTAAAATATGAACGA
The DNA here is from genome assembly GCA_028554755.1 of Cordia subcordata. Classification (NCBI taxonomy): domain Eukaryota; kingdom Viridiplantae; phylum Streptophyta; class Magnoliopsida; order Boraginales; family Cordiaceae; genus Cordia; species Cordia subcordata. Next base: position 7,845,333 of record JAPTOF010000020.1, read on the forward strand.
CTTTTACGGTCCTATTTACTTGTAAAAATTGACAAATTATTATCGGAGAAATTTGTAGGTTGAATAACAAAAGTCTGTAATATCTCTACGAAAATCCATAAGTTCTTTAGACAAATTTGTAGGTTCCATAGGAAAAATATGTATGTCCTATTTACTTTTACAAAACGTAAAAATTGCGTATGAAAAATTTGTATATTCTTTGCAAATATCTATAAGTTATTTAAAAAAAATTTTATTGCTTTTTAACAAAAACTTGTAGGTTCTTTAAACGAATCTATAGGTTCTTTACAAAAAGATGTGCTTGTAAAATAAATATCTATAGTAAAACATGAATGACTTTTTCAGTCCTATTTACTTGTAAAAAATGTCAAATTATCATGGGAAAAATTTGTGGTTCTTTAAAAAATCTGTAGGTTCTTTAATAAAATAAGTAGATTCGTTTCAAAAATCTTGTAGATTCTTTAGGAAAACATGAACACCTTTGACAGTCCAATTTACTTCTAAAAAGTACCAATTTATCATAAGAAAAATTTGGAGGCTAAATAACAAAAATTTGTAGTAACTTTAAGAACATCTGTACCTTCTTTACTAAAATCTTTAGGTTCTTAACAAACATCTATAGGTTTTTCACAAAAATCTGTAAGCTCTTCACAAAAAGTTTTAATTTTTTATAAAAATCAATAGGTTCTTTAGAAAAATATGTAAGGTCAAGAAAAAAAATCTATTGATTCTTTTTGTGAACAAAAATCTGTAAGTTCTTTACAAAAATTTATAAGTTCATTACACTGATATGTAAAATCAAGAACAAAAATTTGTACATTCTTTACAAAAATTTTGTAAGGTCAAGAAAAAAAATCTGTGGGGTCTTTATAAAAATTTTGTAAGGTCAAGAACAAAAATATATAAATTCTTTACAAAGATTTATAACTTCTTTACACTAATATATAGGTTCTTTACAAAAACTTATAGGTTCTTCAAAATATCTATAGATTCTTTTTATGAAAATTCATACTTCTAAAAAACTATTTGTAGTAAAACATAAATTAATTTTAGTCCTGTATACTTATCAAAGAATTATAAAAGTCATAGAAAAAAAATTGTAAGGTCTATAGGTTGTTTACAAATAGCAATAGGTTATTCACAAAAATATGTAGATTCCTTATAAAAATTTGCAAGTTCTTTACAAAATTTGTACTTCTAAAGGAAATATTTGTAGTAAAATATAAATTAATTTTAGTCTTATGTACTTGTCAAAAAGTTGTAAAATTCATAGAAAACTTGTAACGTAAATAACAAAAATGTGTAAGTTCTTTACCAAAATCTGTAGTTTTTTTTTTTTTTTGAAAAATTTGTAGGTTTTTTACAAAATTCTGTAGATTCTTCACAAAAATTTGTAGATTCTTTACAAAAATCTGTAGAGTCTTTACAAAAAATTTATGGATTCTTTACAAAAATCTATACTTTTAAAAGACATATTTGTAGTAAATATTGGACTAAAAGTGATATATAATTTACTACAAATTTTTTTTAGAAGTACGCATTTTTCTAAAGAATCTATAGATTTTTATCTAGACTTTGCAAATTTTTCCTATGAACCTTAAATTTTTATGACAAATATATATAGAACTACAAGTCATTTACATTTTATTACAAATATATATATTTTTTAAAAAGTATAGATTTCTCTAGAGAATCTACAGATTTTTATTCTAGACCTTACAAATTTTTTCCAGAACTTTATACTTTTTTGACAAGTATATATAGGAATAGAAGTCATTTATATTTTGTTACAAATATTTCTTTTTAATGTTTAGATTTTTATAAAGAAACTACGAATTTTCTTTTTCTAGATTTTACAAATCTTTTCCAATGAAATTTATACATTTTTTTGCATCTATATATGACTACAATTTATTTATGTTTAATTAAAAATATTTATTTTAATGTACAAATTTTTGTAAAGAATATATGAGGTTTTTTTAGACTTTGCAAATTATTATAGATTAATCAATTAAGCTAGCAACATAACTAGAACTAATTAAGTTAGCAGTGGTTGTTTTAGAGATTATAGATTTTAGTTAGATAAACAAATTTGGTGATATAACTAGTTTTAATAAAGTATGGTATATAGAAAAAAAATAAATTTACTTAAGTATGATTAATCAATTAAGTTAGTAATTAATAATATAATTAAAATGGATTAAACAAATTGCTGTTAGGATAGAATGAAATTAAGTTAGATAAATAAAATTAGCAATATGCCTTGAATTAACAAAGTGCATAACATGTCTAGAATCAATTAATCTATATATTATATAAAGTAAGGTACATGTCATATTTAAAAATGCTACATGTCTGCTTATGCACTTTTTTTTCAAAAATTTATTTTTATTAATTCGTGTCATACCTCAATTGCATGTTTTTGAAATCAAATAATTTATACTAATTAAAGCCAAGTCATATCCAAGTAATGATTTTATTTTCTAATCTAAAGTGGACATTATCTTTTTAATTATAAATTATTTCATAATTTAATTATTTATACCTATTTCAATATTATATTTATGGTCAACCAAGTTAGTTTTTCTGTGTATTATGAAATAATGTGCTTACCTTGGGATCTAGAAATAGCTCAAATGGTTAAGATTATCTTCCTCAACAATAAGGTCCAACGTGCAAACCGCATAGAGCGGGGGTTTCAAAAAAGAACATATTTATAGCATAATAATAATTAATTCTAGTTATATTACACACTTGATTAATTCTAATTTAATTGAGCATTTTCTTGTCAAGTGACTTCTTGATTATAATAATTATATAATTATGCAATAATATTAATTTTATAAAGCTATTCATTTATTATTTGTTGCTATTAGAACGGTAATAATAGAAATATTAATGCCGATAATAATCATAAATAATACTACGAATAACACCTCCAGTGCTAGTATTGCAGGCAGTGGCACACTGGTACTACTACTGCCGGTACCAACACTACTAGCACCACCAATATTACTATCAGCACCACCACTACTAATATAACTAACAATAACAATAATTACTGTTGCTGCAGCTACTGCTATTAGGAGTAGTAATACTACTATTAATAATAGAATAACCTAATCGTAGTAATTAATAAATAATCACTAATAACGATCTAATCTAATGGTAATCTAATATAACATCTTAACTTAATTGGTCCTAGTTCGAATTTTATTGGATAACATTTAAATTAATTGAATCTTATGATCGTATGATCTCTAGCATTTCTAAACTAACTTAATTTATTCTAATATTGTTACTAACTTAATAACCTAATCTCTAACTTAATTGATTTTATTTATAATAATGATATTGAACTAGTAGTAGTAGTAGTAGTAATAATAATAATAACAATAATAATAATAATAATAATAATAATAATAATAATAATAATAATAATAATAATAATAATAATAATAATAATAATAATAATAATAATAATAAGTAGTAAAGACATTAAAATACTAGTGATAATAATAAGACATTAAAACAATGTAATTCTAATAACATCGAGGGGGAAAAAACATTGAGGGAGGGAGTGATGTGAGCTAGAGATAGCAGTGAGAATAGTGACTTGTGGTATTTGGGACTAACCGATTTGTTTAAACTCGTCCTGTTAGATACATGGATTATTTAGTCATAAATATACTAGAAACTATGTAGTTCTTAGTTATATGATGAATTTAATTAGAATTCTACTCAAAACTAGCTAAGTTTAGTTATACGGCTAATTAGAATTAAGCTACAAACTTTAGTAATTCTAGCTACATACATAAGTAAATTACTTGGAATTATACTACAAAAATTGTTAATGTTAGCTAGATAATTAAGTTAAGTGGAATTATATTACAAACTTCACTAATTCTACCTATAATACACACTATGTTAGTTATAATTATATTACTATCTAACTTAACATTCTACATTCTAAATGTCTAATATAACATTGTTAACTTAATTCATTGTAGTTCTACTACGAAGCATAATTCTACTTGTACTTTATTCACGTTATTTAGTCATTGACTTAGTTGATTAATATATAACCTAATTATATATAATTTAATAAATTCTTAATCTAAATCACTCTAGATATATTACCAACTTAATTTTATAAAGTGTCTGGTAGTTATTAATTTAATTAATTGAATGAAACTTTAGTTTATTTTTTATTTTCAATCAATACTTTCGAATTATTTGCAATCACTATTTGAATAATATTAATAATTATAAATAAAGCAGACTCAAAATTTATGTGTCTTAAATATAATTATAGATATTTGGTAATAATTAATAATTATGCACTAATTCATAAACTGCATTAATTCATAAACTTGTCATATATAGATAGTTATTGAATTATATTTTAATCACATTACTTAGTTATTGAATTAATTGATTAATCTATAACCTATTTACACTTAATTTAATAAATTCTTAAATTTAATTGATTCTATATATTGTTAACTACATTTTATTTATATTTAACACATTCAATGTTATTTATTTCATTTAATATCTTACTTTAAATCTATATTCTCAAATTACTAAACTTGATATATATATCAAAATAATATAAATAATTAGAAATAAATCAAGATCATATGTTACGTGACTTTATTTTGATTATAAATTATAAATATTTGACAATTTATAAAAATAATTAATAATTATGTCGTAATTAAAAAACTTATCAAGTTAATGTTATTTTTAAAAATTTAATTTTAAAAATATTATATGTAATATTATAATATTTTTCCCCAAAAAAAAAAAACTAACCAGCACCAACCCTTGGTCCCTTCCCCAGCCCCCATCTTTCTTCCGCAACTCTCCGTCGAGCCCCCATCCCCAGCCGGCACCACCCCTCTCCCTAATCCTCACCCCCTCTTTCTTCTTGACCCCCCTCCCCCCACACACACACCCCACAACCAACGCAACCCTTCTTTCCCAATCCGCAAAGCGGCACCCTCCACCTCCATCCTTCCTCCCAATACCAGAAGACACACAGTGATACCTAGTCCCCCTGATAGTGACATTGCACATGGCATGGGTCACGGCGCATTCCATTGTCAACCCAACGTTTTATTTATTTATTTAATCTTTCGGCCCACTTAACATTGTATGCAAAGTCGCGCCTCGAAAAAAGTTTATTGAAAGAAAAAAGGAAGACCGCGAACTAACCTAAAAAAAATTATCACGGAAGTTATAAAAGGCAAAAAAAAAAAATTACGCGAGAGGAATCCAATTGTCCTTTTTTTTTTTGGGTTGTGTAGGGCCAGTGGCCTTAATTACCAAGATGGACGATGGCCGATGGCCGATGTTGCTTGTGACCACAGAGTCAACGGCCACTCATTCTCCTTGGTCAGTTTTGCCGGGAGGTGTCTAGGGGTGAAAATCGGATCGAATTTTCAGATAATCGGGTTTTTGGATTTATGCCTGATCGGGTAGTTAAATAGTAACCATCCGGCTGGATATCGAATTTTTCGGATGTCAGATTTTTTGGATTCGAATGTTCATATACCTGACATTTCTATAAAGCTAAAAATACAAAATTGATTACTATTTTTTTTTAGGTAAGTTAGCAAATACATTAATTAATAGTCAAACTAATTACATCCATGTATACAAATAGCACGATACTTAAAACTAAGCATCGGCTCCAATAAACAAGAGATATCGGGTATACAATAAACTAAGTATCGCCTCCAATAAAAGAAAAGAGATTGTTCAAAATGACGATAGACAGATCAACTCTTTTAAACTATAAAGACATTTCCATCATAACTATGAACCAAACAAAAAGGAAAAATTTATAAATATTAACTATACAAATATATTTCCACATTTATCTAACTTAAACATAACAAATATTTATGCTAAATTAATGTTATATTTTGTTAATTCTAATTATATTACTCAATTCAGTTGTCTAACTTATTTACAAATAGCTTAATTATGTTATTTAACTTCTTATTACTTTTGTAGAATACCTTTTTTTCTCTCTTTTTTTAATTATACATTTTAATATTAATACATTATATAAAATGTGTGTTTATATATGTGTTATATTAGAATATTATGGTAAATAATTTACTATGGAATTGTGTGTGTGTGTGTGTGTTTTTTTTTGGGTTTTCCGGATCGGGTTCGGGTAGGGGAAAAAAACTACTCGATATCTGGTGATTTTTCGGATATCGGGTTTGGATATATCCGAATCTGAAATTTTTGCACTTTTTTTCCATTCGATCGGGTTCGTGTTCGGGTTCGGGTTCGTGTACCCGATCCGAATTTCCACCCCTAGAGGTGTCATCTTCATTATATACACACATAATTTCTTGGGGAAGATACAAGAAGGGAAAAAATTGTAGCCAAAAGAACTTGGCCAAAATTGGCTAAAATGGGGACAATTTTATAATTTGACATATTTATAACCTATTTTACCTTTGATAAAAAAAAGTTAAAATTTTAAATTTTTTGTTTCTCTTTCATCATTAAATATCAACCATCATGTATTATCATTTTCAATGAGTTGATATTTTCCTGATGAATTGATTTATATATATACACACACACAGAGATATATATACACACGTACATATTTATGTATATATATGCACACGCACACATATAGACACACACATACGTTTATAGATATGTACATACATACACACACTAAGTTGGTACGAGTGCGGGTTTTTTTGGTGCTATATTATACGCACGTGTGTGTGTAGTGGTGGCAGTGAGTGTTGGAGGGTAAGAGTTGGTGGTGGTGGTGGTGATGTTGGGGGCAATTTGTGATGCAAGACGGAAACTGGTTTGGAACAATTTGAGAGAATGAGTCGTGTGTTAAAAGAGGAGAGAGGAGAGAGAAAGAGAAAGGGATAACGAAGAAAATTATTTTAAAGCTAAACCGTGTACAAGATGTAACAATCCTAATAATTATTAAAATAAATGTTGTCATAAGAAACTAAATCTAATTAAAGGTCACGTGGATACGCAAGTCATTTGTTCATATTTGACCAAGAAAAAAATAATAGATGTGTTCATATATACACCAATAATATTATTAAGTTTATGTGGTGAATTATTAAATTCTATTTTTTCAACCAATAACATTATTATAAATCTAAAAAAAATTAAAAATTTGATAGAGGTGAGTAAAAAGAATGTGTAGATTTTTGTTCAATTAGTTAATCATATAAAAATCTATGTTCATGATCTATAACTAGGGAAGTTTCATTTCTTGTAAAATTGGGGAAAAATTGTTGTCATGGATTTGGCTATATATATAATTTATATGATTAATTATCGAATTTTATTTTAACCAAACAATTTCATTATGATTTGGGAGAGAAAAGTCAAAAAATTGACCAATGTAAGATTCATTTTGTAAAATTGAAAATGAGATTGTAATTAATATTTCTTGAAAATGAAAATATATGGTAAGAAAATTTTAAAAATTATAATATAGTTAAAAAATTAAATCATAAAAGAAAAAATTTTAACTAAAAAAATTAGAGTACAAAAATTTTCTTTATTTAAATAAGAAAAGGGGAAGAGAAGTAGAGATGGCACATATCATCTAAAACATATAGAGGCAATATTGCTATTTTATTTTTTTATTTGTAAAGGTGACAATATGTTTTTAATTGTGAAATTAATTCACATTAAATATATATCTTATATAACAAACTTTGAAGTGTAAAATAATTACTTTTTGAACTCTAATTATATTATATTTTTTATTGTATTTAAATAAAAAAAAGATTTAAACACATTAGCTAGTATTAACAATAGTTAGTATGTAAATAATTTAACTTTATTAAACTTAGAGTTATTTTTTTAGTTAGAATTGTACTTTATAATATTACCATTGTTACACAAAAAATCTTATTATCAATAATTATTAATACGTGTACTTTTTTCACTTTTGTATGTTCCAAGATGAAAAATGTCATCTTTAATTAGAGATAGTATTTGGTAGAAGACAATTTCTATATATGTCAAAACTCTTTATTGATGTGTATGATTAGAGTCAAAATACAATTACTATATTTTTTCTTCTAAATTATATATATATATATATAATTTTCCAGTATCATATATCTAGAGACAAAATATCATCTTTATATTAGAGATAGCAAATTTTATCTCTAATTATAGACGGTTTGCTTTGTCTATAGATGGAGACTAGTTAATTAAAAAAGTTTAATTCAAATAAAAAAAGAAGTATAAAATTAGAATGATCTTGGTCTAATTAGCAAATAATTTCATAAGTTATGTGTTTATGACTTAAGTGTTTATGATCTATAAGCAGGGAAATGGCTTTTTTATAGTATTGAAAAAGAGATAATCATTTTAAACGTTTGTTAAAGTTATGTGATTAATTGTTAAGAACTTCTGCTCAACCAAACACTATGAGTATAATACAAGAGACAAAAAAAAAAAAAAAAAACAAAACATTGGTAGAGGTAAGTAAAAGAAAATGTGAAACTTTAATTTTATTATTGTCATGGATTTGGTGTAATCAATGAATCATATTAAATTCTTGATGTTTGTGATTTATAAGCAAAGAACGGACTCATTTTTGCAAAATTTCAAAAGAGGTCTTCGATTTAATTATACATAAAATGCATATGGTTAGTTATTAAACTTTTCTTATGGCCAAATAATATTATTATGATTTGAGAGAAATGAAAAAGACTAGGAAATTGATAGGGATAAGTAAAAATATGAAACTTTTGTATTATTATTTTTTTATGATTATTGAAATACGTAAAAATTTCATTATTTATAATAGCCTACTAAGTTATGATAGATCATGATGATAATTGTATATTACATTAAATAAAGCAATTTTTATTAATTTATACAAAAAAATCTACTTTCATTTCGTACTTATTTTATTAAGGTTCGTTCTTTCTCATTTAAGTTATGATATTTTGATTTATTATGTATGCAGTTAAAATATAATGACTTCACACTAATACTCTTATTTTTCAATAAGTCAATGGCAATTTCATCATATATATTTTTTTCTTTTAGAATGTTTCTATAGGCCAATGTTAGAAGAAGCTAAATACTATTATTTTACTTTTAGATTTAATTTTAATGACCAAAAGATATGAAAAAAAAATTTCAAATGACCGCTTTAATTTGTCTGTCTTCTTTATATACACAACTTTTTCCTAATTTAAATTAGTTTAATCACTAATTAACAATGCTATATTTTTTTTTCTCTAAAAGTAACTTTAGAAGTTTTTTTTATTATTTTTTTCCATATCAGATCATTTCTTGATTTTACTTTCTTAGTTTAAATATTTTACTTAATAATTAATTATCTCTCACAATAAATAGTTTAAACATAAACATTATTTGTATTAAAAATTTACCAAGAATCAAACTTTAAAAGATATACTTGTATTTAAATCAGATAGAATGTAAAAATCGACCATCTATAATAAATAAAGACATTAAAAGTATGTACTTTTCTCATCATTTCATGGGTATATTTTAGTTATTATATAAATTAAGGTACGCGAGATATTTAAAAATGCCACATGTCCTATTCTCATGCATTTTTTGTCCAAAATTTATTTTTATTAATTCATATCATATTTCAATTGTGTGATATTTTTAAATTTAAGTAATTCATACTAATTAAAGTTATATCAATGCAGTCATTTTATTTCTTAATATAATATTAACATTATCTTTTCAATTACAAATTATTTATAATCTAATTTTTTTATGTAATTCAACATTATCCAAAAAAAATATTATTCCATAATTATCTATTACTTTTCATCTTAAAATAATATATTCAAAATCTTGATTTAGCACTTGATTCATGAAAACTCTTGATCGATATTTGAAAATCGGATCTTTTATGAATAATAGATAAATACTACATGTCTACGTATCTACATATCTATGTATTGTATAAAACAAAATTCAAGTTTATCTTTTAATACTAAATGTCATAATTTTGTTGATTCTTTTTCTAAACAAAGTAAGCACAAATAAACATATACATGAACTTACAGTATAAAATTTAAAGACTTAATCGATAGCGGAAGCCTGTACCTGTTTGAGCCATTATTGTTAAAAATTGTTGAAAAAAATAACTGTTACCTAGTCTAGGCGTAGATCATCCTTTCCTTGCTCTACTCAATATTAACAAATGCTTATGGGAGCAATTGCTAGGGTTAAGAGTAGGAGAGGGGAACTAACCCTATTTATAATAAATTCTGATAGTCCCATCCATAATAGGATTTATCAGAATATATGGGCTTACACACAAAAGAACCGTACAGAATTATGAGGTGGGTTAAAACCAATATGATCACAAAGCCCAATCTTGTGAACCAGACATTTAGCCTATTTTTATAAAACCAAAATAATTAACGGTATCCCACTTTAAAGAGAAATATTCCAATACCCTCCCACTTGGGCAACGTTAATTGTTTTATTTATTTTCAAAAACTTTAAAGAAAAGTATTTATTAGGCTGAAGAGGAAACAAAATGTGGCCATAATTTTAAAATATTCTAATTCACTAGATTATACCTCGAACGCATATTCGGACCAACAAGATTACCAAACATCGAATCATGGCAGTCATAGTGTTCCATATTGACACAAGACGTTTCAATGGTCACAAATGTCATCTAACCTTATTATCATGAACCAAATACACTGCAGCGTAGCAAGAAACTAGCACCAATATGTGATCAAAATGTGCTATTTCTTTGTCAATCCTCCATATGTTTTCTTCAGGATTGGCATTCAAAGCAAGAGAAATATATTGTTCTTATCCTCACAAAATAGTGTTCAATATGCTAGAGGAAAGAACACATATCCTCACAAACTGGCACTCAACAGGCCAGAGGAAAGATTATTCTTAACCTCACAAAATGGCGATCAACATGCCAGAGGTAAGAATACATATCTCCAACCAAAAATGGTGTCCTTATAGAGATATTAAACTCAATAAGGAATCTTATCGCAATGGACACCAAACATAATATCCATAACAAAACATAAATATGAGCAACTTCAGAATATCAAATTATGTCACAAAATATAGAACAACATGCTATTGTATCAATGCACCAATGTGCAAAGCAAAACAAAAATAATGGGAATATCCAATAGTACACGATAACGTGAAACTCCCACTAGATAATAGCATCAAAAGACTGTAAAATGCCCACATTTTCAACGTGTTTCATAAAGACTATAAGTCTAAAACCTTTAATCAAAGGGTTAGCTAACATGTCATCAGTGACAATCTGCTCTATAAGAATATCACCTTTTTTGACAAAATCTCTAACTACTAAGAACTTGATATTTATATGCTTGCAAGCTTCAGTACTCTTACTATGTTTTGAGAACAAAACAACAGCTCTATTATCACAATAGATCTTAATAGATCTAGTAATAGAATTTATAATTCTCAAACCAGATATCATGTTCTTGAGCCACATAGTGTGGCTTCACAACAAGCCACAAACTCTGCCTGCATAATCGAAGAGGCAGTAAGTTTTTGCTTAGCACTCTTCCAAGACACAGCCCCTTTGACTAATATGAATATGTACCCAAAAGTAGATTTTTTATCATCTAAACAACTAGCATAGTTAGAGTCAGAATATCCGATCAACTCCGAACGATCTACTTTACAATAAACAAGCATATAATTCTTGGTCTTCTGTAGGTTTCTCATTACTTTCTTTGTACCAACCCAATGCTCCCTGCCAAGATTTATCTGATATTGACCGAGAACTCCTACTGCAAAAGCAATATCAGGTCTAGTGCATACTTGAGCGTACACTAAGCTCCCAACAGCACTAGCATATGGCACATCTTTCATGAAATTTCTCTCTACATCATTTTGAGGACATTGCCTCAAGCTGAGCTGATCTTCTTTTACAACAGGGGCATCACCTGGTTTACAATTCTCCATGTTAAATCGCTTGAGAACTCGATCCATGTAAGCCTTTTGTGAAAGACCCAAAATCCCGCGAGACCTATCTCGACAAATCTAAATGCCAAGGACAAAAGAAGCCTCTCTAAAATCTTTCATATCGAAAGTCTTAGATAAATATTGCTTATTCTCATGGAGCATACTCAAGTCATTTGTAGCTAGCAGAATATCATCAACGTACAATATCAGAAAGATAAATTTACTCACACTGATCTTGAGGTATATACATTGATCAACTTTATTTTCCTCAAAACCATAAGAAGTTATCTTTTCATGAAATTTCAAATACCACTGTCATGAGGTCCGCTTTAAACCATAAATGGATTTTGAGTTTAATTTCAAAAAATATATAATTTCTCTTCTATTGTTTTTTTTTTCCCGGTGAGACCATTTTTTTATTTTATTTTGTTAAATTTAATGTTCTATTCAATTACAACATATATCTTAGAAAGATGTATAATTATTATAAAAAAGGCTTACCAAAAATTAAATTAAATGACCATTTAATTTTCAATTAAAATTGGTAATATATATCCATAGAATTAAGAAATAATAGAAAATAAATAAATAGTAAATAATAAGTCATTGAATTGTATAAACTAATGATAGAATAATTATTTGCATTATCATAATCCTTGAGAAAAATAGAGATACGTGTAAGAGAGAAAGGGAGAGAGAAAGTAGTGGCCAAAGAGAAAGAAATGAGGAGAGAGAAAGAGTTTTAATGAGAGGAGAGGAAGTGTAATATTGATATAAATGTTATAATGATGAGAGAGAATATAAATATAGAATTAAATTATTATTATTATTATTATTGTTGTTGTTGTTGTTGTTGTTGTTGTTTTTATTATTATTATTATTGTTTAGGGCAAAAGAGTCTTTTTATTTGCATTAAAGGCATTTTGGCCATTTTTTACCAATCACTTTTTGGCTATTTAGTAGGGTCCATACAAGAAAATGCGGTGCATTTTCCACTGTAGCCATTTGGTTCTCAAACCTAGTGACCTACCACACCACATAAATTGGTGTTGAATTCAATTAGTTTCGACATTTATTACTCCTTGCGTTTTAGTTTGACTATTTACAATTTTGTGGCTCGTTGAAGCATATGCTCGGAGGTGGATATCGGTAGATATTTTTAAAGTAGACTTCGTTCATCAGATGCAGAAGATCATCAAAATTATGCAATTTGTTACTAGATTATTAGCTCTGTATTTATATGTAAGTATAGACTTGGACAACATGTATGTAAGGGTAATTTGGTCTAAGAGACTATAATTATTTCAATTATTTTGATTGTAGAATATTCCTGATCACGTCTTATGCCCTGTTTGGAATAGTCTTATCTGAAATCTGAATTTTATCTGATAAGTGTTTTATATGAAATAAGTGTTTGATGTAATAAGACTATTTGGTCAAGAATTGTTATTAGCTTAAACTGAAATACTAAAATAAGCTAATTGACCAAAATGCCCTGAAATGTTTAACAATAAAATTGATTGGGGTGCAACTATTATAAGTTTAAGTTGAAATTATTAATATAAAATTAAAATTCAAAGAAATATTAAATAAATTAAAAATAATTATATAAGTGAGAAGAAAAATGTTAATACAAAATTATAAAATTTTATAAAGCAATTCTCTACTTTGCCAAATATTATAACAAACTAGTGTAGAGCCCGTGTGTTTGCACGGGTGCAAAACAAATTACCATATATATAAATAAAGTACATATATAAACACAGGTGGTAATATTCTTTAGGACTTTGCTGATCAGGTATTCTTGATTTTTATTTGTTGGTATTCTTCATGGATATTTCATGGCCTTTAGAATAGTAGTAGTTATACCCCTCTTGTACCTCATCTTGTTAGTGCTTAGGAGTCCTCTTTGTATCGTGTGAATCTACAAATAGTTATCTCTATTGGAAAATGAAAAACATAGTAGTTCAATAAAAATCAATAGTTAAGCAGAGACAGAAAAATTCCAACTCCAATGGTTTACTTGTGCCTTCAAATGGTTGAGTGTATCTTTCATACAGTATTCTTTTCTAACTGCCTCTATTGTCTGTCCATAAAAACTTAGATTATACAATAACCTATAGACAAAAAGTAATAGGATCTACCCAAAGATGATGGCAACCAAAACATCCTAACCATAACACACATATCTATAGTATGTTATCACCCCGTAACACAAAAAAAAAAACCTAGTGAAAATCACAAATTGTAATATAAAAATATGCACCTGGGTGGAAGCAAAACAATGTTAAGAGGTGCATTTAATGCCCAAAAGTATTTTTTTGGAAAACTGAATGCTAATTTGAATAGAAATATGTAAAGATGTTAGTAAAAAGTGTATTTTAAGTCAAGTTAGAAAACCAAATATTGCACATATTCTTTTCCTTGGTTTCTAAAATTTCTTCTATATCTTGATTAGCATCCTAGCTCTTGGCAATCTTATTACATGAATTCCCTCACACTATCACCATTCATACTTGGAAAATGAAAATAGAACACTATCTCCACAATTGAATAGACATTAGATTTTCATGTGAGTAACATGATCATATTCCAGTTTTTGATTCAAAGATTTGAAGCAGGAAAGATTCATAACATGTAAAAAAACAATTTTAGCAACATAATACTGGTAAGTGAACCTAATTTTTGCAGTTAGTCTTAACCACAGTCGAGCTTCAACGTCTCAAAGCATCTAAAAGATTCACTCTCATGTGAATTCTATATGTCTACAAGTCGCAAAAGTTAATTTCAACAAGATCGGGCAAGAACTAACATGACAGTCATTGAAAGAAGGCTTTATGCCTTAACACATACTAATATCCAAACTGAAGCTCCTAAAAGAGCTTTTCAATAAACATGATATAAAGTGAATTTAGACCATTAGCTATATCCTAAAACACAAAAACGGAGTGGTGGATGCCAACTTAACAATAAGCAAAGTAGTTACAAGCCAATCATTATTTGTCCTTAATATGCTTCTAACATATGTAACTCTATGAGCCCTTATATGGAAAAGGAGGAATTTAGAAAAAATGATTAGCTGCACTACTCAAAAGGTTTTAGAGAGCAAATCACCAAATGCTACCAATTGACACACATCTAGATCATTTTATTTGCTACAAATTCATAAGAATTTTCACAAAAAGTAGTAGTGAGTAAAGACAAAATACTAGACTAAAAACAACTAATCCCAAATGAAATGATATGGTAAATTAAGGCAATTTTTTCAAATTTCACAACATAAGGAAAAAAAGAGGTGTAAGAAGATTTTGAAAAAAAAAAAAAAGAATACCAAGTCGTGGTGTAGATTAGGGGACGATGCAGCATGGTAGCAGTGAGTTCTTCTTCTTCTTCTTCTTCTTCTTCTTTCTTCAGTTTGGTAGTTCAATTCTCTATTGTGGTTGAGAAATTTGGAGCTAGGGATTCTTTAATCGTTGGAGAACATCAGATAAAGAAAAGGACAAAATTGGTATTAAGGCAAAAATGTGAGGGTAATGGTGGAACAAAAAGTTCCATTAAAGATTGAGAAAATTCCAACCATCTCCCAATAAGATATAAGTTGCCAAAGACTTACTTAAATTTTTACACTATAAATAAGCCATCTTAAAAAGAGCAGCTTATCATAAGCTCAAAACAAATATGCTTTTTTAGATAAGATATGAAATGAAAAAGGATGCTTATCATAAGATGTAAACAAACACAACATTAATATATTTTTGAAACTCTTGTTATATTTATGTGTAAAATTGGATTCATTGTAAGAAGATATTAAAACAGATGAGCTACACGATCACTCATATCTATAGAGAAGCTAATAGAGGAGCCAATTGATTAGGGAACTATGGTTTAAACCTTCCGATTGGATGTCATTTACTTGGAAGTTCACTGCATGGTATTAGAAGATTTAGGAAATGATACGAGAGGAGCCACATCTCTTAAAATGATCCTTAGTTAATCTGGCATTGCCTCCTCTACTATATATATTCTGACGTTTAGACGAGCACATGCACCAAAAACCCAGATGGACAAAAAGAAGATTCCTTTTTTTTATATATATTTTCAAACATATAAAAAATAAAACTCATGAAGAGAAGAATATGCATCATGAAGTTCTTAATGCTTTCAGCAGCACATGATTAATCGTAATAAACTCAATGGGTTGGATTGGAGCCGTGATCTTTAAATTCAAAAGGTGAAGATAGGTAGATGGTAACAACTCTAATCGCCTTGATATATGGATGTTGGATAATCATGTTGGGGTGTGACGTAGCGGAATAGTAGGGTTGCTAAAGCAAGATCACGCAGTTAAAATAGGAAATTAGAGAAAATGGATAATTGAGACACCAAAATTTTACGTGAAACACCCTCAAATTAATTGAGGGAAAAACCACGGATAAGTAAGGAGGATTTCACTATGTGTAAAAGTTTTACAACCTTTCCCTCTACAATAAGGAGAGAACAATTTTACTCTCTCTTATAATAGGATAAACTCACTATCACGCTAATTTGTATAACAAGTGGAAGGAAATACTATACTTAGGAGAATTCTTTCTAATTCTCTCTAAATACTTTGAATTGCTTCTTGCTTGATGAAATGCTTCTCCCGGGCTTGCTATTTATAGGCAAGAATGGGAGACAAAAAATTAAATGCAATGCTTAATTTTCTTCATCACATTAAATGTCATGCAAGTTTTTCTTCTAAGCTAACATATAGCTTTACATTGTTTTTCAACCTTTGCATGCATTTGTATTTCCCATGCACCAAATTAACAAAAGGATCATCAAGCTTGCTTCATTTTTAATTTTTGTGTACTACTTCTTGATTTTAAGTTTTTATTTGTGCACAAGATCAAACGAGCTTTACATCTCACAAATCACTCTCGTGCCATTAAATTTCCTTCATTTCTCAATCGTTATGTGCATTGGAAACTGGAGCATTCGACTGGTACGTCAACGTGGGGTTCTACAACTGAGAGTGGAAATATTCATGTAAAACATATCCAGCAATTATGGAGAGACTAATAAATGCACAAATTAATTAGTTAATTTTGACTTGATTTCATCACTTGGCGAATATTTTTGGGGACAAGCACCTCAACCTTTATGAAATTTCAGTTGGAAAAATATAAGCAAACACTTCGTGCAGTGAGGAATATATTCGCGGCTTAGTCTCCATTTTGTATTAAAAAAAAGAGTAGTATTGTTTGGGTTCATTATTGTTGAAAATAATAAATGGATATAACAAATTGGTCTTTGATAGTTAAACTCTTAAATAAAGATGTATACACGTATGGTTACTTTATAATATGGTGCAAGGACTCGTTATTTGTTCAATATTATTGTTACTTATTTAAAAATATAATTATTTTTTCCATGGAAAATTCAAAGAAATCTATTTGGACATAAAGGGATTTGTTGAACATAATAGAATATTATGGCATCCTCTTTAATGGATTAAGTTTTTAAAGAAAGTGGTCACTTAATTGTACAGCATTATGACATATGGCTCTTAAAGATTTTCCAAATTACAAGCAAAAATATAAAGGCATAAGGGGGCGTTCGGTTTACAGAATCCTATTGGATTCTTAGGAATATATGGTTAGGAATGTTGAATTTTCATGTTTGGTTCACATAATGGAAAAATATTCACATTTCAAGGAATCCAATATTCTCATGAATTGACCAATTTTTAGTCCCATGTTAGGGGTAGGAATCTTATATTCCCGAGTTATGGGAATGTGTAGGATAAAATTAAAAAAACTAAAAAGTCGTATTTAAGATGCTTTCATGTACGATTAAAAAATTGATAATAAAAAAAATAAACTAAAAATTAATTATTTAATAATAAAAAAATAAAAATGATTATAAATTAATTAATGATAAAATAAATAGATAAAATAAAATAAATAAACAATTAATGATAGAATAAATAAATAATAATTAAATAAAAATTAATTTAAAATAATAATTAAAAATAAAATAATTAAAATTCAATTAAACATAAAAATTAGAAATAATGATAAAATGAATTAATTTAATTAATCAATTGAAAAAATAATTAATTAATTAAAATATTATAATTGAAAATAATTAATTAATTAGTTAGTTAATTAATTTAATATTTAATAAAATAAAAATGATAAATGAATGAATGAATTAAAAATTTTAATAATTAATTAATTGATTAAAAATAATAAATTAATAATTAATAATTAAATTATTTATTAAATAATTAAAATTAAAAATTAAAAATAATATAATATTTTTTTTGAACTAGGGATATTTTTTAAAATAGCTCAAGATTCCCAAAAATGTTAGATTTAGGCCAAACATAACATGTCAACATTCTTGAAAATACTAAAAAATATTCCTAGGAATACTTTTGATATACCAAATAGTTTTTATATTATTCCTGATAAGCACATTCCCAGGAATTTGATTCTTGGGATTGTGATTTTCGAGAATAATTTTTCATTTCTTGGACTAAACGCACCCTAAAGGTAACTGTTAGAATGACACTAAGAGTTTGTTTGGCTTTGTTTTTCTTTTAAGTTGCTTATAAGCAATTGATATTTATAAACAACTTTTTATATTTATAAGCAAGTGCCAAATAAGTAGAGAAGTGTTTGGATAAAATGTACTTATAATTTGTGAAATGTTTGGTAAATAAGTACTTATAAGCAGTAGTTTTTGT
Source organism: Cordia subcordata (assembly GCA_028554755.1). Taxonomy (NCBI): domain Eukaryota; kingdom Viridiplantae; phylum Streptophyta; class Magnoliopsida; order Boraginales; family Cordiaceae; genus Cordia; species Cordia subcordata. Next base: position 7,864,069 of record JAPTOF010000020.1, read on the forward strand.
TGAAATTAAATGATTAAAAAGGACCTTTCATTAATAATATTGTAATTTTCTTGTGTTTTTAAGGGGTATAAATGTCTTTGTATTTATGCTCTGTTTGGTGTAAACTTATTATAAGATGCTTTTTTTATCTAGAAAAGTATGGTTTGATTTCAGTTTTCATAAGATGCTTGTAAGTTGTAATAAGATGTCTTATATATAGTTGTAAAAAATAAAACAAAGATAGATTGATATATCTTATAAGATTAAAAAAAATATAGCTTATTTTGAGTTTTGATAAGATAATTGTGATAAGATATCTTATCTCTTATAAGATAAAAGAGACAATAAACATCATCTCATTCACGTTAATAAGGTAATTATCTTATAATAAGCTCATTCCCAACACAGCATTGGTCGACTTTTATTGCTTATAAGCAATTAAAACAAGAGTTAGGGGATGGTGCTTTTCTTTTGGTCGCTTATAAATCAACTTTACTTATTTATAAGTACAATTTATCAAATACGTATCTATCTTTCTACTTATAAGCAGATTCGATCAACTTACAAGGACTACTGAGCACCCTCTAAGTCTGATTAACCACCAATAGTTTCAAAGTCTAGTTCCGAGGCTAAATAGAATGCACTTGCATCCCTGGTTTCACGTATTGTTCAATTTCTTGGAATTTCTTTACAGTCCATTCCTCCGGTTCTATGTGATATTGTGAGCACTCTTTACAATATTGCAACTAACCTCATAATCTACTAAACGTATTAAGATTGACATCCATTTTGTGAGGGGAAAAAAGTCAGGGCTAGCTTCTCTCAACTCTCATATATTCCTACTCAGTGTTTTCACTATTTATGTGTTTTCAACTCAACGGCCGACTGCATTTCAGACGGTGTGACTGACTACTTCTGACAATTTAGAAGAGAACCCAAAAAAAACAAAAAAGACAGAGATCGCGTGACTTCCTCAGCCGACAGTCGCGCTGCACGTGGGTCACGACGCATTTCGTTCTCCACTTAACACTTTTTTTCTTTTTTATGAAGCCCACCCAAGACTAACTTCAATAGTCCTTCTATTTTTTTTCCTATATATAACAAATTATACTCATTCTTTTTATGTTTATTCTAATAGTCTCTCTATTTTTTTACCCCTATTTAATTTTACTTTTAATATTTTATTATTTATTTTTAATACGTATTATCCTATTATAACTTTTTATAAAAAATATTGATGATGATATTAAAAATTAATTATTAACATTTAATTTTTACAATTATTTTTAAATTTATTTTTTTCCATCTATCTATCTATTTATAAAAATTTTGAATTATCACGTACATAATATCACATATAATTATTATGTTTAAATTAATAAAATATATAAATAAAATTAATAAACTATTAAAATATAGCCAAGTAATTAATAAAATATTAAAACATAATTAACTAAACTTAAATATTTTACAATTAAAATTAATGTATGACTTAAAAAAATAATAAAAGTTAAGGAGTTATATTGTAAAAACAATAATTATAAACCCTGATCTTGCATATTAAAAAAAATCCCAAAACTACTTCACATTTAAAATAAATATTATAACTAATAAATAACTAAACTATAAATATAATATTACATATAGAAGGGGAAAGGGAGTGAGAATTGACTTGCCATATTTGTGGAGCCAAAAAACATTTTTTGGAACTCCCTATGAAATAGGGAGTTTTCAGGGAGGCTGTTGGATTGCTTTCTGCATACACACCACCCTACCACGACAAGGATTATTATTATAGAAAGGTTGTTGAAGATAGCCTAACATTGTATACAAAGCCACAAAAAAAGTTTATTGAAAGAAAATAGGAAGACCGCAACCTAACTTAAAAACATTATCACGTGCATTATAAAAGGGAAAAAAAATACGCAAAAGGAGTCTAGTTGACGTCTTTCTATATTCATCTTTCTGAAGTCTACTAACCCTTCTTAATAATTTATTTGTCATTGACAAGTGCTGCCATAATAATAAATGTGTAAAATTTATTGTAGAAGTTGTCTTTGTCTTAAAATTACCCAAAAAGAATCAAGTTGACGTCTTTCTATATTCATCTTTCTGAAGTCAACTAACCCTTCTTGACAATCTATTTGTCATTGATAAGTGCTGCCATAATAATAAATGTGTAAAATTTATTGTAGAAGTTGTCTTTGTCTTAAAATTACCCAAAAAGAATCTAGTTGACGTCTTTTTTTATTCATCTCAAGTCTACCAACCCTCAATAATTTATTTGTCATTAATTAGTTTTGCCATAATTGTAAATTAAAGTAAAATTAATTATGAAAGATGTATTTTTCTTTTTCTTTTGTAGATGCATATGCTTGTAACTATTAACTGGGGTGATATCCATGTGATGCATAGATATAATAAAAATACTCAAAATATGTAACATAAAATTAATTCTTTCAACACAAATCATATAACTGAAAAATTAAAAATTATCCTACTTTCGTATCATTTGCATATTATATATATATATATATATATATATATATTGGCAAATTTATATTTAAAATAAATTTTATTTGACAAAAAATAATGCTTATATTAGATTGAGAAATAATTTACGCAGTCATCACTCTAAATTAGTATCAATTGTGACGTAATAGTCTAGGAATAATTTTTATTTTATAAAGATAATGCTCAATTACAACAAAAAAATAAAATTAGGAAATGATTTTTACTTGAGAAAAATAATGCTCAATAAATTGACATGACACAAGAGAAATAAATTTTGGAGAAAAAATTCATAGAATGAAGATATGTTACATTATTAAATATAGCATGCAATTTACTTAATATAATATGTGTGTGTGTGTGTGTGTGTATATAACGTGGATGTTGTCTTTGGAAACAAAATTATTGATTGAAAAGGGCACGTAAAATTGACATTATCAAACAAAGTTTGGCATGAAATAGGAGAAATAACTTTTGGAGGGAAAAGAATTCGACACATGACATAAATTAAAGGCAAAAAACACTATAAAATTAAAGGCAAAAACACTAATACACACACACACACACACATATATATATATATATATATATATATATATATATAAATCACTATCTATACACTCAATCATACTCAAATAAGAAGCTTCTTACCAATAACTAATTTGTAGACAAATTTTATATAATAACCTAAATTATATATATTATTCTATAAAATAAAATTAAAAAACAAATTCATTAGATTCAGAATCTATTCTAATGATGAATTTAGTTTTAGATGGAAAAAGTTACATTAGAGGATGATATGTGACATGGCTTGCAATGGAAGGAAACTCGATTCATATGATTGATTTGGACATCTTCCAGCCGTGGAGATTCATTAAAATTAGCTAAAATTAACCAACACCCCGTTGATTGTAAAAAAGAACAATTTTATTTCATTCAATTTACCATAAATTTGGAAGCAATTATATTACTTATTTAACATTAATTTGGACATCCCAATGCATATGATTAATTTGGACATCTTACTTTAAATGGCATGAAAAAATGGTTTAAATACCATTAACGAAAATGGCCGAGTACAAATTTCAAATAGAACGGTTTTCTTTTTCTCTTTCAACATTTCTTTTATCACTAATGAAAACTATGATTTTATTGTATTTAAATTACTATAAATTTGGAGGCAATCAATCTTATACCATTAATTACCATATTTATAGTTTCATAATGGTTAATTAAATTTGAAAATCAATTTGATATACTTTATAATTTACCATAAATAAGGATTTAAAAACTAAATTATTTTATTTTTATAAAAGTTGTTTTGGAGGAGAAAAAACTATGACAACATGATACATGATATGAATAAATAAGACAATAACATTACTTTATATAATATATAGATTAAACAACAACATACCTATGAATTAATTTACACATATGTAGTTCAGTTGCCTGTGTAGGCAATTCCCAAGGATGAGGGATTCGTGGCAGTTTCCTTTTCAATTTAATTTAATTGATCTTCCAACTACTGATCCTTTCGTTTAACATGAATGATAATTTGAATTTTTATTGTTGTTTATCTAGCTCAATAGATTATAAAAAAGCAAGCTCAGCTGATAATTTGAATTTTTATTGTTGTTTATCTAGCTCAATAGATTATAAAAACGCAAGCTCAGCTTGATCCGGCTATTTTACAATGTTAAATTTGATCCAAAAATTTTGACAATATAGCAACTGATGTGGCTAAAATTGCCCCATTGTTTACGAGTTTCATGACAATACGCAAGTGCCTGTGATCTCATACAAATAATATAGAGTGAATAAGATATCATTTCTACAAGGACTTAATTCTTGAATTTACTACCTATTAATCTATTTACTCTATCTAAGTAAAAAAAAAACCAGAATATGGAGATTTTATGAAACTAAAACTAAAGGAATTGACGTAAATAAGCAAAGCAACTAAAGACAAAAGCAAAGACTTCTAGCAATTAAAGACCTAGGATTTTAATTTCCTTCAACTGATTGATTGATTGTCTAGCAACTCTTGTATTTACCTAATTTAATCCTTGGTGTTAATTCAGAATTTTAATATTTCTAAATGTTCCTCCTGAATACAAATAGGCCTAATCTTCCTTACACCTCTAGCTATATTCTTATGCCAGATTATTAATTTGAATTAATGAAGAACAGATTCTTTTGGATTACCTAGGGCAATGAGGTCATTCTTGCCTCAATCAAAGAACAAATCAACCTAAACCACTTACGTTAATTTGTTCCTAAGCTATTCAATCTAGATCTCACACTAATCTCCTTTTCCAATTCAATTAGGGTTTATCGTGCATATTGGTGGCCAAGTAATATGATAAAATTAAGCATAAGATTGAATAAACATCAAAGAGATAAATTGGAATAAATAAAGAGAAGCTACTCAAATAAATAATCAGAAAAGTTCCATGAGCATAAAACATTCAATAGATCTAAAATCTATAGTAGAAGTAATTAAAAAGATGTTAAAAGAAAGAAAACTTATGGAATTCTTGGTGTTCAAGGTGTTCTTCAACTTCTAGGGGCTGCTCCTTATGAAAAATGAGTCAAAAACTAAGTTTTTATAACTTTTGGGCTGCATTTAATATCTTATTTTTAGGCCCTATGATATAGAACACGAATTGTATCGTTGTTGGGATCCACTTTCTGGTTGTCTTCGGATTTCTCCTCATGTGATATTTTAGAAAAATAAAATGTTTTCTTCTGTGTCTCCTTTCTCTTCCACTACCTCTTCCCTATTATTCACTAATCCCTCCATTCCACTATTTCCTACTGATGACAATGACACAGGTCTCACCACAAATGGTTTAGTTGATCCTTTTATGGCTGTTCCGGATACCCCTGCACTGGCTGATGAGTCCACACATGACATTAAGACTTTACCACCTCCTGTCCCTCCTAAGTCATCTGAACAAGTTGTTCGTTACTCTATACGAGTAAGGTCAGTATCTTAACATCTTCTTGATTATCATTGCTTTTCCATTGTTCTCTTTTTACATGAACCTTAGACCCATAGGGAAGCTAGTTCTGACACTTGTTGGCAGCAAGCTGTGAATGATAAGTTGCAGCTTTGAAAGATATGCACACTTGGAATTTGGTTGATCTCCATCCTGGAAAGAATGCTATGCACTGTAAGTGGGTTTACAAAATCAAAACTTGTACTGATAGTTCTGTGGAGAAATATAAAGCCTGGTTAGTTGCCAAAGGTTTCACTCAGGAATATGGAGTAGACTATAAAAAGACATTTGCTCTTGTGGCTCGCCTTACTTTAGTTTATAGCCTTATTGCTGTTGCAACTGCTCGATAGTGGTCTCTATTTTAAATGGATGTCAAAAATGTCTTTCTCAATGGTGATCTTGCTAAAAAGGTATTTATTTACCTCCTCCTAGTTATCGACATCCTCCACATAAGGTATGCAAGCTTTCGCATGCTCTGTGTGGTTTAAAGCAAGCTCTTCGTGCTTAGTTCTCCAAGTTTAGTTCACTTATTTCTGACTTTGGGTTTGTGGCTAGCAAACATGATTTTGCACTTTTCGTTCGAAATTCATCTTCTGGTCTTATTCTTTTGTTGTTATATGTGGATGATATGATTATGACTGGGGATAATGTGAATGGTATTTCTGAACTCAAGCAATTTCTTAGCTAGCATTGTGAGATGAAAGACCTTGGTCCTCTTAGTTATTTTCTTGGTCTCAAAGTCTCTTCTAATAATACAAGTTACTATCTTACTAATGGGCATTAAAACCACCAAATATTAGTTCCAATTGCTTACCTCACAAATTTAATTTGAGTATATGGTGAGAAAAGGTCGAGTCCACAAAAATTGGGTGATTTAAGATATACTAATTATGCCAAGTTGATTAATCAAATAAGCCGCAATAAAAAAAAGGGGGTTTTAATGTAAAAAATCAAATTAAACAAAACTGTCCAGCACACTGAACCACTAAGCATGAGTACGCAACTAGGCAGTAAATTAAAAAACGTAAGTAATAATAAATCAAACCTATGGATGTGATCTAGACCTAAATAAATGCTGGAAAATCAATATTAAACAAGAAATCAATGCGAATTAAGCCTAGCCTCGAGCTTAATCTCAGTTTGGTCAACAAATTCAATCCTAGATGCAAAAATAACTTCCACATATTTTGATAAATTAGTTATGATTGTCGGTACGGCTTGACAGCCTCATCTTTCCTTACAGTATTGATAATGATTTAAACCTCCTACTATTTTTTTCTGCTATCGCCTTACCTATTAGACGGTCTAACCCCCGAAAATGTCCATAGGGTCTATCTAATAACAGCACTAGGTTCCAGAAGACCTGATTCTAAAAGTCAATTCTCTTGTGGCAATCGTTCAGTTAGATTATGTGTTTACACAGGAAACTTGGTTACCACTATTTTTAAATTAATTAAATTAATCTATTTGACTACCTTTCATTATGCAATTGAATAATTGCTAGCAAATTAAACAATTAGAAGACAATATTAATTCTTAAGACAGTAAACACACAAATACCAATATAAAAGTGAAAGGATAGAATCAGTTAGATCTCCACGAAATTGAAGAATCAAAATTTGGATTAACCGTTGGCTAGAAAGAAATTTAAAATTCTATAGACATGGAGTAGGTGCCTAAGAGAAGACTTGTTGGAAAAAATATTTTCTGAATAAAAGTCTGGATCTCCTCTATAGAAATGTAAATAGGAAATATAAAGGAGAAATTCGTAACTAAAGTCCTTATCAGATAAGGAACTCTTTAAAAGCTAAGGAAAATAAAAAGGTAAAAATCCTTAATTAAAATTCTTAATTAAATAAAAGTCTTCTATAGTTAATCTCCTTTCTTTCCAAAATATGACAAGTCTTCAATGCAATTTTTTCCAAAAGTGCTGCAAAAATATCTCTATGTCCCAATCAAAGCTTGGTCAATCCCGTGTAGGCTTCGCATAGTATTTTTTAAGGTAGCAGAATCAATTTTATCAGCTACAAACACTTCCAAAATTCCTTTGACTCCATATATAATGCTTCTAGCTCATTTTCCCAAGTATAAACACGCAAAAACACATTAAAAACACCAATTAAGGAGTATCCAATTCCAGAATTTAGCACAAATAACGATGAATTAACAGCTTATTTTGGACTTATCACTTATAGAGGCTAAATACTTGTCAGATCTTACTGCTCATGCTGGTCTCACTGATAGCGAGACTACTTCTACACCACTCGATAGTTTTGGACGTCTTACTCCCATGAATGTTACTACCTTACCAGGTGTTACTCTATATCATCAATTGGTGGGTAGTCAAATATATTACAGTTACTCAACCTGATATTACTTATACTATCCATCTGGTCAGTCAATTCATGTCTACTCCTCATTCCACACATTATACTATTGTTCTTCAAATTCTTTGATATATTGAGGGCACTTTGTTCCATAGCTTGCACTTTTCGACTCATTCATCCCTTATTCTTCGAGGATATTCTAATGGAGATTGGGCAAGTGACCCTACGGATCAATGTTCAACTATAGGGTATTGTTATTGTTAGCTAAATATTCATTATTGATTTTGATGATGAAAATATATATATATATATGCATTATTTGACTAAATAGCTTCTTGTGAAAATGAGATGACATCAATATGAAGCTTTGAGAGATATGAAGATGTGCAAAAAGCCTTATTTGAAGGGAGAAAAGATAAGAAGGCATAAGGAGGAGAAGAGATGCCATAAGGGGTACCGGATTTGTTTTTCTTCTTGCTCTTTTTGTGAAATGCCTATATATTGTGTTGACTTGGCTCAAAATCTTTTTCTTAGTCATAGCAAAAACTTTCAAGTCTTGCACATTTGAAAATAACATATGCACAAATGTATTTAAATGCACACATTGAGATAAAATGAGTTTTTGGGGTGTTTTAAATTTACAACATGCGTTTACATATTTATTCAAAATGACTTGGAGTTGTGAAAACGCACTTACATTGTTTTTCTGCAAAAATCTGGCTTTACCTAACATTCTGGAGTGGCCGGACCCCCAAGCCGGTCGACCGGCTGACCTGGGTGGTCGCCCAGCCAAAACAGAGAGGTGAAGGGAAAAACCGGACCCCCTAGCCGGTCGACCGGCTAAGGTGTCCGGCCTAGTCAGAGAAGGAGAAGGGTAAGTCGGACGACCCAGCTGGTCAACCGGCTGAACATGAGCTGTAATAAATGCACTAGCCGTTTATTACCGTTCTGGCCAAAATTTCCCAAATCTTCTTCACCTACCAATCCCTAAACCCCAAATCTCTTTAAATACTCATTCCATACACTTTCTAATCATAAATTTGAAGTGTGCTAAAGTGTTTATCATCATTCAATCCATCTTTGAGCCATTCTTGCAATATATTTGAGCTTTCAAGAGCCTATTCATTTTCTTCTTGAAGAAAATCTCTGATTCAATATTTTCTCATTCTTGAGTACATACACACTTTGAGGGCTTTAATCTTTGTGAGATTTATTCATTTAAGCTTGTAAAGTGTGAAGAAATCCTATAGAGTGAATCTCTTGAGTTCTTTGAAGTTAGGCTTCAAAGAGGTTGTAAAGAACTTGGTTTGTGCTTCACCAAGTTTTGAAGAAGCATCTTAATGGAGATCTTTGAAGTCCTAAGGGGAGATTCCTTGGGCAGTGGACGTAGGCTTGGCCAAACTATCTTAAAATCGTTTGTATCTCTTCTCCTTATATTTCTATTTTTACTCTTCTTACCTTGCTTATCTTGTGTTTGATACATTGTTTGTTAGAAGTTGAAAATTTTCTGTAAATTTTAAAAAACAAAAATTAGTATTAATATCTTAATTCACCCCCCCCCTTTTAAGATATTTGCACTCACAATTGGTTTCAAAGCTAGGGTTCTACATAATAGTCTAACAACTAGTAGAATTTTTAGCAAATATGGAGGGAATTTCTATTAAACAAGCACCCCCTTTTGATGGAACAAATTATGCATTTTAGAAAATGAGAATGAAAGTATTTATACAATCACATGACTATAAAGCCTGGAAAATCATAGAAAATGGGTCTACCTTACCTACAAAATTAGAGGGTGATAGGAGAATACCCAAACCGGAAAATGAATGGAATGATGAAGATATTAAATTATTTGAGTTAAATCAAAAGCATTACATTATTTATTTAATGCTATGAATGCCACCAAATTTGCTAGAGTAATGGGTTGCACTTTGGCTAAAGAACTTTGGCATCAATTAGAAGTAACTTATGAAGGAACTAGCTAAGTGAAAGAATCTAGGATTGCTATGCTTGTATATAGATATGAATTATTCAAGATGCTTCCAAATGAAAATGTTGAACAAATGTTTTCTAGATTTGTTGAAATCACTAATGGTTTGAAAGCTCTTGGTAAAGATTATTCCAATGTAGAGAAGGTAAGGAAAGTGCTAAGGAACTTGCCATCATCATGGCAACCTAAAGTCACGGCAATAAAGGAAGCGAAGGACTTGAATACATTGGAGCTCAATGAGCTCATTGGATCACTCATGACTCATAAGCTTGAGATAAGAGATCATGAAGAAAAAGAAAGGAAAGCAAAGAAGTCCATTGCTCTTGTTGCATCAAAATATCCATCGAGTGATGATGATGAAGATGATGAGGACCCGAAAGATGAAGAAATTGCACTTCTAGCCCGAAATTTCAAAAGGTTTATGAAATATAGAAAGATGAGAAAATGGGCTTCTTCAAGCAACACAAATTGGAAGAAGAAAGGAAAAGAAGGTAAAGAGTTCAAAAAGATAAAAGATGCAAAAGATGAGTTAAAGTGCTTCAATTGCAACAAGTCAGGACATATAAAAGCAAATTGTCCTAAGCTTTCAAAGAAGAAGGAAGGAAAGGTGCTCAAGGCCACGTGGGATTTCTCCGAAACCGAAGAAGATGAGGAAGAGCATCATGAGGTAGCCAATTTTTACCTCATGGCCAATGAGGTTGAGGTACTATCTTCACCATCTTTATCTATTTATTATTCATCTAGTGAAGAAGAGGAAGAGGAATATAGTTTTGATGAACTAAAAGACGCATTTGCCAAATTACATGATGATTTATCCTTAGCCTTGGCAAAAAACAAGCAAATGCATAAAAGTTTGAAACTTGTTCTTAATGAAAAAGAAATTTTGGAAAAGAAAAATGCTTCTCTTATTAAAAAATTAGACATCTTAGAAAAAGAAAATGATTCATATGCTGAAGATTTTATAAAGTTTGAAAAAGAGGTTAAAGATTTAAAAAAGGAAAATGAGGATTTGAATGGAATTGTTCAAAAGTTTACAAATGGGAAAGAAAATTTTGAAAAGCTTCTTGGAAGTCAAAAAATGTCTTTTGATAAGAGTGGTATTGGATACAAACCTAGTATTAATCAAAAGTATTTCAAAACCTATTTTGTCAAGGCTTCTACCTCTATATCCCTCTCTTCACCGAAGACAAACGTTATTTGTACATATTGTGAAAAGAAAGGACATGTATCTACTCATTGTTATTACAAGAAAATTCGTGATAGAGGATCACATGTTCCATATTGGCAAAGACTAAAATGGGTGTTCAAAAACAAAAATTAAACTAACGCCAAGGACCCAAGGTGTTGGGGACCCCAAAATAAAGAATTGCATTTGAATTTCATGTGTGTAGGTATGCAATGAAAGCAATCCAAGCAAAATAAAATGGATCTTGGATAGTGGTTGTTCCAAGCACATGACGGGGAACTCTTCACTTTTCTACAAACTAAAAAGGACAAAAGGAGGAGATGTTACCTTTGGGGACAATGACAAAGGAAAAATTATTGGAAAAGGAAGCATTGGTAATGAAAATTCTCTTGCTATACACAATGTCCTACTAGTAGAAGGTTTAAAATTTAATCTACTTAGCATTAGTCAATTATGTGACAAAGGTCATAAAGTCATTTTTCAATCGTCTAAATGTCTTGTGTATGAATGTGGAAATGAAAATGTGTTATTTGTAGCTAAGAGAAATGAAAATGTTTACACTGTTGAAATTGATCAACTTATATGTCAACATGTTAAATGTTTATCTGTTGTGTATGATAATGCTTGGTTATGGCATAGAAGATTAGGACATGCTAGCATGAGCTTATTGAATGATTTATCAAAGCATGATCTAGTTAGGGACCTACCAAAACTAAAATTTGAAAAAGATAAAGTCTGTGATGCTTGCCAACTAGGAAAACAACATAAAACATCCTTCAAATCCCTAAATAAGGTTTCAACAAATAGAGCATTACAACTACTACATATGGATTTGTTTGGACCCATTGATGTAGCAAGCTTAGGAGGATCTAGGTATACATTTGTTGTAGTTGATGATTATACTAGATTTACATGGGCCATGTTTCTTGCACATAAAAATGATGCCTTCAATGAATTTGCAAGATTGTGTAGAAAAGTGCAAAATGAGAAAGGCTATTTTATAACTTGCATCCGTAGTGATAATGGCACCGAATATGTGAATACTCCTTTCATGAACTTTTGTGATGAACATGGCATTGAGCATAACTTTTCGGCCCTTCGTACTCCTCAACAAAATAGCGTAGTAGAGAGGAAGAATCGTACATTACAAGAAATGGCAAGGACTATGTTAAAAGAACACAACTTGCCAACATATTTTTGGAGTGAAGCCATAAATACTGCATGCTATGTGCAAAATAGAGTATTGATTAGACCTATTTTAAACAAAACTCCATATAAACTATGGCATGACAAAACACCTAAAATATCATACTTCAAGGTATTTGGTTGTAAATGTTTTATTCTAAACACTAAGGACCACTGAAGAAAATTTGATTCTAAATTCGATGAAGGAATATTCTTAGGTTATTCCACAAAGAGCAAAGCATATAAGGTATATAATAAGAGAACTCTTGTTGTAGAAGAATCAATACATATTACATTTGATGAGACTAATCCATTTGAGCCGAGAATGAAAATTGATGATGTAGGTTATCTTTTGGAAAAGACAACGCTTGAAGATCCAACTCCAAAAGACAAAGAAAAACTAACGAAGCAAGAAGAAGAACTTCAAGAAAGGAGGTCTCAAGTAAATGAGGAAATCAAACATTGGTCAAACAAAGATGATGAAACAAAAGAACCTCATGAAGATCTACCAAAGAGTTGGAAGTTTGTGAGAAACCATCCTCAAGATCTTATTCTCGGTAATCCAAATGAAGGTGTAAGAACTAGGCGTAATATTAGCACTTTTTGTGAGCATCATGCATTTATTTCTCATATTAAACCCAAAAATGTAAAAGAAGCTCTACTAGATGAAAATTGGATAATAGCAATGCAAGAAAAACTCAATCAATTTGAGAGAAATAAAGTTTGGAAGCTAGTTGAAAGACTTAAAGATAGACCGGTAATTGGAACCAAATGGGTATTCAAAAACAAACTAGATGCAGCCGGAATAGTGACTAGGAATAAGGCTAGACTAGTTGCACAAGGATACAATCAAGAAGAAGGAATTGATTATGATGAAACTTATGCTCCTGTAGCTAGACTTGAATCCATTCGTATGTTACTTGCATTTGCATGTCACATGGACTTTAAACTTTATCAAATGGATGTGAAAAGTGCATTTTTAAATGGATTCATTGAAGAAGAAGTTTACGTTGAACAACCCCCTGGTTTTGAAGATTCATATTTTCCTAATCATGTTTTTAAATTAGAAAATGCTTTATATGGCTTAAAGCAAGCTCCTAGAGCTTGGTATGAAAGACTTAGTGAATTTTTGGTTGAAAACAATTTCGAAAGAGAGAAACTTGATTCAACCCTATTTATCAAAAGAAAAGACAATGACATTCTACTTGTCCAAATCTATGTAGATGATATAATTTTTGGTGCTACTAATGTTTCCTTGTGTGAGAATTTTTCAAAGTGCATGCACAAGGAGTTCGAGATGAGCATGATGGGAGAATTGACTTTCTTCCTCGGACTCCAAATCAAACAAGCAAAAGAGGGGATATTCGTAAATCAAGCCAAATACACCAAGGAAATCATCAAGAAATTTGGACTTAAAGATGCAAAGGAGATTGGAACTCCTATGAGTCCCTCAACAAAGCTAGATAAAGATGAGAAAGGTAAATCAGTAGACGAGAAGAAATATAGAGGTATGATCTGTAGCCTATTATATTTAACTGCCTCTAGACCTGATATCATGTTCTCAGTGTGCTTATGTGCTAGATTTCAATCCAATCCTAAGGAAATTCACTTAACAGCTGTAAAAAGAATAATTAGATATCTTAAGGGAACAATTAATTTAGGGCTTTGGTATGCTAAAGGAACGTTATTTGATCTATGTGATTTTTCTGATGCTGACTATGCTGGTTGCAAAGTAGATCGTAAGAGCACTAGTGGAACATGCCAATTTCTAGGACATTCCTTAGTATCTTGGTCTTGTAGGAAACAAAATAGCGTTGCTATTTCTATCACCGAAGCTGAATATATTGCAGCTGGTAGTTGTGCGGATCAAATATTGTGGATGAAACAAAATTTACTTGATTATGGATTGAATTATGATCATATTCCTATATATTATGATAATACTAGTGCAATTAATCTTACTAAGAACCCAATTCAACACTCAAGAACTAAGCATATTGAGATTAGGCACCATTTCATTAGAGATCATGTACAAAAAGGTAATATAATTCTTGAATTTGTTGATACTTTACATCAAGTTGCTGATATTTTTACTAAACCTTTGAATGAAGATCAATTTTGTAAGATTAGGAGAGAAATTGGAATGATAAAATGTGGTTAAATTGCATATATATGTGCTTATGTGGCTTGAGTATAGAAAATAAGTAATTTATGCACTTTCTAACCAAGCCGGTCGACCGACTGATGCCTTAGGCGTCCGGCTGAAAAGAATTTTTTAATGAGCTCTCTGATCCAGCCGGTCGACCGACTGAACGCGGACAGGGTTAAAAATTGGGGGTTTTCACCCCAAAATCACTACATTCTATCAAATTTTTAAGCCCTAGCCAAAATTCTTCAAAACCCATCTCAAAATCTTCAATTTTCAACCGTTTTCTTTCAAATTTCTTCCTAAAATTTGCTTGCCCACTTCAAAAAACAAAGCTTTCACCGATTATTCTTACAAAAACAACGCGAAATCATGGTGAATCCAAGGGGAAGAGGTCAATCACGTGGGAGAAAAGGAAAGCGACCAAGAACACAATCTCCACCACCACCGCCACCGCGTCCCGTGTCAAAAATCCAAGGAAAGCAATCCATTATGTACGGTAAATATCTTGTTGATACAGATTTTGCGGGTACAGATGTTTAATCATTGTTTGAGGATTGGGGTTATTTTACGCATCTATATTATGATGTCCAAGACAACTTGATTATAGAATTTTATGAAAATCTTGAGGTACAAAGTTTGAGCCCAAATTTGGTGTTAAGTTCGACTGTATGTGGAGAAAACTTTGTTCTTAACGAAAAAGTCTGGGGAGAGATTTTCAAAATATCTGTAGATGGTGAGGGACATTACAATAGTCAAGGGTGGCCAGAAGGAATTAAGGCAGCTGGTATCCCGGGTCGAGTTATAAAATATATGTGGAAGAAAGTAGGGCCTAGGAATCCAAATTTGATTCTTCCATTGTTGAAAGATGTTGATGTTAATACAAGAATTGCTCTAAAGGTCATTAATGAAGTAATTCTTCCTAGAAATATCAATGATGGAAAGATTCCGGCTATGGATGCCTACATATATTATAGCCTTAGGGAAAACAAAAAGATAGCCTTACCTTTCCTTATTCTTCATCATATGCTACATATTAGTGGAAAGGGTGGAGGAAAAACGACCACTCCTGGGTATGGTATGGCGTTAATGTATATCTTCTCCCACTTCAAAATAACTTCGAATGCCCCATACAGAGAATTTGCTTGGAACTTTGACATGTTATATATGAATTTTATGGGGATTTACTGGTATAACGGGGAGCCTATAAATAGAGAGACATTCAAAAGCTTGCCCCAAACCACTCAAGCTGCTATTAAGGAAAGAACTAAGAAGGGCACTACCTTCACCAACCCGGTTTTTGGTCCTGAAGCACAAAAGCTTGATGACACGCTTGGTGGGATAGATATCACATTGGAAGAAGATGTTGGGCCGAAAATTGAGGGAGAACCCGATATAGGCATACCAGGAACTACACCCATGGTTGTAAGTACCTCTAAAGAAGAAGAGGCTGATCCTGAGGAGATTACTCTTAGGCAAGTAATGAGAGAGTCCAGGGAGCAAGCGCATATTGATGAGCAACGTCGACGAGAGGTTCGTCGCGATGCAGGTTCCAGCTCAATAGGTGGTGCTGCTTTTGGCTCGATGGGTCAACAGGAAGACCCTTCTTTGATGGCTCAGATTTTGTCTCAGTTGCAAGCATTAAACACTGGTATGAGCGAAATGAGGGCCACCATGACAAGCCAATGGGACGAGCTCACTATTTGGAGGTAACACATTGACTCAGAAGTGGCTTCTATGAGATCAGATATGAGGGAATACTTCAAGGATCACCGTGATCGCGCGCCTTAATTTTCTTACTTCAGAAAAACTCTTTTCATTCCACTTGAAAACATTTTTTAGTTTTAGTTGACTTTCAAATTCTTGACTTTAGTTAACAAGTTATCTCTTCTATACAATCTTAACTTTCGTTTCTTTTCCTACCTTTATATTGATTTTGATGATGCCAAAGGGGGAGAAGTTGTGACAAGTGGTTGGTTGAATGGTGAAAGATATATATATGCGTTGTTGGCTGTTGAATGGTATATTCTCTTGAATGGTATATTTGCTTTATGGTTTGATGATACTTGTGTGGATATGGCTATTTGTTGTGACATACTTTGTTGGCTGTTGAATGGTATATTTGCTTTATGGTTTGAAGATACTTGTGTGGATATGGCTATTTGTTGTGACATACTTATGTGGATCTGGCTATTTTATTGATGAGTTGTTTATATATCCTCAATATGCATGAGCTGAAACTTGATAGGGGGAGTATTTTCCCAAAATACACTTTATAAAAGAATGCATACATTAAGGGGGAGTACCTTTGTCACATATCTTAAAAATTTGTCATCATCAAAAAAGGGCAGATTGTTAGCTAAATATTCATTATTGATTTTGATGATGAAAAAATATATATGTATTATTTGACTAAATAGCTTCTTGTGAAAATGAGATGACATCAATATGAAGCTTTGAGAGATATGAAGATGTGCAAAAAGCCTTATTTGAAGGGAGAAAAGATAAGAAGGCATAAGGAGGAGAAGAGATGCCATAAGGGGTACCGGATTTGTTTTTCTTCTTGCTCTTTTTGTGAAATGCCTATATATTGTGTTGACTTGGCTCAAAATCTTTTTCTTAGTCATAGCAAAAACTTTCAAGTCTTGCACATTTGAAAATAACATATGCACAAATGTATTTAAATGCACACATTGAGATAAAATGAGTTTTTGGGGTGTTTTAAATTTACAACATGCGTTTACATATTTATTCAAAATGACTTGGAGTTGTGAAAATGCACTTACATTGTTTTTCTGCAAAAATCTGGCTTTACTTCACATTCTGGAGTGGCTGGACCCCTAAGCCGGTCGACCGGCTGACCTGGGTGGTCGCCCGGCCAAAACAGAGAGGTGAAGGAAAAAGCCGGACCCCTTAGCCGGTCGACCGGCTAAGGCGTCCGGCCTAGTCAGAGAAGGAGAAGGGTAAGTCGGACGACCCAGCCAGTCGACCGGTTGAACGGGAGCTGTAATAAATGCACTAGCCGTTTATTACCGTTCTGGCCGAAATTTCCCAAATCTTCTTCACCTACCAATCCCTAAACCCCAAATCTCTTTAAATACTCATTCAATACACTTTCTAATCATAAATTTGAAGTGTGCTAAAGTGTTTATCATCATTCAATCCATCTTTGAGCCATTCTTGCAATATATTTGAGCTTTCAAGAGCCTATTCATTTTCTTCTTGAAGAAAATCTCTGATTCAATCTTTTCTCATTCTTAAGTACATACACACTTTGAGAGCTTTAATCTTTGTGAGATTTATTCATTTAAACTTGTAAAGTGTGAGGAAATCCTATAGAGTGAATCTCTTGGGTTCTTTGAAGTTAGGCTTCAAAGAGGTTGTAAAGAACTTGGTTTGTGCTTCACTAAGTTTTGAAGAAGCATCTTAGTGGAGATCTTTGAAGTCCTAAGGGGAGATTCCTTGGGTGGTGGACGTAGGCTTGGCCGAACCACCTTAAAATCGTTTGTATCTCTTCTCCTTACATTTCAATTTTTACTCTTTTTACCTTGCTTATCTTGTGTTTGATACATTGTTTGTTAGAAGTTGAAAATTTTCTATAAATTTTAAAAAACGAAAATTAGTATTAATATCTTAATTCACCCCCCCCCCTTTTAAGATATTTGCACCCACAGTTATCTTTTAGGTGACTTTCTTTTATTATGGCTTAGCAAAAAAGCAGACTGTTGTTGCCCGCTCGAGTACTGAGGCTGAATATCGAGCTCTTACTAATGCCATTTAGGAGGTCATGTGGCTTCGTTGGCTTCTTGCAGATATAGGCGTCCCTTAATCCCATGTGACTATCCTTCATTGTGACAATCAGAGTACTATACAGATAGCCTACAATGATGTCTTTCATGAGTATACTCGTCATATTGGGTGTGACCGTTACTTCATCCGTCAACATGTGCTCCAGTGTACCCCCAAGCTCCAGTTTACGCCATCTGCTAATCAATTGGCAGATCTGTTTACTAAGGCTCATCCATGTGGATAGCTCGACGACCTCACATCTAAACTCAAGCTAGTGTCTTTTACTCCACCTTGAGTTTGAGGGGGAGTGTTAGGATATTATGTTTGATATTCTTTCCATTGTTAGCATATTTGATGTTTCATGTATATTTTGTACAATATTATAGATGGCTTAATTATACTCTTAACATAGTTAAGACTTATTCTTGGAGAACAAGACAACTATTGCTTATAGAAGAGGCTCATTTGTATATCTTGTAACCATACACCAAGGAATAAAATATACTTGTAAACAATTCGTCTCTCTCTTTTTGTCTTTATGGCTTCTTTGCTTTATCTTGCCAAACAGAATGAAAATTGTTGGCTTCAATTAATATTATCGCCCAGTACATTAGTATTACTTTCAAATTCTAATTATTGTGTTGTATAAAAAAATAGTATAAGGAAACATTTTCAATACATATCAAAATTAACATGAGCTGTATTCTTTTGATATAATAATTTATTGAATTTATAGTAACCAGATAACTTTTAACATTTTATAAGGAAAAAAAAATAGGGAGTTCATATGTTGTACGGGGTTAATTAGTAGTTATTTTCTATTCCTTTAGATCAGATATTTATTTTAATGCAAACTCCAATTAAGTAGTTGCTCGAGAGAAGCCCAAAGTTTTAAAGATAACTAGAGTGTAACCGGTACGATATTCGGGAGAAATGGGTATTGATATATAATTTTTATAATTTATAATAGGATAAAATATAAATATATCTTATCAAGTTTTATTTTTGATAAATTTTAACAATATTTTCTTTTTCGTGAGAGATTTAGAGTGGTTGAACTGAATATTGAAATTAAAAAGAAAAACAAAAAGGGTTGTGATTTAGAGTAAGAAATAATTTTAGAAGTTAAAAGGGATGAATTCAATACTTTTGAAGCCAGAAAAAGTTATACAAGGGAACAGTATATGGATAGATAATAGACATTTTTAACCTAGTAAAATATTAGTCACTAATCAACTAAATGCTGTGGGATGTGTGGGGTAGTCGCTAGTCACAGACACGAATCGGAGCACAAGCAACTCGGATAAGCGAGCAGCCACGGAGGAGTGGATCAGTAAAGAAAGGAAGAAACATGGTACAAATCATCCCTGACAAAGTGAAGAAATTATGGGATTCGTGGGATCTTCGGGTTTTTATTCTAGCAAGTCTGTCCCTTCAGGCCTTCTTGATTCTTTTTGCAACTTCCAGAAAAAGGAGTTCAAGGATATGGATCATTATATCCATTTGGTCTGCATATTTGTTGGCTGATTGGGTTGCTGCAGTCACTCTAGGGCTCATTTCCGGCAGCCAAGGTGACGCTTCCGGTGTTGATAATAACGGCGACCTTGTAGCAATTTGGGCTCCTTTTCTTCTGCTTCATCTTGGCGGCCCTGATACAATTACTTCGTTTTCTATGGAGGACAATGAGCTATGGCTCAGGCATCTATTTGCGCTGATGGCGCAGGTTCTTGGTGCCATTTATGTCTTCATACAGACACTCCCCGGAAACAAGCTGTGGGCACCAACTATTCTCGTGTTCACAGCAGGAACAATCAGATATGCAGAGCGGACACGCGCTTTATATCTTGCAAGTCTGGACCATTTTGGAGAATCTGCCTTCAGGCAGCCAAACCCTGGCCCAGAATATGAGAGGATTCAACGTATGTACTCCTCGTTGAAAAGCGCTAACGTCCCGACTCATGTGAAGACGGTAAAAGGGTTTGGTGACAAGTTTCAGGACATCAAGTACAGAAAAGAAGAAGATTTGGATAGTCTGGAGCCCTGGTCATTGTTCGTATATGCATATGATTTCTTTGAGACCTTCAAGTGCCTTATAGTGGGTCTCCTGCTGAGTTCGCAAGATGGCCAAGTTAGCCGGGATTTTTTCCTCAACAGAAAAGCGGATGATGCGATCAAGATAACCGAGATTGAACTTAGCCTTCTGTATGAGGTTCTGCACACAAAGGCTACGGTGGTGCAGTGCAGGAATGGATATATCTTCAGGTCTATTAACTTCTGTTCCATCATTGTGGCTCTTTTGCTGTTTTATCTGGTTGATAAACAAAGATTTCGCAAGTTTGATGTCCTCCTAACCTATGCTTTGTTCGCCGGAGCTGTAGTTCTGGACATCATTTCTGTGTGCAAGCTACTGCTTTTTGACTGGACCATTGTCAAACTTGAAAACCGGTGGGTAAAGCATATTGCTTCCCGCACCATCCGTAGACGCAGATGGTCCAACTCTGTTTCGCAGCTCAACATGATAAGTTATTGCCTGAGTCATCCACCACGGTGGATCTACAAGACTGCAGAATATATTAGATGCGAGAATTTGTTTGATCAATTATGGACCATAAAGATGTTGAAAGCAGAAAAGTTGTGCGAAGGCCTAAGTCGCTTCATATTCATGGAGTTGAGGATGAAAAGTTTGAAAGCCAAAGATATGAAAGAGGCAATGGCGTTTGCCTCCAAGAGGGGGGACTGGGTTCTTGAACACAGAACAACTTCCATTAGCCAATCTTTGGTTTGGAGTGTCGAGGTTGAATACGTAGAAAGCCTACTGCTGTGGCATATAGCCACTGAACTCTGCTGGCACCACGATGAAACTCAAAAGGATTCTAACCCCTGCGACAATGAGGATCCTGATCCGAGTAAGGACGAAAAACCAGATTACAAAAAGTTCGGCAAGCATCTTTCAAATTATGCATTTTATCTCCTATTGATGCAGCCAATAATGATGGCAACAGTATCAGGAAACTGGCAAATGGTATTCCAGGACACGCTTGCAGAGGCTAGGAGGTATTTCAGCAGGATACCTAATCCGGAACACTCAGATGTCTGCGATAAGATTCTTCAGGAGCCGATCGGCATTAATCCTGCTGCTGTGAAGGGTGATAGCAAGTCCATATTTTTTAATGCTTGTAAACTTGCGCAACAGCTGCTGGAGTTACAAAAGGAAGACCGATGGAAGCTTATTAGCCAAGTGTGGGTCGAAATATTGTGTTATGCTGCTGTTAACTGCAGAGCGAATGTTCACGCGCAACAACCAAGCAAGGGCGGAGAACTTCTGACTTTGATTTGGCTACTGATGCATCATTTTTGCCTGGCGACCCAGTTCTACGAATCTAGTACAGCTAGGATAAAGTTCATTTTGAGCAAGTAATGGAAGACTCGATGTTGAACAACGCCATTAAATGTAGTGTTTTATTCTTAAATTGTTAATGACTATGGCTATCTTCTTTTCTATGCTGGAATTAGAATTCCAGCTTTTGTGTCATTTATGTGTAGAAGGGTCAGTTTGGAAGCATTTTTACTTTTGTTTTAGCTTTTTTCTGTTGCGAATAAACATTTTTTTTCCTTTTTGTTTTAGCTTTTCCTGTTGTGATTTTTGTACGAGCAATTTTAATACTTGAACACAATATCAAGAAGATGGATTCTAGCTATTACTAATAAGGATTATAAAACATAGCCGAAATATTTAATCAATGCAAACCAGAATCATAATGCATTAAACAACATAAACCACACCTAAAGATATATGGTATCAGCTGCGTCGATAGAGAGACGGTAGACCAGGCAGCTGGCAGGCCATCTAACGCATCACCCAATCCAAAAAGAGAGTGCGCGTGCGCGCAAACAGAGGCTGGATAGCCGTGAAAGCTACATGTGCTGAAAATAAAATTGGGTGGGAATTATTTATTAAATAAAATAGAGAGCAGAGTTGTTGACTACTTTGCCGTGGCATGCGACAAAGAAGAGACAGATTTATTCATCCGACGCCTCAGACAACGGATGAGGGGGCACTGGGCCATGGTATCTCAATTTTCTATCAGGTCAGTAAGTGGGAACTTAATTTAAAAGGGGAAAAAAAAGTCCCTAACGACTTTGACTAATAACTTTATAAAAGGCTTTGGCTCCTGGCAAAATATATATATACATATATATAAATATATACATCTGTAGCATATAATATTATAATATGACAATATAATATATACATATAAAGCTGTTGCCCACTAACAACAATCTTTTCTGCTCAATTTTTTTTGGACATTTGTCATTGGTTGGTAGCTAGTCATTGTGTATGCACTATTTCTTCCATTTGCACATTATATTTAATCTGTATGATGAGTTTTGCTAATATCTAAGCCGTTCAATCCCCTTAAAGGAGGTATTAGAGCCGCTGGTTTTGCTAATGGTGGTTTTGCCGGGCTTGGATTGTTGGCGTGCTGGCGGGCGTGGCCAGGGCCTTATCTGGTGTTCCTTCACAAGATTTTTCGTTTTTATGTGTTTGAACAGTGCATGTTACTGTTTACACAAAATACATATTTATTCACTACTCTAAAATAATTATTTATTAATTATTTTACAATTATTTATTCATTATTTTATAACTATTTATTTACTGTCTATTTGTTCATTACCCCACAACTATTTGTTTACTACTCTTACACACATAGGCACACAAATACAGATACGTTTATTTGTTCACTAGTTCACATATATTTGTTCACCACTTCACATATATTTATTCACCATTTTATATATATTTATTCACCACTCTCTTACACACATAGACATACACAAATACATTAAATATTTATTCACTATCTTATAATTATTTGTTCACTTATACATCAAATATTTGTTCACCCATATGTATGCATACTTGAAAGTCAGGCAGGCTTTAATGATGGATTGAGTTTGGAGTGCTCAAACACCTAGTGAGAGGTATGATTAGCATCGCAATGAGGAGAAGGAAAGATTGTTGGTTAAGGCGTGGCGAGATAATGCCAAAATCTTCTCTAGCATGATGAAAAAGACAACGAGGGCTTTCATGGTAAGTCGACGCCTAGGAGATATGCATATCATTACGATTAGCCCAAAAAACGAATTTTGTAGTAGTCTTTATCTGGAGTGAAATGATCGGTGGTTTCACCGGTGAAGCAAAGAAGAGAAGAAGAGAAGAAGAGAGAGACACGAGAGGAGAGAGAGAAACATGTTTTTTTCTACTCAACTATTTTTCGTTTTGTTTTTTTTTTAAATGTGAAGGAGCATGATACTTAATGAAGGAGTACCTTATGAGGACCATAGTATAATTTGCGGTGGTTATGTTTCCATGTCATGGATTTATTTGTGTATTTTATTTTGGGACAAATTCTACAAATAATTTCTATTGTTTACAAAAAATGTCAATTTAGTTTTTATTGTTTTAAAAATGACCTATTTGTTCCCAAGTGTATTTAAAAAAATGTTCCTTATGTCCCTATTATTTAAAAAATGACCAATTTGGTCCCCAATGTTTATAAAAGAATAATCATATTAATCCCCATTTTAGCTTTAAGAATAATCATGTGACCTAATTTTAGCCGTAACAATAGTCATGTAATGATCACATAACTAATTAATCGAGATGAAAATTGATATTTTTGTGAA
Organism: Cordia subcordata; assembly: GCA_028554755.1. Classification (NCBI taxonomy): domain Eukaryota; kingdom Viridiplantae; phylum Streptophyta; class Magnoliopsida; order Boraginales; family Cordiaceae; genus Cordia; species Cordia subcordata. The sequence continues at coordinate 7,887,881 of JAPTOF010000020.1, forward strand.
AATTGACATTTTTTTGCAAATATTAAGGACTAAATGGGTTATTTTTGAAATAATAAGGACCAAATTAACTTTTTTTTTGCCAATATTGATGACCAAATGGGTCATCTTTTAAAATAATAAGGCTAAATTAACACTTTTTATAAATAATAGGGATCATTTGTGAAATTCTTCTTTTATTTTGTTCATAAGTTTTTTTTTTTGAAGTATTTAGTTTGTTTAATGATATTTATTTCTTGACCCAAAAAGATCAAATATGACGTGACAAATGATAAGATCAAGTTTTGTGATAGAGCACTAAGAGTTAGGTTCAGACACGTTATTGATATTTATATATTATATAAAAAATATTTCTTTTTTTTTTTATCAATGTTACATATCATTATTTTATAACTTTTTTGTTCTTTCAAAAATATCGAATTCATCATCTATCCATTTAAAATTATTTTTTAATTTAAATCAAATTTCTTTCAATTTTTACTTTTTCCTTTAAGCACTTCGTTCGATCACTCCAGATTCCTCTAAAAATATGATTATTATTCAAAACTTACAAAGAAATAAAATTTTATAAAATATATTTATATTTTTTCATATCCTAAACTATAAATATTTATACAAAAATATAATTTTTCTATACATAGCACGGGCATACTGTACATAAATAAAATAAAATAAGTGACAGATGGAAGAGACTAGTTCGAAAGTAGGCATCTATAGTGGCCATTAGAGATCGACTTGTACGCTTTTTGTGTTTAACTTCTCAAGTTAATCTTAGCAGTAGCGTTTAAGTGCCTCTTAAAAGAGTCTTTAACTTTTCCAATATGTCAAACGAATTGCCTAGCGATATAAAGAAACGTATTGATCTTGTTTCCTACACACAAAGTAATGATCAGATCTTGTTGCCAGCCAATGACATCAGTGATGAGATCATGCCCGCCCTTCTTCTGCATTTCTCCAGATCACTTAATGACGTCCTAAAAATCCAAGACGAGGGCATGGACAAGATTGCGATATACGAGAAACTGGAGAAGATTCTGGGCGATCTAATGGAGGCAGGAGACATGTTTAAGAGGCTGAAGAGAATAGAGCAACTTTTCAACGAGCAGCTGAAAGCTTTACTGCTCCCTTACGTAGACAAGATCGATAAGTTGAAGGATGAGATTTCAAAAGAAGGTGAAAGGACCCCGAGGACCGAAAACACTCCTCTGGAACACGAGGAGGAAGAAGAAGCAGCGGAAATACAACATCAGATGGAGCTTCAAACGTATCAAGAAGAAATTCTTGCAGCAGAAACAATGGCAAAACAACTTCCTGACATCAGTAAGAAGGTGTCAAAATTGAAAAAGACCCTCGATTTTATTCCAAAAGACCCTTTAACAGCTCATGGTGCTGCTCAATCAACCGAGTCCTCGAATACGGCAGACAATGATCGGGGCGTTGAAACAGGTGATACGAGTCTCCAGTCTGTTGAGTCAGCAAGTGAACACATCTTCCAGACCATCCAGGTCAGCTCTCATTTCAATTTTGTTCACAAGCTTTATGAAAATCTGGGCAATATCAAGTTGAAACGTTCCCTCCTATGCCTCTTGGTATTCCCGGATAATTCTGTTGTTAAGAGGAGAGCCATAATCAACTGGTGGATTGGAGAGAACTTAGTACATATGTCTAATGGTAGATGTATGATTGGGGAATGGGAAGCAGACAAGTTCTTGAGCAATCTGGTATCCATGGGTTTCATAGAGCCTGTACTTACTAAACAGAAGCCACTGGTAAAGAGATACAGAATGCACCCTTTTACTCGTCTTATGTTGATTCCTCTAGCTGCGAGGGATGGATTCCTTGAATTTGATTCTTCAGGGAAAATTCAAGAGGAATCCTTTTCAAAATCCAGGAAGGCGTTCCTTACTAAGTCGGAAAGAGGATCCTCTCAGTATTCAATACGAAACAATAACAACCTAAAACATATAGAGACATTGTTCAACATCAATGAGTCCTTTATCGACATCCAAAACCGCTGGTTCTCAAAGATCAAAGATCTAAAAGTTATTCAGCTAGGAAGGTGGCAGACTTCCAAAGAACTTCACATTGAAGTAGCTAGCACAGATTTTCTACGGCATGTAAGTAACATGAAAAACCTCAGACACTTGAGCCTCCAGGGAATTTCCAGGATTTCTGAGCTACCAGTTTCCTTCTCAAACCTTGGAGACCTCAGAATCCTGGACCTTAAAGCTTGCCATGATCTGCGGAAACTTCCTTCTGGGATAGGCCAACTCAAGAACCTAACGTTTTTGGATATGTCAGAGTGTTACTTCATAGCGCACATGCCTAAGGAGCTCGCCCTCCTTTCAGAACTTCAAGCTCTCAAGGGCTTTTTGATTAGCGATCCAGCAGAACGGAACACTTGTAGACTAGCTGATTTGGCGAATTTGCAGAAGTTGGAAAAGTTGAGCATATATGCAGATGGAGGGGCTGATGCCACAACAGAGCTGCAGTATCTAAAGAAATTCAAAGCACTCCGTTCACTGTCAATAGCATGGGTTGGCGTTCCACAATCCGTGCCAAAGAAGGTTGATCGCTTGAAAAGGTTAATTACCAAGAAGTTCGACAGGCAAAATAACTTAGCACCAAGATATGCCGTTGATTCTGTTTCAAGCAGTCTGAGGATCGAAATGCAACCAAGTGACCTAAAATTGGAGAAATTGGACCTCTTGTGTACCCCGTGGGAAAGATTACCTGACTGGCTCAATCTCCAAGAGGCCAGAAGTTTGAAGAAACTATATATTAGAGGAGGAAAACTTCGTGATCTACATAGCGAAAAATCATGGACAGTGGAGATTCTACGCCTGAAGTATCTATCGGAACTTGAGATGAACTGGAAAGAAGTACAAGCGGCATTTCCATCTTTGTACTACTTGGAGAAGTTGAACTGCCCAAAGCTGAATCTCTTCCCGTGTGATCACAATGGAGTGTGGACGCACTCATTAAAATCAGTGCTTCTGTACAACTAGCAGGCAAAAGTTCCTCTATGTCTTCCTATCTTTTATTTGTTGCGTAAATATTGGAGGAACAAAATCTCTTGTATATCATGGTTATCAAAATCTTGTTGGACTCATCAATTTTCAGCTGTAGCTAATCTCATGTAACCTTTATATACATGTACCAAACACTAATATCAATGCATAGCTTTTCACGTCATTCGTATCCTGTTTATGGTATACAGAGCCTGAGTGACTCTTACGAGATATTGTTTTTCTTTCAGCTGCTTGATATCATGGTCCAAACATCACCCACAAACACGTCCCCAGCCACAAGTGGCTCTGCCACGGCCTCAAACACTACCTCATCACCAAGTATCACTTTATTTTCTTCTACCGTTTCATCTAAGGATGAAATTATCTCAATAAATGCAGCAGCTCAACTTCAGCTTAATTTCACCCACCACGATTTTCCATCATGGAAAGCTCAATTTGATACCCTCCTTATAGGTTATGACCTAATGGGGTATCTTGATGGAAGCACCTCTTGCCCGTCCCCCACAGTTATGAAAATGAAACCTTGAAACCAAACCCAGCATATGCTTTCTGGGTTAGACAAGACAAGCTGTTATTACATGCTATTTTGGCCTCTTTGTCTGAAAGTGTCGTACCGCTTTTCTCCTCAGCGAAAACATCTTGCGAAGCTTGGTTGAAGCTTCACAAATCAAGCTTCCAAGTTGTGAACCTCAAAGGGAAACTTACTAATTTCCCCAGAGGAACACAAACTGTGGTAGAATAATTGCAAGTAATTAGGAGCGTGGCCGATGAACTTCCACTGATTGATGCATATTTAAGTGAGGATGATCTCACGATATTTGCTGTGAATGGTCTGGGCAGTGGGTTTAAAGAAATATCGGCGACGATTCGTGCTCGTGATGCTCCAATATCCTTCGAAGAGCTTCACGACAAACTTATCAAGCACGAGCTTTCTTTGTGCAGAGAGGAGGCGAGATCTACTGCTGCTTCCTTTGGCTATCCATAACACCCGCCTAAACAACTCTGGACATTCTCGTAATGGCTCATCCAATGCATCGCAGTCTGTTCGCCAAAACAATAATCGAGCAAATGGAAATTCTAATTGGAAGAAAAATGCTGCAAATTCAAATGGTGCTGCATCAAATGGGAACTCAAATAAACAGGCAAATATTTGTTAGTATTGTGGGATATAAGGGCACACAGCTATGGAATGCTATAATCTTAAACGACTACTGAATCAATCGACAATGATTCATACATCTGTTTGGTTCCTCATTCCAACAATTGGCTAATTGATTCGGGGGCATCGCACCACGTAACATCTGATCTTGCAAACCTTTCAGTGTATCAACAATTTGAAGGTCCTGATGATATAATTTTGGGTGATGGCTCAGGGCTTCCATAACTCATACGTGTTCTACAACTCTTCCCTCTAATTCAAAAACTTTTCTTTGTCAAATGTCCTTTGTGTACCTGAAATTAAACAGAATTTAATCATGTATCTCACTTTTGTCGAACTAATGGAACGTCTATTGAATTTTTTTCCCTTCTCTTTTGTTGTGAAGGGGAGCACCTCCATCCACAGGACGAGCAGGAATGATGTGTATGAATGGGCATGTGATTCTTAGTTGACTGAGCCTCCCAAACAAGCATGTGATGGAATAAAGGCAACCCCTACTACTTGGCACCATCGCCTAGGACAGATTGAGTCGCATTCTTTGTCAATTGGTTAATAAAAAAGAATTTTAGTCACTACAAGTAGTTCTTTTCCATCTTCTTGTCAATCTTGTTTGTCTAATAAGAGTTATAAACTGCCCACTTGATCTTACTTACACTGATGTATGGGCGCTTGCGCCAGTTAATTCAATTAATAGTTTTCGTTATTATGTGATTTTTGTTGACTGTTTCAGAAAATGTGTGGTTATTTCCAATGGTTTATAAATCTGATATTTTCTGTGTTTCAAAATTACAAATTAATGGGCGTCTGACTTTTGTATAGTGAAAAAGAACTTGGAATTAGCATCCCCCTGTGTGATCCAGTTCACACGTGATTTCCGCCTCAAAATGCAAGCTTTTGTTTCCTTCAATGTCTCAATTTCAAACTGGATAGACTTTTCTTCTTCCATCTGACTAATTGTGGCATGACCATCAAGAATAAGCTTTTTAATGGAATCTAATCTCTCCCTCAACAAGTCTAGTTTTTGAATGAGATGTCTAAGGGAACGCCTACTAGTCATACAATGCCTTAGTGTCTAAACCGTTGGTTGGGTTTAAAGTTAAGACCTAGTTTGTCTGAGGTCAACTAATCCTAATCAGAATCCTATTGGATGGGCTTAAAACCAAGGGAGACTCAATCTAGGGCTAGTCTTTAGTTAAGCACTGTCAACCAATCATCACATTAGCGGATTAAGCAATTAAGTGCACATTCATACACCTTTTAAGCATGGCATTTGTGAATACATTAACATATTCAACTATCAAACACATAGACGTGCTTGGATTACACCATATTAAGAATTAAGATCCAATATATATGCTATTAAAGTCATATTTGTTATTATGGCATGCAAACACACACATAGACACGTATAAATGCATTACTCACTTCATAGATTTATCATATAAATACATGGACATGCTCGTAAAATGATTTAGAAGTGATTAATAGCAAATAAACCTCAAAATATATATGTTAGCTCATTTAGGCATATTATCAAACACATGAACATGTAAGAACATAGCCATTGGAACCCTAATAAACAAAGCATATACATTAACAGTCAATAATCCCATAACAGTATAGTATTAATCTAAACCATAATACAAGCTTTAATCACCCTAAGAAGATCTACTCATACATGGAATAAATAAGGATAAAAGGGAGATTAGAAGACTTCCTCTCATCCTTGCAATCTTTACAAAACTTGAGCAAATCTTCCAACCAAAAGCGTTTTGATTCCACAAAGTGCTTGATTCTAGGTATTAATGTGTATGGGTGAGTGTGTATCAGGTAGGTGAGAGTTAGGGTTTAGTGGGTGTGAGAGTGTGTGTGTTGAGAGTGTTAATTGATGATTCAAATTGCATAAAAAATCGGGCTTTTTGTATCAGCTCTGCATGCTACCGGTCCACCTAGCCGTTCGACTGGTAAAACCCTTCACTCAACCGGTAACTTCATGTGCTCTTTGGATCAATTGGTCGATCGGTACTCTGGGAGTACTTGACCAGTTGTCCATCCTGTTCTCTGGTTTTGTCGATCCACATAGTCGATTGACCGGCAATGCTTCACACTCGACTGGTTCCCACTTTTGCTTCAAGCTTTATTTTCTTTTGCTTTTAGTCTTCATCTTATGAGCCCTACACTTGAATTCTTCATTGTTCACCTTCGTTCAAGCTTGCTCGTCAACCCAGAACTCACCTAAGACATAAAAATAGGCATTTAGTGTAGCATTTAACTATAAAACTCAACTATATACACTTAGCATCGCTTATGCACAACTATACCATAAATACTACACTAATGCCATCAAATAAGCACGAAACACCTCTAAAAGCATAGGAAAATGCAATGCAAACACGCACAAAACTAAGACATATCAAAAGAGGTTTTGGCTCAATACATGACAAAGACTAATAAACAATTCAAGTTCTCATCCAATTGATTCAAGGGTTGAATTAACAAAAGAATTTAGAAGTACAAGTTAAGCAACTTGCAACTGCCATTAACTCAAGGCCACAAGGGAATTTGAAAATTACTATAGAAGTAGATCTAAAAAAGCATTGCAATGCAATAACCATAAAAGTGGAGAGCAAGTGAAGCAGACATCATCAGAGTTTGAACCACTCAGCCAATGAGAAGAGAAAGAACTAAAAGTCAAAACATAGTCTAAGGGGGACAGACATAAAGTATCTAAGTTATTCCTAAATAACCCTCCTTCTTATGTTTCTCCTTTGCCATTCCCTCAGATATTTTAAAAATAGAAGTTAGGCAAGTAATTTTCAAAGCTTTTAGAAGTTTTCAAGAAACTTCACATCAATTCCTTTTACTGAGGCTCTGGAATAGCTACCAAGTTATGCTAAATTCATCAAGGAGATTTTGTCCAAGAAAAGGAAATTAGAATAGTTTCAGACTGTGAAATTGACAAAAGTGTGCAGCGCAATCTTGCTAAAAAAGCTACTACAGAAGCTAAAAGATCTTGGGAGCTTCACAATACCATGCATAATAGCGAACTTTACTTTCGACAGGGCTTTGTGTGACCTTGGTGCTAGTATCAATTTGATCCCACTCTCTGTTCATAAGAAACTTGAGGTGGGGGAAGCTAAGCCAGCAATAGGGTCACTGCAACTAATTGACCGATCTATCAAGCATCCATGAGACTTTTTGAGAATGTCTTGGATAAAGTGGATCTTCCCTGCAAATTTTATTGTGTATAATTAATAATAAAACAATAATTAATTAATAAGTAATCATCAATAATAGTATAATCTAGTCCTAGTAATTAATAAACAATCATTAATAATAGTAAGTCTAATCTACCTAACTATGATCTGATTTAACTTTGTTAATTTAATTCGTTTAATTTTTTTACTGACTTAAAATCATAGTCTTTATTAGAATAATATTTGAATTAGTTGATTCTTGTGATAAATATAACTTAGTTCCCAACCTCTATTGTATCTATACTAATTGGCCCTAATCTTATTACCCACTTATTTCTCTAATATCTAACATGAAGGCAGTTATCTTAATTGATCCTACTATTGTTACCTAATCACTAAATTTATTTAATAACTTGATAACCTAACTACACCTAAATTAATTAATTTTTTTTAGTAAAAAGGGATGACACCCTTGGATTTTATTGCCACAAAAGAAAATAATACAAAGTAGAAAGGAGATGCAGGCCTATGCCTCTAGTCTACTCTTAAGCATGCCAAGTTGACAAGGCAACATGTTAAAATATGTGAAAAAAATAATGCAAAAAATTAAATAAGATAGTACTACTACACTTACATCTAAAAAAAAATCAAAATAAACAAGGTAGTACTACTACCATTACAAAGCAAAAGCAACCAACAAAAAACAATTCTAAACTAATTACACAAGTTTGACAGCCCCAATTGGCCGCATCAACCAAACCCCACCGTTCCTTCATATGCTCCATTGTGTCAAAGACCACCAAGCCAGTCGACATCCCTTCTTTCTTTGCTAAAAGATCCACCAGTTTATTCCCTTTGTGACAAATATGAGTGACATGCGCTCGAAGGTGTTTAGTCAGGGCTCTAACTCTCGTTACGTCATGGCAACTGTCTTAAGAATGAGTAATACCCTTCATCAGCTTAACCACCCACAAAGAATCAAGTTCCACCTATGCTTCCATATAACCTCATTCCAAGTACAATTGCAAACCTCATATAAGGGCTTTCAGTTCAGCAACAACAACAAACTTTGTCTCAGGGTCTCATAAAAGCCAGGCACTAGTCTTTCTGTAGCATCTGAATGCAGCCTATCTTCTCCAGCCTCGGATTGACCAATTCTTATAGTACCATCCACATTGATCTTAAATCTACCATCGCTTGGTTTAAACCAAGTGATGACCTATGCATATTCACTCTTAACGTCGACAGCACCACTTTAAAGTAGCCCAATAGATCCTCATCGCGTCTTCATTGAGTTATTGCGAGCAACCCCACCTTCCAAGGTTGACCACCATTCTATCCATCCTCAAATGACACATTTGCTGACAAATTTTTTTGCCCCATGCTTCGCGTCACTATGTTCATGCAAGTGTACCACAATATTATAATAGGCATCAGCTTTCGAATATGCTTCTTACCCTTATCATTAGAAGATGTAAACCATGCCATGACCCACTGCTTACAACCCACAAAGACACCTTGACGAACTCTAAATAAAGCTGCAAAATGGTGCTAAATTAACTACATCTTATCTGATAAGAAGAATAAGCGTTCCAAAGATTCTTTATTTATGCAGCATTGACAATGTGAGACCATCTTTATACCTTTTTGCTATAGTCTTTTATCCAAAGGGAGTGAATCATGCAATAAACGCCATATGAAAAACAAAATTTTTAACAGCAAGGACTTACTCCACACTTTCTTAAATATAAACATCAACACCTTTTTTTGCCTTATAATCTCTCAACAGCTTAACATAGAGAACTTCCTATCTCGCAAGGGCAACTAGAATTGTTCATCATCACTCTCTTCAACTACAGGAACCTACTAAAGCTAAATGAAAGGGAAGTACACTGCGTAACTTCTCAATGTCCCGTATCCCATTACTCTAAACGTCCTTTACCTTCAAGATATCATTACGTACTATGGCATCTTGATCACATAATCGCCCCTTAATCATTCAAGTGTCCCACCAGAACCACCTACCACCTATACTAATGCCCTACCTGATGAGTTCCTCAGCTTCTCCCTTCACGCTACACAGTCACTTCTAAATAGGAGAATCACGCTGTTTCCTCTTAACAACCAAAGGATGATCAGCACGACAATATTTCGACTCCAAGAACATGCTCCAGAAGCTTTTGAACGTCTGAAAATGCCACTATAATTTATATTCAAAAGCTATACTAACATCTCTGAGTTTCTGAATCCATGTCCACCTTCATCGAGCGGGTAACACACGTTGAACCATGCATACCACCTAGTTCTTTTCAATGCACCCTTATCCCCCTATAGGAAAGCATTAAACACTCTTTCTAGTCTAACAAAGACAACCTCGGATGGTCGGAGAACTTGCATTAGATACATTTGTATCGAACTTAAAGTACTACGTAAAAGAACTAACCTCCCTACCGGAGACAAAGTTTTCGCTTCCTATCCTTCAATTGGCCTTATCTACAGTTTAAGATTGGACGAGGTTTCTAAAACTATGGTGGTGAAAGTTTTTCTCTATGCTCGCGACAAGGGGTTGAGGCAATGTCACCTCCTTATTAGGAGGCTAAGGCGGCAACTCACCTAGGTGTTGCGGCGGCAGCTCCAAATTCATGGATGAGAAAATTTTTAGGTTTTTTTAATTGTTTTGTTCCTTTGTTCACTTAAGTTAATTGATTATATTTATATCATTAACTTTACATTATAATATAAATTTTAATTCCTTAAATAACCTAACCACAATTGAATTTAATCAATAACTCAATTCTAATTTAATTAATTAATCTACCACCTAATTACATTTAATTAGTTTTATTTGTTTTAAGTTACTTTGTTCATGTGATTTCAATACTTAATTTCCTAGTTCTTTACCCAAGCTCCAATATCACTCCTACTTTTAGTGACATTAAGAATTAACTCTCACTATATTAATATCAATAATAATGAATAAATCATAATTCAAATTTTCATGGTTTAAACATAATTAATAATACTTAATAATATAAAAACTAATTAACAATGTTTATATGCACACACCACACAATAGTACTTCATCTTCCCTAATCTCCCACCAACCACAACTCCTCCCCCATGCCCCAAAAAGCCCTCATCCTACCATCTAGCCATCCCCACCCCTTACTCCCTTGCCTTAGCGACCAATAGCCTCGCCTCCTATCCTTAGTGAGTAGCCTTGTCAGTCCATACTCCAAGAGACCATCCCTTCTCCCCCTCCCTCAAAGATTTTGGTGTTGTTATGAAATTTTGAGGCGTTAGAGATTTGTAGTTGTTCTTGGAGGAACTTTTTAGATGTATATTTTCTCCTTCATTAGGTTTTTTTTAATAATGAATTTGTGATATTTTCAGTTTTATTTTTCTTTTTGAGATTTTCGGTATCGTTAAGAAATTTGTATTCCATTAGAAATTTGGTGTTGCTTGGGGATAAACTACATAAATTGTCAATATTTTATTTTATTTTTCAAACTCTCAGTTTTCTTCTTTTTTTGTTTTTAGTTTTTTCTTCTTGTTTATATTTTTCTTTACGTTGAGTTCTTTTTTTTTTATAATTCCAGTTTTTTGGTTCTTCTTTTCTCTTTTTCTTGCTTTCTGTTTTCATTTTGTTTATATTGTTCTCTATTTTAAGTCTTTTTTCCTCAAAATTTCAATTTTTTCCTTGTTTCCATTTTTATTTATTTTTTCTATTTTAGAATGACAAAGAAAAAACTAAAGTTTTTAAAAAGGCGAAAAAAAACTTGAAGAGAGATGAACATTATATGGTAGGAGCATTTCTCATTGAGGTTAAGAGCTTGACCCAAAAAAATCAATAGAGCTGAGAGAACAAAACTATTGGCCTGTCAATTGTGTCAGCAGCTTATAAGCTAAGGGGTAAAATAGTCATTTAAACTTGTAATAAAGTATATTATTCATTTTGTAGACGGACCCCCAGACTTTATCATGCACGGGGCCTGTGCCATCAATTCCAAGCTAACCTTTTTCCATTTTCAGTTAAAAAATTTCAAATGCAATTTTGCCCATTTTAACGACGCAATTAGCTCGAGTTCCCAACACAAAAGTTGTAGATTATCTTTTGAGTTTTCCGTAGACATCTTGAATCGTCTCGTTTTGAGATTCGAAAGAAAGTTATGGCCAAAATATTAAAAAAGCTTAATTTTCTCCAAAAATCTTCTTTTATTCCACCTTTAAAAGTAACAGAAAGCCACTCCAATTAGGTAGAACTTGTTCCAATTAAAAGCCAATCAACTATGATATTAAAGTTTGAGAGATATAAAATTAAATTAAAAGAATTAAGCTCATCACCTCACCAAGTTGCTTCCCTCCTATTTTCTGACCAATTAAATTGTGCCACGTGTTATGTTTGTCTCCTCTGCTTTAAATATCCACGTCAAGATATTTCTATTGTAGTTCTTTATAGCTCAACTTTGTATTTTTTTTTTTTTTTTAACTTTTGACAATGCATATTAATTTATTGCTACACAATTAATGCCTGTAACTTCTTTCTGATTTTCTTTATATCCCAAAATAACCTTTACCTAAGAATGTTATGCAAATTATATATTTTAAAATTGTTTAGTTGAGATTTATTTATAAGCAATATAATTTCAATAAACTTATAAAATATAAAGAACTAACATCAATGTTTTGAAATAACGAAAGTTAATATGGATATATTTATGAAATATTAGAAATTAATTAACATCCTAAGAACATGTCACTCATTAGTCAAGAAGTCTACATAAGCTTCTTTGTTAATCCTGATAAGAATATCTTTGTGTGTCACTTATTGGCCACCATGTTCATATGAACTTTTTCTTTAATTGCAATAAAAATATCATTTTAAATGTAATTAATTGATTAAAATATAATATAATGTAAAATATTATTGTTTATTGTTATAAACTTTTATATTAAAAATTTATATCGAATCCCGTAGATCAACATCTAGTGTAATCAAATTCAAGACTAGGGGGGAGAGAGAGATAGAGAACGGGATCATTTTGTCCACATGAAGGCCCATCTTCGTCGTGGACTGCGCATTTAAAGGGATCATTTTGCCTCTCCAATGAACAACTACTCTGTAGGCCCATATTCTTCGTTGACTGTTGCTAAAAGGAGTGCCTTTTGTAGTTAAGTTAAGTCCTTCCGTCTTCAGATGCATCCTTGTTGATCCTATCGTACTCTCTTTCCCGAAGGCAAGAGCAGCAGCTAAATACCCAACAGCTTAACCGTCAAAGATGGAAAGTACTCAAAAAAATTCAGGTATCCTCTTTTCAAACCCTCTTTTAATCTTCATATATCTCTGTTTTTCAGCTCAGGAAGCATACTACTTTATGTTACTGTGAGCCTTTGATACATCAAAGCAGCTAACAGTATTTACTTCCTATCCTTTTTAGTTGACAGCAGTATAATTAGCTTTTTTTTTTTTTTTGGTGTAATCATTTATTTTAGTTGAATTGTTGATTAAAAGTGCATATTGACTTTAACAGAGGAACAGCTTGTCAACACAATTGTGTTTGAGGATAGACATATTGTGATTAGGAAAGACAAATATAGAGATAGGCCTTTCTAACAATTATTTTTGGCGTAGATGGAATCTTGTTTCTAGTTGAACAGAGTAGCCTTTGCAGCTGATTTCAACCTTTTGTACATTTTGTGATTAATACAAGTCCTTGCTTACATAGCAAAAAAAAAGTGAAGCCCTACTAATACTTCAAAACTCATTCTCTATCTTATTTATGTTAATTAGAATAAAACCCGTCCAATGCACAAAAAAATGCGTATAATTTCTTTTTGTATGATCAATTTATATGCTCTATATGTTGATAAAATATAAATGAATTTTATAAAATTTAATTTTTGAGAAGGTTTCGGTACTATTTTTTAAATGAGATCTGTAGTAATTAAATAAAATATTTAAATTGAAAAAGTAAAATAAGATAATGATCTAGACTAGGGGGGAAAAAAAAAGCACTAGACAAATAATATATATTTTGGTGACTTATTTTTTTGGAAAAAAACAATGGATAGAATTAGCACATATACCATTAGATACATCTAAGTCCCTTACTTTTAGCCATTAGACCAAATAGGTCCCTGAGTTCCTTTTTTTCCATCCCGCGTCCTTCTGACTTAAAACCATTAGTTAAATGTTAAAACAAAAGTTAGCTATGTTATAAAATGTCATTTCTGCCCTTAATGAGGCAAATTACGTGACAAAAATTTAATATCTCTTAATTTCTTTTTTATTTTTGCATTGTTCATTAACAAACAACTTAAACAAAAAAAAAAAATCTAATATTTTTATTTTTAATATATCTTTTAATTATTCACTAGCATTTTGTTGACCATTTAAAAAGTTTTAGAAGTTTTTCTTACAAAAAAAGTTGATAGATATTTTATCACTTTAGAGAAGCTTTTATTACTTTAACTAAATAAATTAGTGATTAATGATTGAATTGTGAAAAAATTTGTGTATGTATTTGTATTATTTTAAATGTACAGATAAAAGCCTACAGGTCACCATTGAACTTTTGATATTTGAAATTACTCTACTTTGTTTTGCGATACTATTTTTTTTTCATTTTTTTTTTTTGGGGTGGGAGGGGGGAGGGGGTTGAGGAGAGGATTTAATATATGATACTTTATTGCGGAAATGAATATTCATATAAAATCTAATATTTTATGATTTTTGCATTAGTACAATGGTTGTACATATCATTAATCACTAATTTATTTAGTTAAAGTAATAAGAGCTTTTCCTAAGTGATAAAAAAATCTATCAAAAATTTTTTTTTTTTTTTAAGTAAAGCAACCTTTTGAAACTTTTTAAATGGCCAACAAAGTGCTAATGAATAATTAAAAAATAAAATAAAAAATATTAATTTTTTTTGGACAATCTAATAGTGAATGAATAATGTAAAAATAAAAAAGAAATTAAGAGATATTAGATTTTTGCCATGAACTTTGCCTCATTAAGGGTAGAAATGACATTTGTAGTATAGCTAACTTTTCTTTTAACTTTTAATTAATGGTGTTAAGCTAAAGGGACCTAGGAAAGGAAAAAAGAAATTGAGGGACCTATTTGGTCTAATAGCTAAAAGTAAGGGACTTGTATGTCTTTTTCATAGATATCGAGATATTTATAGGCATTAATATCCATATATAAATATAGATTTCAAAACAATTTTAGTTAAGAAAATTGTAAAAGTCTATCATTTTGTTAAAGAACTCTCGCCAAGTGCTATCTTTTCCAATCAAATTTTCGTTATCAGATTTTATAAGTTTAATGTTTAAATATCATATATGATTTATCTTTTTGTAGGTATATATATATTGGTAATTTGTAAGAATTAAATACGTCAATGAGAATACACTAAAGCTTCTTATTATAGTTTTGGCTTTAGGCCTCCAAATATCTTGAACTAGCCCTGCGAACTGCATATGTTTTATGCGCCCCGTGTCTGTATGTGATAGTAACAGAGATTTGGATAATTTCATCTGTGATAATCATATGCACCGTTGATATTTTTTAGAGAAGTGACTAAAAGACGCTTATCCTCTTGGTTGTCTCCCCACTGTCCATCTAGCAGAGGCTTGCAGCTTTTTAATTTCAAAGGTGGAGTGTTACCCAGTCAGTGCACATGATTTAATTGATTTCTTCCTTTTTATATTGCCCTGCTAAGCGGTTGATCATCTTAAAGTTGAGGACAAGAAAAGGCGGATCGTAACTTAATCCAAGATCTCTCTTCCAGCTTTATACTGAATCTTGTGTTTCTGGTCTATGTTTAGACGTGAAGCTTTGAATCTTCATTCACTTAACACTTTCTATTAGGGTAGAATATCTTTGTGTTTGGATGGTGTGCGGCATCTCCAATTTATATTTGGATCCTGACATCCTTCTCATTTACAACATCACTAAGATGGAGCTTTGTAATTATCTTCTGAACAAATATATGCAGGAAAAAGTTGGCTCCATCATGAACAAATCAACAATATTTTGGATAGTTTAAGGGACGACAATGTGAAAAGAGTTGTTCTTGTAGGTGAACCGGGTGCTGGGAAAACCTGGATTGCAAGAAATGTGAGTGATAGTGCAGTCGAAGCGGGCTTATTCAATCTCAGTCTCTGGGTATATTTAAACAGGAACTATGACCAACAGGCTCTTTGCAAAAGCATTGCTGATCAGCTAATCTTTGCTCCAACTGATCGTGAAATGGTCCAGGATGACTATGATGATGATCAAGACGAGGACAGCCATAACTGGGAAAAATTGAAGATAATGATACATGAAGCTCTAGAGAAAAAGAAGTTTCTTCTTGTTTTGGATGATGAAGGATATAGCATGACTGAAGGTGGGATAAAACCAATGCTTGAATATCTGTTGCCTCTTGATCGCCAAGATTCATACAATGTTCTAATCACTACAAGTAACCAGAACAGTGATTCTGGTTTGGAAGAGAAAAGGATCAGTGTGAATCCCTTATCTATGGATAAGTCATTGCTTTTATTAAAGGAAAGAATTCCATTTCCTGTTTGTGAAATGCCACAGATCCAGGGTTTGGCAAACGATTTTCTCAATAAGAGTAGGAGATCGCCAATTGAAGTTATCATGATTGCAAAGGCCTTGACATACTTCGGTGAAAATGACTATGGACTGGGAATATTGTATAGTGCTCTGTCAGAAGATACTGAGAATCTTAATGCCATGTTGTTAATGCTATTATGCAGTGAGTATGACCTGTTCCCATTAGACATTTTGGTCGACTGCACCAGGGACAGCAACACCTTCTTCCATGACCGTGGAAGCTTCCATTATCGTGAGTTAATAACTTACTGGATTTTGGAAGGTTTTATAGGTCATGTAGATTCTTTGGAGAAGACTTACGAGAGGGGATATCATATTTTGCTAGAGTTGATTGATTGTGGAATACTTAAGACAGTAGAAGCTAACCACCTAATTGTTAATAGCAAATTTTGCAAATCACTTTTGGACCTCTATGAGTTCAAGTTTTTTGTAGACAATGCTGTAACTATTCTTGGGATGGGTACTTTGTCGAGACGTAAGTGGGAAGGCCTTGGGAGAATTATGCTTATAGATGGCAGGTCAGAAGGATTCTTAACTGGTCAAAACTTGCCAAACTCAATCTCGACTGTCATGTTTGATGGAAACTGTTTTGGAATGGAATTCCTTGATAAATTCCTGCAGTTGGTACCAGATATTCAGGCTCTAGCCCTTTTTAATCCTTGTTTTAGCTCATTACCATCGTCCTTGACCAAGATGGGAAAGCTTAAAGTGCTTGTGCTCAGAGGTTGTGATTTTTTGCAGAGTATTTCACATTTCTTGGATATCAAATATCTAACGGCTCTAGAAATTTCTAGGCCAAGCTCTCTGGAGTCTATTCCTGATGAGTTCTTCGGACATGTGCGCTTTCTTCAAAGCCTCACTCTATCATCACTTCAGATTGTGAAGTTACCCTCCTCTCTTTCCTATCTTACTGAGTTGGTTCGGGTTGTCATTCATCAGTGTTCTTGGTTAGAAATTCTTCCTAGTTTTCGAAATGCAAGGAAACTAAAGGTGCTTGATTTTTCTGGTTCTACTTCTTTGATAAGATGTACTGACAGGAGCTTCAACTCAAATTTGGAGCTCCAGACCTTAAATCTTTCTCACTCGATGATTAAATCTGTTCCTATATTGTCTCGTCTGAAAAATCTTACTTCCTTGCATCTAAGAGATTGTAGGTCAATTGATAGACTACCAAAGATTTCACACATTAACGGGCTTCAAGTTCTTGATCTTTCAGGTTCTAGCATAAAAGAATTTCATGACTCTTCATTGGAAGCATGTAATCTTAAAATAATTAACCTTTCTCACTCTACCATTGCTAGCCTACCCAGAAACATTGGAAATGTGCATGGTCTTTATCTAAGAGGTTGCTGTAGACTTCAGAAACTATGTTCCTTTGAATCCCTCACTGACCTTGAGGAGCTTGATCTCTCATATTCCAGCCACTTGTCTTCCATTGAGG
Source organism: Cordia subcordata (assembly GCA_028554755.1). NCBI lineage: Eukaryota > Viridiplantae > Streptophyta > Magnoliopsida > Boraginales > Cordiaceae > Cordia > Cordia subcordata. The sequence continues at coordinate 7,905,336 of JAPTOF010000020.1, forward strand.
ATAACTTCTTTACTTGTTTGACTGCCCTTAAAATACTTAATCTTTCAGGAACCAATCTCAGAAATATCCCATCCATCTCCAGTCTTCTTAATCTTGGCAAGCTATTGTTATCACATTGTCTATCCTTGGAGAAGTTGGGGGAGATCAGTTGCCTTACAAAGTTGGAGGTGCTTGATCTATCAGGTTGTAGTTCTTTGACTGCAATACAGTGCAAATCCTTTAATGAAATGAGGGCCCTTCAGAGCCTTTTCCTCTCTGATACAAAGATTTCCAGCCTTCCATCTTTTCCAAATCATAGCAACCTTCGTCACCTGGTGCTCGAGAACTGTGTCAATTTGAATGTAGTTCCACCACTAGAATCATTAAAAAAACTTGAGGAACTGAATCTTTCAGGGATCAGTTCCGTAGGAGATACTGGGGTTGACTTTTTGAGGAGTATGTCTGACCTTAGAATTCTTAACCTTTCTGAAACTGGGCTTCAGCGGTTGCCATCCTTGTCAAACCTCAGAAACTTGAAGTATCTCTCTTTGAGGTTCTGTTCGAACTTGAGGGATGTTCCAGGTCTAGCAGAACTCGAAAAACTTGAACACCTGGATCTTTCTGGAACAGCAGTAGAGGATCTACCCAATTTTACCGGATTCTCCAACCTACAACATCTCATGCTCAACGATTGTTTTCATTTGAAAGCATTTCAACATCTGGAGCCGCTTACAATCTTGAGGGATGGTGTGAAAGAACTCCCATATGGTATCTCAAGACTGACTCGTCTTCAGCAGCTTGAACTGCCAAACGTGAAAATTGAAGGCTTTCATTCAGAAAATGCTGAACAGCCACAAGGAGAGCTCAACAGACCACATTGGTTCATTTCTAGCTGGCCAGCCAAAGCACCTGTAGACAGCAGTAATATCGGAATCTCTGTGAGTAGTTCCTCATTTTTGCCGCTCTCCGACCAAGATCTGTCTCTGTGGCAGACAAGTTTTGTGGCGTTCCATTTCCTTGTTCATCCACTTGAAGCACAAAATAGATGTATCGAGATGATTTTTTACAGACAAGAGCTCCTCATCAGTGACATGAATTTCCATGGCTTGCAAAATTCTCATTCTCGAAAGCAAAAGCGATCTTTGGGGATATTTGGATTCTATGATATTCCGAGGAGTATTGAGCCTGTCCTTTGTTGTGCTGATTTTGTTTTCTTGATTAAAAATTCATTTATGAAGTGGTTATGTGATTTAGGTGAGGAAAAGATTAAGGAGATAAAAGCTTGTTGGATAGAAAGATGCAACTACATGGAGGGTGTGTTTCCCGATGATGATGATAAAGAACATGCTGCCGAATCAATGGAGGATGTCAAGGGCAAGGGCAAACTGATTGATGAGAAAGCTACTGGTAAGAAGGGATATGGTTTAGAAGTCTTGTGGGTATCCAATGTTGTTAGGCTGAAAAGGGTATACTGGGAAAACCTGAAAGGCAATAGCTTTCGAAATCTCAAGATTATGCATTTGGAGTATTGTCCACAGCTTTCAAGTATTTGTCCTTCACCATTCGTGTTGGAAAATCTCGAAGTCCTTCGAATCAAATTTTGTGACAGATTTGTTAATCTGTGTGAATCTGGGTCACCTGAATTGCCAAGGCTGAGGGAATTGCAACTGTGGGAGCTACCAGAACTAAAGATTATCGGGTGCATAGCATCCAGTCTGGACACTTTGCTAGTTGGAGGATGCCACATGCTTTTGACTATCTTTTCCTCTACGTTTAGTCCAGAAAACCTCAAAGTGTTTGAAGTCAAATCATGTGATAACTTGGAAGCTCTTTTTGATTATGATGGTGGACCGAAGGTCGTGCAATGGCACACGCTACGTCTCTGGGATTTACCGAAGTTGAAAAGTATTGGGGCTGAGTTACCAGCTTTAAGAGAAATTGATGGCAGAGGATGTTTTAAATTGCCCAGCTTCTTTTGGTAGGGCACAAGGTCCACAGTTTCTGGTCGTAGAACAATGAGCAATCATAAATGTACTCTCCCCCCCCCCCCCCCTCTCTCTCTCTCTCTCTCTCTGTCTTTATATGTAGAGTATATTCAAATTGTGAATTCATTTAGTGTGTTCCCTCTTTCCTTTTGATGGCAAATTTGTCCATGCCGATCGAACTAGTATTTCATATTGATAAGAAAAGTGTCTCACATAGAGTAAAATGTGCATTACTCTCTTTTGATTTTTATAAGTATTTGATTATCTCTGTGGTTTAAAAAATATTCTATTACCTTTTGTGTTTTTTAAAAAGTGACGCAATCTTCCTATCTTTGTTAATATTTTAACACCGTTAAATAAGACTTGCAAATGACCAAATTGCCCTTAGAAAACTCTTTTTAATATCATTTTTTACTTTTAAAAAAGGAAAAATTAATTGTAATTAAAAATTTTGTAATTTTAAAATTTGTTAAAGTTTTTAAATTTTAATTTTTTAATTAAATAAAGAACTTTTTAATTTTAAATTTTTTAAATTAAAATTTTTAATTTTTAAATTTTAATTTTTTAATTTTAAAAAAAATTTAGATTTCTAATTTTATTTTTGTAATATTTAAATTTCAAGTTTATATCTAAATTTTTAGTTTTTATTTTTAATTTAAGTTATTTAATTTTAATTGTTTAATTTTTTGTTTTTTAATTTTTTATTTTATAAAATAAAGATAAATAAATTATACTATAACTCTTAATAAGAGTGTTTTGGTTAAAAAAAAAAAAAAGTAACAAAGTCTAAAATTGAAATCCACACATGCAACAAAGGAAAGTGCAATATACTATCCGTTAAATTAGACAGAAAAAGTTAAAGTTAGAAATTATGTGCCACTTTTTAAAAGCACGAGGGGTAATGTGGTACGTTTTAAACCACGGAGACAATCAGCTACTTCGACAAACCAAAGGGTGGAAATGCACATTTTACCCGTCTCAGATAAAATGAGCTTTTAATTCTTTTTCAAGAAAAAATTGGAGAATTTCACAAATAGTCCATATTGTTTAAGAAAAGTTCAATTTAGTCTTTATTGTTTCAGAAATAACCTATTTGGTCCTCAACGTTTGGAAAAAAGTCAATTTGGTCTCTATTGTTTCAAAGTAACCTATTTAATCCTTAATATTAGCAAAAAGTGTTAATTTTTTGTGAAAATATCAATTTTCATCTCCATTAATTAGTTATGAGACCATTACATGACCATTTTTAAGAATAAAATGAGAATGAATTATATTACCTTTTCCAAACATTGGACCAAATTGGTCACTTTTAAAATAATAAAGACCAAAGTGACACTTTTTGAATATATTAAGTACGAAATAAGTTACTTTTAAAACTATAAGAACCAAAGTGACACTTTCTATAAACAATAGAAACTATTTGTGAAATTTGTCCCCAAAAAATAAGAATTGAACGGAAGTTAATCCAAATTGTGAATTGTTAATGTATTAATATCATCTGTCGGCTAAATTAGACAAGAAGACTTGACGTTATATCAAAATTCTGACCAACAGAACTCTAGTTTTGAGTACGCGATTATTTGTTTGGCAAGAGAGAAAGATTGTTGTGATTTACAGAGAAGTCTTGAACATAGACTTTAGCCCAAATTCAAGGAAGATTCTGCAACGCCTCATACCCCTTCTCGTAGCAAGCATGGCCTTGTCTGTTCCTTGCCTCGCATATATGGGTCGAAAGAAACGATGAACAGAGAAGTTCAGCATACTTGGTTCTATGGCTTGTAGAAGCTTCAGTAGTTGCACCAAGGCAGGTTCGTCGGGAACGCGTAGCAGCTTTTACTATTAAGGGCTCTTTTAGTCTTCTGTTCAGAAAATGCATGTGAATATGTGATGTATTGGGCCAAAACTACATGAAAAGCAAAAGGATTTCATTGAAAGGGGACCATCACATCCAAAAACATACATAAGTCAGGATCATCCTTACAAGAATATCACCAAACTAACACTTACGACGGTCTAGGGCTAAGTACCGGATGCAGGATATTATATCAGACTGTACTAAAGTCTCGTACTGAATTATCTCATACTGAAAATCCCTAATTGTTTTGTAGTGCCCTATCTCAAATTCTCTCGAATTTCAAATATCAAGATGGCACTCTTTGTCCCATCCCGTCCCATCCCATAGCAACCGATCTAGTCCCATAAATCCAATCTCAAAACAAAACTATATCTATAATACACACACACATACATGTATATCTTCACACATCTCGTACATTCCTTTTCTCCCCCTCGTTAATCCTTTTCATCAAACATCAACCACATCCTTATTCTCTAATTTCCATATCAATCATTACTTTTAGCCTCTCATGCCTTTGTCTTAGGTTAATTAATCATATACTTTTCTCTATTTTATGTTTCCCTGAGTTGTTCATTACATTTTATAGCGGCCTGAGCAACACTCACTTGACTTTCTTAAAATTATTGAGTTAATAGCATCACAATGTAGTTAATTATTTTTTTGAAGATATTTCATGATCTTGGGCAGCTAATTGGTAGCTTAGTTCATATATTGTTTTTTCAAGTGATGTCAACATCTTGCGCATACTTGATATTATATTATTCTTTTGCAATTAGAATTTTATCTTGAAACCTAAACTATCCCATTCCAAAATCCTTAAAACATTTCGGACGAGAAAGGATAGTGATATAGGATCGAGCAGGCACCTTCGACCTTATCGGGAACTCTTCTGATAAGGCCCCCCTAGAATAAAACTGCCCGAGCATAAATGGATAATTCTCGATGAGATCTTTAAGGTCCAATTACCAGTTGTACGACCTGATGGCCAATTGTACGAATGAGATAAGGTGACACGTGCCCTTCTCCCCTAAACTATAAATAGGACCCCTTGGTTCCACTTAAGGTAACCCATCCATTCTCACTCATCCACATCCTTAAACTTACTCTTTTAAGAAATATACTGACTTGGGCATTGAAAGTTCTTCAGCTAATACCACATCGGTGCCTAGATTTGTTTGTCTTATAGATTGAATATGACCAGAGCAGGCTTAAGGAAATTTTATCTGGTTCTTCACAGGATTAGATTAGTGCCGTCCATGGGAATATTGATGTGGTATTTCCGTTGAGTTCGCATGGCAATAACACGAAACCAAGCCTCCAGCGAGTGTCATGCCAGAAAAGAAGGAGAAAATAGCGAATAGTAGTAAACTCAACGAGCACAACCGTCTATGCCACCATCACAACCTCCCAGAAATCATTCTCAGCCACCAAATCACCAACCAGAACCAGCCACCGAGCCCTTCAGCTTTAATCCATCATCCTCAATCTCGACACAGCCGGCAAACATGGCAATGGCGCCTTGCTCACCAGCCCAAATGGCAGCTATAGCCAACATGTTCACCAATATCCAAAGCTATATGAGCCAAATCTTTTCTCCACAAACCCAACCATTTACTCAACTATATACCCTTCTTTATTCGAATCTAATACCACCAACAAATGCCGAAGCCCCCATTCACATGTAACAACCTACCCTCCAAACCCCCCTTAACATGCAAGAAGAATCATTCTGCCAAGGTGATACGTATATGAAACCCCTGGCACCAGCCACAGCTCCAACTAAAATTGTTCCGAACCCGTGGCCTGTTCAAATCATAAATGTTGAGTAGTTTGCCAATAGCCTTTGTCAGAGAAAATCATCAAAGAGCCAGTATCGAAGGACTTTGTAATCCTTAAGTTGCCATACTATGATGGCTTAACAATCCCGCTGATCATGTGCCAATAATCAACCATAAGATGCTGTTCCATAATGCCACTGATACAGCCCGATGTAAGGCGTTTCCCACTACAGTGGTAGGGTCTGCCTAAACTTGGTATGATAAGCATCCACTACACTTCATCCATTCATTCAAACAGATGGCAGTTGCTTTACAAATAGATTCGCCAGCAGAAAGGTGGCCTCTAAATCATCAAGTTTAGTTATCGAGATGAGGTAGAGGAATGACAAAACTCTGCGAGCATTCGCCAAAAGATTCAATGAAGCAACACTGTGAGTGCCTGACTTGGCCTACCCAGTAGCCATTGAAGCCTTCATTCACAGAGTTAGAGATGACAAATTGTCTAGTTTCTTGACAAGAAAGAAACTTGCTTCTCTGACCGACCTCATGGTGCGGGTTGAGAAGTACATTTTAGCTGAGGATGTGATCTTGTCAAAAAGAGAACGACAGAAAAAGTATGAGACGGAGAAGAGCAAGGGCAAGAAGAAGCAACAAGAGCCATCTTAGGATCGGAGCTATTCGAAGAGAAGGAAAATCCAGATGTGTTTAAAAGGCGCTACATTACCTGTACACCCCTGAATGTATCTAGATTGAATATCTTGGTGGCTATGAAGCGTGAGAAGAACGTAAAGTGGCCCAATAAGATAAAGGGAAATCTCGATAAGAGGGATAAGAACAAGTATTGCCATTTCTTACAAAGATCATGGCCATACTACTGATAAGTGTCAAAATCTAAAGAACGTGATCGAGTCATTGATCAGGAAAGGGAAATTGACACAGTTCGTGAGATGGCAAGGCGAAGCTCTAAAAGAACGCCCTCGCAATCCAAGGAAAGGGAAAAAGGTCCTCCGCACAATTGACATGATCTGGGGAGGACCAACCGCTGGTGGGGATTCCGCTCCTAAAAGGAAGATGTACGTCTAATCTTTGCAAGCTACCCTGATAAACAAGATGAGAAGGATAGAGAATTTTGATAAATCATGACGGCCCCCTTGTCATTACAGTTATTTTAGCTGACTATGAAGTGCGCAGGATACTGGTAGGCACTGATAGTGCAGCTGATATGCTGTATTATGAGACATTTAAACGGCTGAAGCTAGACCAAGCCATCCTCATCACGTAAAAGCACGAATTGGTTGACTTTTCTCGCAACGAGGTATGGGCTGGGGGATGGCCAACCTTCCCCTTAGCATCGGGGATGGAAACAAAAATTTTGATCTTCTAAGCATAGTTCATAGTGTTAAGTTATCCAAGCACGATCAACGGGATTATCGGGTAGGTTACCCTAAATAGATTGGGAGCCATAGTATCCACCTACTACTAAATGATGAGGCTCCCGACCAGAGATAGAGTGATTACAGTTAGGGGAAATCAATATAATGTGAGAGCGTGCTATGCTACAATACTAAAACCAAAGGACAATCAGAAGAAGCTTAAGAACACGATGGCGAAGTTGTTTAAGAATGATCCCAGGAGAGGAAGCCTAGCTGAGGAACTCGAGATTGTTAAAATCAACAGATGTAACAGAAAAACTTACGTTGGAGCTGAACAAACTGAGGAGATCCGACAAGGTATCACTCAATTCTTGACTGTAAATTCTGATACATTTGCTTGGGATCTAGCTGATATTACAAGGATAGATCCGAAAGTCATCGAGTGCCGTTTGAACATCAACCTTGCCTTTAGGCTGGTTTGACAAAAACGGCGACCCTTCAGTGCTGAGAAAAATCAAGCAATCCAAGAACAAGTGGAAAAACTGCTAAAAGCAGGCCACATTTAGGAAATAAAATACCCAACATGGGTTTTCGATATGGTAATGGTCAAAATGGCCAACGGGAAGTGGAGACTCTGTGTAGACTTTACTGACCTGAACAAAGCATGTCTAAATGACAACTTTTTTCTATCAAGAATTGACTAGTTGGTTGACTCGACTGTAGGATTCGAGATTCATACTACAACCAGATAAAGATGGCACTTGTCGATCAATCACACACTGCTTTCATTACCGATTGAGAACTCTACTATTACAAGGTCATGCCTTTCGGGTTGAAAATATTGGGGCAACATATCAGCGCGTGGTCAACATGGCTTTCAAAGACCAAATAGGTCAATATACAGAAGTCTATATTGGTGATATGCTCGTCAAGAGCAAGCAGACGTCGGACCACATGTCCAACCTCAATGAACCCTTCCTAATAATGAGAAGGTTTGGCATCAAATTAAATCCTGAGAAATGCGCCTCCAGGCCAATCATGAAAAGATTGAGACTATACTTAATCTTGAGCCTTCAAGAACAGTATACAACATATAGTCGCTATTCGGTAAAATCACAACACTAAGAGGATTTATGTCGAGATCGGCTGATCAGTGTGTACCATTCTTCAAGATTCTTAGAAATCCAAAGGATTTCATGTGGACTTCCCAATGCCGAGAAGCATTTGAAGGGATCAAGTCCTATCTTGCATAATCACCGATTCTTGCAAAGCCCAAAAAAAGGGAAACATTGTTGTTGTACTTGTCAAACTCCAACCTAGTAGTAGCAACTTTCCTAATTTGAGACATTGAAGAAAGCTAAGGGCCAGTGTATTATGTCAGCAAAACATTAAAAAGGGCAGAGCTTAGGTACAACAGCTTGGAAAAGTTAGTACTTGCATTGTTAAGATTTAAGATTAGAGATCTTATATTCTCTGCATTTGTTGTGAATCTTCCTGTAAAATGTTCACAAATATTTATTGTTAAAGTATAAACAGCTTCCTGTTTAATTATATTATTCTCTGTTCTTGTAGTATTCAAGACAGTTTGTCGTTGGGTTTCATTGAGATAATTTTCCCACCAACCTTTAAGCTGGCCTGTAAACCTTGCTATTATCATTAAAGTAATACTTTTATCCGTAATATCATATTCTTCCTTCTTACTGTTTTTCACAGTATTCTGATTCTTTGCAAATATTGAAAGAATTGAAGACATACCCAAATGATTTGAGCAATCAAATGATGAATTGAAATAATACTGATTAACATAAGAACTGAGTTAATACTCATTACCAAAGAGTATTGACTACAAAGGCTCTGATACCAACACTAGGCCCAGGTGATAGAAAGACCGCAGTAGCAGTCCGTGGACATGACTAAGTCCTTAAGTTTTAAGCTATCTCTGATATATGCAAAAGAAAGATTGGATCCCTGGTACATTACCTAGTATATCATCAAACCCTAATCTGGAGTGAACAGAGAAGAAGGTCAAAAACGCCTACGCCAACATCAACAACGGCAATGGCAACTGACCTGGGACACTCCTAGGATTCAATCATATACTTCGAACCAGAACTCCAAAGCAATATCAAAGATATATCATAATCCTTAAGGTTAGAACATATCAGCAGAAACTATTGAGGATTATCATCTGTTCTAAAATTGGCTTAAAACAACTCTTATGTTATTCCAGCATTATATCAATTCATCAAGAACTCAACCTATCATTGGCCAAGTATGCAATTCAAACAAAAATAAAAAATGACAAGAAAATAAAAAGAGAGTACTTGAAAAAAACTCTGAACTTTTATTTGTTTATCAAATTTACAAAATATAAAAACTTTCTAAATTCTAACTTATGTCCCTTTTCTTCCGAGTCATGGCTTTTATAGACAGTTGAAGCCTCGGATTTGAAACACAAGTTCAAAACAATTTCCCTCGGACTCCACAGATTTGAGATCCGGGAAACACAATAATTACAAACAGTAAAAAGTAAACTACTGTTTATCTACAGTCACTCCACTACTTTATGAATAGTGGACACCTGTCCATATACGACAGAAACTTTTGTGAAATCTGTTGGACTCATTATTTAGTCATCAGATTCCTCTTTGTCTTGAAGCAATAATCACGACCGCTTTGTTCACTGACATCATGATCATCACTATTCTTTTCTCTTTTCCCTAAACTTTATCCTGCTTAGGTTCTTGTTTTTGATGTTGTTGGGACGATTCTCCCTTCTGTAACATCCTTATTGGACCTTTCAACGCGTCCTTTACTGATTCGAACACGTCATCCAAGGAATAAGCTTCTTCTTCTTCCTCTGGATTCTGTGATTGTCCTGCAAGACAGAAATATCTGCTGCCTTAGGGCGAAATCTCCATTGACTTCTCGGACTTCTCTGAAGATGTATCACTTTGTTGAGTGAATTGTATCATCTCTTCTTTGACATTATCCATATATTGCAACATTATATCCTGCAAAGATATGGATGGATTATCCTTCTGCAACTTATTCACGAACTGTTCAAACCATGATTTGGGTTGAATTGTTGCTTTCTGCTTCTCTTTAGCTTCTTTTCTGTATTGTTGAAGCTTTTCTTCAATCTCCTTGACAAGATCCTGAGAGTATATTTGATTCGTCTTGGGATCTTTTTGAATCATCTTTTGCCAGAATTTGGTGAAGAATATTCTCTTCAGGCATGGAATATGTTTATCTGTATGCCTTACTTCTGGAATCCATCTGACAATCCAAGGAATTGAGAACTCCAGAAAGAAATACATTGTTGCAGTACCTTCAACTGATTGTTGATGTAAATCCTGCATCTTTGGCGATACTTCCTTCCATCTTTTATAAAGATCCTGGAACGGTTCTGGAAGTATGGATGAATTTGGACCAAAATAATTCCACCAAATGATAAACCATGATGGAATATCCTTATTAAGGACAGTACCAGCTATCTTCACGAACCATGAGCGTTTATGCTGGTCATTCTCAAAATAAAATACTTTTGAGAATCCTTCGACATAATCCCAATATGAATATAGAATGGGACCTTGCTGTGTAGATATCACATAGGACTTCATTTTATGTGTTGAAAGTCCCCACTGCTCTGCATTAATAAGAGTCTTCACATAGATCTTGCTATAAGCAATATCTTTTGACATCATATCTGCCTTTCCACTCTTTTTGAAGTGTTCAAAATCTGCAGATTGAGTTTCCATGAGAATCTTCTCATAGTGGTGTCTCGTCTTGTAAGACTGTGCTGGGAATGAGAAATCATCCAGATATTTGGACATCAGCAACCATGGATCTTGTTGATCTATCAGATCCTTCCGCGACAAATAGAGAATTATTTCCTCTCCTGCATTCTGTGTATATTGCACAGATTCATCTTGCTCCATAGTATTTAGAGCTGAAGCGAAAGAACTTATATTTCTTTCTTCTGCTTTTTTCTCCAGTTCTTCAAGAAACTTAATAGTCTCTGAATATATTGGTGAACTGGGATGAGGAAGTTTTATATCAAACTTCTGAGCACGCAATGTATTTTTACGTACTTCAGCTTCTTCAGAAGCAATTTCCAATGCTTTATTTGCATAGAAATAATCAGGAGCATTATTTCTCCCTTTACCTCTACCATGACCATATTTGCCACGGCCTTTTGATGATCCACCATGGGCATATTTCCCACGGCCTTGAAACCCCCCATCAGGAGGTTGCATTCCCCTGCAGATATTCACGGGATAAAAAATCAGGCAAAGAATTATGCTTTCCGTGAATATGTTTGATTTCAAATTCAAAAGGGGCTAAATATGTTTGCCATCTTGCGAACATATATTTCGAAACATCATGTTTGAAATCCTTGTTAAACATGAATTTTGCAGATTTGCAATCAGTTTTTATTAAAAACTTTTTATTCAAAAGATCATCTTGGAATTTTAAAACACTGTTGACAATAGCCAAAATTTCTTTTGCAACAGGTGCATATTTTTTCTGGCTTTCACTCCATTTTCCTGATGTGAAGCGGACAAGATATTCTTGTTTTGTTGATGGTTGGATCTGTTTGAGTATTCCACCATAACCAATATCTGACGCATCTGTCTCCACAATCTTATCCCATTGTGGATTTGCGAGCATAAGACAAGGCAATTGTTTGACTTTTGATTTAATCACTCTCACTACCTCAGTATGACTTTGTGACCAAGGGGAAGGGGTTCTTCTCAGTCTTTCATATAAAATAGCAGTATCATTAGCCAAATTTTTATAGTAAGGCTGAATGTAATTAAGACTGACAAGAAATCTTTGCAATTGAGTTTTATCTAAAATTTCATCTGGAAATTTAGAAGCAAATTCAATACTTCTGTCAATAGGAATTATTTTCCCATCTTCAATATTATATCCCAAAAATCTAATTTTAGATTGGAAAATAACCATTTTTGGTTTTGAAACAACTAATCCATTTTGGATTACAAGATTCTTGAATATTTCAAGATGTTTAAAATGCGTATTAATGTCTTTTGAAAATACTAAGACATCATCAATATAAACAACCATAAAATTATTATATGGTATAAATATATCATTCATAATCTTCTGGAATTCAGAAGGAGCATTTTTCAAACCAAAAGGCATTACATTCCATTCATAATGACCAAATGGTACTACAAAAGCAGTTTTATATCTATCTTCTTCTATTACCTGTATTTGGTAATAGCCAGATTTCATATCAAATTTCGAAAATACACATGCATCATGTATTCTATTAATTAAATCCCTTTTATTAGGAAGTGGATATCTGATCCATTTTAGAACTTTATTAAGAGGTTTATAATTAACAACTAACCTTGGAGATCCTCTTTCAATCTCTGATTTTTTATTAACATAAAAACCAGTACAACTCCAAGCTGATTTGGATTCTCTGATTAATCCTTTTTGTAGAAACATATTTATTTCATCTCTACATCTAACCTGTTCTTGTTCATTCATTTGAGCAGGTCTAGATTTTGTTGTTATCATTCTTTCATCAAAATCTTCTACATATGGTAGACTCACAATATGTTTTTTCCTATTCCAAAAAGCATTAGGATGATCAGCACATATTTCTGATGAAAATTGATTAATTAACAACTCAATTCGTTGTTTCAGATATGGATCCTTTAATTTTTCATTTATTGATAATGAATTAATTTCTTGATTAAGAAAATTCAATTGGTTGCTTTTAGCTTTATTAGCTCAACCATTTCATTCAGTACCCTAGTTATGGGGTCTTTTATAAATTCAAATTGAATTTTATTTCCTTCAAAATTACCAATTATTCCTTCATTAGTAATTTCTTTTATTGGAAATATCTTATTTAAAAATGGTGTTCCTAATATAACTTGATTAGTTATATTCCTAACTAATACAAAACTATTAGGAATACATTGTTTATTAACACAAATATAAGCTTTAGATAACTTATATATACCCAATACTGTAGGGAGTTCATCTTCTAAAACAGAATCTGAAAACCTGCAACAAAAAGTACAGGGAATTAAGATCAATGAAGATAATATTGCTCAGGGTATTTATAATAATAATTCTGAGGAAAATTTTAGACCAGAAATAACTGAGTCAGAATTAAATTTCCCAGTGTAATAATGAATCAACATAAAATTGATTTCAGTCCAGGCAGTTCAGCTAGGAAACAAATACAAGCTGAATTTCAAAAACCAATATATCAACCTTTCAGAGATTGGTTTGCTAAAAATATAGATTTAGCGGAAAGACAAATTCTCCAAAATGAATTCTATAAACATTTGGAAAATATAAATGAAATAAAAGATTTTATTCCATGGTTTTTAGATAGGTATCTAGGAGGTCATATTAATGTCCTAGAAAAATATTGGAAATTAAAAAATGGAGAACAGGTAGAGGCAATATATCCTCCTACTCATCAATCTATTATAATGGATAAAGAAAAGTCAAAGTTATATGCTAATGCTTTCTTTAATCTGCAAGAGAATGAAACTCTTGTTGCCACAGCAAAAAATATAAATGATGTGGTAAAACAAAATAATTTTACTAATCTGTATTTAGTAGCCTTAGGAGAACAAATATTGTTTCTCAATAATAGGTTATTAAAAAATTATGAATTAATAATGGAATTAAAGAATAATCTGGAAAAATTACACAAAAGTAATAATAAAGAAAATATAATTGGAGAAACTTCAAGATTTAGGAGTAATCCAATCCAGCCTCCTCCAGAAATAAAAAATTTTAAATTAAGTCAAGTATCAGAATTTGAGAAACTTCTTGATAATAAGTTTAAGACATTCAAATTAAATGTTATAACTAAAGAAGAAGTTCCAGAATTAGTTGATAATATACATCAGCAAGAATTAGTTAATGAAACTCTTAATAAAATCAAGAGTAATACTAAATTTTCTGGAAAGCCGGTCCAGAAAAAATATTATTATCCAAGACCGACACCTCAAGATGTTTTGTTTGAGGAATTACCTAATGAACAAACTTACTATAATGGTAAGACCATATATGAGTGGAATATAGATGGCCATTCAGATTAACAAATTTATAATACCATCCATAGAATGATGATGTATGCTACTATATGTAGACAACATAATAATACGGATAAAAGTATTGCTTTAATGATAATAGCAGGGTTTACAGGCCAGCTTAAAGGTTGGTGGGAAAATTATCTCAATGAAACCCAACGACAAACTGTCTTGAATACTACAAGAACAGAGAATAATATAATTAAACAGGAAGCTGTTTATACTTTAACAATAAATATTTGTGAACATTTTACAGGAAGATTCACAACAAATGCAGAGAATATAAGATCTCTAATCTTAAATCTTAAGTGTCCTTGTATAGACTAAATCAATTTTTTTGATTTATATTTTATATTCAATTCCATTCATAATAATAATAATAATAATAATAATAATAATTATTATTATTATTATTATTATTATTATTAGTATTACTGATATTATTATCATTATTTTTTTTTTTAGTTTAGGATTCATTATGGATAGTCGACCGAGATAAGTAGACACCACGTTGTTATGCCACTATATGGAGCACCGAGTCTAGTATTTGCAGGATCTATATCATTTGGGTAGCTTTAGATGCTGTAGCTCGGATCGGCCTTTGTTTAATGATCCAGAGCACCCATTGGTACAGCAGCAGTTGGTCGAGACGGGATTCTATGGGTGTTATTAATCCGCCACCATCAGCTTAACTAAAGGTTGATTACTGCTATGATTGAGAGGTGGCGGCCGGAGACCCACGCCTTTCATTTACCCGTATGGGAGACTACCATCACCCTACAGGATGTGGTCGTCTATTGGGGTCTTCCCATAACTGGCATACCTTTTCCGGTGCTTGATACGATCGTCCGCTCTAGGGAGAATTGGGTTGTTACGATTCGTGATTCGCTGGGGATTGATGCAGATGCAGTTGCGGACGATGGTACCGGTCATATTGACATAGTGGGGAACGCGATAAATTTCGTCCAGCTACGGGACAGGTTTGTGATGCAGGGTATTCCGGATAACCCCACTCAGTACCAGGCGCAGCAGCGGGTATGATTGTGGTTATTTCTCGTGATTTGCTGTCACCTGTTTGTGAACACGAGTATGAATGAGGGAAATTTGGCCTGGTTGCTCCATATGGTAGACTTTGAGCGAATCCGGCAGTACAACTAGGGCGCGGCTATACTAGCATATTTGTACCAGCAGCTTGACCGCACCTCCTTTCGTCCGTGTAAGGGTGTATGCGGAGCTGTGACACTAGTCCAAGTATTGATTTTCATGTATTTATATTTAGCTTTTATGAATGTTAACTTTATTATAACAAACGTTATTATAACACCTGTTTACTACTTGTAGTTTTTTGCATGGGATAGATTCACAGCTTTTCTGCCTCAGCTCCTACATCCCACACGAGAGGGGCTATAGCGACAGCAGCATGAGCTTGAGCATTTGTTTCAGCTCCCTAGCATTCCACGAGGTGCTATGTTTTACGTGAAGAAAGAAATAACAGATACATCCGACAAGTCAGGGCATGTTGAGTGTCGGGATGTTATAGACCATTTGTAGCCTGGCGAGGTATAGTACACTTAAGTTTCTTTATTAAATATTTTTATCTTGTATTATTGAACATGTGTGTAATGTATGTAAGTAACTTTTCTGATACTTGTTTTGGTTACAGTTTATATGGCAGCTATTCAGGACAATTATGGACAGTTTGCCACCGTATTGTGTTCAAGACAGTGACGTTTGGTGTGCCCGGATCCCGTTGAAATTTAGGCATACTGTTGAGTGGCACTGTCTTGATCGTGTCTTGCAGCAGTTTGGACTAAGATTAGCAGTCCCTCGTGATCCACCTAATCATGAGAAGCACAGGAACGGAAAGGAAAAGGTTGAGGAAGTTGTGCTGACACAAGCATCAAATATGTGGGGGAATTGGTAGCAGCACGTTCTCCATGGGCAGTTGGAGGATACGCCGACGGCAGCAGCACTTCGGACTTACATGACTTGGTATCGTAAGGTGACCATATTACATCTCGGTCATCCAAGCACAAGTCATGGGGGGGATGGTTACGTGGCATCTGCACGTGATGAGACTTCACTGGTGAGCATTACTTGTACTCGTTTTTTTCTTTATGAAAACTGGGGACTATTATATGAATTTAACCACAACATGTTATGTTTTCCCCCAGGTGACAGTTGTACAGCATGTAGTCCACTATTCCTATGATTTGCTGCACCGATACGAGCAAAGAGACCTTCGCGGCGATGCACAGTCCATGGAACTTGTGATGCGACACTTGCAGCTTATGTAGCTACATGGCAAAAGTGCACTCCCACACACAGAGCACGAGCATCTTATACAGCAAAGAACGGTGTGGGAGTTGCCTGATGCGCCCCCGATGCTACCATTACAGCAGCATAGAGAGCATTGTTCACAGCATGTGTGTTCTTCGCAGCACAGAGAGCATTACACTTATCCCACTAGGTCATCACAGCCGTCCAGTGCCCATCCGCATCATATGTCGTTTACCCCCGGGGCACCATTTCCACATTTCGTCCACCCACACAGACGTCATTGCATCGATCCACGTATTGGTTGGACCTCATTGATTATTCCAGCATGCAGATTGGTCAGAGTAGCGGCGGTAGACACGATATGTTCAAGGGTGACAGATCCTCCAGGCCGGTGATTGACAAGCTAGATGACGAGGCGATGCAGAGCCAGTCATCGGGGGTTCTCTGAGCAGATACATGGGGTCCCGGGACTACGTTCACGAGCAGTTGGTTGATAGTGGTGTTGAGCAGTAGTCCCAGGCACTTGTGACCCAGGCACTTGCCACATAGTAACAGGCAGAGGAGCCTCCACGCAATCAGACACGTTCGTCCAGGAAACGGAATGCACCATCCCCTGTTAGATGTCAGTCACCTGACTGCACTAACAGGGGAAAGGGCCTGATCATTACATACTTGGGTGATGTATTTAGTCTTTGAGCACTTTTTTTTTATATGTATTTATGACACATTGTTATGTATTAATGGGACTGTGTTATGTTTTTTTATTTATGTGGTTTTTTATGATCCATTGAGTATTTAATGTTTCCAATTAAGTACATTATGCGCATGTTACTTTTGGTTGAAGTAGACATTACATGATTAAATTACATAATAACATTGCAACGTTACAATAAATAAACATAAAATGATTACATATAACACACATCACTACCAGTAAACATAAAACATTATCGAATTACACATTTTGATTATTGGGGCAAATTGCAGCAGTGTGTCCTGGTTGACCACATGTTGTACGGCTTCGTCGTCCATGGCGATCAGAGTGATCCATCTCGTTTGGGATATGCCGGCCTCCGACTCGTCCTCTTCTCTGTCGAACACGACTTGGGTTCAGATACAACGTCCATGTAAGCGCCGAAGCCCAATAAAATTGGTGTTCAAGAGGCTCGAATGTCCTCCAATAGGTATCTTGGTACGATTTCACTGTCAACTGTTGAGGTATCATGTTTTCCACATTAAACTCTCTAAACCGAGCAACAGTTTGTGCATGTGAGCATGGCAAGTGATATTCAACCACTTACAGCAAGTACACATACTTTTTCCCAGTTGACAACCTGGTATGGCAGATTCTCGTTCCATCACACTGGCAACCGACTGACTTGGTATCTTCTATCCTCTCTGAAACTAAATACTTGATGGCGACATGACAAGGTCTCCCACTTCTCAAAGAGCTCCCTCACTAGGAAGGAACTGACAATCTTCACTTTCCAACTGCATGGCATGGACCAACCGATTATGAAAGTAACCTTTTATCTTTATAAAGTATTAGCAACAAGGGTCATGATAGGTAACCCTATTGCACCGACAAGGATACCGTTGAAGCATTCGACATTATTTGTGGTCATCACAGCCCATCTGTATCCCCCATCAATGCTCATGGTCCATGTATCAGTAGGGATATCGAATAAGAACTTGTGTACTCGTCTGCCAACACTGTTCTAACTAAGGTCCACAGCAAGGATCATGTTCATTACATGCACATGTTTGGGTGCTTGACATTCTCGGCCAGCTATCCAACACATGTCTTTAATGAATTGATTTTTCCATCTTTTCATTACATTGCTTTTGAGATGTCTTAGGCAAATGCGATATTTTATTTCAAGTTGACCGTCACGTGTAACCCGTTCGATTGCAGATGTGATACCTGTATGCCTATCGGATATAATACACACTTGGGGCATCCTAGTAAAAAGTTCTCATGTAACTGCTGTAAGAACCACGACCAAGTACGAGTTGTCTCTGCGTCCACAACTGTAATGGCTAACGGCAATACTTGGCAGTTGGCGTCAGTGGTTAATACAACTATGAGATGACCCTTGTACTTTCCCCGCAAGTGTGTGCTGTCCAGCGAAACCACGAGTTTACAACGCCTTTACGCCGTGATACATGGACCGAACGCCCAATAAACCATGTCGAAAATTTTTTCCGCACTTGTGTTAAACCTTCAGCGAACTTATATCTCACAACACTGCCTGGATTCTTGGTCATCACAGCACCAAGAAACTGTGGGAGCATTTGGTATGACGTGTCCCAATTGCCATATACTAGTTCAATTGCTTTATTTCGGCCGTTCTGAGCTTTTCCGTATCTGACATCCGTGTTAAGCTTCTCTTTCATGTGAGCTTGGATAGGCCCGACCTTGTAATCCACCTTCTTAGCTATGCGTGCTTCACTAAATGTCCATCTAAACTCGAAGTCAAATATTTGTGCCCTAACGCAGTTATTTGCGCCATACAAACATGTCTGGCGTCATACTGCATGATCTCCCACTGCTTATGCGTTGCTTTCTTTATGGCACGTACATACCATGGCCATGATATACTTCTACTATGCGTTTTCCTACATCGTACCTTACACAGGGTTTTACTCGACTTAACGACCCTATATTTTTTTTGTTTCTTTATCATATTCTATTGAACAGCCCTTATTGCATCTACTTTGGATGGGAACACCATTCGTTTGGCCAAATCCATCTTGTTGGGGTCTTATATTGGGCGTTTGGTGACCTCGTACCTACTTGTCGTATAGAATTCAGTCTTAGTAATATGGAACTTTACTGGTGCCTCCTCATCTACCTCCGGCTTTGCATCTACATCTGGTCCTTCTACATCGTTTTCAATTTGGTTGTTTAAACTTGCTTCTGAGACTACATCTTTCTGATCGTTCAATTCACCGTCCTTGTTTTCTTCATCTACCTCTGACAAAACAGTGTTTGCTGTGATGTCACATCTCTCCTCCGTGCCACCGCCACAATGAGAGGGTTCTCCGACTTCAAAAATGGATTGTGGTTACAGGGAAAGGGAAAAAGTGGCAAACTTTGCCACTGCTGTTGTAATATTGATATGTTCATCTTCATCATACGATGGTGCTGCATTTAGGTCCGGCATGTTGGACTGGTACGAAACGTCAGCCATTTGTTGCGGGACATACACGTCGTCACACTGAACGTTCACTACTACGTGCGCGACACAATGGTTCCAATCACAGCGAGCTGTGCCATACATCTCCCGCAAATCTTCATCATCAATTATTGCACTTGGGTAATAATAAATCTGCTGTAATGCAGCATTCCATCTAGGGTCACGATAGCATAGGTTAACCCTATCAATGGTTGGACGCAACTCTAGTTTTCTAATGACACGAGAAACAAATTGATCGTAAGTTGTATCGGGAAGAATTTTGATTTTGCGTGGTATATTGGGACTTCTATAATTAAGACTGTAATCAGTCATTTTTTTGTGACTGCCGTAGTATGAAATAACAGTAACTTTAGTTGAATTCATTCTTTTAGGTGTTTTGGTAGAAAGTTATAGTGACAAGTGGAACAAATTTGGTAGAAAGTTTATCTGGAGTTGAAACACTGTAGGATCGGTAAAGGATTGAATGAGCAGGTGGAGGAAGGGGTTGGGGTTGGGGTTTATATAGGTAAAAAAAAACGCATTCTGGGAGTGAGATTTCTGAAATTTCCCGTGACTTGAAGTGACTAGAGCATGATTGATGGCAGGGAATGTATTCCGATTACTTCAAACACATTCCTAGAATGCGCTGCTAAGAATAAATTCCCTGCAACCTAATCAAATCAAATTTGCAATCAAATCTACTAGAGCCGCAAGGAAAAGCCAAAAAAACAGGTTCTGAGAATGCGGAACGCAATCCAGGAATGCAGACGCACTCCTGGAGTGTGTCTCATATTCCTGGCATGCGTTCCGCGTTCTCGGAGTACATGTTGCGCATTTTGGGAACCAGAATGGGTTATTTTTGAAACCCTAATGCGAATTGGGCTAGTTTTGCATGATATATTAAAAATTGGATAAAAAAAATCCGTATTTACATGTTGTGAACGTAGCATTCATAGATTGTAAACATATTTTAAAGAATCATAAATAAGTAGCATAAAACTTTTGAATATATAATATAAGAGTAATGAATAACTAAAATTATGAAAAATTAAAAGTTCTAAACATGAAGTATCAAATTGTAATGTAACATGCAATCTATAAATAATTAAAATTTATTAACATATAATATAAAAGTTGAGAATATATAATAACAAGATTTTAAATGCACACCATTATGGCTTTCTTTTGTCTAGGAATGTGAAGTGCCTTCTCCTAGGGTGTACATGGGTTAGTGGATACACTGTTCCTTGGATACATGATATCCAAGTTGTACTTATCACAGTATTATTTTGTCCCTTTTTGCATTCTTATTTGGAACTGGTAGTCGTGTATTCTCTATAATTATTTTCCTTTTTTTCTCTCTTTCTCCAATTGCATTGACTAACTATTTTACTTTTTTCTTAATGGTTCTAGTACAAGTTGATTTATACAATCCCAGTGTTTGCCAAAATTTTCAAAACGAAGCTTTGTCAACAACTTAGGAAAGGACAGATTTGGATAGCGAAACTAAAGCCCATCTCAATATCATCTAATCAAAAGAAACCCACTTATACACTTGGTCTAGAGGAGGTGATGGCTTTGGTAGAGTACAATTAATAGGTGCCGAATCCACCTTAAACAAAAGCCTAACACTTACCTTGTAGATTTAATTTGTGCAAGTAGTAAGAAAGGGTCGAATCCTCAGGGATTAGATGAGTTAACTTATGCTTATCATGTCAATTAGATTAATCAAGTAAGCCGCAAGCAAATATGGGGGATTTAATGTGAAAAACTAAAATAAAACAAATTTGTCTGGCGTACTAAACCACTGAGCAGGGGCACGTAAACTTGGTAGAAATTACAAAAATTAGCTGACAACAAAATAAAACCTACTTATGCAATCTAAATTCAAAATAAAGATGGAAAATCGATATAAAAGAGAAATCAATGGAATTAAAGCTTGGCCCTAGGTATAATCCTAGTTTTGGTCCATAATCTTGATCCTAGATGCAAGGATGATTTTCACCTATTTTGATAAATCAGTTATGGTCATCGGTACGGCCTAACAACCTAATCTTTCCTTTTAGTGTTCATAATGTTTTAAACCCCTATGATTTTTCTAACTGTCATCTTACCTGGTAGACAGTTTAACCTTTAGAGATGCCCACATGGGATATCTAAAGGTAGCACTAAGCTCTAAAAAGACCTAATTCTAAAAGTTGATTATCTTGTGACAATCACTCAATTAGGTTATATGTTTTCTCGGAAAACCCGGTTTACCACTTATTTAAATTAATTAGATTAAGAATCTAATTTTGCTATTTGGCAACCTATCATCAAACAATTGAATAATCACCAGCAAATTAAATAATCACAAGAAAATATTAATTGTTAAATAAAAACAAACAAATATCAAAATAAAAGTGAAAAGATAAAACCAATTAGATCTCACGAAATTGAAGAACCAAAATCTGGATTAATCTTCGCTAGAAAGAAGTTTGGAGCTCCATGGTCATGAAATAATGCCTAAAAGAAATAAAATCTACTAGGAAATATTTTTTTGAATAAAAGACTAAATGATTCCTACATAGTTTTCTAGAGAATATATAGAAAATATCTAAACTAAGAGTTCCTTTAGATAGAAAATTCTTAATGACTAATCTCAAAAGAAAAGGTAAATATCTTTAAATACAACTCTTAAAAGTCTTCATATCAATCTCCTTCCTTCTAGAATAAATGACGAGTCTTAATCACAATTTTTCTCCATAAGTGCTACAAAATATCTCCAGGCTTTGATCAAATTTGGTCAATCCCCCGTAGAACTTCTGAGTCTGCTTCTAAGGTGATAGAATCAATTTTAATAGCTCCAAACATATCAAAAAGTCTATTGAATCCATATATAACGTTTCCAACTCCTTTTTCCAAGCACAACCATGCAAAAATACATAAGACAACACAAATTAAAGAGCATCCATTTCTAAAATCAAGCACAAATAACCATAAATTCAATGCTTATTTCGAACTTATCAAATTCCCCTACATTAGAATATGCTCGCTCTCAAGTATGAAATCAGTTAAGAGCATAGAATCTACATGCAGGATTGACCAAAAGTGTTGTTTGCTGAGTTAGATGTTAGCTTTTCAAAACCCAACAATAAATATATTCATAAAGCAATACAACATTTTCAAGCTTAAAACCAATGTTCTCGTCATTCTCTTTTCACAATAAAACTTCCAATAGCTTATTTCATGACACACAATTTGCAAAGAACATGTAAAACATACAGCACTTTATTTTCAACATGATAACTTGAGCTTTCAACACTTATCCCACTTTCAGTTCATTCAATGATTCAACACGAGGATAAGCCAAGTTCTCGACACAAATCATTCACTCAAGTATGTTGCATAAACAAACATTTCACAAGCCCTTTCCAAATACACAAACAAAGCTACTTTGCTTTTCCCATCATCCCATAATGCTTCACCTTTCAATCACAAGAATGCATCTAACTTTAAAAACATTTGCAGTAATTTCGAACAGCAAGACTTGACTCAACAAAAGTTTTGTCAAAAACCCAAATTTTCATTAAAAGAGTTCTTCAAAAAACAAGCATTTTTCCGACAAAAACATGACCCTTGAAATTCGTGGCCCTAGTTATGGTTTATCAAAAGTTCCACCAAGCTTCAAAAATAATCGAACCTCTTCACAATGCAAACATAGGCATATAATCCTTCAAAAATCTTTCTGCCATAACTCATACAGATTTGAAAGGGAAAACAAAAGTAAGTTAGTATCTACCAAAACAAAACAAATACCACCACATGTATGAGCCACCCCAATAGCACCTAAACACTATGTAAATGAACCTCTCACTAATTAAAGCACATAAAAAATTATTGCCAAAGTATGATTATACCAATGCAAAGAAGCAAAATCAAAAGCACTTTCCTTGATGTGCAATTTTCCTCAAGAAAAACAAGTTTACGCCTGAGCTTAGCTGCTGGTAAAGCCAGATCACTTCAAACTCTTTCAATCACTTTGCTTACTTTTCATTACTTCTATAGGTTGCCTAGAATATCACTCAACCTTTTTATATGATGACAAACATTTGTGATGAATGCCCTTGGTTACTCAATTGGTCATAATTGTAGGTGGCTACTAGCTCTACTTATGGTCCCTTTTTGGTTAAACAATAGAGTGGGAGGTGCTTTTAATTTACTTTTCATTTATGCGCCTTTTTCATTATTTGTACAACAACTTTCAGCGCATTTTGTGGGAATGACCTCAACCACAAACAAAACTTTTCCTGGCACTCACTTTTCACATTTTACCATAAAAATAAGTCAAGGCAAACACCAATCAAACTAAAACTAGGCATTAGTTTCTAATTTAAACGCATGCAAACTTTAAGCCCAAGTTATGAATTAAGTATGGTTCAAGCAAGGTGCGTTCAAAGTAACTATCAATGGCAACTAAATACAATGAGGATAGATTTATTGCATGTACCAACTTACCATTGCAACCAAATCAAGCTTCCTAAGCAAGAAGATTATGCTATTTCCAAGAGAGGTGCTAAGTTTATAAGGAGAAAAGTTGAGTAAAAGAGAAAAAACTTAATGAAAACATTTTTTACGAAGAATTTCACTAAGCTAAACACTTAAGAAGAGTTAAAACAAACATTTAAAGACACAAAAAGACTCTAAAAATACTTTAGAGACCAGAAAAATTTTTGTTGTATTTTCATTTTTTCGTATTTATTTTTCATAAAGAAGTCAAGACATAACTAAAAGAATTAAACTAGCAAATGTATTAACTAAAGAAGACTCATCTCACAAAATAAAAACACAATATTAGAAACACCACATAAAAAAATACAATTAAATACAAAACAACCAAAATAAAGCTTGTACTCCCCCATACTTAGAATGCACATTGTCCTCAATGTGTAAGAAAGGAAAGAAAGAAAAAAAGAAGAAGAAATAGTAAAATTAAAGAAAACGAATAAGGAATTCTCTTAAAAAGCATGAAGGAGGCTTTGGAATCATCGATTAAACATCCGAATCGGCCTATGGAACTTTATGAGTTTCATCAATCTTTTCAATCTTCTATCTACATAAACAAAGAAACACACCTTCCTCCCATTTTAGATTGAATCCAATCATGCAACCAATTCAATTATTCATCCAAAAAATAATCAGAAAGCTATACAAGTTTTCATCAAAGGCTTCATTGATCTAACTCCAATGATTTATATGCCAAAATAACACCCAAATGTTTGAAAACAAATCTATCCAGAATGTTAAAAATGTACTTTTTCATGTTAATCCTATCTAATTGTTGCATAGAATTCCCAACATAACTCATAATAAGCATGACATATAATCCCTAGATAAGAAATCCAACCAAAATTGTCACAAATTCCATCAACCACATTCTTGAAACACAAAATTTTTGAAGTCTCATATGTAAAAATTTTCAAGAATGCAAAAGATTGTGGAATACCTCTTATGATGCACTGAGTCTAAAAAATAAAGTGATTTACTCTGCCAAAAATCAAGCTCGAGCACTTAGAAGTAATATTCACCCTGAATCTAGGACCGACCACATGAAGGAGCAAGTAAGAGGACAACGAGGGGTCGGGATGGGTTCTGGCCATACGCCAGCGACCTACATGTCACTGGAGGGGTGTAGGTTCATGGTCTAGGGTGGTTGGGGAAGTGTTTTGAGATAGAGGGAGGATTTTGGCCTTGGAAAGTGCGTGGCTGGCGTATAAATGGTGGCGGCCGGGGTGGCGAGGGGATGGTGGGTTAAATTTTGACCTTGTTTTTTTGGCTATTGGTGGATGGTAGGATGTTTTCTTGGTTTGTTTTTTCTTCCCCATGTGTTTTTGTGAAATGGGTTTAAGAGATTTGTGGTGGTTATTGAGTTTTTGGTGGTGATTATGGGGGTAGAATTGATGGCTCTCGGAGAGCAAGAAGATGATGGGGTGAGTTTGCAAATAACTGAAGGTAAAGGTTTATTCCATAAAACCTTTATTTTAAGACGACCCTAATGCATCTACATACCATGCTTAAGCCTCTAATGCTTAAAAATTTCAGAAAACACCATAAAAAAGCATCATTTTTCCAAAGCACCTCCCTTTTGTCAACATCAAAACCTTCCTATAACAATTTCGGACCAAAGTTAGGGTTCTCAAGGAAGAAGAAAATAAAAAATAATAGAAAATCCCTAAAAATTTTGGAAAAGATTGCAAAAATAAAAATTCAAGTAAAATACACTAGACAACTCAAAATTAAAATTTCTAACTCTATGGGTTATCTCCCACCAATGACTTTATTTAACGTCATTGGCTCGATGTAACCAATTCATCTAAGTAATTTCAGAAGGCTTCTTTGACTTAATTCTTCCAAGAGCAGGCTTCAACTGATGGCCATTAACTTTGATAACTTTATCATTGCTCAAGCTCTTCACTTTAACTACACCATAAGAAAACAATTTAGTAATAACAATTTAGAAAACAATTTTCTTTTCTTTGTGGATTTTTGCCTTCTCATGAGCATTGTTTTTCTTCTTCTTCAACTCTTGAGGTTGTAACTTCCTATGTGCACCTCTCTTATCCATCATATTTGATTTGATTGGCTTTGAATTTCTCCCATTGGGTTTTCCTGATTCTTTCGCATGTCAATTGGCTCCTGCAAGTTAGTGCTAACTGCAAATGTCTTCTTAGATTCTTTTGACTTTTCAAGAGAGAGACTTTCACAAGAAGTGACACTTGACTTATTATCATCAACTATTTCTAAAGTAAAAACACAAGACTCACTAGGATTTTTCATGTCATTATAAACATCAAACTTCATAGTGAGAATGCCTTTGTGCATATCAATTTTAGTTATAGCTATACTAAGAGGGTGTTTGGATTGGCTTGTAAAAAAGCTACTTAAAGTACTTCTAGCTTTAAGTGGCTTTTTTTATTGTCAACTTTAAGAAGTTATGTGTTTGAATAAAAGTTGTAGTTATAAAAATAAGTATTTGCATGTTTGATTAAAGTGGACTGAAAAGTAAGTTATATAGTTAAAATAACTATTAAGGACATTAAAATAGAAATTAAAAAGGTAAGTATAAGATAAAAGAGTAAAGATATTTTAGTGATAAAAATAAAAAGGTAAGGATAAGATAGTAAATGATTTGGTCAAACTTGCTTTTTTTCAAAGTGCTTAAAATTATAAAAGTAAAAGCTGGGGTTGGAGAGCTTTCTATTTCTACTTAAAGCCACTTAAAAAAGCACATTTTTAATTAAAACAAGCACTTTCATTAGCTTAAATTAGGCTTTAAGCAGGTTTAACCAGAAAAAAAGCCAAACCAAACACCCTCCAAGTGGTGGATTTATATGTTTTAATTATGTTTCGATGAAGTCATAATTATGCTAAAATTGTTTTTTCTTGAGTATAATTATGCTTAGTGTGAAGATTTAAGCATTATGAAGTCTTGATGATCATATTGGAGGCATTTGAAGATCTTGAAGATTGAAGTGCTTAGAGAATTCATAAAAGGTCTTTTAATTCTTATCGTGTCAAATTAATCTTTGTAGAAGGACCTTATTATGAGCTCAAATATTTTGCATTATCATGTGCATCCTTTGCATTTTAGATCATCTTTTCTCCTTAATATACTCCTCATCAAAATAACTATATTTGTATGCTTGCATTTTGCTCTCTGTAGATTTTTTATTATTCAAAGTATATAGCATGCTCTTATGTATTGTTGTCAGTAGTATATATGTATATATATGTATTAGTGTAAGAATATATCATGAATTTAACTTCATGCAGGAAAAGCATGTTTAACCTATAAGTATAGTTTTACACTTTGGATACTTGCTTTACATGTTGAATAATACTATTGCCCATATTGTATATTGCATCGAAATAAAATTTGGCATGTTTTTAGCAAAAACTCTGCAGTATTTTCAAAGAAAAGTACATTACATTCTTGATCTAAACTAAGTTATTGTTTTACACAATAGCCAATAGCTTTGCATGATATTTATCTACTTTGAATTTGAAAAACATGTATTGCTTTAGCTTCTTGAAACAAATCTCTACAGAATCCTTGAAAGAAATCAGTTATAAATACTTGCATGTAGTATATATGTTATATAAATGTAAATATGCATATGAACAACTTGTTTGATTTGACAAAATGAAAGAAAATCTCTTCTTTTGCACCAAAAATCTGTAAAAATCTACAAAACCTTGTTGTTTAAGTCTTGCATTTATTGTTAGGTGTGGAAGTTGTTTTATAATTAATGAGGAAGTCAAGTTGTGTGCATTGAGCCTTGCAAATTGCAGAAAATAATTGTATTTGGTGTAGAGCTGTAATATTTTGACCTTTGTATCATCTTTTCTGCTTTTGCTGTGCCTATTCTAAGGCACCGGCTAGCCGTACCAACGAGTTAGTAAGGGTCATCAAAAAGTACCAACAAGGGGTTGAATAGTTGGTGTGCCTAGCCACTATTTCTAGAGAACCTTGTTTTGAGGCGGCTAAGGTACCAGCTACCCAGTAGGATCAGCCGGTAGTTGCAGAGTGCCTAGCGGCTGAGGGCACTAGCTGACCAATAGGGCCTTTTCTGTAGTATAATTTTTTAACGTTGGGATTTTACTTTTTGGCTATTATAAATACATCCCATTCTTCTAACTTCAAAAACAACTTGATTAATAGCATTTATTCAAGCCTTCTAATATTCAATACTTTCTCTTGCAATCATACTTCATTTATTTCATCTTTATTGATTGCACATCATTGGCATCCTTTGATCAAGTTCTTGAGCTCATAAATTGTCCATCTACTTAGAGCAATATTGGAAGTTTTATATACTTTTTGTACACTTGCTTAATAGAAACTCTTGTAAAAACCATCACTTACTATTACATTGGGTGTGTTTTTTACTTTTGGGTAGCATAGTTAGGAGACACCTTCTATCAAGAGTGAAGGGTTGAAATTCTCAAGTATTAGGTTAATACTTGTGGTCCTTGTGGTGAAGCAAGGGTTGTAATCGTTGTTCTACACTTTTACAACGCACTAAGTAAGAAGCAGATTCATTAGTGAAGTATTAAGGGAAGATTTTAGGTAGTAGAGTAGGCACTCGGGAGCTCAAACTACTCTAAATCGTTGTGTTTGATCTTCTTAACCTTATGCACTTTATATTTCAAGTATTTACTTCGAATTTTGTATGTGTTTTCGCTTGAAATACTTGTTAAGAATTTTAAGTGCTTATTTGTGCTAATAATCCAATTCACCCCTACTTTTTTTGGATTCATTCTCTAGGCAACACTAAGGAATAGTCTCGCTAGTAGAACTTCACAAGATTTGGAAGATTAATCTTCCTCCATATCAAGCGCATAAAAATCAATAGGAAACACTAAACCATCGACTTTAACTAAGACATTCTCTAAGACACCTTGAGGATAAATTGTGGACCTATAAGCTAGTTGAAAGATTACACCAGCATCTTTTAGAAGCCCAGCATTTAGAAAAGAATAGATAGACTTAAGCATGACATTTACGCATGCTCCTAAATCACAATAGTCCCTTTTATCTCTAAAGTGCCTATTTTGCAAGAGATATCAAATTTACCTTAGTCCTTGCATTTTGGAGGCAACTCTTTTTTAAGTACAGCGAAGACATTCTCTTCGTACTTATCTTCTCATTACCAGCAAGTTTCCTCTTATTCATGCCCAACTCTTTAAGAAATTTCACATAGTGTGCTACTTGCTTAATTACATCAAGTAAAGGAATATTTACCTCAATTTTGTGAAAAATCTCAAGAATTTATTTCTTTTCCTTCTCTTTTTTGGATTTTGCGAACCTCTCAGATAATGGAGGCTTAACTACAAGCTCCATACCATTTTTAGGCTCCAATTCCTTGCTATCCACCATCGTTTCATCATACACCATGACCTCTTTTTGTTTTCTTTCTCTATTTTAGGCGTTGTCTTTGCATGCCCACGCCTAGTCTAGTAGTGGCTATCTAGCAGCTCTTTTTCACTTCTTAAGGTGATTTCACATGCATTCTCCTTTAGATTAGCAACTATTTGAGAAGGTAATTTACCATGGGACTTCAATCAACCCATGGATGTTGCCAATTGGCTCATTTAGTTCTCCAAATTCATTATGCTTACCCTCATTTTTTGTTGAAATTGTTGCATATTAATTACAAGGGATTTAACAAATTCTTCAAGAAGCATACCTAAATCTGAAGACATAGGCTGTGGTGGTAGGGCTGGTCGTGGCTAAAAGTGTTGAAGATTTGGCAAATTAAAATTTTGTGGTCTTACTCCTTAGCTTAAGTTTGGGTGATCTTTTCAACCTAGGTTGTATACCTACCTTGTCGTTGATTGGAAAATCCTCCAATAGTGTTAGTTTGTTGTGGATCCTCTTTTTGGAGAGTGGTGCACATATCAGTTAGGTGCCTTGCCATAGTACAAGTTCTACAAACTTTAAGTGAAGGAATGCTTCTACCTGCAACCAAACCTTGAACAAGAAAAGTTAGTTGAGTTAACTTTGAATCAGGAGAAGAAACACTTACCTTATTAACTCTTCTCACAGGCTCGTATCTATTCCCAAATTGTTGAGAATTTATAGCCATGCTGGAAATTAGATCTCTAGCTTCTCGAGGTGTTTTGTTCATGATTGCGCCGCCGCTAGTAGCATCCATCATTCTTCTTTCTATAGGAAATAGGCCTTTATAGAAATATTGGATGAGAGATTACTCAGATATTCCATATTAAGGGCAACTTGCATATATTCTCTTGAATCTCTCCCAATATTCATAAAGTGACTCGACATCCCTTGCTTTATGGCACAAATCTCTCTTCTAATTACTACGGCTATGAGGCAAGAAAGAATTTGTCGAGAAAAGGTCTTACCATACTGGTCCAAGTAGTGATGGAATCAGATGGTGGGTAAAACAACCTATCTATTGCCACATCTGCCAAGGAAAAAGGGAAAACTCTCAATTTAATTTGATCTTCCGTTACACCATTAGGCCTTATAGTTGAACAAACTATTTGGAACTTCTTAAGATGTTTATAGGGATCTTCATTCTCTAACCCAAAAGTGGGCAAAAGATGAATCAACCTTAACTCTAACTCAAAATCCGCATTTAACTTGAGGTAGGATATGCAAAGAAGATGTTGATTTAACGGGGCTACAACCATTTGCACAAAGTTCAACCCTCTTCGGCAAATTTTTACCCTCTTCAGCTATCTCCTTTTCTTTTTTGGAATTGCTAAATGTTTTTGGTTGGGCTTGTGAGGTTCTGGCTTCTTTTTGTTGTTGTTTCTGCAACTTAACTTCTTTTTTCAAGCTCTTTGCGTATTTTCAATCTCGGGATCAAAGTGCCACTCACTTGTACGATCTGACCTGGTCATAAGAAAGTAAAAATTTCAATTTTGATCCACAACAACAGTGCCAAAATTTTGATATGTGCTGAATCCATCAAAAATAAATGTCTATAAAAGCCATGACTCGGGAAGCAGAAACATAAGCTAGGAATTAGAAAGAATTTTTATATTTTGTAGCAATTTCCAATGCTAAAAATGGTTCTAATTCTTGATTAGTACTGGATTCAGGTTCTTCAATTTTATTTTTTCCCTTATCCAACTTATCTAATCTTTTATTAATTTCAAGATTATCCTGAGTTAACCTTTTAACTTCAGTTTTCAAATTATTAACTTCCTCTTTTAAATCCTGTATAGTAGTTACAGAGGTTATAGAGGATTTTATATTCTGTTTTTCTTCCATTCTCTTTCTTACTTCTGATAAAGTATAAGGAATGAAATTTTCTTGTTCTTGGACTGTTAATTCTTCAGGTTCCTTTAATTTTCCTAAAGATTCCAAGATTTTATTACGGATTTCAGAATCTTTTATTGTTCTGAGTAATTCAATTATATTATCATTAGTTAAAACATTCAGTTCCATATTTCTGAACTGTGATAATAATTGATAGAAATTATCATTTTCATCTTTTTGTATAGTATTCATACAATTATCACAAGGTTTATAATCCTCTTCTTCTGAACTATTTGTTATTTCAGATTCTTCCAATAAATATTTCAGATTATCCTCAGAGCTAGATTCCTTTGAGTCATTAAGATCTTTTTGATCTTCTTGTTCAGATTCAGAATTAAGCATTACTTTCATAAGATTTTCTTTTAAATCTTCCTCAATATTTAATGCTTTTATTTTCTTTTTTATGGGACATTTCGGAGCAATATGACCTATTCTGCCACATTTATAACACACAGGAGGATTAGATTTTGATCTAATTCGTTTATATCCCTGTTGTTTTTTTTATAGCTTTTCTAATTTTCTTTCTCTCTGTTCTAGCAGCTATTTTCTTCTGATAGACTGGAGAATTATATTTCTGAATATTAGAAAACCTAGTATATTTCTTAGGTTTACTGGATTGACCCATTTCAATACCAAATTGTTCACAGAATTGTCCTAATTGCGACTTCTCTGTTAACTTTTGTTTTTTAATTTGTTGATTTAACTTAATTTTATTACATAAAGCTAAACCTTCTTGCATGCATTTTCCTATTATCATGCCATATGTAAGATTATCATAATCAATAGGTGAGATTCCTATCCTAAGAGTTTTCTTTACTCTTTCAGCAAATAATTGTGGAAGACCATCTATAAATTTAGACTTCCAATGTGCTTGATTAGCATCTGGTAGTTCCATTACTCTACTAAGGAATACATCCTTGTACCACCTAAATGAGGTAAGAGTAGGACACTTGAGATTCAAGATTAGAGATCTTATATTCTCTGCATTTGTTGTGAATCTTCCTGTAAAATGTTCACAAATATTTATTGTTAAAGTATAAACAGCTTCCTATTTAATTATATTATTTTCTGTCCTTGTAGTATTTAAGACAATTTGACGTTGGGTTACATTGAGATAATTTTCCCACCAACCTTTAAGCTGGCCTGTGAACCCTGCTATTATCATCAAAGCAATACTTTTATCCGTATTGTTATGTTGCCTACAAATTGTAGCATACATCATCATTCTATGGATGGTATTATATATTTGTTGATCTGAATGGCCATCTATATTCCACTCATATATCGTCTTACCATTATAGTAAGTTTGTTCATTAGGTAATTCCTCAAACAAAACATCTTGAGGTGTCGGTCTTGGATAATAATATTTTTTCTGGACCGGTTTATCAGCAAATTTATTATTACTCTTTATTCTATTAAGAGTTTCATTAACAATTTCTTGCTGATGTATATTATCAACTAGATCTGGAACTTCTTCTTTAGTTATGACATTTAATTTGAATGTCTTAAACTTATTATCAAGAAGTTTCTCAAATTCTGATACTTGACTTAATTTAAAATTTTTTATTTCTGGAGGAGGCTGTATTGGATTACTTCTGAATCTTGAAGTTTCTCCAATTTTATCTTCCTTATTATTATTGCTTTTTTGCAATATCTCCAGAGAATTTTTTAAATCCATTATTAATTCATAATTTTTTAATAACCTATTATTGAGAAATAATATTTGTTCTCCTAAGGTTACTAAATACAAATTAGTAAAATTATTTTGTTTTACCACATCATTTATATTTTTGTTGTGGTTACAAGAGTTTCATTCTCTTGATTAAAGAAAGCATTAGCATATAAATTCAATCTTTCTTTATCCATTATTATGGCTTGATGTGTAGGAGGATAAATCGATTCAACTTGTTCTCCATTTTTTAATTTCCAATATTTTTCTAGGACATTAATATGATCCCCTAGATAATTTTCTAAAAACCATGGAATAAAATCTTTTATTTCATTTATATTTTCCAAATGGTTATAGAATTCATTTTGGAGTATTTGTCTTTCTGCTAAATTAATATTTTTAGCAAACCAATCTCTGAAAGGTTGATATATAGGTTTTTGAAATTCAGCTTGTATTTGTTTTCTAGCTGAACTGCCTGGACTGAAATCAATTTTATTTTGATTCATGATTAAACTGGAAAGTTTAATTCTGACTCAGTTATTTCTGGTCTAAAAGTGTCTTCAGGATTATTATATATACCCTGAGCAATATTATCCTCATTTATCTTAATTCCCTGTATTTTTTGTTGCAGGTTTTCAGATTTTGATTTAGAAGATGAACTCCCTACAGTATTGGGTAACTCAACTCTAT
The DNA here is from genome assembly GCA_028554755.1 of Cordia subcordata. Lineage (NCBI taxonomy): Eukaryota > Viridiplantae > Streptophyta > Magnoliopsida > Boraginales > Cordiaceae > Cordia > Cordia subcordata. The sequence goes on from JAPTOF010000020.1 coordinate 7,939,054, forward strand.
AATTTATAGGAGAAATATAAGAATGTATTGAACTAGTTCTAGAATACCTAGATTTTCCTAGTCCTGAACTTCCACCTATTTCAGATGTACTTTTCCTATTAAACTGTATTTGAATATCTCCAGTAGATGTTTGGATTGCATCCACCAAATCTTCATTTATTAATGGTGTTGCTGGAATTATCTTTTCAGCTAACCATGTTTCTGGAAAGTTTATTTCATCCCATCTAATAGATCTACGAGTTGTAATTTTAGATCTATTGAAATTAGTTTCAAAGATTATAGTTTCTTGTTGATTTGTATTCATCAACTTACACTTTGGATTCAAAGTATATAAAGGCTTAAAATACACCCTATAACAGATACAAATTACTTCTGTACCTGGCAAATAATTATAACCATGCGTTTTCACATATAAAGTTAACGCATCCAGAATATTAACATCCGACAAAGATAATTGTAAATTCGGATAAGCATTAAAATATATTGGACCATGAGCTAAACTGGATTCCATTATACCCATGATAGATTGACGCCAGTTCATATTACGAGCATCACGTAATACAGATAAAAATGATTCAGGTAAACCAGATAATGTAAGAGGTTTAAAAGCTACCTGAACAAGTCCAATATGCAAGAACTTATATTCTGATGTATATGCATCAATATCATCTTGACTAAGCAATTTAATAGTCAATTCCTCGTTATGTATAGGAACAGATTCTTCACAAGTTTTAACAATTTGTTTAAAACTTAATTTATCAAAAGTACCAAAAGAATATATCATCCTTGGTTCTATTTTAGGAATTGTCCATTTATTTAACAATTCTAAATTCTTAGGAATATCATATTCTTCCTTCTTCTTTTTTCACGATTCTGATTTTTCGCAAATATGGAAAGAATTGAAGACATACTCAGATTATTTGAGCAATCAAATGATGAATTGAGATAATACTGAACAACATAAAACTTAAGTTAATACTCATTACCAAAGAGTATTGACTACAAAGGCTCTGATACCAATCTAGGCCCAGGTGATAAGACCGCAAATAGCAGTCCGTGGATATAATCTAGATCCTTAAGATTTAAGCTATATCTGAGATATGCAGACAACAGATTGGATCCCTGGTAAATTACCTAATATATCATTAAACCCTAATCTAGAGTGAACAGAGAAGAAGGTCAAAAACGCCTACGCCAATCCCACGGCAATGGCAACAGACCTGGGACACTCCTAGGATTCAATCATATACTTCGAACCAGAACTCCAAGCAATATCACAGATATATCATAATCCTTAAGTTAGAACATATCAGCGGAAACATTTGAGGATTATCAACTGCATCTAAAATTGGCTTAAATCAACTCTTATTTTCTGATTTTCTTTATTTTTGCAGAAATTTTCTTTTCTTGATTCTCACATATTTTTTTTCAAATATTCTCTTCAAATATCTGCTGCCTTGGGGCGAAATCTCCATTGACTTCTCGGACTTTTCTGAAGATGTATCACTTTGTTGAGCGAATTGTATCATCTCCTCTTTGACATTATCCATATATTGCAACATTATATCCTGCAAAGATATGGATGGATTATCCTTCTGCAACTTATTCACGAACTGTTCAAACCATGATTTTGGTTGAATTGTTGCTTTTTGTTTCTCTTTAGCTTCCTTCTTGTATTGTTGAAGCTTTTCTTCAATTTCCTTGATAAGATCCTGAGAATATAATTGATTCGTCTTTGGATCTTTCTGAATCATCTTTTGCCAGAATTTGGTGAAGAATATCCTCTTCAAACACGGAACATGCTTATCTGCATGACTCACTTCTGGGATCCATCTGACAATCCAAGGAATTGAGAACTCCAGAAAGAAATACATTGTTGTAATACCTTCAACTGATTGTTGATGTAGATTCTGCATCTTTGGAGATACTTCCTTCCATCTTTTATAAAGATCCTGGAACGGTTCTGGAAGTATGGATGAATTTGGACCAAAATAATTCCAACAAATAATAAACCATGATGGAATATCCTTATTAAGGATAGTACCAGCCATCTTCACAAACCATGAATGCTTATGCTGGTCATTCTTAAAATAAAATACTTTTGAGAATCCTTCCACATAATCCCAATAAGAGTATAGAATGGGACCGTGTTGTGTTGATATCACATAGGACTTTAGTTTATGTGTTGAAAGTCCCCACTGCTCTGCATTGATAAGAGATTTTTCGCAAATATGGAAAGAATTGAAGACATACTCAGATTATTTGAGCAATCAAATGATGAATTGAGATAATACTGAACAACACAAAACTTAAGTTAATACTCATTACCAAAGAGTATTGACTACAAAGGCTCTGATACCAATCTAGGCCCAGGCTCTGATACCCCATAACTAGGGTACTGAATGAAATGGTTGAGTTAATAAAAGCTAAAAACAACCAAGTAAATTTCTTGAATCAAGAAATTAACTCATTTACAATAAATGAGAGATTACAGAATCCATATTTGAAACAACGTATAGAGTTGTTAATTAATCAATTCTCAGCAGAGATTTGTGCTGATCATCCTAATGCATTTTGGGATAGAAAAAAAACATATTGTTAGTCTACCATATGTAGATGATTTTGATGAAAGAATGATAACAACAAAATCAAGACCTGCTCAAATGATTGAACAAGAACAAGTTAGATGTAGAGAAGAAATAAATATGTTTCTACAAAAAGGGTTAATAAGAGAATCCAAATCAGCTTGGAGTTGTACTGGTTTTTATGTGAATAAAAAATCAGAAATTGAAAGAGGGTCTCCAAGATTAGTTGTTAATTATAAACCTCTTAATAAAGTTTTGAAATGGATAAGATACCCACTTCCTAATAAAAAGGATTTGATTAATAGAATACATGATGCGTGTGTATTTTCAAAATTTGATATGAAATCTGGCTATTACCAAATACAGGTAGTAGAAAAAGATAGATATAAAACTGCTCTTGTAGTACCATTTGGTCATTATAAATGGAATGAATCAATTATATTCTCAGGATCTTATCAAGGAAATTGAAGAAAAGCTTCAACAATACAAGAAGGAAGCTAAAGAGAAACAAAAAGGAACAATTCAACCAAAATCATGGTTTGAACAATTCGTGACCAAATGGTACTACAAAAGCAGTTTTATATCTATCTTTTTCTACTACCTGTATTTGGTAATAGCCAGATTTCATATCAAATTTTGAAAATACACACGCATCATGTATTCTATTAATCAAATCCTTTTTATTAGGAAGTGGGTATCTTATCCATTTCAAAACTTTATTAAGAGGTTTATAATTAACAACATATCAGCGGAAACATTTGAGGATTATCAACTGCATCTAAAATTGGCTTAAATCAACTCTTATGTTATATCAGCATTATATGAATTCATCAACAACTCAGCCTATCATTGAGGCCAAGAATTCAATTCAAAAAATAAAAATTGACAAGAAAATAAAAAGAGAGAGTACCTGAAAAAAAACTCTGAACTTTTTATTTGTTTTATCAAAATTTACAAAATATAAAAATTCTTTCAAATTCCTAGCTTATGTTTCTGCTTCCCGAGTCATGGCTTTTATAGACAATTGAAGCCTCGGATTTGAAACATAAGTTCAAAACAATTTTCCTCGGACTCCACAGATTTGAGATCCGGGAAACACAATAATTACAAACAGTAAAAAGTAAACTACTGTTTATCTACAGTTTCTCCACTACTTTTATGAATAGTGGACACCTGTCCATATACGACAGAAACTTTTGTGAAATCTGTTGGACTTATTATTTAGTCATCAGATTCCTCTTTGTCTTGAAGCAATAATCACGACCGCTTTCTCCACTGACATCATGATCATCACTATTCTTTTCTCTTTTTCCTAAACTTTATCCTGTTTAGGATCACTTTGGGTCGATTCTCCCTTCTTCATTATTTGAATCGGACCTTTCAACGCGTCCTTCATTGATTCGAACACGTCATCCAAGGAATAGTTTTCTTCTTCCTCTAGATCCTGTGATTGTCCGGCAAGACAGAAATATCTGCTGCCTTGGGGCGAAATCTCCATTGACTTCTCGGACTTTTCTGAAGATGTATCACTTTGTTGAGCGAATTGTATCATCTCCTCTTTACCTAGTATATTTCTTAGGTTTACTGGATTGACCCATTTCAATACCAAATTGTTCACAGAATTGTCCTAATTGCGACTTCTCTGTTAACTTTTGTTTTTTAATTTGTTAATTTAACTTAATTTCATTACATAAAGCTAAACCTTCTTGCATGCATTTTCCTATTATCATGCCATATGTAAGATTATCATAATCAATAGGTGAGATTCCTATCCTAAGAGTTTTCTTTACTCTTTCAGCAAATAATTGTGGAAGACCATCTATAAATTTAGACTTCCAATGTGCTTGATTAGCATCTGGTAGTTCCATTACTCTACTAAGGAATACATCCTTGTACCACCTAAATGAGGTAAGAGTAGGACACTTGAGATTCAAGATTAGAGATCTTATATTCTCTGCATTTGTTGTGAATCTTCCTGTAAAATGTTCACAAATATTTATTGTTAAAGTATAAACAGCTTCCTGTTTAACTATATTAGTCCAACAGATTTCACAAAAGTTTCTGTCGTATATGGACAGGTGTCCACTATTCATAAAAGTAGTGGAGAAACTGTAGATAAACAGTAGTTTACTTTTTACTGTTTGTAATTATTGTGTTTCCCAGATCTCAAATCTGTGGAGTCCGAGGAAAATTGTTTTGAACTTATGTTTCAAATCCGAGGCTTCAATTGTCTATAAAAGGCATGACTCGGGAAGCAGAAACATAAGCTAGGAATTAGAAAGAATTTTTATATTTTGTAAATTTTGAAAACAAATAAAAAGTTCAGAGTTTTTTTTTTCAGGTACTCTCTCTTTTATTTTCTTGTCAATTTTTATTTTTTGAATTGAATTCTTGGCCTCAATGATAGGCTGAGTTGTTGATGAATTGATATAATGCTGATATAACATAAGAGTTTATTTAAGCCAATTTTAGATGCAGTTGATAATCCTCAAATGTTTCCGCTGATATGTTCTAACTTAAGGATTAAAGAAATATAATTCTCCAGTCTATCAGAAGAAAATAGCTGCTAGAACAGAGAGAAAGAAAATTAGAAAAGCTATAAAAAAACAACAGGGATATAAACGAATTAGATCAAAATCTAATCCTCCTGTGTGTTATAAATGTGGCAGAATAGGTCATATTGCTCCGAAATGTCCCATAAAAAAGAAAATAAAAGCATTAAATATGGAGGAAGATTTAAAAGAAAATCTTATGAAAGTAATGCTTAATTCTGAATCTGAACAGATTCTTCACAAGTTTTAACAATTTGTTTAAAACTTAATTTATCAAAAGTACCAAAAGAATATATCATCCTTGGTTCTATTTTAGGAATTGTCCATTTATTTAACAATTCTAAATTCTTAGGAATATCATATTCTTCCTTCTTACTGTTTTTCACAGTATTCTGATTTTTCGCAAATATGGAAAGAATTGAAGACATACTCAGATTATTTGAGCAATCAAATGATGAATTGAGATAATACTGAACAACATAAAACTTAAGTTAATACTCATTACCAAAGAGTATTGACTACAAAGGCTCTGATACCAATCTAGGCCCAGGTGATAAGACCGCAAATAGCAGTCCGTGGATATAATCCAGATCCTTAAGATTTAAGCTATATCTGAGATATGCAAACAACAGATTGGATCCCTGGTAAATTACCTAATATATCATTAAACCCTAATCTGGAGTGAACAGAGAAGAAGGTCAAAAACGCCTACGCCAATCCCACGGCAATGGCAACAGACCTGGGACACTCCTAGGATTCAATCATATACTTCGAACCAGAACTCCAAGCAATATCACAGATATATCATAATCCTTAAGTTAGAACATATCAGCGGAAACATTTGAGGATTATCAACTGCATCTAAAATTGGCTTAAATCAACTCTTATGTTATATCCACATTATATCAATTCATCAACAACTCAGCCTATCATTGAGGCCAAGAATTCAATTCAAAAAATAAAAATTGACAAGAAAATAAAAGAGAGAGTACCTGAAAATGGATTAGTTGTCTCAAAACCAAAAATGGTGATTTTTCAATCTAAAATCAGATTTTTGGGATATAATATTGAAGATGGGAAAATAATTCCTATTGATAGGAGTATTGAATTTGCTTCTAAATTTCCAGATGAAATTTTGGAAAAAACTCAATTGCAAAGATTTCTTGGCAGTCTTAATTACATTCAGCCTTATTATAAGAATTTGGCTAATGATACTGCTATTTTATATGAGAGACTGAGGAAATCCCCTTCCCCTTGGTCACAAAGTCATACTGAGGCAGTGAGAGTGATTAAATCTAAAGTCAAACAGTTGCCTTGTCTTATGCTTGCAAATCCACAATGGGATAAGATTGTGGAGACAGACGCTTCTGATATTGGTTATGGTGGAATACTCAAACAAGTTCAACCAACCACAAAACAAGAATTTTTGGTTCGCTTCACATCAGGAAAATGGAGTGAAAGCTAAGAATTATGCTATCAAGCAAAAGAAATTTTAGCTATTGTCAACGTGTTTTGAAATTCCAAGATGATCTTTTAAATAAAAAGTTTTTGATCAAAACTGATTGCAAATCTGCAAAATTTATGTTTAACAAAGATTTTAAACATGATGTTTCGAAATATATGTTCGCAAGATGGCAAACATATTTAACCCCTTTTGAATTTGAAATCAAACATATTCAGGGAAAGAATAATACTTTGCCTGATTTTTTGTCCCGTGAATATCTGCAGGGGAATGCAACCTCCTGAGGGGGGTTTTCAAGGCCGTGGGAAATATGCCCATGGTGGATCATCAAGAGGCCGTGGCAAATATGGTCATGGTAGAGGTAAAGGGAGAAATAATGCTCCTGATTATTTCTACGCAAATAAAGCATTAGAAATTGCTTCTGAAGAAGCTGAAGTACGTAAAAATATATTGCATGCTCAGAAGTTTGATATTAAACTTCCCCATCCCAGTTCACCAATATATTCAGAAACAATAAAGTTTCTTGAAGAATCGAGAAAAAGCAGAAGAAAGAAATATAAGTTCTTTCGCTTCAGCTCTAAATACTATAGAGCAAGATGAATCTGTGCAATATACACAGAATGCAGGAGAGGAAATAATTCTCTATTTGTCACAGAAGGATCTCATAGATCAACAAGATCCATGGTTGCTGATGTCCAAATACTTGGATGATTTCTCATTCCCAGCACAGTCTTACAAGACGAGACACCACTATGAGAAGATTCTCATGGAAACGCAATCTGCAGATTTTGAACACTTCAAAAAGAGTGGAAAGGCAGATATGATGTCCAAAGATATTGCTTATAGCAAGATCTATGTGAAGACTCTTATCAATGCAGAGCAGTGGGGACTTTCAACACATAAACTGAAGTCCTATGTGATATCAACACAACAAGGTCCCATTCTATACTATTATTGGGATTATGTGGAAGGATTCTCAAAAGTATTTTATTTTGAGAATGACTAGCATAAGCATTCATGGTTTGTGAAGATGGCTGGTACTATCCTTAATAAGGATATTCCATCATGGTGTATTATTTGGTGGAATTATTTTGGTCCAAATTCATCCATACTTCCAGAACCGTTCCAGGATCTTTATAAAAGATGGAAGGAAGTATCTCCAAAGATGTAGAATCTACATCAACAATCAGTTGAAGGTACTACAACAATGTATTTCTTTCTGGAGTTCTCAATTCCTTGGATTGTCAGATGGATCCTGTATGAGTCATGCAGATAAGCATGTTCCGTGTTTGAAGAGGATATTCTTCACCAAATTCTGGCAAAAGATGATTCAGAAAGATCCAAAGACAAATCAATTATATTCTCAGGATCTTATCAAGGAAATTGAAGAAAAGCTTCAACAATACAAGAAGGAAGCTAAAGAGAAACAAAAAGCAACAATTCAACCAAAATCATGGTTTGAACAGTTCGTGAATAAGTTGCAGAAGGATAATCCATCCATATCTTTGCAGGATATAATGTTGCAATATATGGATAATGTCAAAGAGGAGATGATACAATTCGCTCAACAAAGTGATACATCTTCAGAAAAGTCCGAGAAGTCAATGGAGATTTCGCCCCAAGGCAGCAGATATTTCTGTCTTGCAGGACAATCACAGGATCCAGAGGAAGAAGAAAACTATTCCTTGGATGACGTGTTCGAATCAATGAAGGACGCGTTGAAAGGTCCGATTCAAATAATGAAGAAGGGAGAATCGATCAAAGTGATCCTAAACAGATAAAGTTTAGGAAAAAGAGAAAAGAATAGTGATGATCATGATGTCAGTGGAGAAAGCGGTCGTGATTATTGCTTCAAGACAAAGAGGAATCTGATGACTAAATAATAAGTCCAACAGATTTCACAAAAGTTTCTGTCGTATATGGACAGGTGTCCACTATTCATAAAAGTAGTGGAGAAACTGTAGATAAACAGTAGTTTACTTTTTACTGTTTGTAATTATTGTGTTTCCCGGATCTCAAATATGTGGAGTCCGAGGAAAATTGTTTTGAACTTATGTTTCAAATCCGAGGCTTCAATTGTCTATAAAAGCCATGACTCGGGAAGCAGAAACATAAGCTAGGAATTAGAAGGAATTTTTATATTTTGTAAATTTTGATAAAACAAATAAAAAGTTCAGAGTTTTTTTTCAGGTACTCTCTCTTTTTATTTTCTTGTCAATTTTTATTTTTTGAATTGAATTCTTGGCCTCAATGATAGGCTGAGTTGTTGATGAATTGATATAATGCTGATATAACATAAGAGTTGATTTAAGCCAATTTTAGATGCAGTTGATAATCCTCAAATGTTTTCGCTGATATGTTCTAACTTAAGGATTATGATATATCTGTGATATTGCTTGGAGTTCTGGTTCGAAGTATATGATTGAATCCTAGGAGTGTCCCAGGTCTGTTGCCATTGCCGTGGGATTGGCGTAGGCGTTTTTGACCTTCTTCTCTGTTCACTCCAGATTAGGGTTTAATGATATATTAGGTAATTTACCAGGGATCCAATCTGTTGTTCGCATATCTCAGATATAGCTTAAATCTTAAGGATCTAGATTATATCCACAGACTGCTATTTGCGGTCTTATCACCTGGGCCTAGATTGGTATCAGAGCCTTTGTAGTCAATACTCTTCGGTAATGAGTATTAACTTAAGTTTTATGTTGTTCAGTATTATCTCAATTCATCATTTGATTGCTCAAATAATCTGAGTATGTCTTCAATTCTTTCAATATTTGCGAAAAATCAGAATACTATGAAAAACAATAAGAAGGAAGAATATGATATTCCTAAGAATTTAGAATTGTTAAATAAATGGACAATTCCTAAAATAGAACCAAGGATGATATATTCTTTTGGTACTTTTGATAAATTAAGTTTTAAACAAATTATTAAAACTTGTGAAGAATCTGTTCCTATACATAATGAGGAATTGACTATTAAATTGCTTAGTCAAGATGATATTGATGCATATACATCAGAATATAAGTTCTTGCATATTGGACTTGTTCAGGTAGCTTTTAAACCTCTTACATTATCTGGTTTACCTGAATCATTTTTATCTGTATTACGTGATGCTCGTAATATGAACTGGCGTCAATCTATCATGGGTATAATGGAATCCAGTTTAGCTCATGGTCCAATATATTTTAATGCTTATCCGAATTTACAATTATCTTTGTCGGATGTTAATATTCTGGATGCGTTAACTTTATATGTGAAAACGCATGGTTATAATTATTTGCCAGGTACAGAAGTAATTTGTATCTGTTAGAGGGTGTATTTTAAGCCTTTATATACTTTGAATCCAAAGTGTAAGTTGATGAATACAAATCAACAAGAAATTATAATCTTTGAAACTAATTTCAATAGATCTAAAATTACAACTCGTAGATCTATTAAATGGGATGAAATAAACTTTCCAGAAACATGGTTAGCTGAAAAGATAATTCCAGCAACACCATTAATAAATGAAGATTTGGTGGATGCAATCCAAACATCTACTGGAGATATTCAAATACGCTTTAATAGGAAAAGTACATCTGAAATAGGTGGAAGTTCAGGACTAGGAAAATCTAGGTATTCTAGAACTAGTTCAATACATTCTTATATTTCTCCTATAAATTATAGAGTTGAGTTACCCAATACTGTAGGGAGTTCATCTTCTAAATCAGAATCTGAAAACCTGCAACAAAAAGTACAGGGAATTAAGATAAATGAGGATAATATTGCTCAGGGTATATATAATAATCCTGAAGACACTTTTAGACCAGAAATAACTGAGTCAGAATTAAACTTTCCAGTTTAATCATGAATCAAAATAAAATTGATTTCAGTCCGGTTCAGCTTGAAAACAAATACAAGCTGAATTTCAAAACCTATATATCAACCTTTCAGAGATTGGTTTGCTAAAAATATTAATTTAGCAGAAAGACAAATACTCCAAAATGAATTCTATAACCATTTGGAAAATATAAATGAAATAAAAGATTTTATTCCATGGTTTTTAGAAAATTATCTAGGGGATCATATTAATGTCCTAGAAAAATATTGGAAATTAAAAAATGGAGAACAAGTTGAATCTATTTATCCTCCTACACATCAAGCCATAATAATGGATAAAGAAAGATTGAAATTATATGCTAATGCTTTCTTTAATCTGCAAGAGAATGAAACTCTTGTAACCACAACAAAAAATATAAATGATGTGGTAAAACAAAATAATTTTACTAATTTGTATTTAGTAACCTTAGGAGAACAAATATTATTTCTCAATAATAGGTTATTAAAGAATTATGAATTAATAATGGATTTAAAAAATTCTCTGGAGAAATTGCAAAAAAGCAATAATAATAAGGAAGATAAAATTGGGGAAACTTCAAGATTCAGAAGTAATCCAATACAGCCTCCTCCAGAAATAAAAAATTTTAAATTAAGTCAAGTATCAGAATTTGAGAAACTTCTTGATAATAAGTTTAAAACATTCAAATTAAATGTCATAACTAAAGAAGAAGTTCCAGATCTAGTTGATAATATACATCAGCAAGAAATTGTTAATGAAACTCTTAATAGAATAAAGAGTAATAATAAATTTGCTGATAAACCGGTCCAGAAAAATATTATTATCCAAGACCGACACCTCAAGATGTTTTGTTTGAGGAATTACCTAATGAACAAACTTACTATAATGGTAAGACGATATATGAGTGGAATATAGATGGCCATTCAGATCAACAAATATATAATACCATCCATAGAATGATGATGTATGCTACAATTTGTAGGCAACATAACAATACGGATAAAAGTATTGCTTTGAGGATAATAGCAGGGTTCACAGGCCAGCTTAAAGGTTGGTGGGAAAATTATCTCAATGAAACCCAACGTCAAAATGTCTTAAATACTACAAGGACAGAAAATAATATAGTTAAACAGGAAGCTGTTTATACTTTAACAATAAATATTTGTGAACATTTTACAGGAAGATTCACAACAAATGCAAAGAATATAAGATCTCTAATCTTGAATCTCAAGTGTCCTACTCTTACCTCATTTAGGTGGTACAAGGATGTATTCCTTAGTAGAGTAATGGAACTACCAGATGCTAATCAAGCACATTGGAAGTCTAAATTTATAGATGGTCTTCCACAATTATTTGCTGAAAGAGTAAAGAAAACTCTTAGGATAGGAATCTCACCTATTGATTATGATAATCTTACATATGGCATGATAATAGGAAAATGCATGCAAGAAGGTTTAGCTTTATGTAATGAAATTAAGTTAAATCAACAAATTAAAAAACAAAAGTTAACAGAGAAGTCGCAATTAGGACAATTCTGTGAACAATTTGGTATTGAAATAGGTCAATCCAGTAAACCTAAGAAATATACTAGGTTTTCTAATATTCAGAAATATAATTCTCCAGTCTATCAGAAGAAAATAGCTGCTAGAATAGAGAGAAAGAAAATCAGAAAAGCTATAAAAAAACAACAGGGATATAAACGAATTAGATCAAAATCTAATCCTCCTGTGTGTTATAAATGTGGCAGAATAGGTCATATTGCTCCGAAATGTCCCATAAAAAAAGAAAATAAAAGCATTAAATATGGAGGAAGATTTAAAAGAAAATCTTATGAAAGTAATGCTTAATTCTGAATCTGAACAAGAAGATCAAAAAGATCTTAATGACTCAGAGGAATCTAGCTCTGAGGATGATCTGAAATAGTTATCAGAAGAATCTGAAATGACAAATAGTTCAGAAGAGGATTATAAACCTTGTGATAATTGTATGAATACTATACAAAAAGATGAAAATGATAATTTCTATCAATTGTTATCACAGTTCAGAAATATGGAACTGAATGTTTTAACTAATGATAATATAATTGAATTACTCAGAACAATAAAAGATTCTGAAATCCGTAATAAAATCTTGGAATCTTCAGGAAAATTAAAGGAACCTGAAGAATTAACAGTCCAAGAACAAGAAAATTTCATTCCTTATACTTTATCAGAAGTAAGAAAGAGAATGGAAGAAAAACAGAATATAAAATCCTCTATAACCTCTGTAACTACTATACAGGATTTAAAAGAGGAAGTTAATAATTTGAAAACTGAAGTTAAAAGGTTAACTCAGGATAATCTTGAAATTAATAAAAGATTAGATAAGTTGGATAAGGGAAAAAATAAAATTGAAGAACCTGAATCCAGTACTAATCAAGAATTAGAACCATTTTTAGGTAAGATGGAATATATAACATCTCAGAAATGGTTAGTTAAAATTGATTTGTTAATACAGGGTGAATACAAAAAAGAATTAAATGCGTTAATAGATAGTGGCGCAGATTTAAATTGTATTCAGGAAGGATTAATTCCTACGAAATATTTTGAAAAAACCACACATACTTTATCGAGTGCTAGTGGTAATAAAATGGATATATTATATAAGTTATCTAAAGCTTATATTTGTGTTAATAAACAATGTATTCCTAATAGCTTTGTATTAGTAAGAAATATGACTAATCAGGTTATATTAGGAACCCCATTTATTAATAAAATATTTCCAATAAAAGAAATTACTAATAATGGAATAATTGGTAATTTTGAAGGAAATGAAATTCAATTTGAATTTATTAAAGACCCCATAACTAAGGTACTGAATGAAATGGTTGAATTAATAAAAGCTAAAAACAACCAATTAAATTTCTTGAATCAGGAAATTAACTCATTAACAATAAATGAGAGATTACAGAATCCATATTTGAAACAACGTATAGAGTTGTTAATTAATCAATTCTCAGCAGAGATTTGTGCTGATCATCCTAATGCATTTTGGGATAGAAAAAAACATATTGTTAGTCTACCATATGTAGATGATTTTGATGAAAGAATGATAACAACAAAATCAAGACCTGCTCAAATGAATGAACAAGAACAGGTTAGATGTAGAGAAGAAATAAATATGTTTCTACAAAAAGGGTTAATAAGAGAATCCAAATCAGCTTGGAGTTGTACTGGTTTTTATGTGAATAAAAAATCAGAAATTGAAAGAGGGTCTCCAAGATTAGTTGTTAATTATAAACCTCTTAATAAAGTTTTGAAATGGATAAGATACCCACTTCCTAATAAAAAGGATTTGATTAATAGAATACATGATGCGTGTGTATTTTCAAAATTTGATATGAAATCTGGCTATTACCAAATACAGGTAGTAGAAAAAGATAGATATAAAACTGCTTTTGTAGTACCATTTGGTCATTATGAATGGAATGTAATGCCTTTTGGTTTGAAAAATGCTCCTTCCAATTCCGTAAGATTATGAATGATATATTTATACCATATAATAATTTTATGGTAGTTTATATTGATGATGTCTTAGTATTTTCAAAAGACATTAATACACATTTCAAACATCTTGAAATATTCAAGAATCTTGTAATCCAAAATGGATTAGTTGTCTCAAAACCAAAAATGGTGATTTTTCAATCTAAAATCAGATTTTTGGGATATAATATTGAAGATAGGAAAATAATTCCTATTGATAGGAGTATTGAATTTGCTTCTAACAACCAAAAATGGTGATTTTTCAATCTAAAATCAGATTTTTTGGATATAATATTGAAGATGGGAAAATAATTCCTATTGATAGGAGTATTGAATTTGCTTCTAAATTTCCAGATGAAATTTTGGAAAAAACTCAATTGCAAAGATTTCTTGGCAGTCTTAATTACATTCAACCTTATTATAAGAATTTGGCTAATGATACTGCTATTTTATATGAGAGACTGAGGAAATCCCCTTCCCCTTGGTCACAAAGTCATACTGAGGCAATGAGAGTGATTAAATCTAAAGTCAAACAGTTGCCTTGTCTTATGCTTGCAAATCCACAATGGGATAAGATTGTAGAGATAGACGCTTCTGATATTGGTTATGGTGGAATACTCACAAATATTGAAAGAATTGAAGACATACTCAGATTATTTAAGCAATCAAATGATGAATTGAGATAATACTGAACAACATAAAACTTAAGTTAATACTCATTACCAAAGAGTATTGACTACAAAGGCTCTGATACCAATCTAGGCCCAGGTGATAAGACCGCAAATAGCAGTCCGTGGATATAATCTAGATCCTTAAGATTTAAGCTATATCTGAGATATGCAGACAACAGATTGGATCCCTGGTAAATTACCTAATATATCAATAAACCCTAATCTGGAGTGAACAGAGAAGAAATAATGCTCCTGATTATTTCTATGCAAATAAAGCATTAGAAATTGCTTCTGAAGAAGCTGAAGTACGTAAAAATATATTGCGTGCTCAAAAGTTTGATATTAAACTTCCCCATCCCAGTTCACCAATATATTCAGAAACAATAAAGTTTCTTGAGGAACTGGAGAAAAAAGCAGAAGAAAGAAATATAAGTTCTTTCGCTTCAGCTCTAAATACTATAGAGCAAGATGAATCTGTGCAATATACACAGAATGCAGGAGAGGAAATAATTCTTTATTTGTCACAGAAGGATCTCATAGATCAACAAGATCCATGGTTGCTGATGTCCAAATACTTGGATGATTTCTCATTCCCAGCACAGTCTTACAAGACGAGACACCACTATGAGAAGATTCTCATGGAAACGCAATCTGCAGATTTTGAATGCTTCAAAAAGAGTGGAAAGGCAGATATGATGTCCAAAGATATTGCTTATAGCAAGATCTATGTGAAGACTCTTATCAATGCAGAGCAGTGGGGACTTTCAACACATAAACTGAAGTCCTATGTGATATCAACACAACAAGGTCCCATTCTATACTCTTATTGGGATTATGTGGAAGGATTCTCAAAAGTATTTTATTTTGAGAATGACCTGCATAAGCATTCATGGTTTGTGAAGATGGCTGGTACTATCCTTAATAAGGATATTCCATCATGGTTTATTATTTGGTGGAATTATTTTGGTCCAAATTCATCCATACTTCCAGAACCGTTCCAGGATCTTTATAAAAGATGGAAGGAAGTATCTCCAAAGATGCAGAATCTACATCAACAATCAGTTGAAGGTACTGCAACAATGTATTTCTTTCTGGAGTTCTCAATTCCTTGGATTGTCAAATGGATCCCAGAAGTGAGTCATGCAGATAAGCATGTTCCGTGTTTGAAGAGGATATTCTTCACCAAATTAATTCCACCAAATAATAAACCATGATGGAATATCCTTATTAAGGATAGTACCAGCCATTTTCACAAACCATGAATGCTTATGCTGGTCATTCTCAAAATAAAATACTTTTGAGAATCCTTCCACATAATCCCAATAAGAGTATAGAATGGGACCTTGTTGTGTTGATATCACATAGGACTTCAGTTTATGTGTTGAAAGTCCCCACTGCTCTGCATTGATAAGAGTCTTCACATAGATTTTGCTATAAGCAATATCTTTGGACATCATATCTGCCTTTTCACTCTTTTTGAAGTGTTCAAAATCTGTAGATTGCGTTTCCATGAGAATCTTCTCATAGTGGTGTCTCGTCTTGTAAGACTGTGCTGGGAATGAGAAATCATCCAAGTATTTGGACATCAGCAACCATGGATCTTGTTGATCTATGAGATCCTTCTGTGACAAATAGAGAATTATTTCCTCTCCTGCATTCTGTGTATATTGCACAGATTCATCTTGCTCTATAGTATTTAGAGCTGAAGCGAAAGAACTTATGTTTTGAACTTATGTTTCAAATCCGAGGCTTCAATTGTCTATAAAAGCCATGACTCAGGAAGCAGAAACATAAGCTAGGAATTAGAAAGAATTTTTATATTTTGTAAATTTTGATAAAACAAATAAAAAGTTCAGAGTTTTTTTCAGGTACTCTCTCTTTTTATTTTCTTGTCAATTTTTATTTTTTGAATTGAATTCTTGGCCTCAATGATAGGCTGAGTTGTTGATGAATTGATATAATGCTGATATAACATAAGAGTTGATTGCCCAGGTGATAAGACCGCAAATAGCAGTCCGTGGATATAATGCAGATCCTTAAGATTTAAGCTATATCTGAGATATGCAAACAACAGATTGGATCCCTGGTAAATTACCTAATATATCATTAAACCCTAATCTGGAGTGAACAGAGAAGAAGGTCAAAAACGCCTACGCCAATCCCACGGCAATGGCAACAGACCTGGGACACTCCTAGGATTCAATCATATACTTCGAACCAGAACTCCAAGCAATATCACAGATATATCATAACCCTTAAGTTAGAACATATCAGCGGAAACATTTGAGGATTATCAACTGCATCTAAAATTGGCTTAAATCAACTCTTATGTTATATCAGCATTATATCAATTCATCAACAACTCAGCCTATCATTGAGGCCAAGAATTCAATTCAAAAAATAAAAATTGACAAGAAAATAAAAAGAGAGAGTACCTGTAAAAAAAAACTCTGAACTTTTTATTTGTTTTCAAAATTTACAAAATATAAAAATTCTTTCTAATTCCTAGCTTATGTTTCTGCTTCCCGAGTCATGGCTTTTATAGACAATTGAAGCCTCGGATTTGAAACATAAGTTCAAAACAATTTTCCTCGGACTCCACAGATTTGAGATCCGGGAAACACAATAATTACAAACAAGAAAAGTAAACTCTGTTTATCTACGCTTTCTCCACTACTTTTATGAATAGTGGACACCTGTCCATATACGACAGAAACTTTTGTGAAATCTGTTGGACTTATTATTTAGTCATCAGATTCCTCTTTGTCTTGAAGCAATAATCACGACCTCTTTCTCCACTGACATCATGATCATCACTATTCTTTTCTCTTTTTCCTAAACTTTATCCTGTTTAGGATCACTTTGGGTCGATTCTCCCTTCTTCATTATTTGAATCGGACCTTTCAACGCGTCCTTTATTGATTCGAACACGTCATCCAAGGAATAGTTTTCTTCTTCCTCTAGATCCTGTGATTGTCCGGCAAGACAGAAATATCTGCTGCCTTGGGGCGAAATCTCCATTGACTTCTCGGACTTTTCTGAAGATGTATCACTTTGTTGAGCGAATTGTATCATCTCCTCTTTGACATTATCCATATCGCAACATTATATCCTGCAAAGATATGGATGGATTATCCTTCTGCAACTTATTCACGAACTGTTCAAACCATGATTTTGGTTGAATTGTTGCTTTTTGTTTCTCTTTAGCTTCCTTCTTGTATTGTTGAAGCTTTTCTTCAATTTCCTTGATAAGATCCTGAGAATATAATTGATTCGTCTTTGGATCTTTCTGAATCATCTTTTGCCAGAATTTGGTGAAGAATATCCTCTTCAAACACGGAACATTCTTATCTGCATGACTCACTTCTGGGATCCATCTGAGAATCCAAGGAATTGAGAACTCCAGAAAGAAATACATTGTTGCAGTACCTTCAACTGATTGTTGATGTAGATTCTGCATCTTTGGAGATACTTCCTTCCATCTTTTATAAAGATCCTGGAACGGTTCTGGAAGTATGGATGAATTTGGACCAAAAAAATTCCACCAAATAATAAACCACGATGGAATATCCTTATTAAGGATAGTACCAGCCATCTTCACAAACCATGAATGCTTATGCTGGTCATTCTCAAAATAAAATACTTTTGAGAATCCTTCCACATAATCCCAATAAGAGTATAGAATGGCATCCAAGTATTTGGACATCAGCAACCATGGATCTTGTTGATCTATGAGATCCTTCTGTGACAAATAGAGAATTATTTCCTCTCCTGCATTCTGTGTATATTGCACAGATTCATCTTGCTCTATAGTATTTAGAGCTGAAGCGAAAGAACTTATATTTCTTTCTTCTGCTTTTTTCTCCAGTTCTTCAAGAAACTTTATTGTTTCTGAATATATTGGTGAACTGGGATGGGGAAGTTTAATATCAAACTTCTGAGCACGCAATATATTTTTACGTACTTCAGCTTCTTCAGAAGCAATTTCTAATGCTTTATTTTCAGAAGTAATCCAATACAGCCTCCTCCAGAAATAAAAAAATTTAAATTAAGTCAAGTATCAGAATTTGAGAAACTTCTTGATAATAACTTTAAGACATTCAAATTAAATGTCATAACTAAAGAAGAAGTTCCAGATCTAGTTGATAATATACATCAGCAAGAAATTGTTAATGAAACTCTTAATAGAATAAAGAGTAATACAGATAAAAATGATTCAGGTAAACCAGATAATGTAAGGGGTTTAAAAGCTACCTGAACAAGTCCAATATGCAAGAACTTATATTCTGATGTATATGCATCGATATCATCTTGACTAAGCAATTTAATAGTCAATTCCTCATTATGTATAGGAACAGATTCTTCACAAGTTTTAACAATTTGTTTAAAACTTAATTTATCAAAAGTACCAAAAGAATATATCATCCTTGGTTCTATTTTAGGAATTGTCCATTTATTTAACAATTCTAAATTCTTAGGAATATCATATTCTTCCTTCTTACTGTTTTTCACAGTATTCTGATTCCATTCATAATGACCAAATGGTACTACAAAAGCATTTTTATATCTATCTTTTTCTACTACCTGTATTTGGTAATAGCCAGATTTCATATCAAATTTTGAAAATACACACGCATCATGTATTCTATTAATCAAATCCTTTTTATTAGGAAGTGGGTATCTTATCCATTTCAAAACTTTATTAAGAGGTTTATAATTAACAACTAATCTTGGAGACCCTCTTTCAAATTTTGATTTTTTATTCACATAAAAACTAGTACAACTCCAAGCTGATTTGGATTCTCTTATTAACCCTTTTTGTAGAAACATATTTATTTCTTCTCTACATCTAACCTGTTCTTGTTCATTCATTTGAGCAGATCTTGATTTTGTTGTTATCATTCTTTCATCAAAATCATCTACGTATGGGAGACTAACAATATATTTTTTTCTATCCCAAAATGCATTAGGATGATCAGCACAAATCTCTGCTGAGAATTGATTAATTAACAACTCTATACGTTGTTTCAAATATGGATTCTGTAATCTCTCATTTATTGTTAATGAGTTAATTTCTTGATTCAAGAAATTTACTTGGTTGTTTTTAGCTTTTATTAACTCAACCATTTCATTCAGTACCCTAGTTATGGGGTCTTTAATAATTTCATTTCCTTCAAAATTACCAATTATTCCATTATTAGTAATTTCTTTTATTGGAAATATTTTATTAATAAATGGGGTTCCTAATATAACCTGATTAGTCATATTTCTTACTAATACAAAGCTATTAGGAATACATTGTTTATTAACACAGATATAAGCTTTAGATAACTTATATAATATATCCATTTTATTACCACTAGCACTCGATAAAGTATGTGTGGTTTTTTCAAAATATTTTGTAGGAATTAATCTTTCCTGAATACAATTTAAATCTGCACCACTATCTATTAACGCAATTAATTCTTTTTTGTATTCACCCTGTATTAACAAATCAATTTTAACTAACCATTTCTGAGATGTTATATATTCCATCTTACCTAAAAATGGTTCTAATTCTTGATTAGTACTGGATTCAGGTTCTTCAATTTTATTTTTTCCCTTATCCAACTTATCTAATCTTTTATTAATTTCAAGATTATCCTGAGTTAACCTTTTAACTTCAGTTTTCAAATTATTAACTTCCTCTTTTAAATCCTGTATAGTAGTTACAGAGGTTATAGAGGATTTTATATTCTGCTTTTTCTTCCATTCTCTTTCTTACTGATAAAGTATAAGGAATGAAATTTTCTTGTTCTTGGTATTAATTCTTGAGTTCCTTTAATTGTCCTAAAGATTCCAAGATTTTATTACGGATTTCAGAATCTTTTATTGTTCGAGTAATTCAATTATATTATCATTAGTTAAAACATTCGATTCCATATTTCAATCGTGATAACAATTGATAGAAATTATCATTTTCATCTTTTGTATAGTATTCATACAATTATCACAAGGTTTATAATCCTCTTCTGAACTATTTGTCATTTCAGATTCTTCTGATAAATATTTCAGATTATCCTCAGAGCTAGATTCCTCTGAGTCATTAAGATCTTTTTGATCTTCTTGTTCAGATTCAGAATTAAGCATTACTTTCATAAGATTTTCTTTTCAATCTTCCTCCATATTTAATGCTTTTATTTTCTTTTTTATGGGACATTTCGGAGCAATATGACCTATTCTGCCACATTTATAACACACAGGAGGATTAGATTTTGATCTAATTCGTTTATATCCCTGTTGTTTTTTTATAGCTTTTCTGATTTTATTTCTCTCTGTTCTAGCAGCTATTTTATTATGATAGACTGGAGAATTATATTTATGAATATTAAAAAAACTAGTAAATTTCTTAGGTTTCTTTGGATTGACCCATTTCAATACCAAATTGTTCACGAAATTGTCCTAATTGCGACTTCTCTGTTAACTTTTGTTTTTTAATTTGTTGATTTAACTTAATTTCATTACATAAAGCTAAACCTTCTTGCATGCATTTTCCTATTATCATGCCATATGTAAGATTATCATAATCAATAGGTGAGATTCCTATCCTAAGAGTTTTCTTTACTCTTTCAGCAAATAATTGTGGAAGACCATCTATAAATTTAGACTTCCAATGTGCCTGATTAGCATCTGGTAGTTCCATTACTATACTAAGGAATACATCCTTTTACCACCTAAATGAGGTAAGAGTAGGACACTTGAGATTCAAGATTAGAGATCTTATATTCTCTGCATTTGTTGTGAATCTTCCTGTAAAATGTTCACAAATATTTATTGTTAAAGTATAAACAGCTTTCTGTTTAACTATATTATTTTCTGTCCTTGTAGTATTTAAGACAGTTTGACGTTGGGTTTCATTGAGATAATTTTCCCACCAACCTTTAAGCTGGCATGTGAACCCTGCTATTATCATCAAAGCAATACTTTTATCCGTATTGTTATGTTGCCTACAAATTGTAGCATACATCATCATTCTATGGATGGTATTATATATTTGTTGATCTGAATGGCCATCTATATTCCACTCATATATCGTCTTACCATTATAGTAAGTTTGTTCATTAGGTAATTCCTCAAACAAAACATCTTGAGGTGTCGGTCTTGGATAATAATATTTTTTCTGGACCGGTTTATCAGCAAATTTATTTTTACTCTTTATTCTATTAAGAGTTTCATTAACAATTTCTTGCTGATGTATATTATCAACTAGATCTGGAACTTCTTCTTTAGTTATGACATTTAATTTGAATGTCTTAAACTTATTATCAAGAAGTTTCTCAAATTCTGATACTTGACTTAATTTAAAATTTTTTATTTCTGGAGGAGGCTGTATTGGATTACTTCTGAATCTTGAAGTTTCCCCAATTTTATCTTCCTTATTATTATTGCTTTTTTGCAATTTCTCCAGAGAATTTTTTAAATCCATTATTAATTCATAATTCTTTAATAACCTATTATTGAGAAATAATATTTGTTCTCCTAAGGTTACTAAATACAAATTAGTAAAATTATTTTGTTTTACCACATCATTTATATTTTTTGTTGTGGTTACAAGAGTTTCATTCTCTTGCAGATTAAAGAAAGCATTAGCATATAATTTCAATCTTTCTTTATCCATTATTATGGCTTGATGTGTAGGAGGATAAATCGATTCAACTTGTTCTCCATTTTTTAATTTCCAATATTTTTCTAGGACATTAATATGATCCCCTAGATAATTTTCTAAAAACCATGGAATAAAATCTTTTATTTCATTTATATTTTCCAAATGGTTATAGAATTCATTTTGGAGTATTTGTCTTTCTGCTAAATTAATATTTTTAGCAAACCAATCTCTGAAAGGTTGATATATAGGTTTTTGAAATTCAGCTTGTATTTGTTTTCTAGCTGAACTGCCTGGACTGAAATCAATTTTATTTTGATTCATGATTAAACTGGAAAGTTTAATTCGACTCGATTATTTCGGTCTAAAAGTGTCTTCGTGATTATTATATATACCCTGAGCAATATTATCCTCATTTATCTTAATTCCCTGTACTTTTTGTTGCAGGTTTTCAGATTCTGATTTAGAAGATGAACTCCCTACAGTATTGGGTAACTCAACTCTATAATCTATAGGAGAAATATAAGAATGTATTGAACTTGTTCTAGAATACCTAGATTTTCCTAGTCCTGAACTTCCACCTATTTCAGATGTACTTTTCCTATTAAACTGTATTTGAATATCTCCAGTAGATGTTTGGATTGCATCCACCAAATCTTCATTTATTAATGGTGTTGCTGGAATTATCTTTTCAGCTAACCATGTTTCTGGAAAGTTTATTTCATCCCATTTAATAGATCTATGAGTTGTAATTTTAGATCTATTGAAATTAGTTTCAAAGATTATAGTTTCTTGTTGATTTGTATTCATCAACTTACACTTTGGATTCAAAGTATATAAAGGCTTAAAATACACCCTATAATGTATACAAATTACTTCAGACTGCAAATAATTATAACCATGCGTTTTCACATATAAAGTTAACGCATCCAGAATATTAACATCCGACAAAGATAATTGTAAATTCGGATAAGCATTAAAATATATTGGACCATGAGCTAAACTGGATTCCATTATACCCATGATAGATTGACGCCAGTTCATATTACGAGCATCACGTAATACAGATAAAAATGATTCGTAAACCAGATAACGTAAGAGGTTTAAAAGCTACCTGAACAAGTCCAATATGCAAGAACTTATATTCTGATGTATATGCATCAATATCATCTTGACTAAGCAATTTAATAGTCAATTCCTCATTATGTATAGGAACAGATTCTTCACAAGTTTTAACAATTTGTTTAAAACTTAATTTATCAAAAGTACCAAAAGAATATATCATCCTTGGTTCTATTTTAGGAATTGTCCATTTATTTAACAATTCTAAATTCTTAGGAATATCATATTCTTCCTTCTTCGCTTTTCACAAGATTCTGATTTTTCGCAAATATTGAAAGAATTGAAGACATACTCAGATTATTTGAGCAATCATATGATGAATTGAGATAATACTGAACAACATAAAACTTAAGTTAATACTCATTACCAAAGAGTATTGACTACAAAGGCTCTGATACCAATCTAGGCCCAGGTGATAAGACCGCAAATAGCAGTCCGTGGATATAATCCAGATCCTTAAGATTTAAGCTATATCTGAGATATGCAAACAACAGATTGGATCCCTGGTAAATTACCTAATATATCATTAAACCCTAATTTGGAGTGAACAGAGAAGAAGGTCAAAAACGCCTACGCCAATCCCACGGCAATGGCAATGCACTGGACACTCCTAGGATTCAATCATATACTTAGAACCAGAACTCCAAGCAATATCACAGATATATCATAATCCTTAAGTTAGAACATATCAGCGGAAACATTTGAGGATTATCAACTGCATCTAAAATTGGCTTAAATCAACTCTTATGTTATATCAGCATTATATCAATTCATCAACAACTCAGCCTATCATTGAGGCCAAGAATTCAATTCAAAAAATAAAAATTGACAAGAAAATAAAAAGAGAGAGTACCGGAAAAAAACTCTGAACTTTTTATTTGTTTTATCAAAATTTACAAAATATAAAAATTCTTTCTAATTCCTAGCTTATGTTTCTGCTTCCCGAGTCATGGCTTTTATAGACAATTGAAGCCTCGGATTTGAAACATAAGTTCAAAACAATTTTCCTCGGACTCCACAGATTTGAGATCCGGGAAACACAATAATTACAAACAGTAAAAAGTAAACTACTGTTTATCTACAGTTTCTCCACTACTTTTATGAATAGTGGACACCTGTCCATATACGACAGAAACTTTTGTGAAATCTGTTGGACTTATTATTTAGTCATCAGATTCCTCTTTGTCTTGAAGCAATAATCACGACCGCTTTCTCCACTGACATCATGATCATCACTATTCTTTTCTCTTTTTCCTAAACTTTATCCTGTTTAGGATCACTTTGGGTCGATTCTCCCTTCTTCATTATTTGAATCGGACCTTTCAACGCGTCCTTCATTGATTCGAACACGTCATCCAAGGAATAGTTTTCTTCTTCCTCTGGATCCTGTGATTGTCCTGCAAGACAGAAATATCTGCTGCCTTGGGGCGAAATCTCCATTGACTTCTCGGACTTTTCTGAAGATGTATCACTTTGTTGAGCGAATTGTATCATCTCCTCTTTGACATTATCCATATACTGCAACATTATATCCTGCAAAGATATGGATGGATTATCCTTCTGCAACTTATTCACGAACTGTTCAAACCATGATGTTGGTTGAATTGTTGCTTTTTGTTTCTCTTTAGCTTCCTTCTTGTATTGTTGAAGCTTTTCTTCAATTTCCTTGATAAGATCCTGAGAATATAATTGATTCGTCTTTGGATCTTTCTGAATCATCTTTTGCCAGAATTTGGTGAAGAATATCCTCTTCAAACACGGAACATGCTTATCTGCATGACTCACTTCTGGGATCCATCTGACAATCCAAGGAATTGAGAACTCCAGAAAGAAATACATTGTTGCAGTACCTTCAACTGATTGTTGATTAAAAGTCTGCATCTTGGGTGATACTTCCTTCCATCTTTTATAAAGATCCCGAACAGTTCGAAGTATGGATGAATTTGGATCAAAATAATTCCACCAAATAATAAACCACGATGGAATATCCTTATTAAGGATAGTACCAGCCATCTTCACAAACCATGAATGCTTATGCTGGTCATTCTCAAAATAAAATACTTTTGAGAATCCTTCCACATAATCCCAATAAGAGTATAGAATGGGACCTTGTTGTGTTGATATCACATAGGACTTCAGTTTATGTGTTGAAAGTCACCAATGCTCTGCATTGATAAGAGTCTTCACATAGATCTTGCTATAAGCAATATCTTTGGACATCATATCTGCCTTTCCACTCTTTTTGAAGCGTTCAAAATCTGCAGATTGCGTTTCCATGAGAATCTTCTCATAGTGGTGTCTCGTCTTGTAAGACTGTGCTGGGAATGAGAAATCATCCAAGTATTTGGACATCAACAACCATGGATCTTGTTGATCTATGAGATCCTTCTGTGACAAATAGAGAATTATTTCCTCTCCTGCATTCTGTGTATATTGCACAGATTCATCTTGCTCTATAGTATTTAGAGCTGAAGCGAAAGAACTTATATTTCTTTCTTCTGCTTTTTTCTCCAGTTCTTCAAGAAACTTTATTGTTTCTTAATATATTGGTGAACTGGGATGGGGAAGGTTAATATCAAACTTCTGAGCACGCAATATATTTTTACGTACTTCAGCTTATTCAGAAGCAATTTCTAATGCTTTATTTGCATAGAAATAATCAGGAGCATTATTTCTCCCTTTACCTCTATCAGCTTTATTGAATGATGATAAGGAAGAATACAAGAATTGTTCAGATATAGAACAATGAAGAAATGCAGTTTTGAAGGTGGTAGAATATGGTACTACTACAGAAAGAATCAATTGAAGAATTTTTGAAATAATTCAGAAAGAAGAATTGAGGAATCATATCCTGCAACAAAAAGTACAGGGAATTAAGATAAATGAGGATAATATTACTCAGGGTATATATAATAATCCTGAAGACACTTTTAGACCAGAAATAACTGAGTCAGAATTAAACTTTCCAGTTTAATCATGAATCAAAATAAAATTGATTTCAGTCCAGGCAGTTCAGCTAGAAAACAAATACAAGCTGAATTTCAAAAACCTATATATCAACCTTTCAGAGATTGGTTTGCTAAAAATATTAATTTAGCAGAAAGACAAATACTCCAAAATGAATTCTATAACCATTTGGAAAATATAAATGAAATAAAAGATTTTATTCCATGGTTTTTAGAAAATTATCTAGGGGATCATATTAATGTCCTAGAAAAATATTGGAAATTAAAAAATGGAGAACAAGTTGAATCGATTTATCCTCCTACACATCAAGCCATAATAATGGATAAAGAAAGATTGAAATTATATGCTAATGCTTTCTTTAATCTGCAAGAGAATGAAACTCTTGTAACCACAACAAAAAATATAAATGATGTGGTAAAACAAAATAATTTTACTAATTTGTATTTAGTAACCTTAGGAGAACAAATATTATTTCTCAATAATAGGTTATTAAAGAATTATGAATTAATAATGGATTTAAAAAATTCTCTGGAGAAATTGCAAAAAAGCAATAATAATAAGGAAGATAAAATTGGGAAACTTCAAGATTCGAAGTAATCCAATACACCTCCTCCGTAAATAAAAAATTTTAAATTAAGTCAAGTATCAGAATTTGAGAAACTTCTTGATAATAAGTTTAAGACATTCAAATTAAATGTCATAACTAAAGAAGAAGTTCCAGATCTAGTTGATAATATACATCAGCAAGAAATTGTTAATGAAACTCTTAATAGAATAAAGAGTAAAAATAAATTTGCTGATAAACCGGTCCAGAAAAAATATTATTATCCAAGACCGACACCTCAAGATGTTTTGTTTGAGGAATTACCTAATGAACAAACTTACTATAATGGTAAGACGATATATGAGTGGAATATAGATGGCCATTCAGATCAACAAATATATAATACCATCCATAGAATGATGATGTATGCTACAATTTGTAGGCAACATAACAATACGGATAAAAGTATTGCTTTGATGATAATAGCAGGGTTCACATGCCAGCTTAAAGGTTGGTGGGAAAATTATCTCAATGAAACCCAACGTCAAACTGTCTTAAATACTACAAGGACAGAAAATAATATAGTTAAACAGAAAGCTGCTTATACTTTAACAATAAATATTTGTGAACATTTTACAGGAAAATTCACAACAAATGCAGAGAATATAAGATCTCTAATCTTGAATCTCAAGTGTCCTACTCTTACCTCATTTAGGTGGTACAAGGATGTATTCCTTAGTATAGTAATGGAACTACCAGATGCTAATCAGGCACATTGGAAGTCTAAATTTATAGATGGTCTTCCACAATTATTTGCTGAAAGAGTAAAGAAAACTCTTAGGATAGGAATCTCACCTATTGATTATGATAATCTTACATATGGCATGATAATAGGAAAATGCATGCAAGAAGGTTTAGCTTTATGTAATGAAATTAAGTTAAATCAACAAATTAAAAAACAAAAGTTAACAGAGAAGTCGCAATTAGGACAATTCTGTGAACAATTTGGTATTGAAATGGGTCAATCCAAAGAAACCTAAGAAATATACTAGGTTTTCTAATATTCAGAAATATAATTCTCAGTCTATCGTAAGAAAATAGCTGCTAGAACAGAGAGAAAGAAAATCAGAAAAGCTATAAAAACAACAGGATATAAACGAATTAGATCAAAATCTAATCCTCCTGTGTTATAAATGTGGCGAGAATAGGTCATATTGCTCAAATGTCCCATAAAAAAGAAAATAAAAGCATTAAATATGGAGGAAGATTGAAAAGAAAATCTTATGAAAGTAATGCTTAATTCTGAATCTGAACAAGAAGATCAAAAAGATCTTAATGACTCAGAGGAATCTAGCTCTGAGGATAATCTGAAATATTTATCAGAAGAATCTGAAATGACAAATAGTTCAGAAGAGGATTATAAACCTTGTGATAATTGTATGAATACTATACAAAAAGATGAAAATGATAATTTCTATCAATTGTTATCACAGTTCAGAAATATGGAACTGAATGTTTTAACTAATGATAATATAATTGAATTACTCAGAACAATAAAAGATTCTGAAATCCGTAATAAAATCTTGGAATCTTTAGGACAATTAAAGGAACCTGAAGAATTAACAGTCCAAGAACAAGAAAATTTCATTCCTTATACTTTATCAGAAGTAAGAAAGAGAATGGAAGAAAAACAGAATATAAAATCCTCTATAACCTCTGTAACTACTATACAGGATTTAAAAGAGGAAGTTAATAATTTGAAAACTGAAGTTAAAAGGTTAACTCAGGATAATCTTGAAATTAATAAAAGATTAGATAAGTTGGATAAGGGAAAAAATAAAATTGAAGAACCTGAATCCAGTACTAATCAAGAATTAGAACCATTTTTAGGTAAGATGGAATATATAACATCTCAGAAATGGTTAGTTAAAATTGATTTGTTAATACAGGGTGAATACAAAAAAGAATTAATTGCGTTAATAGATAGTGGTGGAGATTTAAATTGTATTCAGGAAGGATTAATTCCTACAAAATATTTTGAAAAAACCACACATACTTTATCGAGTGCTAGTGGTAATAAAATGGATATATTATATAAGTTATCTAAAGCTTATATCTGTGTTAATAAACAATGTATTCCTAATAGCTTTGTATTAGTAAGAAATATGACTAATCAGGTTATATTAGGAACCCCATTTATTAATAAAATATTTCCAATAAAAGAAATTACTAATAATGGAATAATTGGTAATTTTGAAGGAAATGAAATTCAATTTGAATTTATTAAAGACCCCATAACTAGGGTACTGAATGAAATGGTTGAGTTAATAAAAGCTAAAAACAACCAAGTAAATTTCTTGAATCAAGAAATTAACTCATTAATAATGAGAGATTACAGAATCCATATTTGAAACAACGTATAGAGTTGTTAATTAATCAATTCTCAGCAGAGATTTGTGCTGATCATCTTAATGCATTTTGGGATAGAAAAAAACATATTGTTAGTCCGCCATATGCAGATGATTTTGATGAAAGAATGATAACAACAAAATCAAGACCTGCTCAAATGAATGAACAAGAACAGGTTAGATGTAGAGAAGAAATAAATATGTTTCTACAAAAAGGGTTAATAAGAGAATCCAAGTCAGCTTGGAGTTGTACTGGTTTTTATGTGAATAAAAAATCAGAAATTGAAAGAGGGTCTCCAAGATTAGTTGTTAATTATAAACCTCTTAATAAAGTTTTGAAATGGATAAGATACCCACTTCCTAATAAAAAGGATTTGATTAATAGAATACATGATGCGTGTGTATTTTTAAAATTTGATATGAAATCTGGCTATTACCAAATACAGGTAGTAGAAAAAGATAGATATAAAACTGCTTTTGTAGTACCATTTGGTCATTATGAATGGAATGTAATGCCTTTTGGTTTGAAAATGCTCCTTCCGAATTCGTAAGATTATGAATGATATATTTATACCATATAATAATTTTATGGTAGTTTATATTGATGATGTCTTAGTATTTTCAAAAGACATTAATACACATTTCAAACATCTTGAAATATTCAAGAATCTTGTAATCCAAAATGGATTAGTTGTCTCAAAACCAAAAATGGTGATTTTTCAATCTAAAATCAGATTTTTGGGATATAATATTGAAGATGGGAAAATAATTCCTATTGATAGGAGTATTGAATTGGCTTCTAAATTTCCAGATGAAATTTTGGAAAAAACTCAATTGCAAAGATTTCTTGGCAGTCTTAATTACATTCAGCCTTATTATAAGAATTTGGCTAATGATACTGCTATTTTATATGAGAGATCGAGAAATCCCCTTCCCCTTGGTCACAAAGTCATACTGAGGCAGTGAGAGTGATTAAATCTAAAGTCAAACAGTTGCCTTGTCTTATGCTTGCAAATCCACAATGGAATAAGATTATGAAGACAGACGCTCGATATTGGTTATGGTGGAATACTCAAACAAGTTCAACCAACCACAAAACAAGAATTTTTGGTTCGCTTCACATCAGGAAAATGGAGTGAAAGCCAGAAGAATTATGCTACTGTTGCAAAAGAAATTTTAGCTATTGTCAACAGTGTTTTGAAATTCCAAGATGATCTTTTAAATAAAAAGTTTTTGATCAAAACTGATTGCAAATCTGCAAAATTTATGTTTAACAAAGATTTTAAACATGATGTTTCGAAATATATGTTCGCAAGATGGCAAACATATTTAGCCCCTTTTGAATTTGAAATCAAACATATTCTGGGAAAGAATAATACTTTGCCTTATTTTTTGTCCCGTGAATATCTGCAGGGGAATGCAACCTCCTGAGGGGGGTTTTCAAGGCCGTGGGAAATATGCCCATGGTGGATCATCAAGAGGCCGTGGCAAATATGGTCATGGTAGAGGTAAAGGGAGAAATAATGCTCCTGATTATTTCTATGCAAATAAAGCATTAGAAATTGCTTCTGAAGAAGCTGAAGTACGTAAAAATATATTGCGTGCTCAGAAGTTTGATATTAACCTTCCCAATCCCAGTTCACCAATATATTCAGAAACAATAAAGTTTCTTGAAGAACTGGAGAAAAAAGCAGAAGAAAGAAATATAAGTTCTTTCGCTTCAGCTCTAAATACTATAGAGCAAGATGAATCTGTGCAATATACACGAATGCAGGAGAGGAAATAATTCTCTATTTGTCACGTAGGATCTCATAGATCAACAGATCCATGGTTGTTGATGTCCAAATACTTGGATGATTTCTCATTCCCAACGATCTTACAAGACGAGACACCACTATGAGAAGATTCTCATGGAAACGCAATCTGCAGATTTTGAACGCTTCAAAAAGAGTGGAAAGGCAGATATGATGTCCAAAGATATTGCTTATAGCAAGATCTATGTGAAGACTCTTATCAATGCAGAGCAATGGGGACTTTCAACACATAAACTGAAGTCCTATGTGATATCAACACAACAAGGTCCCATTCTATACTCTTATTGGGATTATGTGGAAGGATTCTCAAAAGTATTTTATTTTGAGAATGACCAGCATAAGCATTCATGGTTTGTGAAGATGGCTGGTACTATCCTTAATAAGGATATTCCATCGTGGTTTATTATTTGGTGGAATTATTTTGGTCCAAATTCATCCATACTTCCAGAACCGTTCCAGGATCTTTATAAAAGATGGAAGGAAGTATCTCCAAAGATGCAGAATCTACATCAACAATCAGTTGAAGGTACTGCAACAATGTATTTCTTTCTGGAGTTCTCAATTCCTTGGATTGTCAGATGGATCCCAGAAGTGAGTCATGCAGATAAGCATGTTCCGTGTTTGAAGAGGATATTCTTCACCAAATTCTGGCAAAGATGATTCGTAAAGATCCAAAGACGAATCAATTATATTCTCAGGATCTTATCAAGGAAATTGAAGAAAAGCTTCAACAATACAAGAAGGAAGCTAAAGAGAAACAAAAAGCAACAATTCAACCAAAATCATGGTTTGAACAGTTCGTGAATAAGTTGCAGAAGGATAATCCATCCATATCTTTGCAGGATATAATGTTGCAATATATGGATAATGTCAAAGAGGAGATGATACAATTCGCTCAACAAAGTGATACATCTTCAGAAAAGTCCGAGAAGTCAATGGAGATTTCGCCCCAAGGCAGCAGATATTTCTGTCTTGCCGGACAATCACAGGATCTAGAGGAAGAAGAAAACTATTCCTTGGATGACGTGTTCGAATCAATGAAGGACGCGTTGAAAGGTCCGATTCAAATAATGAAGAAGGGAGAATCGACCCAAAGTGATCCTAAACAGATAAAGTTTAGGAAAAGAGAAAAGAATAGTGATGATCATGATGTCGTGGAGAAAGCGGTCGTGATTATTGCTTCAAGACAAAGAGGAATCGATGACTAAATAATAAGTCCAACAGATTTCACAAAAGTTTCACAGATATGGACAGTGTCCACTATTCATAAAAGTAGTGGAGAAAGCGTAGATAAACAAGAGTTTACTTTTTACTGCTTGTAATTATTGTGTTTCCGGATCTCAAATCAGGAGTCCGAGGAAAATTGTTTTGAACTTATGTTTCAAATTCGAGGCTTCAATTGTCTATAAAAGCCATGACTCGGGAAGCAGAAACATAAGCTAGGAATTAGAAAGAATTTTTATATTTTGTAAATTTTGAAAACAAATAAAAAGTTCAGAGTTTTTTTTTACAGGTACTCTCTCTTTTTATTTTCTTGTCAACTTTTATTTTTTGAATTGAATTCTTGGCCTCAATGATAGGCTGAGTTGTTGATGAATTGATATAATGTTGATATAACATAAGAGTTGATTTAAGCCAATTTTAGATGCAGTTGATAATCCTCAAATGTTTCCGCTGATATGTTCTAACTTAAGGATTATGATATATCTGTGATATTGCTTGGAGTTCTGGTTCGAAGTATATGATTGAATCCTAGGAGTGTCCCAGGTTTGTTGCCATTGCCGTGGGATTGGCGTAGGCGTTTTTGACCTTCTTCTCTGTTCACTCCAGATTAGGGTTTAATGATATATTAGGTAATTTTCCAGGGATCCAATCTGTTGTTTGCATATCTCAGATATAGCTTAAATCTTAAGGATCTGCATTATATCCACGGACTGCTATTTTATTTTCAATAATATTATTTTATTTTCTGATACCAACTATGTACTGAGGCCCGGATGATAAGCCGCAAATAACAAACAGCCGCGGACATAGACCAGTCCTTAAGCTTAAGCGATATTCCTAGTTAACAGACTGGATCTAAAGAACTTACAGCCATTATACAGATATGTCTCTGTGGGAACCTTTCAGCCCTTCAAACGCCTTTCAACATCAACAACGGCAACTGGGCAATAATTCCATTGAGATGTACATGTATAAGGCATGCTAAGATCTTGCCTGTTATCAAGAAATATATCCTACTCTCAAGAAATAATCATGACAGCGGAGTATTTGAGAGTTATCCTCAAGGTCTGAGTAGTATAGCCTAAGACAAGCTATTATGGTATGTTGGAAATATAAATTTCAAACATCTTGAAATATTCAAGAATCTTGTAATCCAAAATGGATTAGTTGTCTCAAAACCAAAAATGGTGATTTTTCAATCTAAAATCAGATTTTTGGGATATAATATTGAAGATGGGAAAATAATTCCTATTGATAGGAGTATTGAATTTGCTTCTAAATTTCCAGATGAAATTTTGGAAAAAACTCAATTGCAAAGATTTCTTGGCAGTCTTAATTACATTCAGCCTTATTATAAGAATTTGGCTGATGATACTGCTATTTTATATGAGAGACTGAGGAAATCCCCTTCCCCTTGGTCACAAAGTCATACTGAGGCAGTGAGAGTGATTAAATCTAAAGTCAAACAGTTGCCTTGTCTTATGCTTGCAAATCCACAATGGGATAAGATTGTGGAGACAGACGCTCGATATTGGTTATGGTGGAATTCTCAAACAAGTTCAACCAACCACAAAACAAGAATTTTTGGTTCGCTTCACATCAGGAAAATGGAGTGAAAGCCAGAAGAATTATGCACCTGTTGCAAAAGAAATTTTAGCTATTGTCAACAGTGTTTTAAAATTCCAAGATGATCTTTTAAATAAAAAGTTTTTGATCAAAACTGATTGCAAATCTGCAAAATTT
Organism: Cordia subcordata; assembly: GCA_028554755.1. NCBI lineage: Eukaryota > Viridiplantae > Streptophyta > Magnoliopsida > Boraginales > Cordiaceae > Cordia > Cordia subcordata. Next base: position 7,973,153 of record JAPTOF010000020.1, read on the forward strand.
ATGTTTAACAAAGATTTTAAACATGATGTTTCGAAATATATGTTCGCAAGATGGCAAACATATTTAGCCCCTTTTGAATTTGAAATCAAACATATTCTGGGAAAGAATAATACTTTGCCTTATTTTTTGTCCCGTGAATATCTGCAGGGGAATGCAACCTCCTGAGGGGGGTTTTCAAGGCCGTGGGAAATATGCCCATGGTGGATCATCAAGAGGCCGTGGCAAATATGGTCATGGTAGAGGTAAAGGGAGAAATAATGCTCCTGATTATTTCTATGCAAATAAAGCATTAGAAATTGCTTCTGAAGAAGTAAATGCGTAAAATATATTGCGTGCTCGTAAGTTTGATATTAACCTTCCCAATCCGGTTCACTAATATATTCGAAACAATAAAGTTTCTTGAAGAATCGAGAAAAAGCGTAAGAAAGAAATATAAGTTCTTTCGCTTCAGCTCTAAATACTATAGAGCAAGATGAATCATGCAATACACAGAATGCAGGAGAGGAAATAATTCTCTATTTGTCACAGAAGGATCTCATAGATCAACAGGATCCATGGTTGTTGATGTCCAAATACTTGGATGATTTCTCATTCCCAGCACAGTCTTACAAGACGAGACACCACTATGAGAAGATTCTCATGGAAACGCAATCTGCAGATTTTGAACGCTTCAAAAAGAGTGGAAAGGCAGATATGATGTCCAAAGATATTGCTTATAGCAAGATCTATGTGAAGACTCTTATCAATGCAGAGCAATGGGGACTTTCAACACATAAACTGAAGTCCTATGTGATATCAACACAACAAGGTCCCATTCTATACTCTTATTGGGATTATGTGGAAGGATTCTCAAAAGTATTTTATTTTGAGAATGACCAGCATAAGCATTCATGGTTTGTGAAGATGGCTGGTACTATCCTTAATAAGGATATTCCATCGTGGTTTATTATTTGGTGGAATTATTTTGGTCCAAATTCATCCATACTTCCGTAACTGCTTCGGGATCTTTATAAAAGATGGAAGGAAGTATCTCCAAAGATGCAGAATCTACATCAACAATCAGTTGAAGGTACTGCAACAATGTATTTCTTTCTGGAGTTCTCAATTCCTTGGATTGTCAGATGGATCCCAGAAGTGAGTCATGCAGATAAGCATGTTCCGTGTTTGAAGAGGATATTCTTCACCAAATTCTGGCAAAGATGATTCAGAAAGATCCAAAGACGAATCAATTATATTCTCGTGATCTTATCAAGGAAATTGAAGAAAAGCTTCAACAATACAAGAAGGAAGCTAAAGAGAAACAAAAAGCAACAATTCAACCAAAATCATGGTTTGAACAGTTCGTGAATAAGTTGCAGAAGGATAATCCATCCATATCTTTGCAGGATATAATGTTGCAATATATGGATAATGTCAAAGAGGAGATGATACAATTCGCTCAACAAAGTGATACATCTTCAGAAAAGTCCGAGAAGTCAATGGAGATTTCGCCCCAAGGCGTGAGATATTTCTGTCTTGCCGGACAATCACAGGATCTAGAGGAAGAAGAAAACTATTCCTTGGATGACGTGTTCGAATCAATGAAGGACGCGTTGAAAGGTCCGATTCAAATAATGAAGAAGGGAGAATCGACCCAAAGTGATCCTAAACAGGATAAAGTTTAGGAAAAAGAGAAAAGAATAGTGATGATCATGATGTCAGTGGAGAAAGCGGTCGTGATTATTGCTTCAAGACAAAGAGGAATCTGATGACTAAATAATAAGTCCAACAGATTTCACAAAAGTTTCTGTCGTATATGGACAGGTGTCCACTATTCATAAAAGTAGTGGAGAAACTGTAGATAAACAGTAGTTTACTTTTTACTGTTTGTAATTATTGTGTTTCCCAGATCTCAAATCTGTGGAGTCCGAGGAAAATTGTTTTGAAGGAAGAATATGATATTCCTAAGAATTTAGAATTGTTAAATAAATGGACAATTCCTAAAATAGAACCAAGGATGATATATTCTTTTGGTACTTTTGATAAATTAAGTTTTAAACAAATTGTTAAAACTTGTGAAGAATCTGTTCCTATACATAATGAGGAATTGACTATTAAATTGCTTAGTCAAGATGATATTGATGCATATACATCAGAATATAAGTTCTTGCATATTGGACTTGTTCAGGTAGCTTTTAAACCTCTTACATTATCTGGTTTACCTGAATCATTTTTATCTGTATTACGTGATGCTCGTAATATGAACTGGCGTCAATCTATCATGGGTATAATGGAATCCAGTTTAGCTCATGGTCCAATATATTTTAATGCTTATCCGAATTTACAATTATCTTTGTCGGATGTTAATATTCTGGATGCGTTAACTTTATATGTGAAAACGCATGGTTATAATTATTTGCCAGGTACAGAAGTAATTTGTATCTGTTATAGGGTGTATTTTAAGCCTTTATATACTTTGAATCCAAAGTGTAAGTTGATGAATACAAATCAACAAGAAACTATAATCTTTGAAACTAATTTCAATAGATCTAAAATTACAACTCGTAGATCTATTAAATGGGATGAAATAAACTTTCCAGAAACATGGTTAGCTGAAAAGATAATTCCAGCAACACCATTAATAAATGAAGATTTGGTGGATGCAATCCAAACATCTACTGGAGATATTCAAATACAGTTTAATAGGAAAAGTACATCTGAAATAGGTGGAAGTTCAGGACTAGGAAAATCTAGGTATTCTAGAACTAGTTCAATACATTCTTATATTTCTCCTATAAATTATAGAGTTGAGTTACCCAATACTGTAGGGAGTTCATCTTCTAAATCAGAATCCAAAACCTGCAACAAAAAGTACAGGAATTAAGATAAATGAGGATAATATTGCTCAGGTATATATAATAATCTCAAGACACTTTTAGACCAGAAATAATCGAGTCGAAATTAAACTTTCCATTTAATCATGAATCAAAATAAAATTGATTTCAGTCCGAGCGGTTCAGCTAGAAAACAAATACAAGCTGAATTTCAAAACCTATATATCAGCCTTTCAGAGATTGGTTTGCTAAAAATATTAATTTAGCAGAAAGACAAATACTCCAAAATGAATTCTATAACCATTTGGAAAATATAAATGAAATAAAAGATTTTATTCCATGGTTTTTAGAAAATTATCTAGGGGATCATATTAATGTCCTATAAAAATATTGGAAATTAAAAAATGGAGAACAAGTTGAATCGATTTATACTCCTACACATCAAGCCATAATAATGGATAAAGAAAGATTGAAATTATATGCTAATGCTTTCTTTAATCTACAAGAGAATGAAACTCTTGTAACCACAACAAAAAATATAAATGATGTGGTAAAACAAAATAATTTTACTAATTTGTATTTAGTAACCTTAGGAGAACAAATATTATTTCTCAATAATAGGTTATTAAAGAATTATGAATTAATAATGGATTTAAAAAATTCTCTGGAGAAATTGCAAAAAAGCAATAATAATAAGGAAGATAAAATTGGGGAAACTTCAAGATTCAGAAGTAATCTAATACAGCCTCCTCCAGAAATAAAAAATTTTAAATTAAGTCAAGTATCAGAATCTGAGAAACTTCTTGATAATAAGTTTAAGACATTCAAATTAAATGTCGTAACTAAAGAAGAAGTTCCAGATCTAGTTGATAATATACATCAGCAAGAAATTGTTAATGAAACTCTTAATAGAATAAAGAGTAATAATAAATTTCGATAAACCGGTCCGAAAAATATTATTATCCAAGACCGACACCTCAAGATGTTTTGTTTGAGGAATTACCTAATGAACAAACTTACTATAATGGTAAGACGATATATGAGTGGAATATAGATGGCCATTCAGATCAACAAATATATAATACCATCCATAGAATGATGATGTATGCTACAATTTGTAGGCAACATAACAATACGGATAAAAGTATTGCTTTGATGATAATAGCAGGTTCACGTGCCAGCTTAAAGGTTGGTGGGAAAATTATCTCAATGAAACCCAACGTCAAACCGTCTTAAATACTACAAGGACAGAAAATAATATAGTTAAACAGAAGTCATTTATACTTTAACAATAAATATTTGTGAACATTTTACAGGAAGATTCACAACAAATGCAGAGAATATAAGATCTCTAATCTTGAATCTCAAGTGTCCTACTCTTACCTCATTTAGGTGGTACAAGGATGTATTCCTTAGTAGAGTAATGGAACTACCAGATGCTAATCAGGCACATTGGAAGTCTAAATTTATAGATGGTCTTCCACAATTATTTGCTGAAAGAGTAAAGAAAACTCTTAGGATAGAAATCTCACCTATTGATTATGATAATCTTACATATGGCATGATAATAGGAAAATGCATGCAAGAAGGTTTAGCTTTATGTAATGAAATTAAGTTAAATCAACAAATTAAAAAACAAAAGTTAACAGAGAAGTCGCAATTAGGACAATTCTGTGAACAATTTGGTATTGAAATGGGTCAATCCAGTAAACCTAAGAAATATACTAGGTTTTCTAATATTCAGAAATATAATTCTCCAGTCTATCAGAAGAAAATAGCTGCTAGAACAGCGAGAAAGAAAATTAGAAAAGCTACAAAAAAACAACAGGGATATAAACGAATTAGATCAAAATCTAATCCTCCTGTGTGTTATAAATGTGGCAGAATAGGTCATATTGCTCCGAAATGTCCCATTTTTTAAATAAGATGAATACAAAAGGCATTACATTCCATTCATAATGACCAAATGGTACTACAAAAGCAGTTTTATATCTATCTTTTTCTACTACCTGTATTTGGTAATAGCCAGATTTCATATCAAATTTTGAAAATAAACACGCATCATGTATTCTATTAATCAAATCCTTTTTATTAGGAAGTGGGTATCTTATCCATTTCAAAACTTTATTAAGAGGTTTATAATTAACAACTAATCTTGGAGACCCTCTTTCAATTTCTGATTTTTATAATATTTTTACCACATCATTTATATTTTTTGTTGTGGTTACAAGAGTTTCATTCTCTTGCAGATTAAAGAAAGCATTAGCATATAATTTCAATCTTTCTTTATCCATTATTATGGCTTGATGTGTAGGAGGATAAATCGATTCAACTTGTTCTCCATTTTTTAATTTCCAATATTTTTCTAGGACATTAATATGATCCCCTAGATAATTTTCTAAAAACCATGGAATAAAATCTTTTATTTCATTTATATTTTCCAAATGGTTATAGAATTCATTTTGGAGTATTTGTCTTTCTGCTAAATTAATATTTTTAGCAAACCAATCTCTGAAAGGTTGATATATAGGTTTTTGAAATTCAGCTTGTATTTGTTTTCTAGCTGAACTGCCTGGACAGACGAGACACCACTATGAGAAGATTCTCATGGAAACGCAATCTGTAGATTTTGAGATTGGTTTGCTAAAAATTCAGAACCGTTCATCTTTTATTATTTGGTGGAATTATTTTGGTCCAAATTCATCCATACTTCCAGAACCGTTCCAGGATCTTTATAAAAGATGGAAGGAAGTATCTCCAAAGATGCAGAATCTACATCAACAATCAGTTGAAGGTACTGCAACAATGTATTTCTTTCTGGAGTTCTCAATTCCTTGGATTGTCAGATGGATCCCAGAAGTGAGTCATGCAGATAAGCATGTTCCGTGTTTGAAGAGGATATTCTTCACCAAATTCTGGCAAAAGATGATTCAGAAAGATCCAAAGACGAATCAATTATATTCTCAGGGAGAAATAATGCTCCTGATTATTTCTATGCAAGTAAAGCATTAGAAATTGCTTCTGAAGAAGCTGAAGTACGTAAAAATATATTGCGTGCTCAGAAGTTTGATATTAAACTTCCCCATCCCAGTTCACCAATATATTCAGAAACAATAAAGTTTCTTGAAGAACTGGAGAAAAAAGCAGAAGAAAGAAATATAAGTTCTTTCGCTTCAGCTCTAAATACTATAGAGCAAGATGAATCATGCAATATACACGTAATGCGGAGAGGAAATAATTCTCTATTTGTCACAGAAGGATCTCATGGATCAACAAGATCCATGGTTGCTGATGTCCAAATACTTGGATGATTTCTCATTCCCAGCACAGTCTTACAAGACGAGACACCACTATGAGAAGATTCTCATGGAAACGCAATCTGTAGATTTTGAACACTTCAAAAAGAGTGGAAAGGCAGATATGATGTCCAAAGATATTGCTTATAGCAAGATCTATGTGAAGACTCTTATCAATGCAGAGCAGTGGGGACTTTCAACACATAAACTGAAGTCCTATGTGATATCAACACAACAAGGTCCCATTCTATACTCTTATTGGGATTATGTGGAAGGATTCTCAAAAGTATTTTATTTTGAGAATGACCAACATAAGCATTCATGGTTTGTGAAGATGGCTGGTACTATCCTTAATAAGGATATTCCATCATGGTTTATTATTTGGTGGAATTATTTTGGTCCAAATTCATCCATACTTCCAGAACCGTTCCAGGATCTTTATAAAAGATGGAAGGAAGTATCTCCAAAGATGCAGAATCTACATCAACAATCAGTTGAAGGTACTGCAACAATGTATTTCTTTCTGGAGTTCTCAATTCCTTGGATTGTCAGATGGATCCCAGAAGTGAGTCATGCAGATAAGCATGTTCCGTGTTTGAAGAGGATATTCTTCACCAAATTCTGGCAAAAGATGATTCAGAAAGATCCAAAGACGAATCAATTATATTCTCAGGGAGAAATAATGCTCCTGATTATTTCTATGCAAGTAAAGCATTAGAAATTGCTTCTGAAGAAGCTGAAGTACGTAAAAATATATTGCGTGCTCAGAAGTTTGATATTAAACTTCCCCATCCCAGTTCACCAATATATTCAGAAACAATAAAGTTTCTTGAAGAACTGGAGAAAAAAGCAGAAGAAAGAAATATAAGTTCTTTCGCTTCAGCTCTAAATACTATAGAGCAAGATGAATCTGTGCAATATACACAGAATGCAGGAGAGGAAATAATTCTCTATTTGTCACAGAAGGATCTCATGGATCAACAAGATCCATGGTTGCTGATGTCCAAATACTTGGATGATTTCTCATTCCCAGCACAGTCTTACAAGACGAGACACCACTATGAGAAGATTCTCATGGAAACGCAATCTGTAGATTTTGAACACTTCAAAAAGAGTGGAAAGGCAGATATGATGTCCAAAGATATTGCTTATAGCAAGATCTATGTGAAGACTCTTATCAATGCAGAGCAGTGGGGACTTTCAACACATAAACTGAAGTCCTATGTGATATCAACACAACAAGGTCCCATTCTATACTCTTATTGGGATTATGTGGAAGGATTCTCAAAAGTATTTTATTTTGAGAATGACCAACATAAGCATTCATGGTTTGTGAAGATGGCTGGTACTATCCTTAATAAGGATATTCCATCATGGTTTATTATTTGGTGGAATTATGATTAAATCTAAAGTGTCCTACTCTTACCTCATTTAGGTGGTACAAGGATGTATTCCTTAGTAGAGTAATGGAACTACCAGATGCTAATCAGGCACATTGGAAGTCTAAATTTATAGATGGTCTTCCACAATTATTTGCTGAAAGAGTAAAGAAAACTCTTAGGATAGGAATCTCACCTATTGATTATGATAATCTTACATATGGCATGATAATAGGAAAATGCATGCAAGAAGGTTTAGCTTTATGTAATGAAATTAAGTTAAATCAACAAATTAAAAAACAAAAGTTAACAGAGAAGTCGCAATTAGGACAATTCTATGAACAATTTGGTATTGAAATGGGTCAATCCAGTAAACCTAAGAAATATACTAGGTTTTCTAATATTCAGAAATATAATTCTCCAGTCTATCAGAAGAAAATAGCTGCTAGAACAGAGAGAAAGAAAATTATAATACCATCTATAGAATGATGATGTATCCTACAATTTGTAGGCAACATAACAATACGGATAAAAGTATTGCTTTGATGATAATAGCAGGGTTCACAGGCCAGCTTAAAGGTTGGTGGGAAAATTATCTCAATGAAACCCAACGTCAAACTGTCTTAAATACTACAAGGACAGAAAATAATATAGTTAAACAGGAAGCTGTTTATACTTTAACAATAAATATTTGTGAACATTTTACAGGAAGATTCACAACAAATGCAGAGAATATAAGATCTCTAATCTTGAATCTCAAGTGTCCTACTCATACCTCATTTAGGTGGTACAAGGATGTATTCCTTAGTAGAGTAATGGAACTACCAGATGCTAATCAAGCACATTGGAAGTCTAAATTTATAGATGGTCTTCCACAATTATTTGCTGAAAGAGTAAAGAAAACTCTTAGGATAGGAATCTCACCTATTGATTATGATAATCTTACATATGGCATGATAATAGGAAAATGCATGCAAGAAGGTTTAGCTTTATGTAATGAAATTAAGTTAAATCAACAAAGTAAAAAACAAAAGTTAACAGAGAAGTCACAATTAGGACAATTCTGTGAACAATTTGGTATTGAAATGGGTCAATCCAGTAAACCTAAGAAATATACTAGGTTTTCTAATATTCAGAAATATAATTCACCAGTCTATCAGAAGAAAATAGCTGCTAGAACAGAGAGAAAGAAAATTAGAAAAGCTATAAAAACAACAGGATATAAACGAATTAGATCAAAATCTAATCCTCCCGTGTGTTATAAATGTGGCGAGAATAGGTCATATTGCTCAAATGTCCCATAAAAAGAAAATAAAAGCATTAAATATGGAGGAAGATTTAAAAGAAAATCTTATGAAAGTAATGCTTAATTCGAATCTGAACAAGAAGATCAAAAAGATCTTAATGACTCAGAGAAATCTAGCTCTGAGGATAATATGAAATATTTATCAGAAGAATCTGAAATGACAAATAGTTCAGAAGAGGATTATAAACCTTGTGATAATTGTATGAATACTATACAAAAAGATGAAAATGATAATTTCTATCAATTGTTATCACGATTCGTAAATATGGAATCAATGTTTTAACTAATGATAATATAATTGAATTACTCGAACAATAAAAGATTCTGAAATCCGTAATAAAATCTTGGAATCTTTAGGACAATTAAAGGAACTCAAGAATTAATACCAAGAACAAGAAAATTTCATTCCTTATACTTTATCAGTAAGAAAGAGAATGGAAGAAAAGCAGAATATAAAATCCTCTATAACCTCTGTAACTACTATACAGATTTAAAAGAGGAAGTTAATAATTTGAAAACTGAAGTTAAAAGGTTAACTCAGGATAATCTTGAAATTAATAAAAGATTAGATAAGTTGGATAAGGGAAAAATAAAATTGAAGAACCTGAATCCAGTACTAATCAAGAATTAGAACCATTTTTAGGTAAGATGGAATATATAACATCTCAGAAATGGTTAGTTAAAATTGATTTGTTAATACAGGGTGAATACAAAAAAGAATTAATTGCGTTAATAGATAGTGGCGCAGATTTAAATTGTATTCAGGAAGGATTAATTCCTACAAAATATTTTGAAAAACCACACATACTTTATCGAGTGCTAGTGGTAATAAAATGGATATATTATATAAGTTATCTAAAACTTATATCGTGTTAATAAACAATGTATTCCTAATAGCTTTGTATTAGTAAGAAATATGACTAATCAGGTTATATTAGGAACCCCATTTATTAATAAAATATTTCCAATAAAAGAAATTACTAATAATGGAATAATTGGTAATTTTGAAGGAAATGAAATTCAATTTGAATTTATTAAAGACCCCATAACTAAGTCTTGAATGAAATGGTTGAGTTAATAAAAGCTAAAAACAACCAAGTAAATTTCTTGAATCAAGAAATTAACTCATTAACAATAAATGAGAGATTACAGAATCCATATTTGAAACAACGTATAGAGTTGTTAATTAATCAATTCTCAGCAGAGATTTGTGCTGATCATCCTAATGCATTTTGGGATAGAAAAAAACATATTGTTAGTCTACCATATGTAGATGATTTTGATGAAAGAATGATAACAACAAAATCAAGACTCGCTCAAATGAATGAACAAGAACAGGTTAGATGTAGAGAAGAAATAAATATGTTTCTACAAAAAGGGTTAATAAGAGAATCCAAATCAGCTTGGAGTTGTACTGGTTTTTATGTGAATAAAAAATCAGAAATTGAAAGAGGGTCTCCAAGATTAGTTGTTAATTATAAACCTCTTAATAAAGTTTTGAAATGGATAAGATACCCACTTCCTAATAACAAGGATTTGATTAATAGAATACATGATGCGTGTGTATTTTCAAAATTTGATATGAAATCTGGCTATTACCAAATACAGGTAGTAGAAAAAGATAGATATAAAACTGCTTTTGTAGTACCATTTGGTCATTATGAATGGAATGTAATGCCTTTTGGTTTGAAAAATGCTCCTTCTGAATTCCAGAAGATTATGAATGATATATTTATACCATATAATAATTTTATGGTAGTTTATATTGATGATGTCTTAGTATTTTCAAAAGACATTAATACACATTTCAAACATCTTGAAATATTCAAGAATCTTGTAATCCAAAATGGATTAGTTGTCTCAAAACCAAAAATGGTGATTTTTCAATCTAAAATCAGATTTTTGGGATATAATATTGAAGATGGGAAAATAATTCCTATTGATAGGAGTATTGAATTTGCTTCTAAATTTCCAGATGAAATTTTGGAAAAAACTCAATTGCAAAGATTTCTTGGCAGTCTTAATTACATTCAGCCTTATTATAAGAATTTGGCTGATGATACTGCTATTTTATATGAGAGACTGAGGAAATCCCCTTCCCCTTGGTCACAAAGTCATACTGAGGCAGTGAGAGTGATTAAATCTAAAGTCAAACAGTTGCCTTGTCTTATGCTTGCAAATCCACAATGGGATAAGATTGTGGAGACAGACGCTTCTGATATTGGTTATGGTGGAATACTCAAACAAGTTCAACCAACCACAAAACAAGAATTTTTGGTTCGCTTCACATCAGGAAAATGGAGTGAAAGCCAGAAGAATTATGCTACTGTTGCAAAAGAAATTTTAGCTATTGTCAACAGTGTTTTGAAATTCCAAGATGATCTTTTAAATAAAAGTTTTTGATCAAAACTGATTGCAAATCTGCAAAATTTATGTTTAACAAAGATTTTAAACATGATGTTTCGAAATATATGTTCGCAAGATGGCAAACATATTTAGCCCCTTTTGAATTTGAAATCAAACATATTCAGGGAAAGAATGATACTTTGCCTGATTTTTTGTCCCGTGAATATCTGCAGGGGAATGCAACCTCCTGATGGGGGTTTTCAAGGCCGTGGGAAATATGCCCATGGTGGATCATCAAGAGGCCATGGCAAATATGGTCATGGTAGAGGTAAAGGGAGAAATAATGCTCCTGATTATTTCTATGCAAATAAAGCATTGGAAATTGCTTCTGAAGAAGCTGAAGTACGTAAAAATATATTGCGTGCTCAGAAGTTTGATATTAAACTTCCCCATCCCAGTTCACCAATATATTCAGAAACAATAAAGTTTCTTGAAGAACTGGAGAAAAAAGTAGAAGAAAGAAATATAAGTTCTTTCGCTTCAGCTCTAAATACTATAGAGCAAGATGAATCTGTGCAATATACACATAATGCAGGAGAGGATATAATTCTCTATTTGTCACAGAAGGATCTCATAGATCAACAAGATCCATGGTTGCTGATGTCCAAATACTTGGATGATTTCTCATTCCCAGCACAGTCTTACAAGACGAGACACCACTATGAGAAGATTCTCATGGAAACGCAATCTGCAGATTTTGAACACTTCAAAAAGAGTGGAAAGGCAGATATGATGTCCAAAGATATTGCTTATAGCAAGATCTATGTGAAGACTCTTATCAATGCAGAGCAGTGGGGACTTTCAACACATAAACTGAAGTCCTATGTGATATCAACACAACAAGGTCCCATTCTATACTCTTATTGGGATTATGTGGAAGGATTCTCAAAAGTATTTTATTTTGAGAATGACCAGCATAAGCATTCATGGTTTGTGAAGATGGCTGGTACTATCCTTAATAAGGATATTCCATCATGGTTTATTATTTGGTGGAATTATTTTGGTCCAAATTCATCCATACTTCCGTAACTGCCCAGATCTTTATAAAAGATGGAAGGAAGTATCTCCAAAGATGCAGAATCTACATCAACAATCAGTTGAAGGTACTGCAACAATGTATTTCTTTCTGGAGTTCTCAATTCCTTGGATTGTCAGATGGATCTCAGAAGTGAGTCATGCAGATAAGCATGTTCCGTGTTTGAAGAGGATATTCTTCACCAAATTCTGGCAAAAGATGATTCAGAAAGATCCAAAGACGAATCAATTATATTCTCAGGATCTTATCAAGGAAATTGAAGAAAAGCTTCAACAATACAAGAAGGAAGCTAAAGAGAAACAAAAAGCAACAATTCAACCAAAATCATGGTTTGAACAGTTCGTGAATAAGTTGCAGAAGGATAATCCATCCATATCTTTGCAGGATATAATGTTGCGATATGGATAATGTCAAAGAGGAGATGATACAATTCGCTCAACAAAGTGATACATCTTGAGAAAAGTCCGAGAAGTCAATGGAGATTTCGCCCCAAGGCGTGAGATATTTACGTCTTGCAGACAATCACAGATCCAGAGGAAGAAGAAAACTATTCCTTGGATGACGTGTTCGAATCAATGAAGGACGCGTTGAAAGGTCCGATTCAAATAATGAAGAAGGGAGAATCGACCAAAGTGATCCTAAACAGGTAAAGTTTAGGAAAAGAGAAAAGAATAGTGATGATCATGATGTCAGTGGAGAAAGCGGTCGTGATTATTGCTTCAAGACAAAGAGGAATCTGATGACTAAATAATAAGTCCAACAGATTTCACAAAAGTTTCACAGATATGGACAGTGTCCACTATTCATAAAAGTAGTGGAGAAACTGTAGATAAACAGAGTTTACTTTTTATGTTTGTAATTATTGTGTTTCCGGATCTCAAATCAGGAGTCCGAGGAAAATTGTTTTGAACTTATGTTTCAAATCCGAGGCTTCAATTGTCTATAAAAGCCATGAATCGGGAAACAGAAACATAAGCTAGGAATTAGAAAGAATTTTTATATTTTGTAAATTTTGAAAACAAATAAAAAGTTCAGAGTTTTTTTTTTCAGGTACTCTCTCTTTTATTTTCTTGTCAATTTTTATTTTATTTTATTTTTTGAATTGAATTCTTGGCCTCAATGATAGGCTGAGTTGTTGATGAATTGATATAATGCTGATATAACATAAGAGTTGATTTAAGCCAATTTTAGATGCAGTTGATAATCCTCAAATGTTTCCGCTGATATGTTCTAACTTAAGGATTATGATATATCTGTGATATTGCTTGGAGTTCTGGTTCGAAGTATATGATTGAATCCTAGGAGTGTCCCAGGTCTGTTGCCATTGCCGTGGGATTGGCGTAGGCGTTTTTGACCTTCTTCTCTGTTCACTCCAGATTAGGGTTTAATGATATATTAGGTAATTTACCAGGGATCCAATCTGTTGTTTGCATATCTCAGATATAGCTTAAATCTTAAGGATCTAGATTATATCCACGGACTGCTATTTGCGGTCTTATCACCTGGGCCTAGGTTGGTATCATAATTCTTTTGGCTTTCACTCCATTTTCCTGATGTGAAGCGAACCAAAAATTCTTGTTTTGTGGTTGGTTGAACTTGTTTGAGTATTCCACCATAACCAATATCAGAAGCGTCTGTCTCCACAATCTTATCCCATTGTGGATTTGCAAGCATAAGACAAGGCAACTGTTTGACTTTAGATTTAATCACTCTCACTGCCTCAGTATGACTTTGTGACCAAGGGGAAGGGGATTTCCTCAGTCTCTCATATAAAATAGCAGTATCATTAGCCAAATTCTTATAATAAGGCTGAATGTAATTAAGACTGCCAAGAAATCTTTGCAATTGAGTTTTTTCCAAAATTTCATCTGGAAATTTAGAAGCAAATTCAATACTCCTATCAATAGGAATTATTTTCCCATCTTCAATATTATATCCCAAAAATCTGATTTTAGATTGAAAAATCACCATTTTTGGTTTTGAGACAACTAATCCATTTTGGATTACAAGATTCTTGAATATTTCAAGATGTTTGTTATGTGTATTAATGTCTTTTGAAAATACTAAGACATCATCAATATAAACTACCATAAAATTATTATATGGTATAAATATATCATTCATAATCTTCTGGAATTCAGAAGGAGCATTTTTCAAACCAAAAGGCATTACATTCCATTCATAATGACCAAATGGTACTACAAAAGCAGTTTTATATCTATCTTTTTCTACTACCTGTATTTGGTAATAGCCAGATTTCATATCAAATTTTGAAAATACACACGCATCATGTATTCTATTAATCAAATCCTTGTTATTAGGAAGTGGGTATCTTATCCATTTCAAAACTTTATTAAGAGGTTTATAATTAACAACTAATCTTGGAGACCCTCTTTCAATTTCTGATTTTTTATTCACATAAAAACCAGTACAACTCCAAGCTGATTTGGATTCTCTTATTAACCCTTTTTGTAGAAACATATTTATTTCTTCTCTACATCTAACCTGTTCTTGTTCATTCATTTGAGCAGGTCTTGATTTTGTTGTTATCATTCTTTCATCAAAATCATCTACATATGGTAGACTAACAATATGTTTTTTTCTATCCCAAAATGCATTAGGATGATCGACAAATCTCTGAGAATTGATTAATTAACAACTCTATACGTTGTTTCAAATATGGATTCTGTAATCTCTCATTTATTGTTAATGAGTTAATTTCTTGATTCAAGAAATTTACTTGGTTGTTTTTAGCTTTTATTAACTCAACCATTTCATTCAGTACCCTAGTTATGGGGTCTTTAATAAATTCAAATTGAATTTCATTTCCTTCAAAATTACCAATTATTCCATTATTAGTAATTTCTTTTATTGGAAATATTTTATTAATAAATGGGGTTCCTAATATAACCTGATTAGTCATATTTCTTACTAATACAAAGCTATTAGGAATACATTGTTTATTAACACAGATATAAGTTTTAGATAACTTATATAATATATCCATTTTATTACCACTAGCACTCGATAAAGTATGTGTGGTTTTTTCAAAATATTTTGTAGGAATTAATCCTTCCTGAATACAATTTAAATCTGCGCCACTATCTATTAACGCAATTAATTCTTTTTTGTATTCACCCTGTATTAACAAATCAATTTTAACTAACCATTTCTGAGATGTTATATATTCCATCTTACCTAAAAATGGTTCTAATTCTTGATTAGTCGATTCAGGTTCTTCAATTTTATTTTTTCCCTTATCCAACTTATCTAATCTTTTATTAATTTCAAGATTATCCTGAGTTAACCTTTTAACTTCAGTTTTCAAATTATTAACTTCCTCTTTTAAATCCTGTATAGTAGTTACAGAGGTTATAGAGGATTTTATATTCTGTTTTTCTTCCATTCTCTTTCTTACTTCTGATAAAGTATAAGGAATGAAATTTTCTTGTTCTTGGACTGTTAATTCTTCAGGTTCCTTTAATTGTCCTAAAGATTCCAAGATTTTATTACGGATTTCAGAATCTTTTATTGTTCTGAGTAATTCAATTATATTATCATTAGTTAAAACATTCAGTTCCATATTTACAATCGTGATAACAATTGATAGAAATTATCATTTTCATCTTTTTGTATAGTATTCATACAATTATCACAAGGTTTATAATCCTCTTCTGAACTATTTGTCATTTCAGATTCTTCTGATAAATATTTCATATTATCCTCAGAGCTAGATTTCTCTGAGTCATTAAGATCTTTTTGATCTTCTTGTTCAGATTCAGAATTAAGCATTACTTTCATAAGATTTTCTTTTAAATCTTCCTCCATATTTAATGCTTTTATTTTCTTTTTTATGGGACATTTCGGAGCAATATGACCTATTCTGCCACATTTATAACACACAGGAGGATTAGATTTTGATCTAATTCGTTTATATCCCTGTTGTTTTTTTATAGCTTTTCTGATTTTCTTTCTCTCTGTTCTAGCAGCTATTTTCTTCTGATAGACTGGAGAATTATATTTCTGAATATTAGAAAACCTAGTATATTTCTTAGGTTTACTGGATTGACCCATTTCAATACCAAATTGTTCACAGAATTGTCCTAATTGCGACTTCTCTGTTAACTTTTGTTTTTTAATTTGTTGATTTAACTTAATTTCATTACATAAAGCTAAACCTTCTTGCATGCATTTTCCTATTATCATGCCATATGTAAGATTATCATAATCAATAGGTGAGATTCCTATCCTAAGAGTTTTCTTTACTCTTTCAGAAATAATTGTGGAAGACCATCTATAAATTTAGACTTCCAATGTGCCTGATTAGCATCCGTAGTTCCATTACTCTACTAAGGAATACATCCTTGTACCACCTAAATGAGGTAAGAGTAGGACACTTGAGATTCAAGATTAGAGATCTTATATTCTCTGCATTTGTTGTGAATCTTCTGTAAAATGTTCACAAATATTTATTGTTAAAGTATAAACGACTTCTGTTTAACTATATTATTTTCTGTCCTTGTAGTATTTAAGACAGTTTGACGTTGGGTTTCATTGAGATAATTTTACCACCAACCTTTAAGCTGGCCTGTGAACCCTGCTATTATCATCAAAGCAATACTTTTATCCGTATTGTTATGTTGCCTACAAATTGTAGCATACATCATCATTCTATGGATGGTATTATATATTTGTTGATCTGAATGGCCATCTATATTCCACTCATATATCGTCTTACCATTATAGTAAGTTTGTTCATTAGGTAATTCCTCAAACAAAACATCTTGAGGTGTCGGTCTTGGATAATAATATTTTTTCTGGACCGGTTTATCAAAGAAATTTATTATTACTCTTTATTCTATTAAGAGTTTCATTAACAATTTCTTGCGATGTATATTATCAACTAGATCTGGAACTTCTTCTTTAGTTACGACATTTAATTTGAATGTCTTAAACTTATTATCAAGAAGTTTCTCGATTCGATACTTGACTTAATTTAAAATTTTTATTTCGAGGAGGTCAGATTAGATTACTTCAATCTTGAAGTTTCCCCAATTTTATCTTCCTTATTATTATTGCTTTTTGCAATTTCTCCAGAGAATTTTTAAATCCATTATTAATTCATAATTTTTAATAACCTATTATTGAGAAATAATATTTGTTCTCCTAAGGTTACTAAATACAAATTAGTAAAATTATTTTGTTTTACCACATCATTTATATTTTTGTTGTGGTTACAAGAGTTTCATTCTCTTGATTAAAGAAAGCATTAGCATATAATTTCAATCTTTCTTTATCCATTATTATGGCTTGATGTGTAGGAGGATAAATCGATTCAACTTGTTCTCCATTTTTTAATTTCCAATATTTTTCTAGGACATTAATATGATCCCCTAGATAATTTTCTAAAAACCATGGAATAAAATCTTTTATTTCATTTATATTTTCCAAATGGTTATAGAATTCATTTTGGAGTATTTGTCTTTCTGCTAAATTAATATTTTTAGCAAACCAATCTCTGAAAGGTTGATATATAGGTTTTTGAAATTCAGCTTGTATTTGTTTTCTAGCTGAACCGCTCGACTGAAATCAATTTTATTTTGATTCATGATTAAACTGGAAAGTTTAATTTCGACTCGATTATTTCTGGTCTAAAAGTGTCTTCGTGGATTATTATATATACCTGAGCAATATTATCCTCATTTATCTTAATTCCTGTACTTTTTGTTGCAGGTTTTGGTCTGATTTAGAAGATGAACTCCCTACAGATTAGGTAACTCAACTCTATAATCTATAGGAGAAATATAAGAATGTATTGAACTTGTTCTAGAATACCTAGATTTTCCTAGTCCCGAACTTCCACCTATTTGGATGTACTTTTCCTATTAAACTGTATTTGAATATCTCCAGTAGATGTTTGGATTGCATCCACCAAATCTTCATTTATTAATGGTGTTGCTGGAATTATCTTTTCAGCTAACCATGTTTCTGGAAAGTTTATTTCATCCCATTTAATAGATCTATGAGTTGTAATTTTAGATCTATTGAAATTAGTTTCAAAGATTATAGTTTCTTGTTGATTTGTATTCATCAACTTACACTTTGGATTCAAAGTATATAAAGGCTTAAAATACACCCTATAATGTATACAAATTACTTCAGACTGCAAATAATTATAACCATGCGTTTTCACATATAAAGTTAACGCATCCGAATATTAACATCCGACAAAGATAATTGTAAATTCGGATAAGCATTAAAATATATTGGACCATGAGCTAAACTGGATTCCATTATACCCATGATAGATTGACGCCAGTTCATATTACGAGCATCACGTAATACAGATAAAAATGATTCAGGTAAACCAGATAACGTAAGAGGTTTAAAAGCTACCTGAACAAGTCCAATATGCAAGAACTTATATTCTGATGTATATGCATCAATATCATCTTGACTAAGCAATTTAATAGTCAATTCCTCATTATGTATAGGAACAGATTCTTCACAAGTTTTAACAATTTGTTTAAAACTTAATTTATCAAAAGTACCAAAAGAATATATCATCCTTGGTTCTATTTTAGGAATTGTCCATTTATTTAACAATTCTAAATTCTTAGGAATATCATATTCTTCCTTCTTACTGTTTTTCACAGTATTCTGATTTTTCGCAAATATGGAAAGAATTGAAGACATACTCAGATTATTTGAGCAATCAAATGATGAATTGAGATAATACTGAACAACATAAAACTTAAGTTAATACTCATTACCAAAGAGTATTGACTACAAAGGCTCTGATACCAATCTAGGCCCAGGTGATAAGACCGCAAAGATCATATCATAGCGTATACGTATAATTTCAACAATTATCATTAGATTATAAAATGTGCCTCTACAAGAAATCAAGTATTTAGTAATATTTTTTTGACTAATATTGTATTATTCGTTTTGTCACTAAAAGTACTAATAGTGACAACTCAGTCAATGTCACTATAATTTTGTCATTGAAAATATTTGTACTGACCTTTTTTAGTGACGAATATAATACCATCACTAATAGCATACTCATTTGTAACATTTAAAATAATTCATCACTATTGCACTTGTATTTTTGACAATTTATTTTTTTAAACTACTATAAAGACTACATTGGTGATAATTTTGCTATCATCAGTATAAAATAATTATGAATTTCGCTTATTTGATGTTTTGTGACAGCATAGATATTGTCATTGTTAATGGTAAGAGTATTTATATTATGAGTTATTCGTCATTAATGTTATATTATTTTTAACAACAAACTATTTGTCAATAAAATTAATTAATAATGACAATTTTATAGTTTAAGTGAAAATATTTTAGTGGCAAAAAAAGAATTTTTTTTTTTGTGGCGCCGTTAACATGATCGATGTTAATGGTAATAGTATGACATTCTAGGTTGTTTGTAACTAATTTATTATTTTAACAATATATTATTTTTGACTAAAAATACTCAATAGTGATAAATTTATAAAGTCACTTGCATTTAAAAAGTAAAGATAGTTTTGTCAGAAATGTGGCATAGTTACTCATTATAATTAAAAATTTGACAAAAAATCTGTTAGAAAAATCGAGAACACATGCACACACATCAGTGCACAGTAAAAAAATAGACACAAAGAATATGCAATATTTTTATCGTGGTTTGACTCTTTATCTACGTTCACGATTCTCCTCAAGAATGAATTTTACTATTCAACAATAATGGGTTACACAAGATGGTAACTTTTTGCATAGACAGAAAAGTCTAAATTTCCCTTCTCCCCCAGAGTTCTTACAATGGCCCTATCATTAACAAAACTAGAACGAATGTAAGACACGCTCTCTCTCATACATGAGGCTCTCAGGATCTCCACCCCCATGAGGTGTGGCCCTAAGGCATCTACTACAAGTTATAAAACTCCCTATTTATTGGAGAGAAATACTTGCTCCCCAAGATTTTTCCTATACAATTTTAGGCAAGTCTTGAACAAAGTAATTCTCTTGATTACCTTTCTCTATAAGTTTTCTAATTTGTATAGGTTTGGACTTTGAGCCATAACCCAATAAATTCCGCCCTTGGCGAAAAGTCTGAAGCTTCTTTACCGCAACTGGAACCTCTTCACAATTTTCACGCTGGAGCTCTCACCCAACAGCACTATTCACGGCAACGGCTTCCAACACATCCTAGCAAATTCTCGAAATCATCATCAATATCCCTCTTCTCCCAAGGTTGTTTGCGTTCTCCCTCGACACTAGGCAACTCAGACGTGGTCTTTTTTCCAGTAGTAGTACTCCGTATTAGTTGCTTGGCCAAGACTTTGATCATTTTGCTATATGGACTCTTCTCCCCTAACTCTTCCCCCAAACCGAACCGAACCTACTTGAACTAGTCTACTTTCCCAAACGTCTCTCCACCAGAAGTTCGATCACTAGTTGGCGGAATGTGTTTTGTTGACATAATGCTAAAAATCTTTCACACAATTCCATCACATCTCTATTGTTTTACTATAATTCAAGGCTCACCCTTGACACATCAACAATTTTGCAAAACAAACTTCAAAAATGAACTCAGGACGTCGAAGAACGATTGGAGGATCCTCAATCAAACCCCAAATAGCCATCAGTCAAAGCTGGTCAAACCCTCTATTTGACTTTTGATCACAAATTCATAAAACTTGACCTGCTTATATCTCACAATCCGACTGTCAGATTATTATGAAATTTTACAAGCTTACTCTTCTCACCATGAAGAATGCATTGCAATAAATGAATTGACAATCAGACATTAGAAAGGCCTTCAAATGTGACCAGCAGATTTGACGAATTTTTGAACCCCAATCTAGCAACCTGTTTGGTTTTCGTGCAAGCCAGCGTCCTTCAACACAACTCCTTACATGTTCTCCTTACATCGCCATATGCCAATTTACCAACTAGGCTATGATACCACTTGTTGAGAAAATCAAGGACATACCCTCACACATCAATACATAATAGAAAAATACACACAAAGAATATGTAATATTTGTAACGTGGTTCGGTCCTCTGCCTACGTCCACAATCCTCCTCTGGGATAAATTCCACTACTTTGATAATAATGGGTCACACATGATAATGACTTTTTGCACGGACAGAAAAGTATAAACCGTCCTCCATAGAGTTCTTACAATGGTTTTATCCTTAACAGAGCTTGAACAAATATATGACACTCTTTCTCTCAAACATAAGGCTCTCTGGACCTCTCACCCACACCCTCTTTAGGGTGTGGCTTCGTGACACCTATTACAAGTTATAAGACCTCCTATTTGTAGGAGAGAAATACTTGCTCCCAAGATTTCTTCTACATTATTTTAGGTAGGTCTTGAATAATGTAATTCTCTTAATTACCTTTTTTTACAAACTTCCAAATTTGTATGGGCTTGGACTTTGAGCCATAACCTAACAAAATTTGTTAAGTTTAATAAAATACAAAGTAAACTTGACGTGAAAAATAGAAAATGTATTTTTTAGTGGCAATTTTTAAATGTCACCTAATTTCATAAGCAAAGATAATTTAAAGAAGATTGAATGAAAAATAAGGAAAAAAATATGATAATAAAATAGTAAACTGGAAGCATAATCTAAAGAAGATTGAATAAAAAATAAAGAAAAAAAATATTTTCTTGGGAAATAGGTTTTTAGATTTGTAAAATAAAGAAAAAGAAAAAAATAAAAAATAGTCTACAAATAAATTAAAATGACAATGTAGGATGCCATTTTTTTTAATTAAATCTTATATGTGTATTCTTTCATTTTTGTACTTTGCTTTTTTAAACTATTACCATCATTCTTTTAGCTAGTAACAAATTAATAACAAACAATTCAAAAGATAAATTATTTGTCACATACAATAAAATTCTACATTATCACTTGAAATATATATTCATTTTTAAAATACTGGTGAATAGCAAATATGGTATTTCTTTCTTTTGTCCCCCTGAAATGTTGGGGTGCCACATGCATCTCTAAGCTAAGGTCTTATTTTTCTCCCAATTTGATATTTGCAGCGACTATTTGTTCATTTTTTTTTCATTTAATACTTAGGTGTGATGCTCCATCATCTCTTGAGCTTCTTTAATTTTTAAATATTTTATTTATTTTTTTAATTAACTTGAAATCTTTTATCATTGAGAAATTGATTTAAAAAATAAAAAAATATATCCGTACTAATGTTTATTGATTTAGTATTTGCAATAACCTTTATTGTCTCCAAATATGTATGTCTACTAGTGCACTTATATCCGTGCTCTACACGGATTTATTTTTTGATAAAAAATGTTAAGTAAATTTATTTATTTTTAATCACATATGAAGAATTTAGTCATAAATATTATATGGTCTGTAATGGATTTTTTTAAACAATAAATGTTAAATTTACTCATGTTTAATCTTTGAAATTTGAAAATGAAAAATATGTTAAGGCTTTTAAGAATTAATCAATTAGTAATTAAAATTTTAAATTAAAACTAATAATATGTATATTTATAATAAGAAATAAACCTTTTGAAATTCATGAATAAATATTTTTAAAAAAAATTAATTAGTTAGCAATTAAAATTTTAAATTAAAAATAAGAATATATATCCATAATAGATAATAAATTAACCTTTTGGAATTCACTAAATGAATTATGAGCATTAACTAATTGATTATTTGAATTTTTAATTAAAGCTAATAATTTAATTATATATATAAGGTTAAAAATAATATAAATAAAATAAATGATAAATAACAAATTATTGTCTAAGCTGATAATAAAACCATCCATTGCAATAAATAACAAATTATTGTCTAAGCTAATAATAAAACCATCCATTGCTATATAATTGTTTATATGACACTCTCATAATGCTCAAAAAAGTATTTTTAATAGTAAACGTTAAATTTGCTTGGATTTAATCTTTTGAAACTCACAAATGAATATTATTTTAAGATTTAATTGAATGGAAATTAAAATTGTAATGCTAATAATATATATACATAATAGATAAGAAATAATTTTTTTTTTTTAGAATTCACAATTGAATGTTATCTTAAGCATTAATTGATTGACCATTTAATAGTTCAATTAAAACTAATAATATATGTTCATAAAGATAAGAAATAATAAAAAGTAAAATAATGAATAATATAATAATAATGCCATGTAAGCGCTGACTTGGTACTCTTACAAGCTCAAACATGACACTCTCACGATGTTCAAAAGGGTAGAACATATATATATATATATATATATATATATATATATATTAGTCAATTCTAGTGATATTACTAACTTAATTGTCTTATAACTTAACATAATAGCACTTAACTGATTGTGGTTATATTACTAACTTATTTCTAGTTCTTACACATTTGGTTGAGTTTTAGATTTATTACAAAGTTCATTTCTCTTATCTAACTTCTTAATCTCTAAACTAATTACAATTAACTTAATAATTTTTATTATATTACTTAATTACTAATTTCCTATCCTCCAAACATATTTGAGTACATATAAAAGTAACTATTTCACATCCTTGTCTTTTACCAAGCCTTGATCCCTTGATGTTGAGGTTCAACTATTTCTCATCTATTGAACACCCAAAAAAAATTATATATTGTATATCTATATGAGCTCGCTCGGATTGAATTTTTTCAAAAAGATTATTCAAAAGTGTTTCTTAAACTTTTGACACCAGTTGTTTTGTTGAGAAAATAAAATTGACTTCTTATTTATTGAAATTGAGTTTTTTAACCCTAGGGTTTTAACTTTTCTTTTTTGAAATCTATCTAAATACTTATTACAAAGAAGTGTATTTTTTATATGAAAAAGGCATTCTTCCATTAAAAAAAGTCAATCCAAACTAACCCCAACATCTTTTCTCTTATGGCATAAATCATAAAAAATTAATGCCTAACTTTGGGCTTTCTATTGCTTTATTACCTATGCAGATGTTATTAACAAGAAAAAAAAATTAATGAAGATACTAAAGCTTAAATATCACTAATTAGATTTTTAAAAGAAATTAGATAACATTATTATGAATAATGATTAAAAATAAATTAAATAATTTATAATGTTTGGAATTTTAGCTAAATTATTAACGAAATAAATGGTTCCTTTTAAATAATAGTATAAGAGACCTAGTGAATCGTCCGACAGTGGGAAGGGGTTGCACATGAGATGAAGAGAATAAATAATCAAAATATAAAAGCACCCTAAAACAAATTTTGGGACTAGGGGGCAGTAGCCCCTACTTCTCCCTCCCCTGGCCGTTGTATATAATCGGTAGATATAACTTTTTTTATTTATGAATTTTAATATTATAATTAAATTTTAGTTTTTAATTTTTAACAATTAAAATAAAAACCTCTCAGATAATCTCCATTAATTTTTTTATAAAAACCAAAATCTAACTAATACACTATCAATTTTTACTAGATAGGTTACTTTAATAGTTTGCGTAAATATTAAATGAAGGTATATATATACACACATGTATATGTATATATTAATCTGTTTAATTAAATTATTATGTATAATATGCTATAACAAGGCACAATTTGGTTGGGCATTGGCCATGACTGGGCGTCCGACCACCCCACTGGTTTTGAAGAATTTACGGAAACAGAGAGTTGATTATCAAGTCTTGAAAAACAAAAAGGCCAAAAAGAAAAAAGTCTTCGTTTCCTTCTAATGTTTCTTTGTGAGGGTTTAGGCCCAATAATCAAGTAATTACTTTTAAATGCATATAAATTAGCAGCTAATTACAATGCTTTCATATTCCAATCTTTTGAGCGATGTATGCGAGATAATGACCAAACTAACCACATTTTATAAAATTTATACCAAAATGACCAATTCCTCAAACAAATGAGTTAAAAGACCAACTTTAGCAACTTTATATCTTGAAAATACAAAGTTCAAATAAGTAATACTGATATTGAATAACACATGTGACAACTTTTGCCACATAAGCTTTTTTAAACTTAGTGTTTTAAGGACACAAAATTTAAGTTAGTATCTTTAAAACATAAAGTTGTTGTTTATTTATTTATTTTTAACTAATGTTCTAATTTCAATAATAATTTTAATCAAAAAGTTAAAAATAAAAATTAAGAAATTAAAAAATTAAAATAAAATTTGAAAAAATAAAAACAAAAACATTTAAAAAATGGAAATTTTAAAAATTTTAAAATTGAAAACTAGAAATTAGAAAATTTAACATTGAAATAATCAAATGTTTATAATTTAGTGTTATCTCCCATTTTAAAAAATAAGATATTTTTTGTTATTATTCAAGCGCACATACAATTGTCTTTTTTTACTTTTTGTCCTTAATCAAAACATTGATTTTTTTCTTTTTCCCTAACATACTAAGTTTAACTTCTAAGTTATTTTTTTTTCTTTTTCTCTATATTTTTGATTCAATACCATAGTATTTTCAATTATTTTATTCTTTACAATGTTTTGTTTCAATTTTTTTGTCATTTCTATTTTTTTGTTCTAATTTTATTGTATTTATAAATTTGGTGTTAACTCATATTTTGAGAAATATGATTTTTTGGTTATTATTTTGAATTAGTGGTTTTATTTAGCTTTGAAATTTTATTTAGTTTGGAAAAACTATTTCCTTTTTTCTTTTTTTTTAATTTTTTGCTCCAATCATTTTACTCTTGACTTGGATATTTTCACTGTTTTTTTCTTTTAACTTTGTTTTATTTGTAAATTTAGTATTAACTCATATTTTTTTTCAACTTTTCCCTTTTCAATAATTTTATGTTTAATTTTCTATCCTTTTAAAAAAATTATTTCAATTGTTATTGTCCTTTTGGGTTTTTTTTTGTTTAAATTCTTTTTGCCATTTTCAAAAAATTGAAATAAACTTTTCTAGAAAGGAAAAAAAAAATGTGCCCAACTTTGTGTCTTGAAGACACTAAATTGAACCTTGTGTCTTCAAAATACTACGTCTATGTGGAAGAATATGCCACATCAACTAATGCCATGTCAACATAGTTAAACTCAACTTAGTGTCTTCAAGACACTAAGTTGAGGAGTTGGTTATTATACTCATTAGTTTTCAAATATTATCATTTTGGTATATAAATTTTAAAAAATAGTTATTTAACTCATGATCTTCTTTGACTTTGCTATCGCGGCTGTACTAAGTTCCTTTAGCTATTGAATTGGGTAATACATTTGCATACGTGTGCGATAGCCGCAGGCTGCCGCGGCAGCCTGCGCGGCTGTCGCGGCTGTACTAAGTTCCTTTAGCTACTGAATTGGGTAATACATTTGCATACATCGAGATAATGAGTTAAATAATTATTTTTTAAAATTTATATAACAAAATAATATTGTTTGGAAATTAATGAGTAAAATAACCAACTCTTCAACTTAGTGTCTTGAAGATACTAAGTTGAGCTTAACTATGTTGACATGGCATTAGTTGATGTGGCATATTATTCCACATAGACTTAACTTAGTATTTTGAAGATACTAAGTTCAACTTAAAGGGTGTTTGGTTTGGCTTTTTTTCTGGTCAAACCTGCTTAAAGCCTAATTTAAGCTAATAGAAGTGTTTGTTTTACTTAAAAATGTGCTTTTTTTAAGTAGCTTTAAGTAGAAAATAAAAAACTCCCCAACCCCAGCTTTTGCTTTTTATGGCTTTAAGCACGTTGAAAAAAAATAAGTTTGACCAAATCATTTACTATCTTATCCTTACCTTTTTATTTTTATTACTAAAATATCTTCACTCTTTTATCTTATACTTACCTTTTAAATTATATTTTAATGTCCTTAATATTTATTTTAACTATATAACTTACTTTTCAGCCCACTTTAATCAAACATGTAAATACTTATTTTTATAACTACAACTTTTATTCAAACACGTAACTACTTAAAGTTGACAATAAAAAAAGTCACTTAAAGCTAGAAGTGCTTTAAGTAGCTTTTTTATAAGCCAATCCAAACACCCTCTTAGTGTCTTCAAGAAAATTCAACTTAGTTTTTTTTTCCTTTCTAGAAAAGTTTATTTCAATTTTTTGAAAATGGCAAAAAGAATTTAAACAAAAATCCCAAAATGACAATAACAATTGCAATTATTTTTTTTTTAAGGATAGAAAACTAAATATAAAAGTACTGAAAAGGGAAAAGTTGAAAAAAAATATGAATTAATACTAAATTTACAAATAAAACAAAGTTAAAAGAAAAAAAATAGTGAAAATATCCAAGTTAAGAGTGAAATGATCAGAGCAAAAAATAAAAAGAAGAAAAAAGGAATTAGTTTTGACAGACTAAGAGGGTGTTTGGTTTGGCTTTTTTTCTGGTCAAACCTACTTAAAGCCTAATTTAAGCTAATGAAAGTGTTTGTTTTAATTAAAAACGTACTTTTTTTAAGTGGCTTTAAGTAAAAAAAAAAAAAGTTCCCCAACCCTAGTTTTTGCTTTTTATGGCTTTAAGTACTTTGAAAAAAAGCAAGTTTGACCAAATCATTTACTATTTTATCCTTACCTTTTTATTTTTATTACAAAAATATCTTTACTCTTTGATTTTATACTTACCTTTTTAAATTCTATTTTAATGTCCTTAATAGTTATTTTAACCATATAATTTACTTTAATCAAACATGTAAATACTTATTTTTATAACTACAACTTTTATTCAAACATATAACTACTTAAAGTCGACAATAAAAAAAAGTCACTTAAAGCCATAAGTACTTTAAGTAACTTTTTCATAAGCCAATCCAAACACCCTCTAAATAAAATTTCAAAGCTAACTAAAACCAGTAACTTAAAATAATAACCAAAAAACCATATTTCTCAAAAGATGAGTTAACACCAAATTTATAAATACAATAAAATTAGAAAAAAAATAGAAATCACAAAAAAATTGAAACAAAAAATTATTGTAAAGAATAAAATAATTGAAACAAAATATAAAAAGAAAAAGAAAAAGTTACTATAGTATTGGATCGAAAATACAGAGAAAAAGAAAAAAAAAAACAACTTAGAAGTTAAACTTAGTATGTTCGGAAAAAAAGAAACATATCAATGTCTTGATTAGGGACAAAAAGTAAAAAAAAGACAACTGTATGTGCGCTCGAATAATAAAAAAAAATATCTTTTTTTTTAAAATGAGAGATAACACTAAATTATAAACTTTTGATTATTTCAATGTTAAATTTTCTAATTTCTAGTTTTCAATTTTAAAATTTTTAAAGTTTTTAAAATTTCCATTTTTAAATGTTTTTGTTTTTTTTTCAAATTTTATTTTAATTTTTTAATTTCTTAATTTTTATTTTTTATTTTTAACTTTTTGATTAAAATTATTATTGAAATTACAACATTAGTAAAAAAAAACAATAATTTTGTGTTTTGAAAATATTAACTTAAACTTTGTGTCTTCGAGACACTGAGTTTAAAAAAATTTATGTGGCAAAAATTGTCACATGTGTTAATTCATATCAACATTACTTATTTAAACTTTGTGTCTTCAAAATACAAAATACAAAGTTACTGAAGATGGCCGTTTAACTTATTTATTTGACAAATCGGTCGTTTTGATATAAATTTTACAAAATGTGATTAATTTGGTCATTATCTCAAGTCAAAGCATCCTAGATCTGGATCGCTTCTCTGTATCATTCTTCTACTTCTGGGCATTCCATGATGTAAGCCAACGAAAGATCCAAGTATATCTACAGGTTCAGCTAGCATTTTCACATTTTCTCTCCCTCTCGTCTTACTTTTATACACTTCGTCTCGACTCTATTGGCTTTGCTTCTTGTATTCTTCAACTTTTTTCAGACGAACTGAAAAGATTTAAAAGAAGAATTACTGTTGCTTTCGTCTAGAAAGCTCTATTAGTTTGAGAAATTCTAGCATATCCTCTAAAGGAAGAGAGATCCAGAGAGACAAGAGCATGGGTTTTGCTTACTGATCTATTCTACTGTAGGGATCTAGTGCTGAGAATTGTTTAATCTTACATAAATAGCTAAGTTTATTGTTCTTGTCAAGTTCTTAGATGCATATGCAAATCTAAACCATTATTATGTCCTTCATAATTCTGTTTGATGGTGATGCAGGTCTTTAGTGTCTTGGCTGGTCATCCCCTATTCGTTGCTGTATTCTTTCTCTACTCAACTTTGATTTATAATAAGTCAACGAGAAGCTCTGAGGTATGACATTATTGCTATCCATTATGTTTCTAGATTTGGTTTGTTTAGTGACTTGAAATTGAGATGGAAAAAGTTGAATATCAAGATGTATAAAACAAATTAAGCTACTTGCCAGACCTCTAATAATTTCACAATAGTTTCTTTGCTAAGTAATTTCACAATAGTTGAAGGATAAAAAAGTTGTTCTTTTTCGTCAAATACAGATGCTTATAAGCTGTTAAAAAAAGTTGGCATTGTTGGCTTATCTTTTACCTGCTTTTATAAGCATCTAAAAGGTACTTGTGAGCTGAGTACCCAAACATATTATTAGTTATTTGTGTAGATGGTCAACTCGACAATTGAGATTTTGTGACAATAAGAGTCTCAAGATTCCTATTAGGTGGGTACCGGCGATACTAACTATGGAAAAATAAGATAAGTTGGTCCCTTTCTTCTCCCTTGTCCATGCTTTTATAGCTTTATGGACTCAAAATTGCTCCATAATTTCCTCTTTGCGTAAATCATTTTGGTTGACCCAACGGAAAAGGTTACTTAAGCCCTGTTTGGATTGGGTTTTTTAAGGGAAAAAATATTTTTTTTTTTAAAAAAAATTACATTATTTTTACAATAATTATTTAATTTGGCTTTTAAAAAAGTTAAAATTTTGAAAAAAAATTTCAAATGCAGTTTTTTTTAGAAGTCAGAATTTTTAGCTTCTAAAAAAAATTATTTTTTAAAAATTGTTAAAAAATACTTTTGAAAAAAATCAATCAAAACAAGTTAATTCGGTTATCTTTCTTATGAGCCCTAAAAAGGGCCTTGTCTTTTGTTAAATACAAAAATAGCCAATACTGTCACGTCCCCACTCCTTACGTCTTGAAGTCTTTTAGACATGAAGAGTAATGCTTTAATTTTCGTGTGGAGTACTTTTGGAGCATCATCTTTTTTTAATCATTATTTCCTTTTCTGACGCTAAACACCAATATGCGACTTTAGTGCAATCGATGAATTTTTAACGCCGAAATGTTAATAACAATTTAAAGAAAATTTAGTGACTTCTCAATAATAACGGTTGTGATGAAAATCTACGGTTGAAACATTAATTGTGGCTTGATGAAAATAAAAGAAAAACACTAAAATAAAAGAAAAACACTAGTAATGAGCCTGATGAAAATCTAATGCTCAAAAGTTGATTATAGGCCTGATGAAAGTCAAAGGCCAAAATGTGGTAATATACCTGATGAAAATCAAAGACCGAAATGTGGTAATAAGCCTGATGAAGATCAAAGGCCGAAAGGTTGGCGTAAGCCTGATGAAAATTAAAGGCCATAATATCGGTAGTGGGCCTGATGAAAATTAAAAGCTGAAATGTGGTAACAGGTTTAATGACAATCAAAGGCCGAAACATTGTAATGGACCTGATGAAAATCAAAGGCCGAAATGTGATAATAAACCTGATGAAAATCAAATGCCGAAAGCTTATAATGGGCCCAATGAAAACCAAAGGCCCAAATATAGGTGCTAGGCTTGATGAAAATTAAATGGTACTAGAGAATTCTTCTCATTATAAACAAAATACAAATCTTTTATGAAACTAATTTAACACAAAATTTTGGTGTTTAAGGGTATAAAATAGACACGAAAGACTCCAAGCTCCCTCTACTAAAAGTGTGTTTGGAATGATCTTATTTTAAGATGCTTATCCTATTGTAATTTGGAAATATCTTATAAGATTTAAGATGTCTTATCATATATACTATGCATTCTAAAGCTGTAAAAAATAAAATAGGAATGATTGTTTATTTCTTAAAAGATAAAAAGTATGATTTTGTTTTAAATTTTTATATGATACATGATAAGATTTCTTAAATCTTATAAGATTTACCCTCATTTTAATAAAATAAGTATCTTAAAATAAGACTATAACAAACAAAGCATAAGAAACTAATCCAGAATCATAATTTTCTAAAAACCAATAACACCCACACCTTTTATTTTCCTTGTCGAGTTAGCAGCACCCGTTTTGTGCACGTGGACATTCACATAAGATCACGGTATTATACTCTCAGTATAAGCAGATAAGCTAGTGTATAATATATGTCAGTTAGTTATCCTCATCATATATATGATACTTTAATTTTTTCTTTCTTAGAGTAACTGTATTGCGTTATATATCAACTATGCCCCAAACTAATTAACTCGAATGATATGTATTCAGTCGGTTATTTAATTTAAATATAAAATTAGGCCCAAATTGATCATCTCGAATAATTAAGCAAACATGATACTAACTTATAAAAGATCAGCCGGATCATGGTGGACCTATCCAGCTGAATATGTCCTGTGATGGCTTTCAAGATGCTAAAATATAGAAAGAAGTAAGCGGGTAAAATGGGTGGTACTGAAGGATGATTAGTTAACGTGACGGCCAATTTGTTAGTGACGACGAAGGAGATTTTGCCATGTTTGACGGTTTGGACCTTGAGGATGCCTCTGATAAGGTGGGAGTAAAAGTCTTTAGTATTGCAATCGGGACGAACAAATGCAGAGCACCAAGTACGTCGAGAAATTTTGGACCCTAGAAGCTGATTCTACATAGATGTGTTTGGAAACAATGGCCTCTTTATTGGAATGTATCTCTTCGGTGGGCGCCAAATTGTAGATCCTCAAATTTACAATTGAAATCTTGTGACAAAAAGAGTCTCAAAATCCTTTTAGGTGGATATTGCTGATACCAATTAGGTATGGAAAAACAATAGCTTTGTAGACTCAAAATTGCTCCATGATTTCCTCTTTGCCTAAATCACTTTGGTTGACCTACCATAAAAGGTTACTTAATTCAGGTAACTTTTCTTATGAGCCCTAAAAAGAGCCTTGTCTTTTGTTAAGTACAAAATAGCCAATACAATTTGTACACTTGGAAGCTAGTTTGATTGCATAAACACCTTCCAAGCCAGATATTATTTCTTTAAAAAGGGACACCTAATGATATTAGCCAAATGAAAGAACAGTCTAACAGAAATCAGCTTCGCTTTCAGGAGATGCTATAAATGGCTAAGACACAAAGATACACATTCTAATGGATTAATTATTAGTAGTGAGAATAATTTTCCTATTTCATCTCAATTCTATGAGCGCAACAAATTAACCAATTCAAATCCGGATAATAAACAGTTTGTGATATTTTTCTGAGTTGAAGAGTTGACTGAGTATATCGTTTGACCAAAAATTAGAATAGAATAATTGAGTTTAGGTCTTGAAGGTCGCACATGATTTGGATAAAGCAAACTATATATTTTGCTTTGATTATGGCGAAGTGACTTAAATTTGAACTTATTTTCAATTGGTTCAATGACTGATACGTGATTATATTATGGTTATACCCAAAACATGTAAAGGAATCAACCTCATACGGGGTGTTTGGTTCGGGAATGAAAAATCATTTTCGGAAATATGATAAAACTATCTGGTAATACCAATAATATTTCTGCGAAAATTTTAGAATATTTCTAGGAACTTTAAGTTTTTATGTTTGGTTTAAAACTAAAATTTCTGTGAATTTTGAGCTACTTTACAAAAATGTAACTCCTCTTCATCATCATCGTCAATTGTTTTTAATTATTAATTTTTAATTTACTATTAATTAATTAATTTAACAAGTTTAATTAATTAATTATTCATTTTTAAGGTATTATTTTTAATTAATTAAATATTAAATTTTTTATAAATTAAATTCATTAATTAATTACATATTATTATTATTATTATTTTATTTTTATTTTAATTAATTGTAAAATACTTTAGTTTTTAAATAATTATTTTTAATTAATTATTAATTATTTTTATTTTTATTTTAGTTCTTAATTATTTACTAACTAATTTTTTTATTATTTTTCATTTTTTATTTTTAGCAATTATTTTTTACTTTCAATTGATTTTTAAATATTTTATTTTTAATTAATTATTACTCATTTTTATTTTTATTCTATTTTTAAATTTAAATTATTTATTAATCAATATTTTAATTATTTTTTTAATATTTAAAGATAAAAATCCTATATTCAATTAACAATACATATTGAATCATCGTCATCATCGTTGTCATTATTTTTTTTTATTTTTAATTTGTGATCATATATGAGAGGGTCTTAAATATGGGCTTTTTTGTCTTTTTAATTTAATATGCACATTTCCACAATCCACGAAAGCTGGATTCTTGCCCTCGTGTGCAGAGATGAAAATTGAACAAAACATGGGAATATTGCATTTCCATGAATGTAACGTGCCTAGAATCATTTTTTATTCTGTGAATCAAACGCGGGAATATCACATTTCGAAATTCACTTTTCAAAGAATCTTCTATGATTTCGTGAACTAAACACCCTCATATAACCAGGGGACTGAAACATGTAAATTATATTATGTTCACTCGACACTAAATTTGTCACAATTATGCTATTCCAATTTGTCTCATTTAAAAAAAATCACAAAAACTAACTTCATTGTAAAAGGTCTGTAGGATATGATCTGTATTCTAGTTAGGCACCTTAGGGATATGGGCCTTAGCCCTTAGGGATCCTGGTTCTAGTCAAATTAGGAAACCTATTCCTACAGGGATTTCTCTCTCTTGTATTATGTAAACGGGAGTTTAGCTATTATATTAGGCGTGGACAGAGATAGAGCGTAAAAAAAGAGATCTTGAGTGGGAGAGCTCGAGGGGCGAGAGCTCTCAAGCCTGAGCCATCTCTTCGTGATGTATTCGCATTATTTATTGTGGAATTCTCTTGTTTATCCGTGGACGTAGCCGAAAGAACAAACCACGTTAAATTTGTATGCCCATCATGTTTATCTTTCTCTTGTTGTTCTTCGTTCCCATACCTCGAATTCCCAATGAATTGGTATTAGAGCCTAGTTTGGAGACTGGGCATGATTCACAGGTGCGTGAGAAAGAATACGGAGATTTTGCTTGTTCGTGATTTTTTATTCTTGCTGTGAGGTTGACATAAAAAACGAAAGACTTGGACGAGATTTGGCACAAAAAATGGAGGAAAAAGGCTCTATGCGGAGATCACATCATGCTGACATCACTTTTGACGTGATTGATGATGTCAGCAAGCCAGAAGCTTTTTCTTCCTAGAACCGTTCCGAAGGTCGCATTGCCATTGGAGGAATTTTGCCAAACAATAAGTGCACCATTCGAGCTGTTGCAAAGAGATGGGCACAATGGTAGCTTTGCTGGCTTGTACCATGACCAGAGGAGATGCCAAGGTGAGCTTGATGTCAAAGGTTGCGGTTTGTCGATCAACAACGATTCGATACACCAAAACTTGATTTAATGATACTGGGTGAATCACGAAGGTGTGAGGATGCTTTTGGAGGCAATGGCACAAGTTGACGAAGAAGTAATAGATATGGCAGGATCTTGAAAGTGGGGGTCAATACTTAATGATGGATTGGCATCAGGGCTTTTTTCGAGGATCGGGAAGCATACCGTTTGATTCACTAGAGCACAAGGAACACGATGATGGGTGTGGCGTGGCAAACGAAGATCGGTGATGGCACCAACGTTTCTTGGAGAAGATGGCATCGGCGGCGGCTATGGACGGTGATGCTTCGTCGACTAAAAGATTAGGGCACGCCGGAGTGGTCTTCAATTGACGATGATCAAAGTGGCGTAATTGGATCATTGATTGAATAGACCGAATTGAGAGATATGGCCAGGTCAAATCACGGGTTACCTTGGGTCGTGGGTCATATGCCGTCGAGTGAAGAAGGCATGGTCAAGTTCCTGTGCTTCTCGCATCATGTTTTTATGGTGAGCTCGTGCATAAGAGCTGTTGATCATGGGTTGATATGATTTAATGGCTTTGGATTCTATACAGCCAATCGCATGACATTGTAATGGATTTTAGTAATCTAGACCATCAGATCTGAAGTTGATTTGATCAGCAAAGGCTATGATTCAATGTGGTGCACAAGTATGAATAATTGTGAGCTCACTTTGACTGAAGATTTGACCTGTGTTAACTGAGGCCTGACCAAGATCAAAAGAATTGACCAAGGTGTACTCTAACGTTTTTAGTGTAGAATCTGATTTTGAGCTCCATTTTGCAAATTCGACTATGAGATATGTGTTTTTTTGGGATTTTGTCAACTTTGATTTGGGATTTGACTTTGATTAGGCTTTGAGAAAAGTTGACTGTAAAAGTTTTTTGACATGTTGAGTGTGAATTTGTTGTCCATTTGGCCAAATTCCATGTTGTTGTTTTTGTTTTGGAGTGAATGAAGATGGTTTCGAGTTTGGAAAGTGCAAAACATGAAGAAATTGATTAATGGAGTACAATCACAAGTGTGGCAGATGCATTATGGAAAAGTGAGGAAGAGATAGGTGGTTGGGGTGGCATGGGCCACACGTGAGTGAAGGACTAAATGCCAAGAATGAGTGGTTTTGCATTGTAGAGAGAAGATAAAGAGGCTCAATGTGTGAGCGTGTGTCTTAGGCAAGTTGAATAAGGCCTGGTTCAATGGAGTAGTTATGTAGAGTTCCTTCGGAAAGTGGTGATCACTTGTATGGATATAGCTTTGTGAGATGATCGGGTGGTACTCTATGAAGACGGTAAGTGTTCCAATGAGGTGTTGAATGCGAGACTAGTGATTGTCTTAAGAAGGACATAGGCTAGAAACTTCTTGGAAAGAGTTTAGTTGAGCTTTTCGGGAGAAAGTTAGTGCTTTTTCATAGAAAGTTGGTGCTTTCTCGGTGTTACCTTAACTCAAAGGATTAAAGGCTGAGATATGCTACTCGATGATCTAATTTGGAGATCGTGGAGTAAAGGAATGTGTGAAGCTGGGTGGAAGTTTTAGCAATTTTGTATAGTAGCAGTGGATCAGTCTGGGTGACTCAGCAAGTGGATGTACATGGTGAGGTGTATCTTAGAGCTGATTTGGACTACTATGCCATGAGCAAGTAGAGTTTGCAGGAGAAGCTCAGAAAGTGTCCCAGGAAATGGCCGGAGATAGTTAAATCAAGTAGACTCAAAAGGTTGAGATGTGGCTGTCTCAAGGATGTGGAAGTGCATTGTGGCATTGAATAATGAAAGGACGAGTTGGAGGATCCTCGGGATTGGCGTTGGAGACTGATGCGGCATCTCAGAGGGATGATGGGCATAATTGAGGCCCACATGATGAGATCAATGGGCCTAGTCTTGGTGTGATTTAGTGGGTTGCTACTGTGGGTAAAGATGACCAAAATGACCCTTGCCACTACTTTAGCTCCTAAAATGACCAAGTGCCCTTGCCGCTACTTTGGCAACACTAACGGTATTTTGAGCTGGATCTATTTCTAGCAAAAGACCAAAGCCGTAGTCTAAAGATAATCACTGGCTAAGCAGGAGCTCGTCACACAAAATGACTTCTGTCTTAACCTAACCGAGTGAAATGACCAAAAATTCCCCTTTATGTATAGCCATAGTCAAGGTAGGTCGTTTTATGTATCATCACCTCGAAGGTTGCATCTGGGACCTTAAAATCTCTAGTCCTAACTAAGTGATCATCTACTGGTCACGAATCTCTTGACCTAGGGAGCGACTTACAAACCAAATGATTGATATACCCTCAAAAGTAATATCAGTAGATCTAGATTTAGAGGATCAAATGGACATATCCAAGGTACCACATAGACTCTATTATTGCATTTGCATGTCCTAATTGATTAAAACACAACACTTCACATACGGAGCAAATGATCATATCAGAACAAGACTTTCTCTATGACATATTAAAGTGCTACACCTTAAATTTGTCAGTTCATTCACACACGCTCAACATTAAGAGCATTGGTCACTTGAAAGCAGTGATTATTTTATCTTCTATTTGTGACGGTACGGTTCCCAAAAGACATACTCCTGGTGGCCCAATCCAATGTGTGATACTTATGGTGGCCCAACCCAATTTTGAGCTTAGCTTTTGATCCAGTATTCTATTTGTGACGGTACAGTTCCCAAGAGGCATACTCGGAAGCCATGGGTTTTTGGCTAGGTAGTGTGTATTTTTGGTGACCATGTGATTTTGGTTGCATATACACCAAAGAGAAAATAAGGTTTGGGTCTTACCAATAGCCACTATATATAGTACATGGCAACCTTAGTAAAGACAAGGTGCTAGGAAAATTATTGTTTCGAATAATGCCCCTCCTTATCTTCTAGAAAAGGAAAATTCTTTGTGGATAAGTCTTATCCAAAATATTCCACTTCGCACGCTGTAAATA
This sequence comes from Cordia subcordata, assembly GCA_028554755.1. Lineage (NCBI taxonomy): Eukaryota > Viridiplantae > Streptophyta > Magnoliopsida > Boraginales > Cordiaceae > Cordia > Cordia subcordata. The sequence continues at coordinate 8,010,859 of JAPTOF010000020.1, forward strand.
TATTCCATGTAGGCCTTGCTTATCTAATTAAGATATCCATGAGTTATATTAGGAAGATTTGGATAATTAAATCTCTTCTTAATTCTAAACTCAAATCTTAACTAAGCAATCAATATAATCCACCATCCTCAATTAATTACATCCAATTGGAACATGACTAGCAGATGGACTAAAAGATATAATCACCCTTGGCTCTAAAAATGTCCTCGCCACCACTTTGGCGACCTCAATGCCACTTTGACTTCGGCCTATTTCTACTAGAAGACCAAAGCCATACTCTAAGGATAATCACTGGCTATACAGGAGCTTGTCACCTGCTCTAGTGACCTCTATCTTTAACCAACCGAGTGAAATGACCATAATGCCTCCTTATGTATACCTGTAGTCATGGTTGGTCCTTTCATGTATTGTCACCTCCAAGACTCCGTTTAGAACCTTGGAATCCATAGTCCCATATAATTATCATCCACTAGTTATGGATCTCTTGATCTAGGAAGCGACCTACAAGCCAAATGACCAATATATCTCTAAACGGTAATATCACTAGTACTAGATTTCTGATGATCAAGTGGATAAATCCAAGGGGGCACATAGATTTTGTTGTTGCGTATGCATGTCCCAACAAATTAGAATACAACACCCAACTACTAGGCAATCAAGCCTACTCACATTGGGACATCTTTCTTTGACATGTCAAAGTGTTGCACCCTAACTTCATTAGTTTATTCACACATGCTCAAGATTAAGAGCATCGATCACTCAAAAGTTGTGAGTACCTCGTCTTTTATATGTGATTGTACGGTTCCCAAAAGACATACTAACGGTGGCACTAGCGAAGTCTGAAAAAGCACCGAATGACCTAAGTAGATCATGTTCTAAAGGAAACTCACCCACTATAGCCTTATCCTAATAGAGTGCCCAACACTACCATCCAGCTATGGACTGATTTATGATATCATCAAATCTAGACTTGGACCTGATGTGCGACCAGCCTTATTGTGCACCTAAGTTATTAATCTATATTATTGGACATTCATACATTGGATTAACGCACAAATGGAGAGAACATGGTGTGCAGAACTCAATCATATAAACAATATTATGAGCATATTATGTCTAGTATCTATTAATCACCCTATGCTTGTGTTCTTTAGGGCATACAATCCCAACGCCAACACTCCCCCGCAAGCTGGGGAATAGATATTTTCCATCCGTAGCTTGCTTATAATCTTTTAAAGTGTTGAATTTATCGGTCCTTTGGTTAAGATATTTGCTAATTGGCCCTTTATGAAAATGTAGGGTGTGAATTAATCTACTCTCAAGCTTCTTCTTTGTGAAATGTTTGTCAACTTCCACATGTTTAGTTCTGTCATGTTGAACTGGATTATAAGCTAGACTAATTACAGGCTTATTGTCATAATAAAGCTTTATTGGAGTCTCCTATTTAATCTTTAAGTCTTCTAGGATAATCTTGAGTTGTAACAACTCACAAATTCCTTGTGCCATTGAATGAAACTCTGCGTTTGCACTAGATCTTGTAACAACTAGTTGTTTCTCGCCGATCCAAGTTTCCAAATTTCCACCAAGAAAGATACAATACCCAGATGTTGATCTTCTATCAGTAATAGAGCTAGCATTATCAACATCTGTGTATGCTTCTAGTTCCATGCTTGTACCTTTTCTAAATAAGATCCATTTTCTTAGGCTGCTTTTCAAATATTGTAAGATATGATGTATTGCATGGAGATGCACATCCTTGGGGTTTTGCATGAATTGACTCATCACACTCACAGCATATGCAATGTTAGGCCTTGTGTGTGGCAAATAGATTAGTCTCCCAGTGACTCATTGATACATGACTTTGTCAACTTGTTCTTCACCCATAGACTCTCCTAGTCTATGATTTGGCTCTATAGGTGTGTTTGATGGTCTACAACCAAGTTTACCTAATTCTTTTAACATATCAAAGACATACTTTTGTTGTGAAATAAAAGTTCTTTCCTTGGATTGAGCTACTTCAATTCCTAAGAAGTACTTCAATTTCCAAGATCATTTATTTTAAATTCTTTTGCCAAATACTTCCGAAGAGCTTCCTTTTCATCTGTATCATTCCCAGTTACTATAATATCATCTATATAAACTATCATCGTTGTGATTTTCCCTCAAGCTGAACACTTGATAAATAATGTATGATCACCCTGGCTTTGTTTATACTTCATATTCAACATTGCTTTAATAAATTTGCCAAACCATGCTTGAGGAGATTGTTTGACCCCATACAATACCTTTTTCAATCTACACATTGTGTTTTTATCCAAATCTATGCCAAAGCCAGGTGGAACTTCCATGTGAATTTCCTATTCAAGGTCTCCATGTAAAAAGGCATTTTCACATCAAACTAGTTTGAAGGCTAGTCGTAGTTTGCTACTAGAGATAACAACACCATTATTGTATTCATCCTTGCAATTGGTGCAAATGTCTCTTGATAATCCACCCCATAGGTCTGCATATATCCCTTGGCTACTAGTCTTGCTTTACACCTCTCTATGGATCCATCTGACTTGTGCTTCATTGTGAAGACCCATTTGTACCCTACTGGTTTCTTTCCAATTGGTAAATCCACTAGTTCCCATGTTTTGTTCTTTTCCAAAGCTTCCATATCTACTTTCATTACATGCTTCCATTCCTCTTTGCCAAGTGCCTCAGATAAGGTTTATGGGATGTTGATAGTGTTCAGACGGGTGAGAAAAGCTGTGTGTAAGGGCGATAATTTTTCAAATGACACAAAATGGGATAAAGGATATTATGTTTACAATTTTTCAAATGACACAAAATGGGATAAATGATATTGTGATTACTTTCTAACCTTTTTTCTTATGGCTATGGGTAGATCCAAGTTGAAAACAATAGGCGATGTTCTAACAGAAAGGCTTACGTCATTCCCAAGTGATGATTCGGTCTTTTGAACTTGCATAGGATTGATCATGAGCTTTATTCTTCTCGAGTCGACATGTAGTCTCTTTGAGAAAGTAAGGTTTATTGCACTTAATGGTCCTTCAGAAAGATTAGGAGATGACCCTGTAGGCTTTTCAAAAGTGGATTGAGAAATGAGTTGAGGTTTACAAGTGAATTCAATTTGCAAAGTGATTCTCTTAAAAATAAATCCTTGTCCTCCATAGATAATGTCTTCCTCTAAAGATGAGGACTAGAAAAATAATTTTCTTGTTGAGCAAATGTGACATCAACAGATACATAAGTTTTACGAGTGATGGGATTGTAACACTTGTACCCTTTCTGAGTAGGTGAATACCTTACAAAGACACATTTGATAGCTGTAGGGTCTAAGTCGCTTTGACCATGAGAGTGAACTTGAACAAAATGAGACACAATGAAAACTTTGAGAGCTAATTTAGTTAACACATTGAAATTTGGAAAAATATTGTTAAAAAACCTCCATTGGGCTTTTAAAATCAAGGACCCGAGATGGAATTCGATTTATAAGATGAGCTGCAGTGAGGACAGCTTCCCCCAAAAAAGATTTTGGAACATTCTTTTGAAACAAAAGACATGTACAAAAGCTAAAAAATGACCATTTTTTCTTTCAGCAATCCCATTTCGCTGAGGTGTGTTAACACATGAATAGTCATGAATAATTCCCTTATTTTGAAAGTATAAGGATAAAGTCTGATTCTTCAGATTAAAATAGTCTATAGCATTATCTGTCCTTAACCTCTTAATTCCAACATTAATTGATTTTTGATAATTTTATGGAAAAGAGGAAAAATGTTGTTCACGTCAGACTTCTGTTTTAACAAATAAATTCATGTAACCCGTTTACAATCACTAATGAACGAAACAAACCAACGAGCCCCTGAAATGTTAGGGACTTGAGATGGACCCCAAATATCACTGTGGATCAAAGAAAAAGGATTGTAATTCTTTAATTGCTCAAAGGAAAGGAAACATGTCGGTGTTTAGCAAATTCACAAACATCACAGTGAAAATCATTTATGTTAATACTCTTAAACAAGGATGGAAACATGATACTAAGAATTTAAATGAATGATGTCCAAATTTAAGATGATGAAGCCAAATTTGCTCTTTATTGGAAGAAGATTTGCTTGATAGAAACGAGAGAGGTCATTTTTGCTCATTGTTCACCTGGTTGCTTGGTAACTCAAGATAATAAAGACCACATCTCACCTTAGCATGTCCAACCATCCTCTTCGTAACTTAGTCCTAAAATGGACAAGAAATATCAGATACCACCACATTGCAATTTAGATCTTTTTTCAGTTGATGAACAAATAAAAGGTTTTAGATAACTTAGGTACATGTAGCACAGTTTTAAGGATCATGGATGGACTTACAACAATGTCTCCCTGGCCGGCAACAGACGCTAAGGATCCATCAACAATGGTTATTTTTCTATTGCTAGGGCAGAGATGATAAGTGAGGAATTTGCATAAAGAATGGGTCATATGATCAATTGCCCCAAAATCAATGACCCAGGAATTCAAAAAATCTAAACATGGGGCATTTAAAGCGTACAAGGAATGGAGCATACCTAAATTTGCTAAGGAATAGGTACATACAGACTTCTCTAATGACTCAAGGAGAAATCTTAGCCTCCCAAAATGTCTTCTTTGATGATTTCATTTTGCTGTCCACCACTAAAATTTACAACATCATGTGATATATTTTCTTTAGATTGAGCCGTATGTACTTGACTTCACTGTGGTCCATTTCTAGACCTTCTATTCCACTAAGAACTTTGTGGTTTTCCATGAAGCGTCCAACAATGTTACTTGGTCTGACGAGGCCTTTTGCAATAGTTGCACCAAAGATTATCCTTGTTTGAGGGCTGATCCTTTCTTCCAACTTCTAAATTTGTAGAATTGTCAGTCGAGGTCTTTTCAACATTAAAATTTGGTTTGTCACCATTGATTTTTCCTAGCATTATTGATCCTTCAACTGGTTGAGAGTAAAGCATAATTCTCCTTTGACCTTCAACTGGTTGAGAGTAAAGCATAACTCTCCTTTGACTTTCTTCAGCAATGATGATGGATATGGTTTTATTCAATGAAGGTAATCATGTTTTCCCAAAATTTGAATTTTGACATGTCAAACTTAGCATTATTGATCCTTCAACTGGTTGAGAGTAAAGCATAACTCTTCTTTGACTTTCTTCAGCAATGATGATAGAGATGGTCTTATTCAATGAAGGTAATCATGTTTTCCCAAAATTTGAATTCTGACCTGTCAAACTCAACATTCAAACTAGCAAGAAAATCATAAATTCGTTCCCTTTCAATGAAATTCTTTAGGGCCACTACATCAGTATTGCATTTCATCTCAATGGAGCAATAATGGTCTACTCCGTTACTAAAAGATCTCCTTGTTTTGTGGCAGAAATTTTGGTTTTAATTGCAAACACTCAGACAACATCTTTTACCTTAGAATAAGTCTATTCTGCAACTTCCTATGTTTCTTTAGATCTTGATAGGAACATAAATATATACTGATTTCTGGTTGCATGGAATTCCATAACCAAGATGTGACCATGGAATCCTCTTCATCTTAAGCATTAAAATTGGGATCTCTCTTCTTGGGCCTAGTCCTTAGGAGATGACTCAATTTTTCCTTTCCTTTTAAAAAGGTCCGAACCACTTGAGACCCCTTCATATAGTTTTTGCCATTCAATCTGTATGCAAATTGAATGTTTTGTAAGTCTCCAATTTGACTAACTGTCACATCCTCAAATTGGGCAGCAAATTGTGATGGAGTACTGGTAATTTTTTCAGTTAAGGCAGTGATTTTGTATTTCTATTATTGTTTGATTGAGTGTAAGAAATTTCATCAATAAAGGCTAAATAAAGAAGAAAGGTGCAAATTACTTTGTTGTTGAACAAACAACAAAGTAGAGAATGCAAATTAAGGGTCAAAGGTATGGCTTGGCAATGAAGGCCTAATGTAATAAAATTCTTGATCCTAGAGAGAAACCTAAATCTCCGGATTCCATGAGAAAAAATCTGGATTTTTTTGTATATCTAAAATGCTTTGTCGTTTACATAGTATTTATACGACAAGATAGAGCTACTCTAAGAAAGTTAGGCATTCTATCAATCCCTAGAAATCAGGACAATATATTTACGGCTAATCTCCTATAACTGGAATTCAAATCCATCCCTACAATCACTACTATTCACATAAATCATGGAAAATTCACATAAATTATGAGATTTAATTTGGATTTGAATTTCCAACATTTCCCATAATACCCATAACATGCTCTTCACAAAGAGTATTTACCCAACTCATTTATTATGAAATAGAAAACGTACAAATAAAATTCTGTTTTGCAGCCAATCCTACCATTTTTTTTAACGATATTACATGGTCTATATAGGTATTTAATTATAGTTATTAGCAAAATGTCCTTCCTTAACTATATAATTCGTGTCTAACCCTACACCTGTGAATAGGGTTACTAAAATTTGGCATAAGTGGATAGTTGAAAAATATTTTAGTCCTTTTATGATGTTTGTAATATTATCCCAATCTAACATAAAATGAATTAAAAAGAAAAAAAGAAAATTGGCTATTGATTAAGGGTTGAATGCATAGCTTGCTGAATGGCCACATGGTGTCTCTTAAGTAATGACCATGGGTGGGAGAAGCATCATTCATCTTGGCTTCTTAAGTAGATATTACTGAAGTAGATAGCGTAAGTTGTGAATATAGCATCTCTTTACACATTCCGTACTTTATCTTCTCTAGTTCTATATTTTCACACTTACAATTTTTATATTATAGGTTTACAAATTCTGTGCTACAAGTTTTATATTATATGTTTATAATTTTTATATTTTATTGTTCATAAATTTTATAGTGTAGGTTCACAAACAAAATGTTATATGACAATCCATTACAGTAGATAACATCATTGCAAAATGGTCGAGCTTTATAAATAAATTTCTAAGCATTTTCATTATTTTACACTAAATAAATCTCTAGTTTCATTAAGAACAGGGAAAACAATAGAATTAAGTGTGACAACAAGAGAAGAGGAGCATGGTATAATAACCCAATATAATATACACTCATAGTACGATAAACTAAAAGGTACATGGTGCACGGCCCAATAGATCTAACAATCTGGGCGTCCGAACACAACACAACAACCGGACACCGGTGACGCCTCCGATTGCGAGTTACGAAGTCGTTCACAAATTGTGAACATATCTTAAAAAATCGTACATAGGTAATTTATCATTGTAAATATATGATATAAAATTTTTGAATATATAAGATAAAATTAATGGATAAGTAAATTGTGAATAATTAAAAGTTTTGAACATAAAGTGAGTTAAAATTGTAAACATATAACATGTGATTTGTAAATAATTAAAAATTATAAATATATAGTATAAAAATTGTGAATTTATAATAACAAAGTGTGAACGCACTATTGTGAGATGCACAGTACTAGATAAGTGCATAAAGTTTAGGGTGCATAGTATCCCGTGCCATGGATAGACTGATATTCCTGCATGTCTGCATTTACGAGCTAATAATAACCATGGTGTCTTATTCTTGGAGGGTACCAGGCTTAAGATCTCTTTACAACCTAGAAAAGAACAATTGCTAAAGATGGAGGTGCATTACTTAAATATCTCCGAATCGTTGTCTCTTCTCGAGATCCAAGAAAAAAGATACGAGAGCAGTATAGACGGTGACTCGTTGAAGGATCATATAGTTCCCCTCAAACTTGGGCTTCCATTTCTAAAGACATTTCTTCGCTTCTCAAACAATAGAACCCTTAAATTGCGTATTAAAAATATGGTTTACAATTTGTGGTGGGAACTTCACTCGCTCTCCAGAGGGCCAAAAGATGCAAGTCACATCTGGTACTGGGATTCTGTGTATTCTAGTTTGCGTGAAAAGATGAAGAATGTCATCGTCAAGCCAGAAACCAGGGAATATGATGACATATTTTTGGAATTCTTTGACAACAAGAGATACTTCAAGGAAATAAATGATTTTCTTCTAGAGAGGTTAGGGGATTTGCTAAGTGGTAAGGTTGATTTGATTCCTTTGGCAAAAGAGATTGAAGACCTCAGAGAGAAGCTAATACTTCTGAAAGCTTTGTTTACATATCTGGCAAATAAACAGATACACGTCGCCGAAGAAAACAAAGAGTTGTTGAGTCCTCTTGTTGCTTTGCTTGAAAAATCAGCACGTCTCATGTTCTTATGCTTGGTTGACAAAATGGATGAAGAGATGGGATTTGCAATGAAGCGTAAACTGTCTTACCTAAAAGAGGAGATCAATGCCAATGAGATCTATATGCTGGTCCTGAGAGCTTCAATGTTATCTGAATCAAGACACAATCACCTGGAAAGTGAATTTTATCTCCTTGACAATCAAATAAGGCTTCTAGATTGTAACATTCATCTGAATGATCCGAGCTTGAAGCTATATGACGAGCTGAAAATGCTTCAAACGTTTCTTGCAGATCTGGCACATGAACAGAAGATAAAGAAATTCAGTTATCTCGTAACATCCATTGAAGCCATTACTTGTAAGGCAATACCCATCCTTTATTCATGTTGTTACAGAAACATGAAAGAAGACATGGCTAGGAAAGTGCTTGGCGCATTAACTGAGGTTCTTGACCAAATCGAACATATTCAGGCAGAGGTCAAAGAGACTGAGTCATATGTCTATCCTGAAACAGATGGATTAGGCTTTCTCGATCAGTTTCCACAACATCTGGAGCAGCAGCAAGAATCTCAGCTAGAATTGACTGAGATCTTGAAAAATCAAATTGAAACACTCCATGGGGATTTTGCTTACCTCAGATCATCTTTTCTGAAAATAATGAAGCAACAACATAATGAGTATGAAGAACTGGGAGATCTTTGGACACGCATCATAGGCTTGGAATACCAGGCAGAACACGCCATCAACTTTCACCTGGTACAAAATGCTCCTCTCTCTCTTGTAATGTCATCACTTTCTCAAATCACAGAACAAGTTAAACTTATTAGATCAACAGTAACATTGTTCTATGATGGGGAGAAGAAGACTTCCACTCATATTACTTCTCAAAATATTGACGTAGCTCCCTTTAGAGTAGTGGCTTTTGAGAATGAAGTAGTAGGTTTTGAGGATGAAACACACAGGATAATGGAGCAACTTACTCATGGTGGAAGGCGACTAGCTGTTTCCTCAATTAGTGGCATGGGTGGAGCTGGCAAAACAACTCTAGCCAAAAAAATATTTCAAAATCTTTCAGCCATTGGGCACTTTGCAATTCAGGCATGGTGCTATGTTTCTCAAACATATAAGAAGAGAAATTTATTGCTTACCATTTTAGATTACCTTATCGAAGCTACCAATGGACTTCACCGATATAATGATGAGGAGTTGGCAGAAAGGGTTTACGTACAATTGAAAGGCCGTAGATATCTGATCGTCCTTGATGATATATGGGACATGAGCGCATGGGATGATTTAAGAAAGTGTTTCCCTGATGATGGAATTGGTAGCCGTATTCTCATAACTACTAGATCACAAAATGTGGCTTCACAAATTAATGCATATGGTGGGGTCCATTTTCTTCATCCATTATCAAATGATCAGAGTTGGGAGTTACTGCAAAAGAAATTGTTTCAATATGAGAGCTGCCCTGTCGAACTTTTGGAAGTGGGAATACAAATTGCCCAAAGTTGTGAAGGACTTCCTCTTGCAATTGTTGTCATAGCTGGATATCTTGCAAAGGTGGAGAGAAGAGTTGACACGTGGAAGGAAATTTCACGAAACTTATTTTCAGTTTTGATGAGTGGAGGTCGGGTTAGGGCCTTGCTAGAATTAAGCTACAATCATCTCCCAAATTACTTGAAATTATGCTTTTTGTATATTGGAGCATTTTCCAAAGAGGGAGAACAAATTCCTTCTCGCAAATTGACATGGTTATGGATAGCAGAAGGATTTGTACAAAATACTGAGCATAAAAATTTGCAGGATGTAGCTGAGGATTATTTGATGGATCTTATCGACAGAAGCCTAGTAATATCTGCTGGAAAAAGTTCAGATGGAGGGCTCAAAGCATGTCGTGTTGTTGGTCTCATCCGTGAGTTCTTGTTGGAGAAAGCAAAAGAAGAGAGTTTGTTGCAAGTGATGCAGGTAGACCCCTTCTCTAAATTTTTCAAAGTATATGATCAACATCGGCTTAGCATTTGTTTCAAGAGAGATTACCTAACAGAACCAAAGCCATTCGGCGGTAGTATTCATTCACTGTTGCATACTGCCACTGTGTATCCCTATTATGTCATGGAAGTCTCATTTCAGAACTTCAAGCGTCTGAGAGTGTTGCATTTAGGTTGTATAAACATCAAGTCTTTCAGCGAAATAGTATCTCTGATTCATTTGAGGTACTTGGCCGTGGGAGCTAGAATAACTTTTATCCCATCCTCAATAGCTAAGCTTTGGAATCTGCAATTCTTTCTTGTCGAAGCCAATGGACTAGATTCCGATAACAACGTCGACATACCAGATTCGATCTGGGGCATGGTAAATTTGAGGCATGTGCATATAAATCATCGTGCTTGTTTTAAAGTACACAACAGAATTATAGACTCCCCTTTATCCGATAATTTAGAAACGTTGTCCACACCACTCTTCTCTTGTAAAGAGGATGCTGAGAAGTTGCTGAGGATGCTACCAAACCTTCGGAAATTAAAATTCGTATTTCCGTCTCGTTGTCCATTTCCGACATTGGACTTTCTCCGTCAACTTGTGTCACTGAAGGTGATTTTCCATAAACCACAGTATGGGCCACGTGAAAGTCACTTCAACGCCCCTGTTCAATTACAGAAATTGACTCTTTTCAACTCCGCACTTTCATCGGATGACATTTCAAGAATTGGAAGGACACTTCTAAACCTAGAGGTTCTCAAATTAATAGGTTGGGATTCAGGTGAAACATGGCAGATGGATGACGAGGACTTCCCAAAGCTGAAATATTTGAAACTAAGGCGTGTACAGGTTGTGGTGTGGAATGCTTCATATGATTCTTTTCCCACACTTGAGCAACTAGTGTTGGAAGACTGCAGCAATCTTGAGGAGCTCCCTAGTGCTCTTGGAGATATTCCCACCCTACGGATGATCACAGTGATAAATTGCAATCCTTCTTTGCACACATCAGTAAGAAGAATTGAAGAGGAGCAGCTCGATTTCGGAAATGAGGACCTTAAAGTTTATGTCCATCGTAAGGAACGACAATATAACGAGTAAGTCAGACATGAATGCAGTTGAATTTCTTTCTTTTGCAATTAATTCTATTATATACTCAGAAACGGGATGCTTCATAGTCAAAATAGAATAACATCTGAGACAACTCTTCAATAATAAGAAGTAGCTTTCACAGTTTTCGTTCATCAAAACACGCTTTCCCTTTGCCTGTTTCTTCTAGTACTATCATGTTTTATTAAGACAATGATAATCTTAAGCTATTAAATTTCCTCCGGAAATAGTTAGCTACCACTTTACTCTTAAGTAATTTGAGATATCAGCTTCTGTTAGTTAAGTTTGGTGCCAAAATTCTAACTTCTAAAGTTAGCATGATAGTTATCCGACAAAGGCCTAAGTTAAGGGTTAATTTCTAAAACTTACAGCGGTTTAAGTACTATGTCTAAAAGACAAGGGCTATAGTCTTATATATTAATATAAAAATAAAAGATTGGCTACAGCCCTCTAGTCAAGCACATTCTCTTCTCCGGCCTCTATGTTGAATTAGGGGGTGGGGAATGGGAGGGAGAAAGAGAGCAGCCAAAGAGGAAGAAAAGAAATAAAAGAGAAACAAAAGAAGAAAGAGGTACAAGAGAAGAATTGCACCTTAACAAAACTAGGAGAAGATTGAATCATCTAGGGGAGATCTTATTAGTTTGTATATATATGTAGACCACATGGTCGACAAAATGTCTACATGGATGCTTTACATGATGTGTCCTCGTAGTGTACTGTTTTATACGGTAGCTGAGAGTGTTTTTGATGGTGGAATTATTTGGTGGATATAGAAGATTGCGTGTACTGTTGTTGGCGCCATTTATGTGCGGTGCTCATGCGGTGTGTGAGTGTGTACTGATCTCCTGTGTGTGCGTTTGTCAAGCAGTCTGGTAGGTGTAATGATCAGGCCTTAACAAACAATTAGGTCACCGCTATGTAGCAAGCCACTAAGTAGCAGTTAAGAAATATTGTGACCGCCAAATAAAGCATGGTCTTTGTGGTAACTACAAGACTTTGCAGAATACATCCTGAGAGTTCATGCCGCAATGTCGATTGGATGTCTTCTAAAAGTTTAATACTCTAGCTTGTGGAATTGAGTGATGGATCATGTGAAAAGATTGGTTATACAGTAGTCTTTCGCTGGTGCTTTTAAAATTAAATTAGTTTCAGAATATACTTAAGAGTACCAAGTCAAGAGTTTGATGAAGAAGTCCCTAGATCTGATAAATTTCCTGACCCTTGAATGAGACAGTTATTTGGTGTATTCATTATTGGTGGTAGAGGTAAGCCCTGTGAAAAGTGTACAATTCATTAAGATTCTTATTTATACTGCAAACTAGAAATTCAAATGCATATCTATGAGTTCGTATTCTATGCCACTACAGTATGGAGTTTACGTGCGTTTCTAAAAGATTGTATTCTTGGGTATGGAGTTTAAGGGATTTTCTTGGGTTTCTATTAGAGTTAAAATCAACCTTATTGGGCTTGTTTTTCTTCTTCGCTTATCCTATTATGGAAGAAAATGACATGTCTATCTTTGTCCATTTTGTACAAGTTTTGCTCTCTAATTTCCAGGTTAGGCTTATTCTTCTTTTATGGTCAGTCCATTTTGGATTAGTGATGCTCTATTAGTTCCACTGCAAGACTGCTTATTTGTTCAACCCAATTTCCGGTGGACTCCTAAAGTTTCAGATCTTATCTTGCTCGGATTGGGTTTATATTTCGTTCTTCCAATAATCCAGTTGAAATTCCGTGCATACTTTTTGTATAAACATTTTTTTGGCATTCTGAATTGGTAATATCCAGATTTTTTTGAAATTCATCAGATCTTTTCTGTAAATTGTATTAACTAGCTTTCAGCAATTAATCATATGAGGTTTGTGGGATGGTGACAGTGTTTAGATGGGTGAGAAAAGCTTTATGTAAGGGCAATAATTTTTCAAATGACACAAAATGGGTTAAAGGATATTGTGTTTACTTTCTAACCTTTTTTCTCATGGCTACGGGTAGATCCAAGTCGAAAACAATTGGCGATGTTCTAACAGAAGGGCTTACATCATTCCCAAGTGATGATTCAGTCTTTTTGAACTTGCATAGGATTGATCACGGGCTTTGTTCTTCTCGAGTCGACATGTAGTGTCTTTGAGAAAGTAAGGTTTATTGCACTTAATTGTCCTTCAAAAAGATTAGGAGATGACCTTGTAGGCTCTTCAAAAGTGGATTCAGAAATGAGTTGAGGTTTAGAAGTGAATTCAATTCGCAAGGTGATTCTCTCAAAAATAAATCCTTGTCCTCCATAGATAATGTCTTCCCCTGAAGATGAGGACTAGAAAAATAATTTTCTTGTTCAGCAAATGTGACATCAACAGATACATAAGTTTTGCGAGTGATAGGATTGTAACACTTGTACCCTTTTTGAGTAAGTGAATACCTTAAGAAGACACATTTGATAGCTGTAGGGTCTAACTCTCTCTGACCATGAGAGTGAACTTGAACAAAATGGGACACCTCCGAAAACTTTGAGAGCTAATTTAGTTAACACATTGAAATTTGGAAAATATTGTTAAAAAACCTCCATTGGGCTTTTAAAATCAAGGACCCGAGATGGAATGCGATTTATAAGATGAGACGTAGTAAGGACAGCTTCCCCCAAAAAAGATTTTGGAACATTCTTTTGAAACAAAAGACATGAACAATGACTAAAAAATGACCATTTTTTCTTTCAGCAATCCCATTTCGTTGAGGTGTGTTAACACATGAATATTCATGAATAATTCCCTCGTTTTGAAAGTATAAGGATAAAGTCTGATTATTCTGATTAAAATAGTCTATAGCATTATTTGTCCTCAACCTCTTAATTCCAACATTAATTGAGTTTTGATCATTTTATGGAAAAGAGGAAAAATGTTGTTCACGTCAGACTTCTGTTTTAACAAACAAATCCATGTAACCCCTTTACAATCACGAATGAATGAAACAAACCAACGAGCCCCTGAAATGTGAGGGACTTGAGAGGGACCCCAAATATCACTGTGGATCAAAGAAAAAGGAATTGTAATTCTTTAATTGCTCAAAGGAAAGGAAACATGTCAGTGTTTAGCAAATTCACAAACATCACAGTGAAAATCATTTATGATGATACTCTTAAAAAAGGATGGAAACATGATACTAAGAATTTAAAGGGATGATGTCCAAATCTAAGATGATGAAGCCAAATTTGCTCTTTCTTGGAAGAAGATTTGCTTGATAGAAACAAGAGAGGTCATTGTTGCTCATTGTTCACTTGGTTGCTTGGTAACTAAAGATAATAAAGACCACGTCTCACCTTAGCATGTCCAACCATCCTCCTTATAACTTGGTCCTAAAATGCACAAGAAATATCAGAAATCATCACATTGCAATTTAGATCTTTTATCAGTTGATGGACAAATAAAAGGTTTTAGATAACTTAGGTACATGTAGCACAGTTCTAAGGGTCATGGATGCACTTACAACAATGTCTTCCTGGTCGACAACAATGTCCAAGGATCCATCAACAATGGTTACTTTTCTATTGCTAGGGCAGAGATGATAAGTGAGGAATTTGTATAAAGAATGGGTCCTATGATCAATTGCCCCAAAATCAATGACCCAGGAATTCGAAAAATCTGAACATGGGGCATTTAAAGCATACAAGGAATGAAGCATACCTAAAATTTGCTAAGGAATAGGTACCTACAGACTTCTCTATTGACTTGAGGAGAAATCTTAGCCTCCCAAAATGTCTTCTTTGATGATTTCATTTTGCTGTCCACTAAAATTTATAGCATCACGTGATCTGTTTTCTCTAGATTGAGCCATATGTACTTGACTTCACTATGGTCCATTTCTAGATCGTCTATTCCATTGAAAACTTTGTGGTTTTCCATGAAGAATCCAACATTGTTACTTGGTCAGACGAGGCCTTTTGTAATAGCTGCACCAAAGATTATCCTTGTTTGAAGGCTAATCTTTTCAACATTAAACTTTGGTTTGTCACCATTGATTTTTCCTAGCATTGTTGATCCTTCAACTGGTTGAGAGTAAAGCATAACTCTCCTTCGACTTTCTTCAGCAATGATGATGGAGATAATCTTATTCAATGAAGGTAATCATGTTTTCCCAAAATTTGAATTCTGACCTGATCAAACTCAACATTCAAACTAGCAAGAAAATCATAAATTCGTTCCCTTTCAATGAAATTCTTTAGGGCCATTGCATTAGTATTGTATTTCATCTCAATGAAGCGATAATGGTCCATCTCTTGCCCATACTCTGTTACTAAAAGATCTCCTTGTTTTGTGGCAGAAATTTTGGTTTTAATAACAAACACTCGGACAACATCCTTTACCTTAGAATAAGTCTATTCTGCAGCTTCCCATATTTCTTTAGATCTTGATAGGAACTTAAATATATACTAATTTATGGTTGCATGGAATTCCATAACCAAGACATGACCATGGAATCCTCTTCATCTCAAGCATTAAAATTGGGATCTCTCTTCTTGGGCCTAGTCCTTTGGAGATGACTCAATTTTTCCTTCCGTTTTAAAAAAGTCCGAACCACTTGAGACCACTTCGTATAGTTTTTGCCATTCAATTTGTATGCAGATTGAATGTTTCGTAAGTCTGCAATTTGACTAACTTTCACATCCTCAAATTGAGCAGCATATTGTTATGGAGTTCTAGAAATTTTTTCAGTTATGGCAGTCATTTTGTATTTCTATTGTTGTTTGATTGAGTGTAAGAAATTTCATCAATGAAGGCCGAATAGAGAAGAAAGGTGCAAATTACTTTATTGTTGAATAAACAACAAAGTAGAGAATGCACATTAAGGGTCAAAGGTATGGCTTGGTAATGAAGGCCTAATGTAATAAAATTCTTGATCCTAGAGAGAAACCTAAAGCCTCGGATTCCATGAGAAAAAATCTAGATTTTTTTGTATATCTAAAATGCTTTGTTATTTACATAGTATTTATACGACAAGTTAGAGCTATTCTAAGAAAGTTTGGCATTCTATCAATCCCTAGAAATCAAGACAATATATTTATAGCTGATCTCCTATAACTGGAATTCAAATATGTGCCTATCATCACTACCATTCACATAAATCTTGGAAAATTCACATAAATGATGAGATTTAATTTGAATTTGAATTTCCAACAATTCCCATAATACCCATAATATGCTCTTTACAAAGAGTATTTTACCCAACTCATTTATTATCAAATAGAAAATGTAAATAAAATTTTGTTTTGCAGCCAATCCTACTTTTTTTTTTCTTTTTAACCATATTACATGGTCTATATACGTATATAATTATAGTTATCAACAAAATGTCCTTCCTTACCTATATAATTCGTGTCTAACCCTACACCTGTGAATAGGGTTACTAAAATTTGGCATAAGTGGATAGCTGAAAAATATTTTAGTCATTTTATGATGTTTATAATATTATCCCAATCTAACATGAAATGAATTTAAAAAAAAAAAAAGAAAATTGGCTATTGATTAAGGGTTGAATGCATAGCTTGATGAATGGCCACATGGTGTCTCTCAAGTAATGACCATGGGTGGGAGAAGCATCATTCATCTTGGCTTCTTAAATAGATGTTACTGAAGTAGATAGCGTAAGTTGTGAATATAGCATATCTTTACACGTTCCGTACGTTATCTTCTCCAGTTTTATATTTTTACACTTACAAGTTTTATATTATAGGTTTACAAATTCTGTGCTACAAGTTTTACATTATATGTTTATAATTTTTATATTATATTGTTCATAAATTTATAGTGTAGGTTCACAAACAAAATGTTATATAACAATCCATTACAGTACAAAACATCATTGCAAAATGGTCGAGCGTTATAAATAAATTTCTAAGCATTTTCATTATTTTACACTAAATAAATCTCTAGTTTCATTAAGAATAGGGAAAACAATAAAATTAAGTGTGACAACAAGAGAAGAGGAGCATGGTATAATAACCCAATATAATATGCACTCATATTATGATATACTTAAATGTGCATGGTGCATTGTCCAATAGATCTCACAATCTGGGCGTCGACGAACACAACACAACAATCGGATCATCAATCGGACACTGGTAACACCTCCGATTGCGAGCTCCGAAATCGTTCACAGGTTGTGAACATACTGTTCACATATTGTCAACATATATTAGAAAATCATACATAGGTAATTTATCATTGTGAACATATGATATAAAGTTTTTGAATATATAATATAAAATTAATGGATAAGTAAATTGTAAATAATTAAAAGTTTTGAACATAAAGTGAGTTAAAATTATAAGCATATAACATGTGATTTGTAAATAATAAAAAATTATAAATATATCGTATAAAAATTGTGAATTTATAATAACAAAGTGTGAATGCACTATTGTGAAATGCACAGTATTAGATAAGTACATAAAATTTAGGGTGCATAGTATCCAGTGCCGTGGATAGAATGATTTTACTGCATGTCTGCGTTTACGGGCTAATAAATACCATATTGTCTAATTCTTGCTAGATACCAGGGTTAAGATCTCTTTTACAACCTAGAAAAGAACAATTGCTAAAGATGGAGGTGCATTACCTAAATATCTCCGAATCGTTGTCTCTTCTCGAGATGCAAGAAAAAAGATACGAGAGCAGTATAAATGGTGACCCGTTGAAGGATCATATACTTTCCCTCAAACTTGGGCTTCCGTTTCTAAGGACATTTCTCCGCTTCTCGGACAGTAGAACCCTTAAATTGCGTATTAAAGATATGGTTTACAATTTGTGGTGGGAACTTCACTCGGTCTCTAGAGGACCAAAAGATGCAAGTCACATCTGGTACTGGGATTCTGTGTATTCTAGTTTGCGTGGAAAGATGAAGAATGTCATCGTCAAGCCAGAAACCAGGGAATATGATGACATATTTTTGGAATTCTTTGACAACAAGAGATACTTCAAGGAAATAAATGATTTTCTTCTAGAGAGGTTAGGGGATTTGGTAAGTGGTAAGGTTGATTTGATTCCTTTGGCAAAAGAGATTGAAGACCTCAGAGAGAAGCTAAGACTTCTGAAAGCTTTGTTTACATATCTGGCAAATAAACAGATACACGTCGCCGAAGAAAACAAAGAGTTGTTGAGTCCTCTTGTTGCTTTGCTTGAAAAATCAGCACGTCTCATGTTCTTATGCTTGGTTGACGAAATGGATGAAGAGATGGGATTTGCAATGAAGCGTAAACTGTCTTACCTAAAAGAGGAGATCAATGCCAATGAGATCTATATGCTGGTCCTGAGAGCTTCAATGTTATCTGAATCAAGACACAATCACCTGGAAAGTGAATTTTATCTCCTTGACAATCAAATAAGGCTTCTAGATTGTAACATTCATCTGAATGATCCGAGCTTGAAGCTATATGATGAGCTGAAAATGCTTCAAACGTTTCTTGGAGATCTGGCACATGAACAGAAGATAAAGAAATTCAGTTATCTCGTAACATCCATTGAAGCCATTACTTGTAAGGCAATACCCATCCTTTATTCATGTTGTTACAGAAACATGAAAGAAGACATGGCTAGGAAAGTGCTTGGCGCATTAACTGAGGTTCTTGACCAAATCAAACATATTCAGGCAGAGGTCAAAGAGACTGAGTCATATATCTATCCTGAAACAGATGGATTAGGATTTCTGGATCATTTTCCGCAACATCTGGAGCAGCAGCAAGAATCTCAGCTAGAATTGACTGAGATTCTGAAAAATCAAATTGAAACACTCCATGGGGATTTTGCTTACCTCAGATCATCTTTTCTGAAAATAATGAAGCAACAACATAATGAGTATGAAGAACTAGGAGATCTTTGGACACGCATCATAGGCTTGGAATACCAGGCAGAACACGCCATCAACTTTCACCTGGTACAAAATGCTCCTCTCTCTCTTGTAATGTCATCACTTTCTCAAATCACAGAACAAGTCAAACTTATTAGATCAACAGTAACATTGTTCTATGATGGGGAGAAGAAGACTTCCGGTCATGTAACTTCTCAAACTATTGACGCAGCTCCCAATAGAGTAGTGCCTTTTGAGAATGATGTAGTATTAGGTTTTGAGGCTGAAGCGACGATGGTAGAGCATCATCTTGTTGGTGACACAAGGGAACTAAATGTTGTCTCAATTGTAGGCATGTCTGGACTTGGCAAAACAACTCTAGCCATGAAAATCTTTTGCAGTCCTTCAATCATTGACTACTTCGAAGTTCGAGCCTGGTGCTCTATTTCTCAGATGTACCAGAAGAGAGAATTGTTGCTTACCATTTTAAGTGCCCTTGTCCATGATAACATTGAAATCCGTCTGAGTGATGAGCAGTTACGGGAAATGATTTACAAACATTTAAAAGGTCATAGATATCTTATTGTCCTTGATGATATATGGGACGTGAGTGCATGGCATGATTTAGCAAGGTGTTTTCCCGATGATGGAAATCATAGTCGTATTCTCATAACTACTAGATTACAAGAGTTAGCTTTACGAATTAAAGTTGATAGTAAGGTCCATTCTCTTCGTTTTTTATCAGTTGATCAGAGTTGGGAGTTACTGCAAAAGAAATTGTTTCAACATGAGAGCTGCCCTGCCGAACTTTTGGAAGTGGGAAGAAGAATTGTCGAACATTGCGAGGGTATACCACGTGCAATTGTTCTGATAGCTGGATGTCTTGCAAAGGTGGAGAAGAGAGCAGACAAGTGGACAGAAATTTTAAGAATGTTAAGTTCAATCACCATAAGTGAATTAGGAGATGGGGGTGGGACCATAGTAGACCTAAGTTACCAAGATCTCCCATATCATTTGAAAATGTGTTTTCTGTATATTAGAGCATTTGTAGAAGAGGATGAACAAATTCCCGTTTCTACATTGAAATGGTTATGGATAGCTGAAGAATTTATAAAAAAAAATGGAGTTAAGAGTTTGGAGGATGTGGCTGAGGAGTATCTCATGGATCTTATCAATAGAGGCCTGGTAATAGCTGCCGAAGAAAGATCACTTGGAGGAGTCAAAGCATGTCGTGTTCATGATCTCGCGCGTGAGTTCTTGTTGGAGAAAGCAAAAAAGGAGAGTTTGTTGCAAGTGATGCAAGCAGACCCCCTCTCTAAATTTTTGAAAGTATATGATCAACGTCAGCTTAGCATTTGTTTCAAGAGGGATGACCTAATGGAACCAAAACCATTTGGCAGTAGCATTCATTCGCTGTTGCATACTGCCACTGCGTATCCCTATTACGTCATCGAATTCTCATTTCAGAACTTCAAGCGTCTGAGAGTGTTGCATTTAGGTTGTATAAACATCAAGTCTTTCAGCGAAATAGTATCACTGATTAATTTGAGGTTGTTAGCCGTGGGAGCTAGAATAACTTCTATCCCATCCTCAATAGCTAACCTTTGGAATCTGCAATGCTTGCTTGTCGAAGCCAATGGACTCGATTCCGATAACAACGTCGACGTACCAGATTCTATTTGGCTCATGGTGAACTTGAAGCATGTGCATATAAATCCTGGTGCTTGTTTTAAGGTGCACAACAGGATTATAGACTCCCCTTTATGCGAAACGTTGTCCATGCCATTTTTCTCTTCTAAAGAGGATGCTGAGAAGTTGCTGAGGATGCTACCAAACCTTCGGAAATTAAAATTCATATTTCCGTCTCGTTGTCCATTTCCGACATTGGACTTTCTCCGTCAACTTGTGTCACTGAAGGTGATTTTCCATAAACCACAGTATGGACCACATGATAGTCACTTCAATGTCCCTGTTCAATTACGGAAATTGACTCTTTTCAACTCCGCACTTTCATTGGATGGCATTTCAAGAATTGGAAGGACAGTTCCAAACCTAGAGGTTCTCAAATTAATTGGTTTGGATTCAGGCGAAACGTTGGACATGGATGACGGGGCCTTCCCAAGGCTAAAATATTTGAAACTAAGGCGTGTACGGATTGTGGAGTGGATTAATTATTCAGACTATTTCCCCCCCCTTGAGCAACTAGTGTTGGAAGACTGCAGATATCTTAAGGAGATCCCTAGAGTTCTTGGAGATATTCCCACCCTACGGATGATCAAGGTGAGCAATTGCAATCCTTCTTTACACACATCAGTAAGAAGAATTGAAGAGGAGCAGAGAGACTTGGGAAATAAGGACCTTATAGTCTGTATCTATCCTAAGGAACGACAATATAGCGAGTAAGTCAGACATGAATGCCATTGAATTTCTTTCTTTTGCAATTACTTCTATTATACTCATAAATGGGATGCTTCATAGGCGAAATAGAAAACATCTGAGACAACTCTTCGATAATAAGAAGTAGCTTTCACAGTTTTCGTTCATCAAAACACGCTTTCCCTTTGCTTGTTTCTTCTAGTACTATCATGTTTTATTAAGACAATGATAATCTTAAGCTATTAAATTTCCTCCGGAAATAGTTAGCTACCACTTTTCTCTTAAGTAATTTGAGATATCAGCTTCTATTTGTTAAGTTTGGTGTCAAAATTCTAACTTCTAAAGTTATCATGATAGTTATCCGACAAAAGCCTAAGTTAAGGGTTAATTTCTAAAACTTACAGCGGTTTAAGTACTATGTCTAAAAGACAAGGGCTATAGTCTTATATATTAATATAAAAATAAAAGATTGGCTACAGCCCTCTTGTCAAGCACATTATCTTCTCCGGCCTCTATGTTGAATTAGGGGGTGGGGAATGGGAGGGAGAAAGAGAGCAGCCAAAGAGGAAGAAAAGAAATAAAAGAGAAACAAAAGAAGAAAGAGGTAGAAGAGAAGAATTGCACCTTAACAAAACTAGGAGAAGATTGAATCATCTAGGGGAGATCTTATTAGTTTGTATATATATGTAGACCACATGGTCGACAAAATGTCTACATGGATGCTTTACATGATGTGTCCTCGTAGTGTACTGTTTTATACGGTAGCTGAGAGTGTTTTTGATGGTGGAATTATTTGGTGGATATGGAAGATTGCGTGTACTGTTGTTGGCGCCATTTATGTGCAGTGCTTATGCGGTGTGTGAGTGTGTACTGATCTCCTGTGTGCGCGTTTGTCAAGCAGTCTGGTAGGTGTAATGATCAGGCCTTAACAAACAATTAGGTCACCGCTATGCAGCAAGCCACTAAGTAGCAGTTAAGAAATATTGTGACCGCCAAATGAAGCATGGTCTGAGAGTTCATGCCGCAATGTCGATTGGATGTCTTCTAAAAGTTTAATACTCTAGCTTGTGGAATTGAGTGATGGATCATGTGAAAAGATTGGTTATACAGTAGTCTTTCGCTGGTGCTTTTAAAATTAAATTAGTTTCAGAATATACTTAAGAGTACCAAGTCAAGAGTTTGATGAAGAAGTCCCTAGATCTGATAAATTTCCTGACCCTTGAATGAGACAGTTATTTAATGTATTCATTATTGGTGGTAGAGGTAAGCCCTGTGAAAAGTGTACAATTCATTAAGATTCTTATTTATACTGCAAACTAGAAATTCAAATGCATATCTATGAGTTCGTATTCTATGCCACTACAGTATGGAGTTTACGTGCGTTTCTAAAAGATTGTATTCTTGGGTATGGAGTTTAAGGGATTTTCTTGGGTTTCTATTAGAGTTAAAATCAACCTTATTGGGCTTGTTTTTCTTCTTCGCTTATCCTATTATGGAAGAAAATGACATGTCTATCTTTGTCCATTTTGTACAAGTTTTGCTCTCTAATTTCCAGGTTAGGCTTATTCTTCTTTTATGGTCAGTCCATTTTGGATTAGTGATGCTTTATTAGTTCCACTGCAAGACTGCTTATTTGTTCAACCCAATTGCCGGTGGACTCCTAAAGTTTCAGATCTCATCTTGCTCGGATTGGGTTTATATTTCGTTCTTCCAATAATCCAGTTGAAATTCCGTGCATACTTTTTGTATAAACATTTTTTTGGCATTCTGAATTGGTAATATCCAGATTTTTTTGAAATTCATCAGATCTTTTCTGACTTTCAGCAATTAATCTCGTTTGACATTCCAGGCATATGTTGTTCAGAATCCCCCATAATTATTTATGAATATATGGCAGCTTTTAGTGAGACTTGAAAACTTAAGTACTTAGTTAAGGAGGGAAATTCTCCCTGGTAAGTATACAGAGGGACACAACCTTCTCATCCTATGTATTAAATCAGTCAACAACCGTCCAGGTATTATCCAACCGAGACAACAACAAAGTTACAAAATCCTTGTTCCTTCTTTCACCATATTCCAGCATTTTTTTCGTGATTTGTTTGATACTCTCGTACACTAGGCTAGTAGTTCACCCTTTCTGAAACACTAAAGCATGTGGTTCATGTCATATACAATAACTTGTCGATGGATTGTGAATCTCCATGTCGTATACCCACCGGAGAGTCCATTGTTTGTTTTCACATTGACAAACCAAAATCTGTTGATGTTTCTTGTTCATATTTTAAAGATATATCTTTCTTATCTTACTGAAATGTACCACAACACCATTCAAAACAAACCAAAAAACAAGGATGTGGAAGTGTGAACTGTAAAACATGAGACATGACTAGTATCATACCATCTTCTTTGAACTAGATGTATAGTTAGTTCCACGCATTAAATCAATTCCACTATTGCTAAGCTTATTTCATTCAATAGTTAGTGATTTCATTGGTTTCTCTGTCAGTGACTTTCAGCAGGAGGACTTCAGGGAAGAGCAGGAAGAGCAATGATAGCTGAAGCTGGAGCACTTCACAGTCACGGAGGCACTTGGCAATGTTTTTTGTTTGTTGTTTTTCCGTTTTTGGTTAGTTGAAACCTTGATTTATAGAGTTCATGTTTGTTGTTTCTCCATTTCCAAAGATAGTAGAAGCATTCATAAGATAAGTCCACCTTGTGAAATGGATTTAAAACAAAAAGTTTTGCAGTTGGGACGTGATTGGACTTTTTTCCCAGTCAAGGGGAAGATTTTTAGTAGTTTTTTTCTCCTTGAAACCCCACCCTTAATGTATTCGGCTATCACATATGACGAGAAGTAATTCCAGTCACTTGAACTACTCTCTAATTCCAAAATTTCACTGCATGACAACTCTGTTAGAAACTGAATTTGCATTTCTTCTCAAACACTGAAATCTTAGGAGGGACTTCAATTACTATCATTTTGGGATATATATATTTTTTTTTTTTTTTTGGGTGCGGAATCAGTTTGGTGTTTTCCGGCCTCCGGGGTCTGCTTGGCTTTCCAGTAAAAGCTATTTCTGCATTATCTAAAACTTTGAGGTTAACATTAAACAGAGTTGTACGCATTCCAATTACTACAATCTACTGGGCAGGTAGCAACTTATTTATAACCTGTTTTGACGTTCGGTTTTCATATTAAAAAAAAAAGTAAAATAAAATAAAAAAGAAAAGGGTTTGTTACAATTCAGGTGAGTGAGATATTGGACTAATAAACAAATTTGAGTTTGGACTAGATTAAACAAGAGTTTTTATATCTACGCGTATTTTCAACGTGCGGTTTACGGAAAGCAAGTCTATACTGTGCGTGTATGTATATTAAATTAAAAATATTTTTTTACGTAAAAACAAACAATAATGAAAAATTAAGAAAAATAAATAAATAATAAATAATAAATTACAAACATATTATTTAAATAAAAATAATTTTAAATTTTAAATTTTAAATTAAAAATAAAATGAAAATAAATACATAAATAAATAAACATCATTCTAAATATCAATTTTATTGAACAATAAAACTACTCTTTTATTGATCAACAATTTTTTATTTTTTTATCTAACAATAAAACTACTTTTTTCAACTCCAAATTTAAGTTTAACTTCGTCCAAAATAGCAATGGGAGATCTTAACAGCACTGCCGAGCAAACTCTTACTAGTTATATCTGTTGCCTAGATAATGCACCAAATGGGCGGGGGAGGGGGGGGGGGTTAGGGAGTGTTGAATTGGGTTATCACAAAATTTTGGAAATATAAACATTCACATAACAAATCACAAAGACTATCAATAATTGATGTACAAGTAAGCAAAAATATAATGAGAAGAATTTTAGCTAAAATAGTTATATACACCTTAAGTGGCGATTTATCAAATACTTTAAGCATAATATAAACAGTATTAAGAATGTAAGGACGGAAAAGATCTAACACAACTATTAGGACGATATGCACTTTTCAAAGATCTAGTCCACCATTTAAGGTATTTTTCCTAGAGTTTCTTAACAGTCTATATGTTAGCTTCAAGTAAACTATTTTAACTGTTAGCTAGTAAAGCAGTAGTCAACAATATAATCGTAGTGAAGCATTAGGCAACAATATAATCGGCTTTTTTAATATTTGGAAAAGCCAAAGACCAATAGCAGCTTCTTTACAACGTTGGGGAGTGATAGAATAGCAACATCAAGCTTCTTTGATAGTTTAAGAATCTATAGGCCAAACAATAGGAGAGGGGGTTGAAAAAGTTGATATAAAAATCTAACTTCTCTATAAATTGGATAATATAATTGAAATTCTTGAATACTCTTTAAATTTGCAAGATATAAGTTCAAGATGGTGCTTGATCAATATAAAAGTTCTAATATATGTTAGAAGAAGTTTTGAAGCATCTCCTCTGTGCATAAGTGAGCTGGGTTTATATAAAATAAAAATAAAAGATAGGACGTTCGAAAAATTATGTTCAAGATGGTTAGTTTTTTCAGCGGGTCAATTGGGAGCACTTCCAGCACATTTGGAAAAAAATTCTAGTGCTGCGCAGTTGACCCCTCTTTGTGGAAGTTCTTCCGGGAGTGCTTTTGACAGAGAGAGATTATGTTCAATTTGCTTCCGAAACTAATCTTTGGAGGATATAAACTATGAAGGTGATCTGCATCCATTTAAACATCTTAAAACATTTGTTAAAGCTCCTGAAGAAAGGAATTGAAAAAATTTTGAGAAATCATCAAGAGTTGTGTAGATAAGTGCAAGTTCAAGGCAAACGACAAAAATTAAGACGCTACCTACTAATAACACCTAACGCATTTTTCAAGTCTTCATTTTCAATCGTCATCAAGGCTTGTTGATGCCTAGCTAGGATTTGCAAACATCAATCTTACATCTCCGATATGTCTTTTTTTTTCATTGATACAAATCATTCTTTCTCCTCATACAAGTTTCTCTGCTTCTTTCAAAATTAAACACTCAAAAACATTTATTAGTTTCTGGAGTTATATATGCACAATATACTTCAAATAAGACATTTAAATAATAATTTAGACTTCAAAGAGACACACATTTATAAAGCCAACAAGTGCGAATTCAAGTATACAATCATAGTAATCAAAGACAGTTGGTAAATTCAATTTTAATTTGTTTATTTATTGGGATTGTTAGCTAGAGAGCATGGTTCTTGCTTTCCGTAATATCCGATGGACGTTATTCGGGTGAACTTCGTCCACTCAATAAGCACATGAACCTGCTGTGACCTTGGCATTAAACCATATTCATGGTCACATTTCGTCTTCAGTCATCTGCTTGTTAGTAGCTCAATGTGTGGTGCACATTATATTTGCTTCATTAGTTACCATTGATGAAGTAAAACTTTAATTAAAGTATACTTTGAGTTGTCTCAACGCATTTCTTTATTTTCGCTTAAAGTGCAAAAACTCCTCATTATAGGACGAAGGGTATCCTGATAATGTGGCCGTAAGACAGGTAAGAACAAATGAGCTAATATAAAATCTCAAAAATAAAAGAACAATTTCAAGTGTAAGAAATTAACAATTAAAATCAACATCCAATCCAACATTAAAAAATAATCCTACATTATTAATCATAAAGTCAACATATTGGTGAAATAATTTTTAAGTTTTAAACAAAAAATAAACATAATTAAGTGTATGAAAAAGGCTATCTCGTTGTAATTGACTTTTGTGTTTCTTTCTTTATAACGAATTAGGCCATTGAGAAAAGAAGTGTATGAAAAAGGATAATATTGTATGATGTTATAATTTTTTGAGATACTTTTGTGAAATTACAAATTTCACCTTTTGGGTTGGGATTTGAGTAAAACTAGAGCAATCTCAAAATTTTCGAATTTTGAATTTCTAAATGAATTCTACATTTTAAACAAATGATACCAAATAAAAATTTTGAATTTATAAATGAATTCCACAAAATTTTGTCAAGAAAATTGAGAACTTATTGTTTTCAAGTAAGATAATTAGAGTGATCTAGATTGACAATGACATAGGTTTTCATATTGTATGTGGGTGGAGATAAAACTTTGGAAGGATAAGTAGCCATTGGAAAAGAAAAGTACCACGATCAATATTAGTGACATATGTCGTAAGATATACTTAATTCTAATACCATGAAGAGATTTAAAAAAAAAAAAATCCTTGTATATTCTCATGTGAGCGTGAAACAATATTTATAAGACAATAGAATACCCAAAAAAATTGATAAACTACCATAATTCAACTGTATAAAAATTAAGAACAACCAACGATAATTGTGAAAACTAACATAAAGTTCTTGATATGAATTGAAGACTTTTTAACTTTGACTTCTTATAGTTCACAATTATAGTACTATATATATTTAACTAAGACATCATAAATAGTAAGAAATTAAATGGATATAAATTTAATTTAAAAATACATGTGTACTATATATATATATATTAGCAAAGAAGGGGAAAAAATTCTAAAAGAGGCAAAAAGAGAAAAAAAGAAATAGGCTATGGTCACTTAGTAATGAAAGCCTTGATATGGCAAATCATTTCATTTGTTCGTCCTTGTGCGAACTGAGACTTGTTAAGAATCTGAAATGCATGCCCGACGCCTCTGTACACCACATGCTCCACAGCCTTGCCTGCTCTAGTCAAAGCAGCACAAAACTCTAAATCTCTATCCTTCAATATATCCATCTCATCTATGCACACCAAAGTAGGCAAAAAGACGAGCCCCTCCACATTCATGGCCCCTTCGGCCATTGGATTTCACCATCGATGGTCACAATTACTCCCTTTCGGCAACGATAATCTCCAATACGTATCCGAGGCTGCCAAGGTTAGGAGATTAGCACAATTTACAAACAATATATGTACAACGGAGTGATCAAATCCCCAGTTTTGTGGAAACTATGAGGATAGGACAAGTACACCAAATAAAATTATACACAATCTGAAAAATTCAAACAACGATAAAAGGATAGCAAGATTTTCATATAAAAAAACCCCTCCAACATGGAGAGTAAAAATCACGAGACCATAGTCCACCCTAAAGCTTCACTATCAACAAATTGAGATACAAGAGAGTTCTCCACTAGATACAAGCAGAGCATACAACATCTACCATCAAGAATAACATATCTTTGAACATTCAACAATAAAGATGTTTAACAAGAGAGAGAAAGAAAATATCACCAAAACAGAGGCTACCAAAACATGCAAATTTGACAATGCTACAAGACTCCAAACGACTATCCAACCGCTCAGATTGAAGAACAACAAGTCTTGAACGTGCATGCAAAATTTCAGCTCGATCGGGTAACAAATTACCATCTGATTAAGCGTTTGATAAAACTGCACTATCAGTTTTCAGATTTCTTTTTCTCTCTTTTCTTCTATGTTTTTCCTTCTTTTCTCTCCATTTTTGACATACTCTCTTATCAATTTAGAAAAACCAAACTCACGCACTTTTTTTTCATTTTCCTCTTTCTAAAGTCCAACTTGCATACATCCAACACATGAGTTGGTCAACTAACAATCTCTCCCACCAACACATGGGTGGATCAATCAACCTAGCTATCAAACAACTTGATCTCAAGCTTTTCTCTTGGTACACCTTCGTCAACATATCGGAGCCATTGTCATCTGTGTAACCTTTTTTAAATTGCAACATTTTGGAACTCGAAGTATCTCATCCAACGCTATCTCACATCAACATGCTTTGATTTTGAATGGAAAGTAGAACTCTTACTAAGGCAGATGCACTCTGCTTGTCACAATACAAGATATAACTATCTTTCTCAAAGCCAAGTTCTTCCTCTTCGCATGCTTCAGTGTAGCTACAGTAAATTCTGCTCGAGTGGTGGAAGGAGAAACGCACTTCTATAATCTTAATTGCCCATGCCATAGCATATCCCCTGTAAAGGTAATCAAATGACCTGAAGTGGATTTACGAGTATCAATATCTCTAGCCATGTTTACATCTACAAAACCATCAAGCATGGGCTTCTCGCATCCAAAAGAGAGTTTCAATTTAGATGTGCCCCGAAAATATTTTATGATTCACTTCACTGCATTCGAATGTTCTCTTCCTACATTTGAGAGAAATCAGCTCACTATACCAACTACATGAACAATGTTTGGCCATGTACACACCATAGCATATATCAAACTTCCCACTACTGAAAAATATGGCACTTCCTACGTTGTCTCTTTTCTTCATCTGTAACAGGACTCTGTTAAGTAGTTAGCTTAAAGTGAGTAGCAAGAGGAGAACTTACCACTTTAGCTTTATCCATATTGAACCTTTGAAGTAGTTTCTCAATACATTTCTCCTCTGACATAAATAATTTATTATGCTTGGAGAATAATTAATATAAATTTGAAAAATGTATTTATTACCTCAAAGCATAATAATATTTGAATTTTATTTGGTGTACGTACTTATATTAGTTTATATTAAGCACAATTTCAAGTCTGACAAACATTAGCTAAACTTTCAAATGTAGTATCAATTATTCATTATATTGTGTGGGTGCAAAAATCTTTTTTTTTTTTTGGGGGCGGGGGAAGGGGAATGGGTGAATTAAGATATTTTCTAATTTTCATATTTAAAAAATTCACCAAAATATTAACAATTTCTTTCAAACAAGGTATCAAGCACAAGATAAGCAAATATAAACAGGTGAAGCAAAAACCAAGTTTTACAACTCTTTGAAGCCAACACTTCAAAGAATCTAAGAGTCTCACTCTTTAGGATTTCCCCACACTTTTTCAAGCTTTTATGGATGTCTCTCTCAAGATTTCTAAGCTCTCAAAGTGTGTATACAATCAAGAAGAACAAGAAATGATGAAGAATATGTAATTTCTTCTTACAAGAGGATATAGCAATGAAAGACTCTTGAAAGCTCAAATATATTGCAAAAATAGCTCAAAATCTTCAGCAAAATGAAAGATGATTTGATTTTGCAAGCCTTGATTGATTGTTTAATTGAGTTTTGAAGATGTATTTAAAGAGATTTTAATGGTAGGGTTTGGTAGGTGGAAGACAAGAAAGAAGAAATGGCCAAAACGGTAATAAACAACTAGTGCTTTTATTACAGCATTTCGCTCAGTCGATCGACTGGTTAGGTCGTCCGGCACCCCTTTGGCCTTCTCTGATTTGGCCTTCGGCCTTAGTTGGTCGACCGGTTAGGGGGTCTGGCTTTTCTTCCCTTTCTCTGTTCCTGTCGGGCAACCCCCCCAATCAGCCGGTCGACCAGCTGCGGGGTCCAACTGCCCCAAAAAGCTTGAAGTAAAGCCAAAACTTTTAAAACAGTTTTTAATCAAGTTTAATCAACTCTTCATAACTCTAAACACGCTCAATATATTTGAAAATGATTTTGATGACTTAACAACATTTCAAAAAGCACATGCTTTCAAAATCATTTTTGCTTTTATGAAATCTAGTGTGCATGATATTTAAGTTGTTTGAATCATAGAAATAAAAGTTTTGAGCTAATGCTTGCAATACTAGGCATTTAATACGAAGAGCAAGAACGTCCGGTACCCCTTATGATGTCTCTTCTCCTTCTTATACCTTCTCATCTTCTTCTTCTTCAAATAATGCTCATTGCTCGTCTTCTTCCAATTTCTAAGCATCTATCTATTCGTCTTCATACTTAACTTCACAAGATGGTATTTAGTAAGGGGATAATACAAGTAGGATAGTATAAGTGCATATCGAATTTTCATCACCAAAATTAATAAACAATATTTAGCCAACACATTGAAAATCAAGCATTTAGTTAATTTATTACATTGAAAATGGAAAGTCACAATAATCATGTCCTCAAAAGTTATGATATTCATTATTAGTATTGTCATTATATCATTTTTAAGAGTACTGTTCACGAGTATTATTTATTGATACCAATACGGTTCACTGTTTAATAGTACTGGTACTGTTCATGCAAACTGTACAAGCATTGTTCATTTATATTGTATTCGGTACTGTTCATAGGCACTATTTAAACATACATTTACATGTATTGTTCAAAAATATAGTTATATCATATATCAATATTTTTTAAATTTTTAATGAAAGTATTGCAATAATATACTCTAAAAAAAATTCTAAAGGAAATAATTTTTTACAGATATTTTATCTTCAAAATAAATGCAAAGTAAAATAAATAAAATATGTTGTTTAAGAACTTTATGCTATAAATCTGATATAATACCAAAAATAAAATAAAATAAGAACAGTTACCAAATTTTTTGTAGAATCATATTTCTTCTAGTAATTGGCAGGACTTCTCACAGGTAGAAACTAACGTATTGTAAATAACAAAAAAAATAAAGAAGTAAAGAAGCTTGAATTTTATTGAGATATCCTCTCATTCTCTCTACTTCTGATTCTCTTTGCTTGTTCAATAATTTGCTCTTTTCAAATATGTCAATTTATGGGGAAAACTTAGAGAGAAAAACAAAATACAGAGCGGTGTGTGCAAATTTGCAATGCAATGTCAATATTTGCTTGTTGCTTTGCTATCATTTCCCGTGCATCTGACACCCACCATATTTGACAATTTGGGTGGTGAAATATCCATCCTTTTTGTCGTCTTTCATAACATTTTACAAATTAATACATATCTATTAGAAGTTAGCAAAGAGAAGAAAGAAAACTAAAGAAAAGAAAAAAAAGAAAAAGGCTATGGCCTTATCCACCCTTTTTGTCTTCTTTCATAACATTTTACAAATTAATACATATCTATTAGATGTTAGCAAAGAGAAGAAAGAAAAAAAGAAAAAGGCTATCGCCATTTAGTGATGAAAGCCTTGATATGGCAAATCAATTCAATTGTTCGTTCCCGTGCAAGCTCAGACTTGTTAAGAATATGAAATGCATGCCCGACGCCTTTGTACACCACATGCTCCACAATCATGCCTGCTCTAGCCAAAGCAGCACAAAACTCTAAATCTCTATCTTTCAATATATCCATATCCGCTATGCACACTAAAGTAGGCAAAAACGCGAGGCCCTCCAAATTCATGGCCCCTTCTGCCATTGGATTGCACCATGGATGGTCACGATTACTCCCTTGTGGCAAAGATAATCTCCAATACGTATCCGAGGCTGCCAAGGTTAGTGCAGATCGAGGTGGTTGAATCATGTACATTTCTGATTGCGTCCTTAATTCTCCTCCAAAAAATGGCTGGATCAATATGGTCCCCTTAAGGCTCAATGAACTCAAGCTAAAATTCGCCTCAAATCCTAATCTTGCGGCAACATTGTGGGCTATATTGGCACCAGCGCTATCACCAGCTAGGAATGTGCTAGAAAAGTTGCATTTGCTACGCCACCATTGTTTACTAGCCTCTCCACTGATCAGAGATTGTTGTTCCACCCACATTAGAGCTTTGAGTCCATCGTCATACGCGGCCGGAAGAGGATTTTCCGGGGCCAATCGATAGTTCACAGACATGACCACCCAATTAGCCATAGCAGACAGTCTTGCCAGAAACTCGTGGTAACAGCTCCAAGAAGCTGAGCCAACACAAAATCCCCCTCCGTGAAAGTATATCAGCAGTGGGAATTTGCCAACTCTTGATGGGACATAAAAACGTGCCCAAAAATTTGTGAACTTGTCAATGATAACATCTGCAGATGCTACACCGAGACCATCGGTAGCCAATGTAGAAGCCACGCTAGAAACAATTTGGGGCCTTTCTACGTAGCCATCTTCATATACCTTTATAAGCCCCGCAATTTCCTCAACCACAACTCTTTGTTCTTGATATTCTTTGCTTACTTGAAAGCTCAAACTCGGATCTAATGCTAAAGACGCCATGATCTTTGGATCAAAATTTGAAGAATTTTATTTGTTTGAGAGAAATTAATTCAGGCCGGTTACAAAATGAAAGATTGGCATGAGTCTTATATATATATATATATATATATATATATATATATATATATATATATATATAGGTGTGAAATTAATGATAAGGTTAGACCACAGGCATCATTGTCTAAGAGTGGATTATTGAGAAACTGCCATGTGTCATCACGTGGTGTCAACAATGGCGGGCTCAAGAATAGAACTCCTTTTCAATTTCCATTTCCGGGTAAGTATCATCCATTTGATATGACACAAGGTGTCCCCAGACCCCACGTACAGCATTTTCAACTTTGTTTGATCACTTTTATGTTGTCTCGAGAAATTTGGAGCTTCTTGTTTCAACCTAATTAAGAATATAATAAGCTTAACAAAACCTAACATCGGGAAAAACGAAAAAAACATGTCACACTTATTCACGTGTGGCGTCTATGAAATATAATTATGCGTTTGCTTTTATTTGGATTGAAGAGTTGTGACTAATTAAAAGGAGCTCACATTTTTATAGGAGGTCAAACTTGTCAAAGTTAATTATATTACATGTTTTTGATTCGGTTTGACACAATTTTTAAACATTCAAAAGTATTTTATGTGAATTCAAAAGAAAAAATTAACTTGTTTGGCCTTTTTGAAAAAAGTTTTTTTATGTAAAACAAAACTAAAAAATTAAAATCTCTAAATTAAAACTCTTGAAAAAAGTTTTTTCAAAAGTTATTTTACATGATATGAAAAGTAGTTTGTTCTTTTTTTTTTCCCTTTCAAGAATATCACTCTCATGTTTTTAAAAATTGAATATTATCTTCAATACAAGAAAAGATAAAATCAAATAATTAACTACTTTTGTTCAATGTATCACGTGGTGGGTGTTTGCTAGTCCAACCTCTTTGCTCGAACTTTGATATAAAGCTACGCGTGAAAGGAGGAGAAAATTGAAAGCAAAGAGAGCTGAAAAGATGGAGGTGTCCCACTGTTCCAAACTCCTGCAAAAAAGTGATGGCTGCATGGTCAGCAATAGCTAATTCATGTCTCGGCCTTAGGAATTGGAACGCGTACAACAATAAGAGCTAATCCACACAATACCATCACCATCGCGCCACCAGCACCATCACACGACACTTATTCTTGCTATTGTTGTGGTGTAATGATATTGTGTGGCTTATTGTCTAAGTACCGTGTATCCGTTTATATATAGTGCGTTTTGCAATGTTTTGTTAAACTTAAAAAGGTTCACGAAGGCATGTGACAATGTCTTTATTTGCCAAATGGTTACTGATTAGCATGTAAAACTTAATTTTTTTCGGTTAATTGAAAAAAAAATAAAGAAAAAGTTAATTAGATTTCATGACATTCGCCAATTGAAGTATTTTTCTGGTAAAATAGATGACGTTCTATTTCTCTATTTATCTCAAGTATATATAAAAACCTTCAATTACATTGACTTTTTATTCTTTTTCTTAATTTTTGTTCAAATGTATTTGATATCCGAAATATCCAGTATCCGATAATTAGAAAATCGATTGACGTCTACTTTTTTTTTATTATTCAATTGAATAATTCTTTTCATCCCAAATTTGAATATGTTAATGTAAATATTCAATTATTCATTTTGACTCGCACCCTAAACACATTAGCTCGTGGTTGCCTCTCCCTTTATGTACATCAGTGGAAAGCCTAGATTCATGAACCACTCTAAGCTATAAGTGGACTTGGATATGACAAATCACCTTATTGCTTTAACTTGAAACTTTGTAAGTGGCTTTCTCCATCTTCAGCACATCCACGGGTAATGCTTGTTGAAAATTTTCTTTCATCGCGTAAAATGTTGACCAGTTACTTTGGACAAAAGGCTTATGGTCATCAGAGGGAAACCAATATATCCTTGTAGACTCGGAAGCTATACAATGTATTTGACTTGTTGATGGTCTTAGATACTAAAGGAACCAACAAGTTGAACTAGTTGTTGTCATGTATGTTATGTGCGTTTGTCTTTCTTCTTTTTCCGATAATCTTCTTTTACCATCCTTAGATCTAAAAATGAATATAGAGTTCTTTTTGTTTTCAGAAAAGAACAAAATGATTCCTTACTTCTTTGTTCAGTAAATATGAATGTCGCTTGTCACGAGTTTATAAATACCAACAAAGCGAATGAATGGGTTTTCGTATTGATATTTGCCATCTACGGTTAATTATTGGTATTATTTATGTTCGTGTTATACACGGATTTAATTATCGATGGTAAATATTGTCATATTTCATTTTAAAATACTATTAGAAGTTTTATTTAACAAAATTATTCTAATATATTAATTATAGTAAGAAATCGCTGATAGTATTTTATTAATTGAATTTTATTCATAAATCATTTTTTTTAAATGATGAAAACTTTGTCTTAGAATTCGAAAATTGCATATCTAAACCATTGAATTGAAAAGTACTAAAAGATCGACTCTCTCACCTTCCACTCTGAAAATGCCTAATAAGAAAAAGCAATCACGATCTAAGATGCATCCTATATCTAGAGGTAACTCGTCCCTTTTCAAATCTTTTATCCAACATGTTGAAGTTGGTACGTGTCACTTTCATCTTGAAAAAAGATGATATCTCTACAACTTACGGTCAAGATCTTCATGAGATTTCTGTTGCTGGTGCTTCCTCAGTTTTTGGGATACAAGTTGCAAGTAAAGAAGGAGCTCAAGAAGTCAGCTTCGAGATTGAAGGAGACTGAAAATGAAGCAACTTTTTTGAAGGCTTTGGATAGGAAAATTGAAGAAGCTAGTAAAATTTGCCCTCCAGGGTGATTTTGTTGAGGAAAACTATAATATCTCCAAGAAGGAGCTTGTTCAGAGCTTGACACGAAGAAGCCGAGTAAGATTTGCTGAAAAATCAAGCAACAAGCAGGCCGTGCTTGGTTAAAAACGCTGCAGCGTTTCGTGTTAAACAAGCTGAAAAATCTGATTTCGAGCCGACAAAGATAACTCCCGCAAGTCAGATGGAAAAGGCCGAACAATTCTGATGTTGAAACTTGAAAATTGGGTATTACCCGACATTCCTTTGAATATCACGGTTAGCAATGCGCTGGAATTTTCAGAAGCAGCAGGTACTTTTCCCTCAAATGGAAGTACTGTCCTTTGTATTGTTTGATAACAATGTTTAGAGTTACGTTTAGAGTTTTGATTGAATTAAAATATTACTTTATTTATTTATTATTGATCGATAAATGAACATTTTAAAAAGCGCTTTAAGAAGCATTTCGCGTTTGAAGGAGCATTTCTCAAAAGCTATTTGTGTTAACATTTGAGGATGAAAAATAGAGTTTAATACTTCTTTCTCAATCTTACCCTTTTTTTTTTTCAATCCTATCTTATTTTTATTTTTTTCCTCAATCCTATCTATCTAACATAATCTTTATACAATAATTTATTATTTTACTCTATCATGTGTAATCTTTTATTGCAAATAATTTATATGCTTTTGCTTGATAATTTTGTTGACAAAAAAACCTTGGATTTATTAAAAATATAGTTTTTTGTCGTATTAATGAAAATAATTTTAAAGAAATTATTTTTATCGTGCTTTAATAATAAATTATTTTTATCACAAACATACATCTAATTACAAATTGTTTGCCTTTTTTTATATTATTATAATAGTAATAATAATAATAATAATCATAATCATCATCATCATCATCATCATCATTATTGTTGATGTTGTTATAATAACAATAATAAAGTGATATACATGTCTTCTTATGTCATTTTATATTTATTAGCTTACTTTAATAGGTAATTTTATAGAATATTTTTTTTTAATCAACTTGTTAAATAGCTATCCGTTAACAACTAAAATTTAACAATTATCCGTTATTCAAATAACTATCAGCTACCTAAACAACTATGAGCTGTTTAAATAATTATTTTTGTCTAACAAGAACTTAGTCAAGATCCCCATGAGCCAACAGCATGGTACTTTGGTTGCCTTGGGTCCCAGCCAAAGTTCAAATTTCACTCCCTCCAACTCTACAAACTTGACTTTTTTGTCCAATCTCAGCCAAATCTCTTCAGGTTTACAAATTGGTGCTTCTTGTTCGGTTAATCCCCAACAGATACATATCCTCCATCTGCTGTCAACGTGGACCTCCAAAAATTGTATTATGCACTCAAAGTATATTATATCCAGATAAGCATAGTGCACCACTCAATAAATCTCACAATCTAACAGCTAAATCAATGTGAAATTTAACGAGTTCATTTTCCTCATGCTGACAAACACAACACAATAATCTGATTGTCCATCGGACACCGGTAACACCTCCGACTACGAGTTTCAAAATTGTTTGTAGATTGTGAATATATCATTCATAAGTTACGAACATATTGTTCACAGATTGTTATGAACATATTGTTCACATATTGTGAATATATCTTAAAAAGTCATAAAAATGTAATTTATTTTTGTAAACATATGATATAAAACTTTTGAACATATAATATAAGAGTAATGACTATATAATTATGAACAATTAAAAGTTTTGAACATAGGATGTTAAAATTATTAACATATAATATGCGATTTATAAATAATTAAAAATTATGAACATATAATATAAAAATTATGAACTTATAATAATAAAGTTATAAACATACTATTATAAGGTACATAATATTAAGTGAATGTACAATATTTAGGATCCTCGGTTTCCAATCCCTATGAACCTCTCTACCCCCACCCCTGCCACAGTGGACAGCTCACTTATAGTCCAATCAGCACGAAATCCTAGTCAGCAAAATCACTCACATCCGGCTGGAAATGGTTCCTTTTTTCAAAATGCCACTTGGCCAACTCCGAAACAAAGCTCGGTGAATCCTCTAAGCTCAAATGCAAACGCCCTAATCAGCTTTGATGAGTTCCCTGCTCTCTCGTATGCAAATTCTCAACGGGCAAATTCATCTCATGCCATTTTTAGACAGGAAAATTCAAGCTATAACCAGCAACCATCTCTCTCCCATGGAGCTCTCTTGCACTCAAGTGATGGCCAAAATAACCATGCTCATCAAAATCAAGCTCCATGTTCTGAAAATTCACCCCTAACAGCTTGGGGAAATAACAAAGATTGGCAAAACAAGTTCATAGGTAATCTTTTCCAATCTCGAAAACGTGACTTCCATGCTCCTTATGTTAAAAAATGGTTTTATTGGTGCCATGCCTCCCGAAGATTATTTTTTTTGAATGGGACAGGCATTGGAAGCATTGTCTCATTGGACAATTCTTAAAAAATCCTCTGCCTTTC
The DNA here is from genome assembly GCA_028554755.1 of Cordia subcordata. Lineage (NCBI taxonomy): Eukaryota > Viridiplantae > Streptophyta > Magnoliopsida > Boraginales > Cordiaceae > Cordia > Cordia subcordata. The sequence continues at coordinate 8,049,594 of JAPTOF010000020.1, forward strand.
TTTCTTATTAGACGAATGGTAGATTTTCATTAGAAATAATTTGGGCATGTAAAAATTAAATCAATCGAAAATGACCTCTTTGTTTTCAAGTTTGAAAATGATGATGTTTGTGACCAAGTGTTGGAACATTTATGGCATGTTGATGACCCCCCACGTTTACTTAGAAGATGGGATCCCGATATTCAATTAGTAAACTTTAGTTGGGACTCGTAGGTAAAATTTAGGAAATTTCCTTGCTCCCTTATACCTAGAAGGGATTTGAGCTATATTACTAGCACAATTGGCACCCCTTTGCTAATAGATAAGCTCACGAAATCTAGTATATTTGTGGGTTTTGCTCGTGTGTGTTATTATGAATCTTTACAAAGAATTGCTAGATTTTACTCATATTAGATTGAGAAATGGTGAATAGACAAAAATTAATTTTAAATATGCAGGGAAGCCTCTTATTTGTTCTTCTTACAAGATAGTTGGACACTCCTCCTCTTGTCCTCATATGCCAAAAAACAATACTCAAAAGCCAATTTCAAGAGATGAAATGAAGATTGATAAGGGGGAAAATGAATGGAGGAAAGCTAAGACAAAAAGATTTGGATACCTACCTCAAATGCTACCCCATTTCATGGAATGGTTGTCCAAGATGCAAAAATTCAAAATTCCAATGTTAACATTGCTACAAGCCCAAACCGGTTTGCTACTCTTGAGAGTGTGGATGCTGTGGCCAATGAGAACAATGATGTTGAGATGAATGCGATGGAAAATGGAAATGACGATGAAGGATTGAAGTCCTAAGATGCCAATTCGTCCCAAGATGATCAGAACGTGGAAAATGTGGATGAGATTGCTGTTAATCGAGATGGTGTTGGTCAAACATACGATGAAGGAATCGGCATTGGAGAAGAAAGGGAGAATGATGCGGTTCATTGTGACCCAAAGGGGTACTGACATGCCTTGCACCAAATTGCAATTAATAAAATATTACTTAATTCTTTTCAAAAAAAAAAAAAAACCCATTGAATTCATCTCATAGCTGTTACTTCAATTCAAAAAGGTTTTGTACTTTTTTCGAAATCTTTTGACAAAAAAGAGTACATCTAGAAATAGTATTTACCCTTGAATTATATTTGATACGAATTCATGTGAAAAGATGTTTCTACTTTTAACTCAAAATCATTATGATATATGTTGTATCTCATATGGTCTATCATACATTGTATCATATCAAGACTCAAAAGTATTACTAATATTTAGCAAAATTAATATATTTTATGGTTCAAGAAGTAGTTCAAGTGGTTAGACTACTTTCCTCAGAGGTGACGCTGTGAGTTCGAATCTTATGAGAAGCGGGGGTTGAGTTTGGGGTGAATCTTTTCAAGAAAAAAAAATTAATATTAATATATTTTCGAAGTGATTTGTCAAGCTCTCCCTTGCTTAGGAAACTGACGTGTCAAACTATAATTTTTTTCTTTTACTTTAGTATGTGTGTATACATACATATATAAATAGATTGATAGATACAGATATAAATACAAAAATAAATTGATTGATGATGTCCTCTCCTAACTCCTCTTTAATCCTAACATTCTAACTCTAAATCTCAACCTTATATTTTATTCTTAAAATATCAAATTGATTTTTACCATTAATTTAAATATCTCACCTCTCACCTCTTAATTACCTCTACAAAAATAATTTGATCTCTTATACCAAAAATAATTTTCCACCTTTACCAAAATATTTTTTTCTCCCATACTTTTCATTCTTCTTTTCTGCCATTGCAGAAATAATGTCGTGAAATCACCTTATGTTCACCGTATGCAATCTAGTGCCATACGTTCACCATATGCAATATAGTCCCATTTTTTAAATTTTTTTACTTGTTGAATCAACAAGTGCATTTTTGTGTCATCTTTAGCAATTGTTCATTAGTATTTTTATTACGATTTCGGCGTACCGTAATAGTCATTAATTTTTTTTAACAGTTTCTAGCTAGAGACACAAACCATAATTTTTTTTTTTTAAATTATACTTACAGTTCTATTGTTAGCTCTTGTAATATTGTTTTCACAATAAACTTGCAAATTCAACGAATCAACAATTCCTTTTGAACTAAGAAACAATGAGAAATCTCAGATTTAACTTTTAATAAAATCTCAATTAACAAGAATGATAGAAAAGAAGAAAAAAAGTTCGTGTGTGTTGGGCAAGGCAGCTGGCTTGGCTGATGCTAAACCTGCGTGTACGATTCGTACACTTCAAGATTAAATTGTCGTCCAGAGTGGGGTACTCTTAACAATCAATTTACTTTGTATGATTAATTTATTTGGTCAGAAACTTAAATTTCTTGTATCAAGACGTTTCTTTTTTTTGTCAGAAAACGAGCAAATTTCGTTAAACGCAAGATACAGAGTACTGAGATTAACCAATGCCCTTCCTCTCCCTATCAATAAAAGATGTCTCAAGAGGAAACTGATTAGCACTTGCAGCTTTTTGCAAGGAAATCACTCACAAAATTGCTCTTCGTTTTAATAAGGGAGACAGAGAAATTGAAAGAATGGCTTCCACTTCATCTAAGCTCTTCCAGCAACTTGCATCTCCATTAGTCTTGATTGCATGAACGGAGGGAATTAGTTTCAAACACAACATTTCGATATTTAGTCAAAAAAACAGAAGTTTGCAATGGCAGAAAAGAAGAATGGAAAATTATTTTTGGTATGGGAGAAAAAATTATTTTTGGTATGAGAGAGAAAATTATTTTTGGTATAAAAGATCAAATAATTTTTGGCAGAGGTAATTAGGAGGTGAGAGGTGAGATATTTAAATCAATGGTAAAAATTAATTTAATATTTTAAGAATAAAATATAAGGTTGAAATTTAGAGTTAAAATGTTAAGATTAAAGACTAGTTAAGAGAAGATTCTTGTCCTTTCTCGTTAAGGGCCCAGCATTTGGCAAACAGGTTCTGACATGTTTCTCAAAGTTTGGATGTCCTTGAACTTTTGTAAAACGTGAGATTTAGCAATTACGGGCTATACTTGGGAGTCAAAAGACTCTAAGAAATTAAAGTATAATTTGCCAAGAATTACTCGGGAAAAAGGAAAAGAAAAAAAAAAAGAGTTACTCATAAAAAGAGATTTAAGCGCCATGTTCAGAGGGTGTTTGGCTAAGCTCATAAGTTGGTCAAACCTATTTATAAGCCAAAAATAACAATTGACATGTTTGGCAAAGTGGCTTATAAGTATTTTTCATTAGCTTATAAGCCCAAAAAAAAAAAAGCTAGGGATAACAGCCTATTTTCTAAGAATTTATAAACACTTTTGGTCAAACTTGTAAAAAAATAATATTACCCTTAAATTTTAAAATAGTTTTATTACATTAATTAATAATATATCATTTTTAGTCATTTTAATTACTATTGCTACTTTTAGGCACTTATTTATCAAACATGTCAATAACTTGGAGTACATATAAAGTTCTATTTGCATGAGTGTTCCTAACTTTACAATCGTATGTTGCTTTAGCTCTGATATCAGCGGCAATTAATTGGAACAATTGGTCATCAATTTTTGGCCTCTCTTGTGGGTGAAGTCCTCTGTTTCGGTCTCGCCAAATGTGATAAGACAGCCGCCTCCAAGAAGAATAGATACGGGCCCATAAAGAATTACCCAAGAAGTTTACTGCACCCTCTGCTTTTGCCTGGGCAATAGAATCATGTGGCCGCAGTTATCTTTTTCCGATGAGGCGGAACTCATCGTTACTTCGGAACCTCTCGTGCAGTATCATTTGCCGGGCAGATCATCAGCTATAAAATTCACTCATTGTTATGCATCTCCCTTAGAATTGAAAGATCTTTAATTACTGATATTAGCAATCCTTGTCGCTAGAGTTATCTTTTCATCTAAAAATTTAGAATTTATAGAGATTACATTGATGTATTTATTTATTGTATTAATAAATATAAATAAATATATCAAAAGCCAGAAAGGAAGAACGAGAGACAAAACCGTTACAACTCAACAAGAGAAGTCGTCATGGGGGAAAATAAATAAATAAAAGAACAAACAAAAATGATATCTCACACATTTCACATAAGACTGCAACATATAAAGTGGCGCAACTACCATCCGATGACGCCGTATGCTAAGCTACCGGCGATATGTCCGGCGGGTCCTCACAGACACTGGAGTTCTATTGATTCTTAAACGACCTTCTTTTTGCTCACTGCGCACTTCACCAAAATGTGCTCCAAGGCTCTTATGCAATGGCTCTGTGCTCGAACCAGCTTCAGATTCCAGAGGAAAATGCTTGCCCGATATATCATTAGCCTTCATCTCCCTTTCTCCAGCTGGATCATCCTTCAGATTATAAACTTTTCCGGAGCTTAAAACTTCATTAGTCTGCAGTGTAAAGTTCTCATTGGAATCTCCAACATTGATAGTCTCTTGATCACTTTCATCGAATGCTATTTCCTTCCTCTGTGGCCATGTCTGCCCTTCTTGATTCAAAATGTTGTCTTCTGAATCCAAGCTTGATGTTGACAAGGATCTATTATACGCTGCTTCTTTCTCGCTCTCTTCAAATTCTTCCAGCTTATTCTTGGAATGCTTGTTCTCAGTATGCGTTTCGTCATCTATTATAGCCCTGGAATCTTTTGCCTCACTAGTTTCAAGTTTAGATTCAATTTGTTCAGGAGATTCTGCAACCTTTCTGGTTGGATCATCGGAATCAGGCGAATCCGACCGAGAGAGCTCCACGGCTACTCTAGCAGCCTCTGCTGCGTAAGCAGCGGACTCAAATGCAGCCTGGGCTGCATCAGCTACATCCTTGTATTTTCTCCTCATTTTCATTGAACTAGAGAATCCTCCAACCCATTCCACCTCTTCAACAACAGTTGGCTTCGAGTCATTTGACGGACTTGCCTTAGGCTGGTCCTCTTTCTTCCCATCATCCATCTTCACCTGTACAACCTGCTATTGTTACTTGATATGCACCAATTTAAACAAGTCAAGAAAAATCTTTTACTGCATTTTTTGTTTTATCATGTAATGTATATACCTCTGTATCAACTGATTCTGCTTCCTCAATTTGTAGTGAAATATTGTTCTCTAGAGCAATTTCCTTCAGCATCTTCACTCTAATCTCCATGCCAGGCATTCTGGTCGATAGCTTCTGTATCATCTGGATATGTCACACAAAGCATCAGAAGATTGGAATTTCTGTTTTTTTACCCTTTTTTTAACCCTAAACATCCACCGTCAACCTAACCCCCGCCCATGGATTCAAACTTGGGTCGTCTCTCCTGGAAAAAGTAGTCTGAACCACTTGAGGAGCTACCCCTAAACCCCACATTGAAATTTCTGTGTTGCATGAAATATCAAATTTTGGCATACCTTTGGATTCACACCGCAGTTGTTTCGTAATTCAACAGCACGAGCAACAAATTCCTTGCCAAAACGTGATGTGAAGACAGCACGAAGCTCTTGAAGTTCTGGAAACTCTCCACATCTTGTGGCTGCATATATCATGCTAGATATTGCCTCCTTCAATTCTTCTGGACACTCCCTAAACAAAGATGTTAAGCTTATTACTGAAATCTTTTCTCAAAATAATTACGACCAGTTAGTTCACACTTAGAACTAAAAACATACCACTGGACCACCCGGCTTTCGGTTTCAGTAACAAATTTATTACAAGAAACCATGAGAGAAAACAAGCAAAACTAAGATAAAGAAGCACGTACTTGGCATGTTCTAAAAGATTGACTCTCTCTATCAACAAATAGCAATAGTTTTCTATCATCACAAACACGTCCAACATATTTTGCTCCTTGATCACTTGCTCAACCTGTCAAAAACCACTTTTAATTTCAAAACACAGACATCTAAAAAGATTACACAAAACATGAAAAACCAAGTTGAGCAAATTAAGTTTACTCTGAGAAGAGCTCTTTCATGGTGACCAAGGTTCAAGATTTGTACAACATCGGAACGCGCCACGTTGTATCGTGCCTGGTGCTGGTTCCTGAGCACTGCTAGCCTTGAGATACCAAGATTAACCACGGCTTTGAACTTAGTGGTCTTGAAGCCTCTTCCAAGAATAGCGTCAAGCTTTTTTCCCATTCTTGCTTTCACTCAGTACTTCTTCGGTGTTGTAACACAAAACTAGAAGTGTAAAAATTTGTGCCACAAGGCAACAAAGCCAGCCTTGCTCGCTGGCACCTTCTTGAGTGTGAAATTTTCACGCCTGGAATGTGAAGTTTTATATGTGGTTTTGCGTTTGTGTGCGTAATGAAATTGGGATTATTAAACAATAAGCGTGTGGGGATTTTTCTTATGAACGAAGTCTTGAGAAGAGAAAGGGCAATATTTGTTTTTCTACGCGGTTGGTGTGTCGTGGTCGAGGAGATGAGGAAGTCTGCCGGGCAAAGCGGTCCAATTGTAATTCATTTTGAGCCACCTTTCGCAATGCGAAATGAAGATATGAAGCCATCGCATAATGATTTGTTATTAAGTATTTGAATTTATACTTATATTTTTTAATTATATCCATTTTTTCGTACTTGGTTAAGTTAAAGTGAATTTAAAGTGCACTATTATATTATGTGTATAATGCTTTAATAAAATTTAATGTGATGGTTCCTAAAATGAGTTCTGTGACATCAAAACAAATAGAGAAGATGATCTTGTCATAAATGCAGGCTGATTTCCATCCTAATTTACAGAATAGAGTCATAGATTATCAAGATTAGAATGATAGCTAATTATTTGTTTTCTCGTTTCGTAATACGTAAAAAAAAAGAATCCTATTAAACAACAAAAATATCTAAAATTGGTTTTAAATTAAAAGAAATCGAGTATGAAGGTCAACGCAGTCAATTTCACTTCTCTTTTTTTTTTTTTTTGTCTCAACGTCAATCCTTAATCACTTGCCATAAGTTCGTGACCATTTTGATCCGACTTTTAGCAAACAATGTTACGATTTTTCGTTTAAAATTTCTAGAGATTGTTAACTTACCAGTATGGCCTTTTGTTATCAAACGTCTCTAGTTTTAGAATAGATTAGTTATATATGTTGGTTGTTTAAACAAAGTATTTTTCCGACAATCACCTCGCGTCTCCTAGGATCTGAAGCAGAGGAAAAATATTTGTTTTTTGCATCCCATATTCAACTTGGATGTGGATTTTTTTTTGCATCCCATATTCATGTTATATTATCGCTAGCGAAAGAAAAATTATTCTAGGTAGAGAATAATTACGCCATAGTAAAACTCCCGTTACTAAAATTGACTTGTTAAAGTTTTGCAATTCATATAATTAGTTGATAATCATGCATGATTAGTTGATAATCACAGTGAGAAAGTGAGAGCTCAACAACTTTTTACCTATCTAAAAAATAAAAATGAAATGGAATTCGGAAATAAAAATGAAATGGAATTCGGAACTTCCTTGGGTAGATTTGGAAAAGGACTTGAATTATATAATTGAGTAGGAATGCTGTAAGAAGTGACTTCATCTTTAAAAATAAATTTTGGAATTCTGTTTTTGGTCCAAAATTTTGAAATATTGGATTGTCTATTTAACCTTTTAATGACTTAGGGGACAGTATGAGCTCATTTGAGTTGGTTTTTTTTAGAAGTGTCTTTTTCATATAACATTTTACAAATATATATGTGTATACACATATGTATATGTATATGTATATATGTGTGTGGTGTATTTTATAAAGAGTAAAACTTTCTGAATTCTAAAAAAGAACGAAGCCTTCTTTCTTTTAGAATTTTAGCTTTTCCTAAAGTCATGTAAATAAATTCGGAAAAAGATGTGTTTTTCCAAAAGGAAAAAAAGAAAGAAAGAGAAAAGAAGTGTTTTTTTTCAGTTAAGAAAAACCAATTGAAACGAGCCCCAAGCGTTGAAGAAGATTCAATACGGAGATGTAATTTGAATTATATGAAGGGTACATTTCACGTTACTCCCCTGTAATTTGCGAAAGTATCACATTACCCCCTGTGTTTCGAAAACTTCAGAACGTCCTCTCTTGTTTTTTCGAAATTTATCATATTGGCCCCCCTCCGTCAATTTCTCCATTAGATTTGAGCCACACACGCTAAAAACGTAGCTGGTCTAACATTTTTACGCTTTTTACTTTTTATTTGGACAAAAATATCCTTGGGATAACCAAAAAGGGTAAATTTCACTTTACCCCTGTGATACACAAAAGTATCACATCACTCCCCGTATTCCCAAAGCTTTAAATCGTCCCCTCGTGTTTTTTCGAAATTTATCATATTACTTCCCTTCATCAATTTTTTCATCAAATTTGAACCACACGCGATAGAAACATCGCTGGTCTAACATTTTTACTTGTTTTACTTTCTACTTACACATTACCTTCTATTTGAACAAAAAATAACAAATTCCTTATTTCGTTTTTTTTATATTCGTCCTTTACATTGAATCATATCACCATACTTGATTCAAATCCATGCAATTCGTTTTTTTTTATCTTCGTCCTTTGCATTAAATCATATCACCATACTTGATTAAATTCCATGCAATTGCAAATAAAAATCTCAAAAACCTCGTAGGCCATTCACGAAACAGAGCAAAAGAAGAAGAAAAAAGAAAGAAAGCAAAACCAAAAGCAAACATGGGCCACTCAAATGTCGGAATTCTCACAAGAGAGATCTAAAGTTTTGGGAACACATGTGACAACGTGATATTTTTGCATATCACTAGGAGATAACGTGATACTTTCACATATCACAGAGGAGTAACGTGAAATTTACCATCTAAGAATTAGAAGTGCAATTTTGTCATTTTAAGCTTGGATTTAACAGTGTTATTATTAAACTAATGGTAGGAAAGGGTGTGATCAATTTTGAAAAAACACAAGTAGTGGTATGAAGTTTTAGAAGCACAGGAGGAGAACGTAATACTTTGACATATCATAGGGAGTAACGTGAAATTTTCCCTCCTATTAATGACATTTATAATCCACAAGTCAATGTCTAGAGGCGATACAAGCTACAGGTACGTAAACACGAAAGCACTGTACCTCTATCTGCAATCCTATTCATACAACACCGTACTCATACAACACCATACTTGATTGCCAAAAGGCTTAAACAAGGTTTAGTTAGGTGACCGCCTTGTCTAAAACTTCTACACAATGACAATGATTTAAACTCGCAAGTGTCAATTCATTGCTTGCATAATTTGAATCCCTGAAATTAGACAAGGTTCTCCATTCTTTTCTATATTTGTCTTTTGTACACCAGAAGTACCGTCGTTGTTTAAAACATTAGAAATTCTTCTATGACGGAGAATACTCTATTGAAATCCTTCAAACTCACACCAAAACTAAAATGTCGGATGCTTCATATAACAGAAAATACACCTAAAATTTTCTTTAGGCTCAAACTACAATTGATTAAAAGTAACAATTCAAAGCATTATAAAGACCAGTAAACTAACAATCCAATAGGAGACTACGTATCACACAGCCAATAAAAAGAATAATGCCATCGGAAATTTAACGGCGTTGCACGAGAAATTTCCCTGTCAGTTTCCTGTGTGCAAACACCACAAGCAATCTCGTAAGACCTCAAAAGCAGACCCATTAGTCCACTGTGGTTCCTCGACCGGGAGATTTGGGAAACACTAATAAGGCTGCCACGCCACCTTGCAATTAGACAAGTTTGAACATTAATGACCTTCTTAGTTATACATTTCAATGTCACAAGGAAAGTTTTTCTTCTTTGCAAAAAGGGAAAATAGTGGCAGAACTCAATTAAGAGTTTGATCACTATGGCAAACTTTAGTTACATAACACATCACTTATATTAAGCATCAAATAGATCAAAGACACTCACCTAGACCACAGGACTGGAATTAAATCAAGGTAATTAGCTGCGTTTAGCATCACCTTTTACTACTGAGACATCCTTCGGAGCAAAAAAAATATTGCGATCAAGGTTTTTTTTTTTTTTGTATAATTATATCATCAATTCACCATCACTAAACTTCCCTTCTAATATGGAGAGACTCTGACTTTACGTTAGAAACCATAATGGGCATGTATTAGATAGAAGAAAGTGTGCCAAAATACGCCGAGAAAATAATATTCCCTGAAATTTACATTCGATAAATAATTTCTACCGATACGAGAGAGGAATAAAAGAGTAATATAAAACATTATCCACAATATCTCATAGTACTTTTGTATGTTAGCGATACTTGAATAGAAACAAATTTGAAAAGGCAAGCGACTTGAAAATTTTCTTGGTATTGGTAAATGTGAATGATGCATGACTCAGAAGCAACTTAATGGGAAAAGTCACTGCCTTGAGATAGAATAGTCCGAGCATCTAGTAAGTAGCTTTTCTTGTCAAGGTTTTCTGGATAATGACACTATCTTGCACAATCTAATCTTTACTTTTCCAGAGACCAGATTAAGGGCATTAGTGTGCATCAGTAGTCATCCGCTTACACATATTATAGTGAGAAGCACAAATATGAGCTTCCCCATCATATGCCTTAAAATTTAAACTAAGGTGACTGGTAAGAGTGTAATCCACAAGCTTCAACGATTAATTTCAGAGTGCAGATTACTTTCAGGAAGCACAAGTGTCAAACCAAATGCCTTTTCAGCATCAAAAGAAAAATGTCTGCTACGCAAGGGACTGTCTTCCCTTCGCCATCTCTTCCTTGGCGCATCGCTTCACTTTGGAAGGTTTCCCAATCTCACGTGATTGTGCTCTTGACATCATAACAGTATTACAAAGTTCAAAATTTATAAGTGGATTTTCAATAATTGTAATAAATCTCACTCATAATATCATATCGTCATTCGCAAGACTATTCCTAGATCAAAAAAGATAAGAAGGCCGTCAAAAGAATTGCAATTTTCCGACCTAAAAGTGCTGCCCAACTTCATCGAAATTAGCCTCACACACTCAACATCCATCTTAAGCTAATTGGCTCCAACTTGCCGGGAAATATTCAGTCTACAAAATCATGCATTCTTCAAAGTCACGAGAAGCTTCTTGTAAGAAACTCTATGGTTGGCAAATGAAAAGCAATGCAGGGTAAAATGTATTCATCAACGTTCATCAAAGAGTTCATCAAAATCATGCGCTCAGAAAATATTAGAAGGAAATAACTTTTATTTGACAATTCAGACTAACATGGCGTGCTTGATGCAAAAAATTGGAGATTTTAACTTGAACCTTCCACACTAGCATCCACCATAATCACAATGCAGTACACAAACATGGACCATTATGTAAACTACATACATAGGTAGCACAAAATAATGAAGGTCATTCAGGACTATCAAAATTTCTCTCGTAACGCAATATTATGGAGGGATCTAAGTCAAAACCGACCTCCCTCAACTTTTAAGGATTGACGAATCTCTATATGAGCTACGCCAATTAACATTACACAAATTTTATGAAATATTGGGGTTAATAAACCACGAAGATTCGGTCCCTCATGTATAATGCACACACTTGACACCAATAACGCGTTGTTTCGAAATCACAATTGCTATTGAAATTAGAGTTAATGAATCATTAAGTTTTAGATTAGAACTCCACAAGCGCTTTTGTGCACAATATAATAAAGCAACTCAACAGAAAAACATTAAAGATGGTGAATACAGAGAAGACAATAGAAAAGACAACTAAAACCAAATTCAAAAGAAAAAACTCGAAATACTTGCGCACAGTTGCACAGCTATAAAACCTCAAAAACACGAAGAAAAGGCAACTGAAATCAAATCGAAAATAACGTCAAAAAACTAGGGCACTGGTGTGCAAACGTAAAATGTCTATGGAGAAACCACACGAGTCACACGTGTTCCTTATATCGGCAGGCAACAGGCTGCTTGATCATACTCGGTGCACGAAAAGAAAAAGGTGTTGCTTAGATTATATCCAAGAGAAATTAAGAGAAACTATATCCAAAAGAAATCAAGAAGTCAATTTGAGGATTCACGGAAATGAAGCCCTATAGAGCAAGGGCTTGCTTAGATTGGCTTTAGAAAAAATGCTTTTTATATAACTTCTAAAGAAAGTGCTTTTCTTAGACGTTCAAGGGCTTGCGTAGATTGGCTTTAAAAAAAAATGTTTTTTATATAACTTCTAAAGAAAAGCAAAAGAAAGTGCTTTTCTTAGACATTCAAGGGCTTGCTTAGATTGGCTTCAGAAAAAAATGTTTTTTATATAACTTCTAAAGAAAGTGCTTTTCTTAGACATTCAAGGGCTTGTTTAAATTAGCTTTTTCTTTAGCAAAAAAATATTTTTTTATCTAAAAAAAATACATTCTTCTTGTAATAACTATTTGACTTAATTTCCAAAAATGCTAAACCCTTAAAAGAGCCCAACTTTTTTCATAAGTCAAAAATTTTTAGCTCCCAAAAAGCACATTTTTAAAAGTTGTTTTAAAAAGGCACTTCAAAAAAAGCCGATCCAAATTAGCCCTAAATGTTCAACTTCTAGGGAAAAAAAGCTAAGAGTTCCAACTTTTCTTCAAACCAATCCAAAATACATAATGCCAAAAAAAGTAAAAGAAGATTAATTGTCATGGAAAAATAATTGATTTTTTATGAAACATAAGCCAATATATAACTAATGCAGACATGATAGAGTAATCCTTCACTACCATTACGACGGTAAAGTTATTATATTCCATAGATAAAACAAGGTCAAAACCAAGAACTTGAAAACATGTGTCCTCACACTTAGATTGTACAATTTTCTTCTCTTATTTATTTCTTTCTTTCTTTTATTTTCTTTTTTTTTATTTTTTTTTGGGTTCAAAAGTAAAATTTCATTACTCCAGAAACTTGGAGACCCTTACACAACCATAAGCCAAATGGTAACTACAACATGGTACTATGAAAAACTGCATCCAAAAAACCAAACCCGAAGGATTAGTGGAGAGTCCACTAAGAAGAGACCGAAAAGGACTAATTGTTCCACATCTCTTCTATCACAATACCTCTGGACCACCAACTACCCAGACAGCACCCAACAGATCCCAAACAAACCAACTATCCAGGATGCTACAAACAATAAATCAGTGTGTGTATAGTTTCCTCTGCCTGCTGACACATTGAGCACCAGTTCAATTTAGATGCACCAACACCTTCTACGGTTGTCGACACGTCAAATTGTTTTCCACAGGAAAACTGTCATCTTCCAAACCTTTTCAAGGTCTAATAGTGAAAGTGCCTCTGGATCACCATTTCCACCTCTTTCAAGAGTTATACCATCCACCCCAACCAGCATCGCTCCAAAGTTAACTCTCGCAGCATCTAACCTCTAAACCTGGAGGTTCTGCCAAAACTTTTTAATCCTTTCTCTACCAGAACTGCCGCCTCCAAAATAAGAACTGCTCAATCTGCAACAAGTAACCGACTCGCCACAAAGCTCTTTCAGAGTCAAATCACCACATCACCCAACTCAAAACCAGGTTCTGCCCATTGGCAACACTAAAACCAACATACATAGAGGAATCGGCCAAACATGATACCCTTACATGCCTACAAATTTTGACACCCTTACCTTTTAAGTACACCACTCCCACGTTCTTCCTCAAACCTGCACCAGAGCACCATAAGCAACTTCAACTCCCTCACTTCATTATAGTAAATTGAGAAGTGATGACATGACTGAGTTTTACACAGGCTCCTTCTCTCTAGTTAAATGTTACTCTTAAAGTTCAATATTGAACAATAGATCTTCCATGGGACCCAAAAAAATGTCCTACAATAAACAGTTATTCCAGATTATCTCTTATCTGGTCCAACTGAATGACATAACATAAATTTAATCGCCAATCATGCTGCAAACAGGCTAAATGACTCTTGTATAACGAAAACTACCTATCCAGACAGCATTTGTAACTAAAACTTCCTATTTTGTATAACGTACAGTTTTGATCACTGTTTCCAAAGAGTACAAGACCTCAAAACGAGTTTGATCCTAATGCCTAGCAAATAAATGTGGGTTACTTGCTAACAATTTCCTTAAATAATATTCTCTAAATGGCAAATATTTGTGTTATGTTCAAATTTGGACCCCCTTAAGTTACACGGTTAGTGTTTAAGATGGCCCATTGAACTAGCTTTATCATACGTTGAGTATTAAGCAACAAAGTGCCAACACGGCAGTGATGACATGGAAATATTAACATGAATCTAAGACAGAAATATGAAGAACAAGTTTAGGAACGATGGAACAAAAGACTGAGGATAAGATGAAAGACACAGTCATCTGAGATGGTCTACACAGAGGGATAGAGGAATACCTAAGATAAATAGAACGGAGACACTCAAAAAAGACACATCCAAGTGAGTATGAAGCTAATGGAGAAGACAACTCTCTAGCCAAAAACAAAGAAAAAAAAAAAAGAAAAAAGGCACCAAATCCATATAGCTGGTCCCACCTAGTGGGATAAAGCTAGACTTGTTTTCGCTTAGTTTGTTTGGTTGAGCATTCAAATTTAGAGTGCCAAGTTATCAAATTAGACCTAAATATAAACTATCTACGACTGGGAATGATTTGAATAGATATTCATATGAATACACTTTCTATTAAATTAAAAAAAATGATATTTTGCAAATTTGAGGACTATTATTTATCCACCATCTTTATTAAAACAATATATGCAATTTATAGTGAATTGGAAATTCAAATATAATATATATATGGGGGGGGGGGGGGGGGTTGTGTGTGTGTGTAGATTTATGTGTGTATATATGTGTATGTATATATATATATGTGTGTGTGTATATATGTATGTATATATATAATTATATTAATATTCAAATGAACCTAAATGAAACCAAACAAAATACTAAATATATTCATGAAAATAATCCAATGTCAACAAAAGTCGTATTTGTAAAAAGAGTGATCAACAAATTAATAGTTTGCAATAGTTATTTCAAATGGCAAGGTAAAATCTTTTAAAAGATAATGAGGTATGCCTAGTATAGTGTGTAAATATGTAACAACTAGTGCATAAGACAGTTGGTGCATATACTGTACAAAGGCTCAATAAAACAAATTTCGTAAGATTAGGAAATCATTCTTAAGCCTGCACATTTGTCATTCATTCTGCAGACCTCAAGATAGTTCAGACATTTTTCAGATTCTATGTACCAAAACCAGCAATAACATGTTGAACAACTTACAACATAAAACTTTTTCAGACCTGCTTCTAACACTCGCGTAACAATATGGGACCTGTTTGGATTGGCTTTCTTTCACGGAAAAACATTTTTTTTTTTTGAAAAGGAAAAAAAAAGTCCATTCTTTTTGCAATAACTATTTGGCTTGGCTTCAGAAAAGCTGAAAGTCTGACGAAAGCACAAAAATAGCTTTTTTTAGAAGCCAAAATTTTTTACTTATCAAAACAGTGAATCCAAACAAACCCATAATAACTTTGCAGATGAATGTTTCAACATAGAATCAGCAAGAAAAAGAAATTAATAATAACAATAACAACTAAAAATTTTATTTTAAAAAAGATGAAAAGAAAAACAGAGAGTAGCTACTTTGTCTCGGCAACTCTTCGGAAGTTCAAAACTACCAGTTAAGGCATGGTAATTTTGGAAATCAGTCAAGACAAACAGGCCAGACAAATTGAGTAATAAGCTGTCAGCTCAATTAACCATTTATAACTTGCAACCTCGGTTGAACATTTATAACTTCTAACCCCTTCCTATTTTTCTCTGAGAAATCGAAGTAAATGCCAACATGATGGCAGAAAAAAATTTTCTGATAAAACGCAGGAGCAGACAGTCTAGACAAAGCGCATAATGTTTCACCAACCTAAATTCCACATATATTTCCTGCCAGGGTTCTGTAACATGCTCTGCCAAGCACATCTCCAGAATCAAATTTCAAAACCTCTTATTCAGCTGCCATTATATTCCCTTGAGATTTCCTCGTTTTAGATAAATGAAGAATACAAACAAATGT
The DNA here is from genome assembly GCA_028554755.1 of Cordia subcordata. NCBI lineage: Eukaryota > Viridiplantae > Streptophyta > Magnoliopsida > Boraginales > Cordiaceae > Cordia > Cordia subcordata. The sequence continues at coordinate 8,065,587 of JAPTOF010000020.1, forward strand.
ATATGTGTAACTTCTGCATCATAGTTGGAAAAAGAATTTGAATCTAAAACTTCGATGATATAAATTACAAACTAAGACATTTTTAAGCTATTAGTAACAAGGCAGTTCTATATTTCATATTCTCTCTTCCATTTTGCATTCTCCAATATTGCTGGCCAAACCATGTAAAAGCCTAGTTACAGATGTCAAAACACTGTTGCTCCTTTGAGCAGTAAATCTCAATGTCTTATTTAAATATGACCAAAAATCAAGCAAACTGTTCTTCTAACATACACATGTTATCCACAACTGTAAGTGTTACCAAACCAGTTCATTCCATGGCACAAGAATCTACATGTTTTAGTAAATACACTGATCTGCAGCTTCCATCTAATCAAACAAGTAAAAGAGAGGGACTACACTACCTAGAAAACACAAACGGCATGACATTGTTGGACTATGACTTCTAGATTAGGGATACTTACTGAAATTCCAGAAGCATGAAAATTGAACCTATAAAGACAAAAACCATATCAACTCCAATGAAATGTATTACACAAATTCTACTCAGCAAATAAAAAGCAATAGATAAAATTGAATCACTCACTAAGTGTACTCTCACTCGGAAGCTGGCTCCCATTCATCTCCAGGGTGTTCATTCCTCCAGAATGACCAAATCATGGATCAGATATAATTGAAGTTCATTAGAATATGAATCCATCTCCAAAACAAACTAAAGCAACAATTGAAGTTTCAAACAAAGGTGTATTCAAACACATCAACATATAGAGAAGTGCAACGGCACATGACAAGATGGGTAGAAAACAATATTACAAGCAGTACTATTGAGTAAACAAGTTCCCAGAGACTTTAGGAAGCATTAAATATTCCCCCCTTTCAATGCTACAACACGCTATAAACCAAATACCAGATTTATGTGACAACCCAAAACGAAAAGATGAAGAATATAATTCAATCAGAGCTCCAAATGGAGACTCACACATAAGTCCAGTCAAAAGATACAACTAATTTCACTACGATATTAGAAAACTTTAAGGTTATGAGTATGTTAAGAGTAAATTCCTTATAAACAACCACAGTACCTTCTCCAGAGTGCCTTTAAAGCACCTAAAGCACTGGATGGTTGCCTCATAGCATTGGTTGTTATCCTGAACGAAGAAATGAATTAGACTCTCAAGGACTCAAATTATTACAATTGAACACGAATAGGAGAACATTAACTAATTAGAACAAGAAGCTGTTTGTTACTAATATGGCTAACCACAGCATATTGCCAATTCAAGAAACTATCAGCAAGAAATGATGAGGAAAGGAGCAAAAAGGGTAAAGTTAGATCCACAAACTCTCTACCATTATGGAAGGTACCAGTCTTTTACAGATATATATATACCAGATTTCTAGGTATGACCTTTATGGCATATAGCCTCCAAATGTAGTGAATGAATTGAGCCTAAGGTACTTGAGGAGTATCAAAATAAGATGAAATTTTCATATCAAATATTTCTTAATGGTCACCATCAAGAATTAGTACAAGAGGGGATACGCCTTAGGCGAGTTATCTTACAATAGAACAGAAAACATTCCACTGAAAGTACCGCCAAGTAAGAGGTGTCTCCCAACTAAACATCATCTCTGTCGACTTCAAGCATGACGAGCACCATTTCCAGAGCACTCAAGCCAGCATAAACACAAATGCCGAATGATTAGAGAACTGATATAAATTTAGATGACATCATAGTATACAAATATCTAGCTCTACAGCATTTCTGTAGTCAGAAAGTCAGCATCATTGTTCACTTGCCCGTGATGAAAGTATGGCTCAGTGCTTGAGATACAGTCAGCCTTTTATCTGGATCCAACACAAAAATTTTATCCAGAAGATCTTTGAAGTTGGCTAACATCTTTAAATCCTCACCAGAAGAACCCGAGATCAGAACACCAATATCTTTTGGCTTGATATTCAATATCAGCCTCTTAATAGCCTGCAAGGACAGGAGAAGTACAATCACGTTGAACAATATTATTAATTTCACCCTGCTGCCAGATAGAAATCAGGACAATGCCAAGACAGTATATACCTACCCTCTTTGTGACAGGATCCTCCTCTGTGGCAAGAAAATTGAGGTCCTGGTCAAAGTGCTGGTCCGTAAATGCTCCCTGTAACCAAAAAAGTAGCATGTTAGAAGGAAATGAGGGCAGCCATATGAATAAGTAGATAGCAATAAACTAACTAGTGACTCAAGCAGAAACCATATTTGCTTCCTTTCATGATATCCATCCAACAAATGTTTCAAGGCTTTCTAATTCAACCTTTACATAGAACTAGAGAGAAGTGAAAGGATAGCAGAGTTTTTCCAAACAACTAGACCAACCTTTCGAAGCATCTTCTTTGGGAAGGGACCTTTTAACTCCATGTGAAGGCGAAGCATATCATTGTTTGAAGGACCAGGAAAAAGAACTTTTCCAGCATACAGCTCAAACAAACAGCAACCAACTGACCACATATCCATCGGATGATCATAAGGCAAGCCCAGAACTGCAGCAGGAGAAAATCAAGCACTTAAAAACATATTGCGCCATAGAAATATATACTTCCAAACAGCCAGCAGAGAGCCAATCAACATTCACAAAACAAGGACACAGAAAGGAGAAAAGGTTAGTTACCTAAAAAAACACAGAGATCCAATCAACAATCAGAAAAGGAGGGATACAAGAGGAAAATGACTAGTGAAATGAAACTTACTTATCTCTGGGGCTCGATAGAAACGGCTCACAAGGTATGGAGTAATTTCATTTTTGCCAGCAAACATGGCGTTACCAAAGTCACAAAGCTTCAAGACATTTTTTGCTTCATTCACCTAAAAGGAGAACATTAGAGTTACATTGTCAGCAAAGAAACTGCAGAAAGACAGCAAGTGTTAAAGAGAGTCTGTGAAGGAAAAAGTTGGCACTCACCAGCATATTGTCTGGCTTGATATCACAATGAAGAACCCCACAATTTTTCAGATGCTTCAGTGCAATGAATAGTTGCTTTGCATATGCCCTCACCGCAGTTAATTTCAGTCCTATATTACGACCAAACCTTTTAAGAACCTCACGCAGATTCATATGAAGAGATTCAAATACTAGGCAGAGATGATTCCGGTACTTAAAGCTAGAAATAAAGCGGACACAATGCCGTCTATCTTCAGGGTCTGCACCAACTAACTTTTTCAAGATGACCAACTCAGTCATACCAGCCTTATACCTGAGAAGCATCATTAGGTAAAATTAATTTTGCTTCAACAGGTCATACAACAACCCAAAGAGAAACCATGCCACATTAGTACACACCATCATAAAGGAGAATTTACTCACATTGTTTCGTTGTTCCGGATCATTTTTATAGCTACTTCTTCGGGATCACCAGGTTTAGCCTTAAGATCCTTTGCCCGCACAACCGTAGAAAATACACCTTTCCCATGAGCAGCAACTATTTCATATCGACCATCAAGTAATTCTCCAAAACGGTAGCCTGCATATTGCATACATGACAAGAAATGAGCAAAAAGAAATTCGACTAGATGTCATAAGAAATCTCAAACAAGTATAAACTGGCAATTCTTAAATTTGCATTAGATTGAAAATCGTGAAAAATTGGATGTAAATCTTATGAAACTGATTTCTTTAACATGAGATGAAATACTGGGATTAAATCATAAAGGCAAATGTCATCTAGCAGTAATCTATTAGGTTGCTGTTATATATGCTAGACACTTTTAACTATATAGCTTTGCTGTATAAAGGCAGCAATCAACAATTACCAGGAAGAAACTCCATAATCTGCAGATATTAAATGGAAAAGGCACAAGAGATATTTATGTACATAAAGAAGTCAAGGGGAAAGTTGGTTTGAATCATCCACAGCCATGACAAAGCTTTCAGTAGCAGCTATCTTAAGAAAATAGTCGAATTGATAGATACTCACTATAGTATCCTTCTGCATCATCCCAGTTGTCATGAAGACCACTCTTTTCAATTGCAAAACCATCACCTTTACCCTGAAATACAATAGAAAAAATAGGTATAATAATAACTATCCAGCAGAATCACATGAAATCATATCTATCGAAGTTGACAAAATGCATTGGGATTTAGGCTACTTGAGCAACTAAAATATCACCACATGGTAGAAGGGTAACCTAACTGATGTAATCATGCAAATTGATCTCCTATCAAACAGAAAAATGCCCCCTTTATGGTAAAAGATACTAGATCAAAGATGAAACCACATGACTAAACCCGGGAGTATGTGTTGTAAGGATTCTCATTTTGAAATCAATAACATCAAGCAACTGCATTCCACTTAGTTCAACTAATAGATTATGTCTCTTCACACCTACTGAATCAAAGAAAAGTGTAAGGGGCAATTAATATTCAAGTTTTGTAACTATATGAAAGCAATGCAAAGTCTTCTATCACAAAGTGAATGACATAAGCGAATCCCCCATGTCGGATAGTTGAGTGGTCAGGAGTGTGTGCAAGGCATATGCAGTATTATAGCATATGTCTCATTCCTCGTCTCTATCTAAAAGTGTCCGACTACAACATACAGTTTAGATAACACAAAGCAGGTATGCAATTAAGAGTATTGCTATATATCGCCCTATCTTTATCACCCAAACATGCCTCTTATATACATGCTAAAAACAGAGAGTGAAATTTCCAAGTTTCTTAATTAGTATGTCAGTGGCATAGAAATAGAAGGTGATATTTGATAGAGACAGAATCATATCAAGCATTAGTGAAATCTCTCTACAATTGATTAAGGGCTAGTTTGGTACCAGTATTGTTGTTTATTTCCTATTTTTGTTGATCAAAATTCAGAAACCGAACCGTTTGTTCCCATTGTCGATTTCCAAAAGAACAAAAACTAGCAATCTATTTTTACAACTTTGGTAAACAAGAAAAAGAGATTTTTTTCATGTTGTGGGAACAAGCCATAAAAATTGTTACTGATCATCTTTCGAGCAGGAGAACCCTGCCAGATCTGTGTCAGTCTCAAACTTGACACACATTATAATGTGCCGGACTAAATCTGGAAGGGGTGGTGAATTTTATTACATTCATTCAGATCATTAAAGAGGGTTTCAGGAAGAAGTTAACAATTAGGCATCGAGGACAAAATTAATTTGCTAAATGAGACAATGGCATCATACATGACTCTTACCGGTTTACGAACAGCAGCAGGAGATTCTCCAAATATATCATCACAGAACATGTCAGTGGATCTCTCACTCTGCAACAACAAATGAAGCGCTTCAGTAATTACTACATAAAAAAGGAGGATCAAGGGGCGGGGGGAGATTAAAAAGTTAGGGATGAAGATTTATACAGCTCAAAGGCAATAAAGGATTTCTTTAGCGACAAACATCCCACAGAAAGGAGAACCAAGTGAAGTTGAAGCGGACACACCTTCGGAGTACCTTCACCTAGTCCAGCAGTTCCAGAGGCTTTTTCTAGAACAGTAGGACCATTTTGAGGGGGAGATTTGCCAATAGCAAATGACGGTTCAGCAACATAAACATCAACACCTTCTGTTCGACCATCAGGAACTTCTGACACAACATTAGCAGCAGTTGCTGGCTGGGAAGGCTGCTCTGCTTGGTCCTTGACTGCTAAGCATCAACATATGAAAAGTGAGCAACAAGTAAAATAACAAGGTTTAGTTGCTCAGGTATTAACTCATCTCACAACAAAACCTAAAGGCTAAACTCCCCATTAGTAATGCCAACTTCAAAATGCTCGGGCAGAAGGAATTTTGAGATCACTATCCCAAAGCCATTAGTAATGTTCAATTATGATAACCAGATCTAATAAATAGTGTTTCAAACACAGTTCGAGCATCCAATGCAAATACATCAGAGGAGTCATCTAAAGTTTCTTGACAAATTGAGAAACTTATCGTAGAGTTCAATCACTATACATCTAACCAAGGGCAACCCTAACTTTTCTGGAGCTAGTGCAAAAGTTCATAGGAGAATATAATCTTAAAATTGAAGGGACATGAAAGCTACCTCTGTCCTCTCCATTAGCTTGTGTTTGCTGTTGCGACTGCTGACTTTTATACTTTTCAAGAATAGCTTGCCTTCTTCTTCGACTCTCCTCCTTAATTCTGTCCAAATCTTCTTCTTCCTGTTCTGCAAGTTGCAAGCCAATCCTTTCTTCATAATCCTCTTGCTCATCTTCATCCCTAAACCAACAAACACAATATGAAGCAACTAATAAATTTTATGTTCTAAACTATTCAATTTCGTAGGAATATACCTCTTAAGTGTCTTGTTATTCTCTGGAGGACTATGTTTGGGACTCCAAACTTTTTCTCGATTACCTATAGTCATTCTTTCCCTGTAACCCGTCTCATCATGTCTTTTATCCCTCGGTTCGCCATGTCTGTCTCGATCATCATCATGTTTTCGGGGCCTGCTACTCCTATTGCTATCTCTATCCCTACTCCTATCTCTGCTGCTCCCTCTATCCCTCTGTTGTCTCCGTTCCCCGTCTCTCTCCCTCTCCTTATCTATCTCCCTCTTCCTCTCTCTCTCCCTCTCCCTCTCTCTCCCCCTAATTCTTTCCCTTTCTATCTCCCGGCTACCTGCCCTGTCCCTCTCACGGGTCTCCCGGCTGTGATGCCTATCCCCTCGACCTGTATGCAAACTTGAACTAAGCTCTCTTTCTTTCCCTCTTAATAAATCCCTACTGCCATGTCGATGATCTTTGCTGTCTACAGAAATTCTGTCATCAATTGAATCACTCCTACGTTTCATTTCTGCATAATATTCATCATCCTGCTTGCTTGGTGTTCCCAACAAGGAAGACTCTCTTAAAACACTTCGGGACCTAGACCTTTCCCTAGAACGGTAAGGCGACTTGCAGCAACTCCTACTGTGTTTGAGACAAGGAGTGTGTTTGACTGCTTCATCCCTCTTCCCAGCATTTTTAGACGACAGAGATTGTGTCTTACCATCAAAATCACTCTTGTCATCGTAATGGCTCCTCCTCCTTCCGCTTTCTCCAAAAGGTAAACCATTTTCAACAGACTCATCATTCACAAGATGCTCCGCCCTTGACTTTTTCCCCAAGTGTACCTCATCATGGATCTCACTACCATCCATCTTATTCTCTTTCCTCTTGGCATCATTCTCACTTGATTTTGTTAAATTTTTGCTTTCCACACCAATCTCATGAACCACCTGAAAGGCAAACAAACAAAAATGGCCAATCAAAAAAATGGAACAGCCATCATTCAGCAGCGAAGCAAACTATATCTTTCATGTACAAAATTATATATAACCAATTCTTACAACTTATGCCATCAGTCTTCAGCAAACTCCTACTGTAACTTTGCCGGGGAATAAAATGTGATAGCGGAGCATAGCTCCCCTTCAAATTCATATTCTCATGTCTGTGCAATGTGTCGGGGTTCTAAAGTTATTCTATATACACACTCTGACTCTAACATCAATAGCAAACACTATTAATAATGCTTCAAGATATAAATAACAAAAATATCACCAGAAATGAAATCAACATCATGTCCCAATTGGTTGCTGGAGAAGTTACGCACACACACACACACACACATATATATACATATATATGCGTGTGTGTATATACATATACACAAGTTGAAAATTCTGGTAACTTAAGGACAGTTATGAAGAAAATAATGATATACAATAACTTTCAGTAAATAATGAGAATTTTTCATAATCTCTACATTTTTCACCTCGAGACATCAAAAAGAAGATTATATTTTACAACCAAAAAAAAAGCTTCAGTAATCAATATCTAACACGTAAGATTTCAGGTACTCTTAAAGAAATATTCAGAAACCCTCTTGCTAATGCATAAAGTCGAAAACTGTCAACAACTTATAGCACACTGACAAAGAAAATAACGAAATTTCATAACTTTCAGTTAAAAAAATTTAGGATTTTCGAACATTCTATAACTTTTTTCCCAAAAACATCAAATAGAGATTTCCATATTTACTCCAACCAAAAAGCTAAAAAGTTCAATATCGAAGTCACAAAATATCAGGAAAATTTGCACTAGACATCTCAGCCAACAAGCAGATACTACTAGTAAAAAGTGACATAGTATCCAGAGAACAAAAAAATTCAGATAAGGACATCACACCGTGCTTAAATCATTGATTATGCGGTCCGAATTCGCAATCTCCCCTGCCCCCACAACACCACATCCACCACCTTCCGCCTCCGCAAAACCCTCATTGTTCTCCTCAATAATCTCCCCTTCTTCCATTTCGTAATCGATCCCCAAATTCATACCGGCCACGAGCGCTGCAGTACCAACGTTAACCGCAGGCTCAGCAACAGCAGCCTCACCATCACTAATTTTATCGTGAATCTCTTCGTGTTTATTCTCAATTTCACCCTCAATTTGTTTATTCTCGTCTTTTTTGCTGCGGTGATGGTGGCGGTGTTTGCTGCTGCGGGGATGGTGATTGTGGCGGTGCTTGCGGCGTTTGGAAGGCTCCTCCGTGTCGTCGTCTGAGGCAGACCTGTGATGCTTGCGACGCGGAGCATCGGTGGAGTCGCTGGCCATTAGAATTCGAGTCGAGAGCTTAGGGTTAGGGCTTTGTTAAAGTAGCAGAGACGAGAAAAGAAAATTTGATGAAATTACTGGGGAGGTTATAGTTTAAGAATGGGTTTTGACCAAAAAAAAGAAAAAAAAATAATGAGGAATGGGTTAAATACGTTTTGCCCCATGACTTATATGGTAAGTCTTGAATAACGTGCTCTACGACAGCTTTTTTCACGTAGTGTTTAGCGTTTTGATAAGTTAAAATATTATTTTATTAAATTATTATTATTTGATAAATTAGCGTTTTAAGTAACTTTTTATATGGTTTTTATTCATTTTTCCCACGAGTATTAAGTGTGTGTTCGATAATAACTTTTCAAATAGTATTTAGCCTTTTTGCTAATCAAAATATTATTTTGTTAAATTATTATTGTTTGGTAAACTAACGTTTTAAATAACTTTTTAGGTAACTTTTAGCATTTCAACTGACATTTTTCAAAAGCTAAAAATTTTAGAGTTTGAGGTAACTTTTAGTTTTTCATATTTTTTTGACAATTCTACCCATTTTATATTTTTTGATTTTTCTATTCTTTTTCCAATCTCTTTTTATATTTTTACCTTTTCTTTCACAAATATAAATAAGAAATAATATAAAAATAAATTTCAAATTTATATATAATCAACATTACTAAAGTATAAGTTTTATTAGTACCTTCTTTTTTCACAAAATAATTTTGAATCTATTGAAATTAACTTTTGTAATATTGATATAAATATTTTACCAAAAATTAGTTATACTTTAATATTAAAATATGATTATGAGAATAAATATCTAATTATAAAATATATTATCTTATTCCTATAATAGTAATAACAATAATTATAATAACATGATATCAATATCCTTCTGTGTCATTTAACATTCATTAGGTAATCTAACAGCTGACTTTAATGAACACATTTTGTTAAATCAGTTAGTTAAACAGCTATCTACTAACAGTAAAAATACAACAGCTATCAGCTACTCAAACAACTGTCAGCTACTCCAACAACTAAATTTGCTGAACAAACCCTAACTCTACCAAAGTTTTTCCAACTTAGCAAAAGAAAAAAAAGTACTTGTTTACATAGCCAAAAAAAAAAAAACAGTTTTCCCAACTTGTAAGTTTTATTTCTGGCTTTGTGCAAATTAATCATTTTTTCTTTATTTTTCTTTTCTTCTTTCTCGTTTCTTCTTCCTGTCTACTCCTTTTTTTTCTTCCATCTTTCATTATGTTAGTAACTATCTTACTAATCAATGAAAGAATTAGAGCCTTTTTGGATTGATTTTTTTCCTGAAAAAGTAATATTATTTTTGCAATAACTACTTGATTTGGTTTTCGAAAAAACTAAAAATCTGAAAAAAAACTCAAATATAAATTTTTTTAGAAGCCAAAATTTTTAGTTTCTAAAAAAAATTATTTTTCAAAAATTATTAAAAAAAGTGATTTCAGAAAAAACCAATCCAAACGAGTCCTTACCCACAGAAGATAAAAAGATTTAACCTATATCTTTTCTTTTTGAGTAAAATTCTGGTGCTGAATCCACAAAAGAGAAGGAATCAACTTGCACTTTTTTCTTTTTTGGGTGAGGATTTTTGTAATTTGTGGGTTTAATATATGCATGCACGTGTGCGGTATATATATATATATATATATATATATATATATATATCATTACTAGAACTATATCTTTTTCTAGTCTTTTGCTTCTGCCATAACTCTGCCACCAATACCAGCACCACTAGTAGGTGGGAAAGCTAAAGTAAGAATTAGCAAACTCCATTTTATTTTCTCATCCCTATCCATATTTTTTTTGCGAGAAAAAAAATATGGATAGGGATGAGAAAATAAAATGAAAGGAAATACCATCAGACAGCGTCCTTTGATCTTAGGAGTGGCTTTGAAATTTTATGCAAGCCAAAAGTGTATTATTTTACCAAAAAAATTGAATTCTTTCAATATTCCTGCTGTGAATTACGGGAAAAAAAGGAAGAAGAAAGAAAAAGCTTGATCTTTGGTTGTTTTGGAAAAGAATCTGAAAAGATGTGATATTGATTATTGAATATTGTTGTTTACACCATTTGATGCATCATTTGTTTTGGTTAATTATTCAGCATTTCTTCTTTTATGTGGTAAGTGGTTGTTTTAATCTTTATTTGACAATTTTTTCTGAAATGCACTGTGACGTAGTTTGGAGGGTTTTGGTAGCAAATTTTTATTACTTTTGTTGAAACCAGCAAAATACCCTTTGTATGTTAGCAAAATTTTAACAGAATTAATGTCCATGGAGGAAAATGGGTAAATACAAAAGTCGATGGGAGAATTTGGGACTTACCATATAACTTATGGGACAAAAGACCCGTTTGAATTGATTTTTTTTTTAAATATTTTTTTAGCAGCTTTTGAAAAATAACTTATTTTGAGAAACTAAAAACTTTGACTTCTAAAAAAAGATATATTTGAGTTTTTTTTAGAGTTTTAGTTTTTTTAGAAGCCAAATCAAATAAGTATTGCAAATTTAATATGACATTTTAAAATATATATATATCTTTTAAATTTGCAAGCTAATATATATATATAGTTTAAGTGTATTCATGAAACAAGCTAATTAATGAATGTAAAATTGTGGAAAGACCCAACAAAGTTTAGAAAACAGATTTATTTTTTCAAACAGCAAATATATTATCAAATCTAGTGATGATTAATTTTGCTAACTCAAATGTCCTTATCAAATTTGCAGCTTTTTTCTTTTTTTTTTGTAAAATAAACTGAACTTTTTTGCTAATTTCATTGACATGAAGAGTACAAACGGGAGAAAATTCCGAGACCAGATAGAAATTCAAGTAGGAAGCTACAGAACTTATGTATCCATTTGAGTTACTGAAAGTAAATTTCGATACCAAGTAGGAATCCGACTCAAATAAATATAAATTCGAGTCAAATTTTTATACAGCATAGGAATATACCAGGTTAGAGTATAAATATAAATCCAAGTGAAACTCCAATTCAAATCGCTAATTTGGGATAATTTAAATTAAAGTCAAATTAAGTCCAGTTTTTAGACACTATAAGTTCAAAAATTGAAACTTCCTTGTTTGACAAATTTTTAGAAGTGCTTTTATATAAAAGCGAAAAGCTGAAAAACCAGAAGCTTCAAATTAGAGCTCTTGGAAAACGGCTTTTGAAAATCTCTTTTTAAATCACATTAGAATTTTTTGTTCTTTTCTTCTTTTTTCAAAAATATAATTCTATAATTCAAATTTCAATATAGCCCTCAAAACAGCTAAACACTCAACTCTTAAAATATTAAGCCAAATAATCAACGGGTTTTATTTAACAGTACTTTTAACCAAAAACTCTACATCTCAACAACTGAAATGTCATAACTAGGCCAAACAAAGCCTCAAAAAATAAGTGAGGCAGTTCCTTATTATTTATAGCTTTTGCATACTTAGCATTTACCATGACAATTTACCCTTTTTTATAAGATAAGATTTAATTATTCTTTTTTTGAGGAACTCTTTTTTCTTTTGAAAATTTTTTTTCCTTAAAAAATTCTCATAAATAGCATAGACATACATACATATATGTACACCTACATATACACACAAAATATGGAAGGGTAAAATACACTAGATCTCCCTAGAGTCTGTCATAAGTGCGCAATATACCTCTGTAATATCAAAAGTCCCACAATAGGCCGCTGTGGTAAGTAAAAATTCTACACATGCCCTTTACTATTTACATCTCTCCTAACAGTGTTAAAATTTATATTAAAAAAGGTGTTAACAGTCTTGCTCTACTTGTTCAATTTTCCATCATCGTCATCATCATCATTATCATTATCATTATTATCATTATTTTATTATTTTAGTTTTAATTAAAAAAATTTATAGACAAATATTTGTTTAACTTATTTTTCTGTGTTACTAGATATTAAATACTTAAAAAATATTTTTGCAATATTGAGCAAATTGTAAAAATATAAAAATTACGTTCTTGTGTTGCTTTTATTTACTTGCATAGAAATTTTAATTTTGTATTTTCGATATTCGAAACAAATGACTTTTTTCTATTTATTGAGCATTGGTTTTAGTTGGCTAAAAAAATTAACATGACACAAAATAAGTCCTAATTAATCTAAAAATATAATCAAATACTCAATTCGATTATGACTACATCATTGAAGCACGAATCTAGCCAAACCAATGAGGTCAAAGCTTTAACATTTTGACAGTTAATGATCCATTGTTTGCAATTATTAAAATATATTAAAATATTTTTTTAAGTATTTTGTGTTTGATAACACAAAAAAAAGTTAATAAGAAAATAATTTTCTATCAATAAAATTTAGTTGAAAATAAAATTACAATAATAATAATAATAACAACAACAACAATAACAACAATAAAAGAAAATTGAACAAATGGGCTAAGGCTATTAATGTCTTTTTTATGTAAATTTTAACACCGTTAGGAGGGATATAACCAGTAAGGGGCACGTGTGAAACTTTTATTTACCACAGGGGCTAATTATGGGATTTTTGGCACCATAAGAGTGTATTGTGCACTTATGATAGACAACAAGGGGGTCTGATGTATTTTATCTAATACGAAAACCCAACGACAAGAGAAAGCACACATGCATGAGAAAGATAGAAGAGGTTGAATAAAACTATACCTTCTATTTTTTTTAGTTACACTTATCAATAAGATTTTAATTTTGACTCTTTTTTTTACAAAAAAAAAAAAAAAAGAGAAATCGCATGAAAAAGAAAAGTTAAAAGGAAGAAATTTGATGCAAAGTGTTGTTTTTGTTGAACTCAATCAAGGCTTGAATAGAATTCAAACGTGAAATCACATATTTTTATGCTAGCATAGACATACATACACACACAAAACCAAAATCAAACGGAAAAAGAGGCGCATGCATGAATAAGATAGATGAGGTTAAATTGAACGATAGACAAGGTTGAATTGAACTATAAAAAAATGTCGATGTAATTTAAAAATAAAAAATAAGAATGTGCTTATGTTTAAAGATCAGGAGTGATATAGTTTTCTTTTTTCTTTTTTTAATTTTAAACCGTATATCCTTTTCTATCGAGATTTAGATGTATAGAAATTAAATTTGGGCCCCAACGGTAGCTTTTTAATTTGATCTTTTTATTTTTCTCTCTTATTCTAATTTATTTTTCCTAATCTTTTTTTTTCTATTCAAATTCACTTTTCAATCAATCATTTTCTTATTTATTTCTGGTCGAAATTCTATCCTTGATGGTTAAACCTGTATCAACCATTATCAAACTTTTTTTTTTTTCCTTCCATTTTGAATTGTCGAAGACTAGGAATGACAACAACAAAGGATAAGAGTAGGCCATGACCTGTGCTGGTGAAAATTCATTTAGCTTGCATCTTGGGGAAAATGAACTTTGAGCATTTGGATTGCTATCTTGAGTGCAGTGTTGTTTTGTGACAAGAGCTGAGCATTCTGCTGGCTGGTGGACTAGAGTGTTATCCTTGTTAGCATTTGAATGCCATAAGTAGAAAATTTTCATGAACAGTACACAGCAGCTTAATTACGATGTTCAAGTTAAATTACGATGTGTAATTGAGCTCTCACGTATCAAACATTAAAAAGAATAAATTGAAGAAAATATAAACAAGAAAAGAGTGTCACAAGAAAGTAATATAGCTGAATGGTTGACTCCAAGGGTTGCTTAGCTCTAATTATACATTCTAAAGTTTAGCTTTAATTATACACTAATGCACTTTTATCCATGCTCAGTGCGAATTTATTTTTTGATAGAAAATATTAAATTAAGTTGAATTTCTTTATTTTTAATAGTATATGAAGAATTTAATCATAAATATTTTGTACTCTACAAATTTAATCATAAATATTATGTACTCTACATGGATAGTTTTAAACAATAAATGTTAAATTTACTCAGGTTTAATCTTTACAATTTACAAATGAAAAATAATTTATGTCTTTTAAGTATTAATTAATTAGTAATTAATTTTTAAATTAAAACTAATAATATATACCATAATAAGAAATGAACCTTTTGAAATTCATGAATGAATATTATTCTTAAAAATTAATTATTTGACAATTAAATTTCTAAGCTAAAACTGAGAATATATATTCATAATAGATAAAAGTAAACCTTTTGGAATTCACAAATGAATTATATTTTAACATTAATTGATTGATCTTTCAATTTTTCAATTAAAACTAATAATTTAGTTATATCTAGAAAGATAAAAATAATATAAATAAAACAAATAATAAATAAAAAATTATTATATAAGCTAATAATAAAATATCCATTGCTAAAAAAATTATTTTTTAATAGTAAACGTTAAATTTACTCAAAATTAATCTTTTAAAACTCACAAATGAATATTATTTTAAGAGTTAATTGATTGGAAATTAAATTTCTAATGCTAATAATATGTATACATAATACATAAGAAATAAATTTTCTAGAATTCACAAATAAATTTAATCTTAACCATTAATTGATTGACTATTTAATATTTCAATTAAAACTAATAATATATATTCATGTTTACACAATAAATAAATAAACTAACGTCCTCTCTACAAGCTTAAACTTTTAGATAAGGTGGCAACTCTAAGATGGTATCAGAGCCTAGAAGTCAAACAGCACAGGTTCGATCCTTACTGCCACCCATTTAATTAAATTGTCAGATAAGTAACTCTAAGATGGTATCAGGCACAGGTTTGATCCCATTTAATCACCCATTTAATTAAATTTTAAGAGTTAATTGATTGGAAATTAAATTTCTAATGCTAATAATATGTATACATAATACATAAGAAATAAATTTTCTAGAATTCACAAATAAATTTAATCTTAACCATTAATTGATTGACTATTTAATATTTTAATTAAAACTAATAATATATATTCATGTTAACACAATAAATAAATAAACTAATGTCTTCTCTGCAAGCTTAAGCTTTTAGATGAGGTGGTAACTCTAAGATAGTATCAGAGCCTAGAAATCAAACGGTACAGGTTCGATCCTTACTGCCACCCATTTAATTAAATTGTCAGATGATGTGGTAACTCTAAGATGGTATCAGGCACAGGTTCGATCCTTATCGCCCCATTTAATTAAATTGTCAGATGAGGTGGTAACTTTAAGATGGTATCAGGCACAGGTTCGATCCTTATTGCCACCTATTTAATTAAATTGTCCACGTACAAGCTCATTTAATTAAATTGTCTGCACAGGTTCGATCCTTATTGCCACCTATTTAATTAAATTATCCACGTACAAGCTCATTTAATTAAATTGTCTGTGTACAAGCTCACTTATTTAATTAAATTGTCCACGTACAAGCTCATTTAATTAAATTGTCTGCGTACAAGCTCTAAACACTCATTTAATTAAATTGTCAGATGATGTGGTAACTCTAAACACTCATTTAATTAAATTGTCAGATGATGTGGTAACTCTAAGATGGTATCAGGCACAGGTTCGATCCTTATCACCACCTATTTAATTAAATTGTCCACGTACAAGCTCATTTAATTAAATTGTCTGCGTATAAGCTCTAAACACTCATTTAATTAAATTGTCTGCGTACAAGCTCTAAACAAATTACGCTGTATGTATTAAATTGTCCACGTACAAGCTCATTTAATTAAAGTGTCTGCGTACAAGCTCTAAATAAATTACGTTGTATGTGTTTGCGTACAAGTTCTAAACAAATTACGCTGTATGTGATTACGCTGTATGTATTAAATTGTCCACGTACAAGCTCATTTAATTAAAGTGTCCGCGTACAAGCTCTAAATAAATTACGTTGTATGTGTCTGCGTACAAGTTCTAAACAAATTACGCTGCATGTGATTTAATTAAATTGTCTACGTACAAGCTCATTTAATTAAATTGTCCGCGTACAAGCTCTAAATAAATTACGCTGTATGTGAGGGGGCGTGTTAACACAATGAATAGATAAACCAACAAAGTATATGTGAGGCGGCTTGTTAACATAATAAATAAATAAACCAACAAAGTATATTTAACACAATGAATAGATAAACCAACAAAGTATATGTGAGGGAGCTTGTTAACACAATAAATAAATAAACCAACAAAGTATTGTCAAATGGCACATAAACCAACAAAGTATATGTGAGGGGGCGTGTTAACACAATAAATAAATTAACCAACAAAGTATCAGAGCTTGGAAGTCAAACGGCACAGGTTCGATCTTTACTGCCACCTATTTAATTAAATTTAAACCAACAAAGTCCTTACCGCCAATCAACAAAGTATATGTGAGGGGGCGTGTTAACATAATAAATAAATAAACCAACAAAGTATCAGAGTCTGAAAGTCAAACGGCACATGTTGATCCTTATCGCCACCTATTTAATAAATTGTCTACATGCAAGTTCTAAACAAATTATGTTGTATGTGAGGGGGCGTGTTAACACAATAAATAAATAAACCAACAAATTGCGATGTATGTGAGGGGGCGTGTTAACACAAGAAATAAATAAACCAATATCCTTGGTGGTAACTCTAAGAATTCATAAAGATTAGAAATAATAGAAAGTAAAATAATAAAAAAAATAACCATGCCATGTCTAAGAATACATAAAGATTAGAAATAATATAAAGTAAAATATTTGATCCTTACCGTCACCCATTTAACTAAATTGTCCATATGCAAGCTCTAAATAAATTACGTGGTACGTAAACAAATTACGTTGTACGTGAGAAGGCGTGTTAACACAATAAATAAATAAACCAACAAATTACGCTGTACGTGAGGGGGCGTGTTAATACAATAAATAAATAAACCAATGTCCTAGGTGGTAACTCTAAGAATTCATAAAGATTAGAAATAACAGAAAGTAAGATAATTAAAAAAAAAAAGTAACCATGCCATGTAAGCATTGACATTGTACTCTCACAATACTCAAACACGGCACCCTCACGATACTCAAAAAAGTATAACTTTTATATATGATATAAATATAGATTCTGAAATTTCATGGATTGTTTTTGATATATTAATTTAACTTCAAAAATCAAATACATAGAAACTTCTATTGCTAATTATTAAGTTTTATGAAGACACTGTAGTTCTGAGATTAATAGAAGCTGTGGGCAGAATACATTCATCAGTACCTTTACATTATTCCTAGTTGATTTAAATCCTACAAGCAAAGCATCAATCATGACGACATCAAAAAGATGACATTTTAAACCAAACTTAATTAACCCACAGGGAGCTCGTAAAACTTTATCGAGCCAATCTGTGATGTGCCCATAATAACAAAATCACAAGTAATAGTTGTGTGTTATGCTAAGCTACGAGAATTAGTTTCAAAATGAAAGAAGAAAAGGTTTGATAATGGCCGTTGTGGGTTTAACAAAAGAGGAAAGAATTTTGACCAAATACAAACAAGGAAAGGATTTATTGGAAAATTAATTTGGATAGTGAAAAATAAATTAGGAGGAGAAACAAAATAAAAAGATTAAGAAGTAAAATAGAAAAAAATCTATCTAGTTGGCATGACAACTAGAATGTCACATAAAGAATGGTAAAAGAGTGATGAAAAAATGAACCATATAAAACATTACTTCGAGTAATGCTTAATGTCACCCTATTTTTATAGCTTAAATATCACATTCTATGTGTATACTTAATTGGCATGATAAAAGAAAACAGAGAAATTAAAGAGTTTTCTAAGTTATCATGCCAATTAAGCATACACATCAAAAGTGATATTTAAGTGATAAAAAAAAATGTCAATTGTGATGAATATATAACGCCTTAGGAAGAGGAGAGAAAAAAAGTACACATATTAATACATCATGTGTGTCCAGCCATACCTGTTGGCCCATATAATAAGGGCTTCGCTCCTGGGCCTTTTTATGCAGTTCTCTTAGAACTTCGAGAACTTTCAGACAAGAAGTACTTGAAGCTCATTAGAAACATTTCTTAACGTTGTTGTAATCAAAACAGACTTTGGTTTCCTAAAAGGTACTAATAATCAAAAAGAAAACAGATACTGTTCATTATTTTCTAATGGCAAAGAATCATACTGAATTGGGAGGATACAAGAAAGTCAAAATGACAAGCTTGTAAGGCTCTTTGGGATTGATTTTTTTAAAAATATTCTTTTATATTTTTTTTAGAAAAGTTTTTTTTAAGAAGTTGATTTTTTTTTTTGAAAAAAGTTGAATTTGAACTTTTTTTAGAATTTTAGTTTTTTTAAGTCAATCCAATTACTTATTGCTAATTAAAAACATGTATTTTTTCAAGAAAAAGAAGCATTTTTTATGAAAAAAAAAACAATCCAAATAGACCCTAATTCATCTTATCATATGGTTATAGATGATCCAACCAACAATTTTCTCTTCTAGGAAAAAGAATTTTTTGGAAAGATAATGTTGTTTGATCTCGCTCTTTCAAATTTTTTATATATCATAAAAATTTTGTACATTGAACGTTTAACTTTCTAGTCATGTAACATAATAAAAATTTTTGTTATATAACAAATGGCGAAAGAGTGATATATGTATATAACAATTGCATTGACAATTCTAACGCCAAGAACAACATCTTTATTCATCTTTTCCGAAGTTAATAATATTCACATCCCTAAATGACTGAGCTTACAGTAATTTTGGTGGTTTACACATCTTATTCCGCACACCTATAGCTTTCTTTTTCAGTTTTTTTTTTGGCTAAAAAACACACAAATAATTAGTTGGCATGTAATGAAACCAGGCTTAATTCCAAATTATGCATGCTGTATTATGGCGTTGTCATGGACATGAGACATTTGTTCTTCCTGGCCATTAGGGTGACTCATGATCTCTTCAACTTCAAGAATTTCAACTCTGCGCTTCATCTTTCTCCTTATCTTTATTGCTGCTTCAGCTGGATCATATCTCCCACAGACACTTACCCTGTTGTATTCCTTCTCGATTAGGAACATCTCTATTTCTACAAGCAATCAAGAATCAAATTCGTAAGTTATTTGTCATAAAAACTTATTTTAAATTGATCACTTATTTATTAATTCTTTCCCACATGTTTCTTCATTTTAAGGTTGAATTCTGTATTTTTTTAATAAAAATAAGAAACGTAATTTTCAATTTAGTACATATATGGGTAATTCTTTTTTATAGAGGATCAGTCGTAACTCAATCATCCTCAGCTGAGCCCTTGTATCCGTATGACAAGCGTCACCATGCGAAAGGTGGCTCCCGATCCTAATGTCCTTTCTAATTACCTTTTATCTACGCATCCCATGACCCACCGCATACGCAACACATTTTCTCATAGAGATTCTATAAATAGACCAAGCGCCCAGAAATCAAGATAAGCATTTTTGTTCCAAGGATATTTCCTAATAGTGAATATTCTCCTTTTCTTCTCTCTTTTCAAATATACACTTTTCATAAATACTCTCTCACTTGGTATGGAAGGGCCCTTTGGCTTGCACCACACCAGTGTGAAGTTCTCATTATTTTGCAAAACACGTCAAGATTGAACCACACCATTTGGAGGAATCATTTTCCAACTGGTTCTTTACAAGATCACTTTTTTTTGGGTTAAACCCTTCACCCCTTCTTTACAAGATCACTTTTAATGCCGGTGAAATTCATTTTTAAACTTTAACATACCCTAAAATATTGACATATTTTCGGAAATAGGGAGAATTTCACAAATAGTTCTTATTATTTACAAAAAGTGTCAATTTAGTCACTATTGTTTTAAAAATGACTTATTTGGTTTTCAATGTTTGCTAAAAAAGTTAATTTGGTCGTAATTGTTTCAAAAGTAACTCATTTAGTCTTTAATATTTACAAAAAAAAATTCAATTTTTATGAAAAATATTAATTCCATTCCCTATTAATTAGTTATGTAACCATCACATGACTATTTCAAGGCTAAAATAGGAATCAATTAATCACTTTTTGGAAATGTTCAGAACCAAATTGGTACGGTTAGAACAATAGAGATCAAAGTAACACTTTTTTAATACATTAACAACCAAATAGGTCACTTTTCAATTAATAGGGACCAAATTAATATTTTTTATAAATTATAAGGATTATTTGTGAAATTTGTCCTAAAAAAATACAACCTCAACTTACTTCTTGACGATTTTACCCTTGGAGTCGGTAGATTCTTGTCTCTTGTTAGGTGATATTCTTTTTATAATATGCTGATTAATTATCTCATCTTAAAATTTAAAGCGCAGAAAAAGAATTCGTTTAGTGTATTTATTATCTTCAATGTGAAAAGGAAAAGTAAAAGAAGAAAAACTTTTGCAACATGAGGAGGACTCGAGGAACAATCAGTGATATGATAATAATACCTTTCATTCTCAGAAGAACTCTCTTCATTTTGCGGCAACAAGCATTGCAATCAAGATTTAGCCTCAAAACCACGCAAACAACCTGTTTTGCGGAGCAAAGAAACAAAGATTGTCAACTGAAAATTAAATTGCTAGACCGATAAGTACTATTACACAAATAAACAAAATTAGATGACACTGAACTAATAAAATGACACGAATAATTTACTTATCTATGCATATTTTTCGTAACGACATAATGTTATAGGCAAATGTAAATCATGTGAGGACGATAATTAACATATAAGGACTTTTAGGAATCCTTGCCTGTCCTGACATGGGAGCGGAGTTGACAAATCCTAATAAGTGTTGTATGATTTGTGAGCTAATTAGAGGAGTAGGTGGATATTTTGTTACGAAAAAAAAAATGATCATGGATCACCTTAAGGCTTGCATATTTCTGCTTGATTAAGAATCTGGTTACCCCAAGAAGCCTTAGAAAGAGGGGAGATGTCTACTTATGGTTATCCTCTTGAGCTTGTTTTGCCTTGATTAACATGTCATTCCTGCGAAGCTTTGTAAATCATTCTTTTCTTCTCTACAATGGATTAGGTTTAATTTTCTATAGAGAAAGGGTTGAAATACTAGGCAGCTTAAAAGTTGTTCAGATGGAACTTATTTCTCTTACAATAAGCACAATATCTGAAAACAAGAAACACTAGCTATGTGTCACTTTATTTTCATCATTTACACTTATTTTCATCATTTAATTATTACATGTACTAGATGTAATTCTCTTTTGAGTAAAATGCTTTTGATCCTTATATTTTGCAAAAATCGCATAAAATTCTCTATAGTTTCAGAACTCGCTCATGCCGCATGTGGTTTCAAAAAAGTGTCAAATTGACCTTGTAATTTTAAAATTTGTACATATTTCCCATTTGATTTCAACGTTGATTTCCCAACTTATTTTATACTCACAAAGATCAATGTGCAAGGGCATTAATAAGTTATGAAATCATAGGAAGTGTGATGGGACTTTTACAAAAATACAAGCGGATAAATGTACGTGCTTCACTCTTCTTTTTTTTATTACTTATTGAATGTCGTGGGCTGTCTAAAACATCTTCATGCCAAAGTTTTGCAAGTGAAGAGTAAAGTTTTTACCTTATCATTGTGTTCCTCATTTATATGTGTTGGGTTATGGCTCAAAGTCCCAATCCATACAAATTAAGAAATTTGTGAAAGGCAATTAATTGTATTACCAAAATATAAGTTGCCTAAGTAGTAGAGGAGAATGTTGGGAAGTAAGGATTTCTCTCTTATAAATAAAGGGCCTTCTAGCTTGTATTTAGTGTACCTTAGGGCCACACCTCATTGGGGGTGTGGGTGAGAGGGAGAGTCTGAGAGTATCGAGAGTGTTTTATATTTATTCTGATCTTGTTGAGGATAGAATCATTGTACGAACTCTGTGAGGGAGAATTTAGATTTTTCTATTCGTGCAAAAAGTCACATATTGTTGAATAGTAAAATTTATCCTAGAGGGGATCGCGGACGTAGGCAGAAGGCCGAACCATGTTAAAAATATTGTGTGTACTTTGTGTGTGTGTGCTTTTATATGTATGCGTGTGTTCTTAATTTCCCAACAAGTGGTATCAGAGTCTGGTTGATGAACTAGGCACGATGATGACGCAAGAAGGACACATAAGGAGTTGTGTTGAAGGATGCTGGTTTGCACTAAAAACGAAAAGGTTACCGGAAAGGAGTTCAAAAAAATTGCAGATCTATTGGTCATGTTTGGAGGCCTTTCTGGAGTCCGATCAACGATCTGTTTATTGTTGTATATTCATCACAGCGAGGAGAGTAAGCTGCTTAAATTTAGTGACGATCCGAAGGTCGGATTGTGAGGTATAAGCAGGTCAAGTTTTGTAAATTTGCGGTCGAAAAAGTCAAAGAGAGGGTTTGATCAGCTTTGACTGAGAGCAATTTGGGGTTTGACCGAGGGTCCCCATCCTTTTTTTGGCATCCTGAGTTCGTTTTTGGGGTCTGTTTTGCCAAATTCTTGATGTATCATGGGTGAGCCTTGAATTTGGGTAAAACGCTGAAGTGGTGATGGAATTATGCAAAAGTCTTTTAAGCAATTGTGCGAACAAACACATTCAGCTGACTAGTGATAAAACTTTTGTGAGAGAAGTTTGGATAAATAAACTAGTTGAAGAAGGGTCGATTCGAGAGAGGAGTCACGTGAGGAGCGTCAGCGTAGCTGAACGATCAGAGTCCTGGCCAAGCGACTGATGAGGAGAGCTACTGTTTGAAAGAAGACCACATCCGAGATATTTGGTGTCGAGGGCGGACGCAAACAACCTTGAGAGGTCAAGGTTAGATGGCATGGAGAGCGATGTTGGTGATGACTCTGAAAACCTACTAGGATGTGTTGGTAGCTGTTGCTATGAAGTGTGTTGTCGAGCGAGGGTTCCAGAATGAGGACTGTGAAGAGGTTCCAGTTGCGGCAAAGAAGTTTCAAACTTTTTGCCAAAGGAGGAATTTGTTTGGTTATGGCACAAATTCCAAGGCCATATAAATTAAAAAAACTTGTGAAGGCATTTAATTGTATTACCAAAATATAAGCTGCCTAAATAGTAGATGAGAAATCTTAGGGAGCAAAGATTTATCTCCTATAAATAGAGGGTCTTGTAACTTGTATTTTGTGTGTCTTAGGGTCACACCCCATTGAGAGGTGTGGGTGAGAGGGAGAGAGTTTGAGAACATCGAGAGTGTCTTACATTCGCTCTAGTCCTATTGAGAATAGAACCATTGCACGAACTCTGTGAAGAAGGGTTTAGACTTTTCTATCGTGCAAAAAGCCACCTAAGTTGTAATCCCATTATTGTTGAATAGTAAAATTTATCCCAGAGGGGATCGTAGATGTAGCAAAGGACCGAACCACGTTAAAAATTTTGCGTATTCTTTGTGTGTGTTTTTTCACTGTTTTTTTATGCGTGTGCATGTGTTCTCGATTTTCCCAACAATATGGTAAGAAATTATATATTGAATGTCAAATTTCTCATGTATTTAGCAAAAGTTTTACATAGGAGGAACCATAAAAAGATAGGATACTCATGTATGGCGATGCAAGTGAAAAATAAAAATTAAAAAAGAGAGTGAAGATGACTTTGTTTTCATTTTGTAATTCAATTTGTACAAACTCCAACCAGAGATTTTACATTACACATGAGGTTCTAAATGTAAGAAACACGGTTCTATCAGTCAACCAAATGCACACTCTCATTACAGCATCCACCATGATGAATTAGAAAAACAGATCTAAATTTCCACACCAAAAAAAAAAAACTAACATATCAGATATACAAGATCGTTACTGTATATAGAATTCGTGTGGGTTAATCCATTCTAACAAGAAATTAACTTCGAGAAGGGAGCAGCAGGCGCATCATTACAGCAATTTTGTTGAGTGGAGTCCTGTAAATTGAAGCAGATGATGCTCTTGCAGGCCTGGAATATGTGGAGGTGAGTGTGACTTTTTTCTCCAACATGCTCACCACTATTGATTGTGTTTCTCCTGGAAAAAAATAAATAAATAAATAATTTCTTTTTCGTCTTATGCTTATGGTTTATGAGATTAAAGAAATTATAGAGGTATTTATTTTAAACTATCACAGCTAAGTGATTAGTGTAATGATAAGACTTCTCAATTCATCCCCACATAAGAGAGAGTACAAACTTCTTGTCTCATGGTCCCGTTTTCACTTTTCTTCTCTGATTTAACTTAACAATCTTCATATGGGGACATGACTCATGATTCACAAGTGTTACCGTTTTTCCGATTGGATAAAGTTTTTGTGAATCATGTTTCATTTGCCAATGGTGGTGAACTTTTTTAATGGTCTAAACTTCTATATAAGGTGGACATTTTCAATAATATCAAAGTTATAAATTCAAGTTTCTCTACAACTCATTTAAAACAATAAGACAACGTAGGTGCAAATCCTAAATAAATTTTGCCTATACGTGAGACGGGATATCAAACACGATAGATAAATATAACAAATTCGTCTTCTAAATGAATTGATGACTTACTACTGCACAAACAATTTATCATCATTATATCTTCTTCATTTGTCATAACATTACGAGGAACTCGAGTCCCTTTCCTTCACACCTAGAATGGAATATAAACTCTTGGATTATTTGACAGACTCTGAACCAGAATGAGTTGGTAAAATATAATTCAGGAAATGATGAAAGCAAAAACATTAAATAATTTCTTGCAACCCCACCTCCCTAAAAAATTCCTCAACCATGATCAGGGAAAAAGTAGTTCTTGAGCCGTTACCAACCCCACCATCACAGAATATTTTGGCCAAAAGCAGAACGGTCACAATCACCATAAGAGAAGAAACAAGCATCAAAATAAACCCACGTCATTACGTGCTTTAAAGTTATTGGGGGAGGAATCCAATGGGAACCGTCCTCCGACAATGAAAAGATAAAAACAGTTTCAAGAAAAGTTTAAATGTGAAAATCAATACAACCATCCAGTGTACATCAGTCTTTCCTGCTTGTAGTACTATATGATAAGATATCTATTGAATGGAGGTCACAAAAGTGAATATCATCATCAAATTTTCTTGCTCCTTTTTTGCCAACTGCTCAGCTTCCTAGCCCCTAAGACCAATGGCAATGGTTCATGAGATCGGCTGATGAAAAGGGGTTCATCTGGTCCGAAATTTTCTGAACGAATCGTTTGTTTTACCGGAAAAGGCTTTATTAGGGGGTCTTATAGGCTGTGTGTGTGTGTTCAGGGGGATGGCTGTTAGCATGATCACACTAAATAGTGGGGGTGAGTAAAAATCTAACTGAGTTTGGTCTAATTAGACCATTTCAACATCTAGAACTAGGCTACTTTGAAACCAACCCCCCCCCAAAAAAAAAAAAAAAAAAATCATCAAGAATTAGACTACAATTTTAGTGAAGGAAGAAGAACAGCCTTACCATCCATCTTAGACATAACTTCAGCTATCCTCTGCTGACATCTCGCGCAGCGAAAATCGGCTAAGAAGACAACTTCCTGTACCTGAAAACGGATTCGGATCAGCCAAACAGGAGAGGCTTGATGATCATAATGCAGAAACTGAAAGAGGAAGAAGAGGAAACCAAACCACAGGTATGTCTAAGGAGGCAATAGAAGCAAGGGTAGTTCGATGCAGCTGCGCTCTCGTTGTTTTATTGGCTCCGCTTTCAGCATCCTCGCGCTGATTCTGCTCGACAAGCGCCATTGGTTTCTGAGTTCACACCGCAGTAATTATACAAGAAGCTAGAGGAAACTTTGCAGGTTGATGACATAAGCTTTATTAAAAGCTCATTTTCACCTCACAAGTGAAAGGCAAGCAGAAATGAACTGATGGGTGAAAAGGATTATCGAACAGCTTTCACCCAATCAGACGGAGAAATTGCAAAGGTTTCATTTATGGGAGAAAAAGAAAGGGGGGTGACATAGTATGATGAGAAGACAGCTAAGTGAAAAGGGTTTCTCAGTTTGACAAAGATGCCTCATTTTCACCAACACCCACACACCTGTGCTTTGAACTTTTCTTGGCACATAATAATTGGAGTGATGTTGCTTAGAAGACTAAACTCTGTATGGTTGTCCAAGTCCAACGTCTATATAATCCACAATTATCCAATCAGGACATAATGAAATCTGGTCCCAACTCTGGATTTGGAAGGCCATGTTCTGGCTTAACAACTCTGGCAATGTCAATGAACGAGTCTGGAAAGTACAATCTAATTCCAAGCCTGCTGCGCTAGACTAGAGTAAACATTCTTGGAGAGTCTAATTGTCATACATGATATACCAAACTCTTAAAAGTAACATTTTGCTGTACCATATCTAATACCAATTGATTCTGACAAAACTTTATATTCCTTGACAAAGTATTAGAATTTCAACACTAAAATGGATAGACTTGCATCATTATAATATTACCATCAAAACCCAAACATTATAATCTATTGATAAAATTATGATGAGACAAACGCTTGCAATCTGCAAATGTTAAATTCTACTCGTAAAGTTGTAATATTATGAAGAGTTCTTCACTCGGAAGTCAGAACCTTTGGCACCATATTCACCAAGTTTGGCACCACATAAATATCCAACCATAGAGTGTAACAGAGAGTATAGAGAAGAGGGAAATTTTTTTAAATTATTAGAAGAAAAAATATGTACAAACTACAGAAGAGGACCTCCTCAAAATCCAATACTTCACACTTCAAGCAGCCAAGGACCAGTCCTCTGTGATGTTATTCTACTACAACAAAACTGCTCCTTGTGGTTCAACAGGGGGCCAAGGCTTACACTGTCAGAATCTAATCCTACAAAGGATGGATGTGTCGAAATCTTCCTACTCCAAAGAAAGAACACCTCCTGAATTGTCAGCTCAATTAATCAGGAACCCAAAAAGCCTAAAGCTGCTCCAGATAACGCAACATGTACACATGAACCGTTAAAACATTCAGAAAACAGACCGAGCAAAAAACACTATCATCTAGACATGACCAAGCTTGTTATAGGAGAGACAGCTGAAGAGCTATGAAGAGAATCACTGGCATATTTGCAGTAGTCAGGATCAACTTTCAATGATGAACGAATTAGGAATCTTTCGCTAGTTTGCTTTCTTGTATCCATTGCACCAGTTTTCTTTGAACTAACATCATAGTGCACCTTGTGAACAGAGCTCCTACCAACTCTTCTCTTCCCTGATGATTTCCACCTCAACTGAGCAAGCAAATCATCTTTTGACAGATCTCGGACCACCACAGACTTGAATCCTGGATCCACTCTAGGACTGCCACATCCAACGTCATTCTTTTGGGACAAGCCCTCTGTAAAAGCACCACCAGAAACATCTTTTCCATCACATATAGCTCCCTGATCAGGTTTAACATCAGAACATTCAACCGCAGTCATCTTCCGTTCAGGTCTAGATAGTACAGGAACAAGATCTGGCCTTTCCTTCATGTAATTCCACCCAGTCTCCAGCCATTCTAGGGAATATCTCAAGTCAGCACGAGTAAATGCTACCTCTTGCTTTTCCCCTGCAGATGATGTAAAAATTAACTAGATACACAACCATCAGCTGAACAAAGGCATGTAGCTTGAACAAATAGTAAACCCTTCCAAACAAAGCTCCATGTATGATTAAAGCATTTCAAACCTGGGAAATAGACACGAAGCTTGTCTTCAGATTCTTTCTTAACTACAACTCCTTCCCACCAACCATCATGCCACCAAGCATCCACAATGCTTCCAACATTAACACCACAAGAAATTCCACCCCTATTACAGGATGGGGTTGGACGAACAATTGTCCTCCCGCAAATCCGGATCCCACATTCGTCAGCTGCTGCTAGCCTGGATGCTAATACCCATTCCTACAAGAAAAGGATAAAATGATATATTAAACAAAAAATTTGCAAAAGGTAAGTGGAATGGAGTGGAGTGGTGCCGGGGGGGGGGGGGGGTAGGTGGAGTAAGGTCAAACAGAAGCACCAAAAAGAACAAGCAGGCAGTGGCAGAAGAACAGATAACTGTAACTAAAGTCTTTACCTCCAGATTTTTAGCTTCATCAGCTGCATCTTTTATGTCTTGGTACTGCACTTTAACCTTGTCTTTGTGCTTCTTAACAATCAAAGCTCTAAACCAACATCCTCTGATGCCGCTATCTTGAGATAACACTTCAACATGAGAACCAATGGTCAAGCAATGCAGATGCTTCAGCAAGGCTGTATCCTTCCCAGAAAAGGAAGGAATCAGGCAGCCTCCTTTCGGACTGACAGTTTCTTCATTGCCTTCGGAACCAACCAAATTGTTGCTACAATTTCTTAAATTAGCATCAGACCTTATTTTGTTACACTGCAACTCATCATCACCCTCCTTAGATCTTCGCAGCCTCTTCAATGGCCTGCTTCCAAGAGCATCAACATGATTACCCTCAATCTTCAGCCAATCATCAGATGGCTCATCCTTTGAAGGGGAAGATAAGGACATATATCTAAGTATGTCCTGCTTCCAGTAACCTTTTACTTGAGTAATGTCAAAAGTCTTGACATCATCATTATCAAACTGCATGTGGCATACAAATGGCTCCACACGCCTAGATCTTGCCTCCTCGAGAAATTTCTCATAATGCTCAGGAGAAAGGACAGTTGCCACGCCATCTATGCACTCGATGCTAAGATCTTGAAGACAAAGAGAAAAGAAAATCTCTCTGTCATTATAGTTATGAGGCAAAACAATACCAACCTCATCAATTTTGTGAAACCACCGTACCACAACCATCTTGTTGCCTCTTGAGTCCTCATACATGTCCTCCAAGTAAGCAACAAGTCTTTTATCTTCCTCAGCCAACACATATACAAAGTCATGAACCTGGAGAAGACAGAAAAAATATAGGACAAGAGTTAATCACAGTTCTAAAGCCGTATAGCAAAATTTAAATTCAAAAATTTAATCCAAAGTTGGACATTAGTAAGGATCTTTGTGTTGTATAAGGTTGCTGCTGGCCAGAAAATCTTTTGAAAATTGAAATTTCATAACTGCACTCACATAAATGCGAACACCAATCCGCTGAAATGACTGATAATGCCTCCGCTTCTTCCTGCAAGTCCAGGATGAACCTAACCACGTGAAATCTGACATATTCCACCCCATTTTACTCATTCGGACATTCTGAAAGGAATTTAGCACAGATGAAATCAAAGTTAGCTTCCTAATTAAAACAAGAGAACTGCATGAGACGAACTGAACATAGAGGGAAAAGGCAACTACTAGGTGACACCATTCTAACCTTTAAATTATCTACAGCCAACTGCGGAGCATCTCTGCTTTCAACATATGCCTCAGTTGGGCTAAGTCTCTGATGAGATCGTACATCTGAAAAAGCATTCACATGCAAACAATCAGTTCTGTATAACTTCAGCATGACGAATTATAAATAAACAATAAAAGCAACAATTAGATACAAACATAAACACAACAATCTTCTAAAACCACCAAAAAGGTAGAATCATAATGAAAATATGGGTATTACATTCATAAAGTGCCATTTTGGAGCATAATTACAATACTCATACATAGGTGACAAGCCACAAGGTTGAGAAGACATATTCAAGAAGGCCGTGAGAGAACATCGTCAACATCAACCTGACATAAAGGTCCTAGAAGAGGATTCAAATTCTAGACTGATGCAAACAACTGACGAAATGATAAATTTTAAAAAATCTGAAAAGGAAACTACAGTAATATTAGCCATAGAGAACATTATAGATGTTGACCTAATTCAGGAATGGGAACTCTTGAGTCTCTCAACCAGCTCTTAGAAATCGATTTATGTTCCTGCAGCCCAGATAATAATCAGTTTCTTTTAACATGGTTAACATACTCATGTAGATGATTAGACACTCTATGTCACCATAAAAAGCCAAAAAAAAAACCATAGGAAATGAGGCAAAGATAACAGCTCCCTAAGGGAAGAAAAGAGTTCAAATATGCCTGGTAAAACTCAGGAAAGAATCAATATCACAATCTGAGAAGTTCAATAAAAAATATTAGCAAACGACAAATTGAACAAAAAAAATATCTGTAATCAATAAAAAAAGGGCCATCTGTAGCAGACTGATGAGAAAAACCATAGAGTGTATAGAGAAGATTAAACTTTCATTGTAAAATAGTATCCAAGCCAAGTCCTTTGATAAAACCATACCTAAAAAAAAAAAGAATATATTAATTCTTCGAGAAGGTAACATGAAGAAGACAAGATTTCAAGGCTATACATAATACATCCACAAAAAATTTCCAGAGAATCAAACTCTGGAAATCAAGACAAAACACACATCTAAAAAAAACCACCAGATCTGCCGTGCAGACAAAAAAGCATTGCAAAGGCAAATAAACAAATAAGACACAGGAATAAACCTCATTTCACATTCATTTGGCCATTAACCAAAATTTGGATCCCCAATTTCAAAGTCTCAAATATTGGGAGAAAAATTTGAGGCTCAATATAAACTCGCTAAACTTTTCATGTTAATTCACTTCCGTCCATAGTTCAATACATAAGCTCATCCAATGTTATAAAATAATTGAAATAATAATGGATAACCAAATTCAGATCAAATCATAGCCAGATCCAGTCAACGAAACTGCCATAAAACTAAAATCAAAACTTCAAAAATAAAACAGAAAAAAATTTAAAATGGAAATACAAAGAGACCGAAATCAAATTACATTTTACGAAATTTTTTTTAAAAACAAAAATTAAACTCCCCCAGAAACATTTACAAAAAATCTAGCCCTTCACCCCCCACCCCACAAAAAAAAAGGGGGAAATATAACGAAAACATTTAGAAAACAATTTCTTTCCGGTGAAATGAACCCATGTACCTACCAGAAACACATTAAATAGAAAAGGAGGACTCACAAATCAACAGGAAAAGAAATATCCAAATTTCCCACCCCTAAAAACACATCCTACCAATATAATTATATGAAACTCACCAAAAGAAATTCCCCTCCCAAATCCCACAGAGTAAAACCAAGAAATAAAAACCAAAATCAGGTGAAAAAAGTTTAAAATCAATTCTTTCCACACTCAAATCACTTGGAAAAGATAAATCCACCCAAAATTAATTCCCGCCAAAAATTAAATAAAATTAAATCCCGCCAAGTTATCGTATTCAGCGCATAAAAATAGAAAGGAAAAGCTTGAGTATTGAGCCTAGTATGTCAGCGAAATTACTTTTCCCTTCCCAAAACCCCAGCAACAAATCCAAAAATCCAAATGCAGAAAATTATAAAAATCAGATTAAAAAACAACATTAAAAAAAAAAAAACAAATCTTTCCACACCCAGAAATCCAGCCAAATCATTTCCCAACAAAAATTAACAAAATTAAAATTCTAGCAAAAAGCCATATCCCCTGCAAAAGAGACTCGCAAATTGCAATTCCCAATTGCTCAAATGAACAAATAAACCCTTAACAATAGCTGGAAACACAAAAAAAATGGAATTTTTCAGCAAAAAACTGAAATAGAAAGAAAAAAGAAAAATTAACAAAAACAATTAGGTACCTGGAACAATAGAGTTCAACCAATGGATAACTTCTCTTCTGGATTTGAGCTTGGAAAAGATTGGGTCTTTAACATTGATAGCCATATCCATATTTTTATTGTTATTAAAATAATTATTATTATTGAAATAATTACAATAAGTCATGTGCCTCAGAGATTTCTCTTTACCAACAACGGCTAAATCTTTGGACCCGTCTTTCTTCTTCAAATAATAGTGAACTTCCCTCCTCCCTTTCTCCCCACACACCCACACCTCCTCCCACCCCACATAACACCACGAAAACGACGCCGTATCCTTGTTCCTATTCTGGCTAATCATGCTCGAAGCTCTCTCCATATACAAGGAAGAAGAAGCCAAAACGACACCGTTGAGGATGAAACGTTTTTTTATTTTTTTCTTTTTTTTTTTTTGAAAGAAGAAGAAGATGTGCGCGCAACGTTGAGGGAGAGGATTTTGGATTGGTTTTTGAACGAATGAATATAGAAAAGAAGAAAGGGGAGATTTTGAAAAGGGAAATTTATAGGTGTTTCTAGGGTTTGGGGCTTGTGATGGGATTGGACGGTCGGGATTGGGTTTTGAGGTGATGGAGTGAAGATGGACGGTTGGGATTGGGCTTTTGGCGTTGGAGGGCCGTGATGAGGTGAAGGAAAGGTGTAGGAAGGCTCGGGGGAGGTTTTTTGGGGTTACGAAAATGCCCTTGGAGTTGGGGGTAATTTACGGGGGATTATTATTTTCGTATGCACGGAAGATTTTGGGGGGGAGTGGAGCGCGTTTTTGGCGGAATTTTGACGTTTTAACTTTTTTTGGGTGTGATGAAGACTCGCTCTTTCCTCCACGCCAGCTGGCCATTTTCTTTGGGACCATTTTTTTTTACTTTTTCAAATTCTTTTCCGTTTTGGTAATAAATTAAGCATTCACATAAAAATAAAAAACCGTTTAATATGCTTGAATGGCATGAAGAAAATAAATGATTATTTCAATTTTTAATTTTTTTCCATTTATATCATATACTATTATTATCAAAAAGGCTATGAAAATATTTTAATTTATGTTAATATTATGAAAAGTTTGGCTCATGTAAATCCAAAAAATGGATTTTTCTAACATTAATACGAAAGATTAAAAAATAATTTATTCTCTCTCGAACATCTATAAATTCTTAATTTTTATGTCAATTCTAATTCTCTAGCTCATGTAATTGAGTTCAAAATTTTAAATATAAAAATGTATCTCTCCTATGTTTGACTCTATTTTAGCTGAAATATATCTTTCGTCTTGTTAGTTAACATTTCTCTTATAATTATATTAAAAAATTAAATTGAAATATGGTGTTAAAATAAAAAATAATAAAATTAGTAATGTTATATATTATTATCTATTAAATGGCTATAAAAATATTTTAGTTTATGTTAAAATTGTAAAAATTGCTCATGAAGTTCCTTTCAAATATTGAGCTTCTTGTCATTTTGAATTGTTAAATAACATGTTAATATTGTTTCGCTAAATTACGATCATTCATAATTCATATTATTTATAAATTTATTATATAATACTAGATATACCCTTTTTAAGTTGCATAAAAATAAAAAATAATAATTTGCTATGCATAAACTTAAGAGGGTGTTTGACTTTATTTATTTGGTACTTATAAGCATCTAAATAAAAGCACGTGAGATAGTACTTTTTTTAGGTGCTTATAAGCACCTTAAATAAACAAAGCCAAACACCTCTAACTTATGTCAAATCTAAAAACAAAAGTTTCTTGGTCAATTGAATAAATTTTCATTTCACTCCAATTTATAAAAATAATTGTCCCAAACACATAAATTGAAACAGGCATTGTATTTTTTTTTTAACCATTATAACTAAACATAAGAAAGCGAAGAATTAGTCTATGGTATTCTACCTTGAATTCTTCTCTTCATAGTAACCTTTCCTTACCAGATCATTCAATCATATTAAATAGACCACAATAATATTAAATATAAAAAGAGAAGCGAAGGGGGGGAAACGAAAAAGAAAAAACTTGTATGGTTTCTTCCTCCTGCGTTAATTTTCCAATTTCTCAGTCTTTTGATCCTTTTTGACTTTAAAGTAAGAAATATTGTAGATAGATTTTAAATTATTAGTAGAGATGACAATAGAGTAGGGTAGAGGTAGAGTTCACGTAACTCTATTTCGCACCTGTTAATAATTTGTTGCCTCTATCTTGTCTTTACACTTGGTATCGAGGTAAACTTCTGGTACCAATCTCCATACATGTTGATACTCCTACTTGTACCAGGTAAAGCCCTTACCTATTAATAAAAATAAATTTTACACAAATAAATTACATTAAATTTTAACAAAATTTAGCACACTAAATCCAAACTCTAACGCATAAAATTTAACATAAACTAATAAAACATGAATGGTAAAATTAACCACCAAATGACTAATAAAACATAAAGATTTAAATTAAGACAAGGAACTGTACTACTATATTAGAAAATGAAAAGCACTTTTTAATAACATCATGTTTTTCTCAATTATAAATCAAAATAACTGTACTTGACTAAGTGTGTTTGGAATTATCTTATTTTAAGATGCTTATTCTATTCAAATTTGGAGATACCTTATTATTTGCACTGTGTATTGTATAGTTGTCAAAAATAAGATAGGCTAGATTGTTTATTTGTTATAAGATAAAAAGTGTGATTTGTCTTGAATTTTTTAAAGGATACATGATAAGATGTCTTAAATTTTCTTCTATTTTAATAGGATAAGCATTTTAAAATAAGATCATAACAAACAGAGCATATATCTCTTGCTAAATTTTCTACTTGAAAGATTGTATTGGGTACAGTTCTCTTCAAGTCAACAAGTCTTAACACTTACGGCTCATTTAGATTGGCTTTTTTCAAAATAGTTTTTTTAACAACTTTTAAAAATTAACTTTTTTTTGAGAAGCTGAAATTTTTGGCTTGTAAAAAAGTTGTATTTGAGTTTTTTTTATATGAAATTTCAGTTTTTTTAAAAGCCAAATCAAATAGTTATTACAAATTTAATGTAACTTTTTCAAGAAAAAAAAGTATTTTTTTGCCCTTAGAGCTTGTTTGGCTAAGCTTATTTGGACTTATAAGATACAAATAGTTAAAAACATGTAAAAGGATATTTTTTTTAATTGTTTATAAGCAGTAAAATAAACAAAGCCAAACAGGCTCTTAATATAAATCACTTCTTCTTCTTTCCCACCCCCTACCTCCCACCCTTAACCCAAACTCCCGTTTCCCGTGAAATTTACGTTGTGTTTGTTTACAGCTTATCATAAGCATTTTATCTTATTTCATATCTTATATCAAAAAAACATGTTTGTTTTGGACTTATGATAAGATACTTATTTTAAGACAACTTATTTGCAGTGTAAAAATTTAAACAAGGTCCATGCATCTTGTATCTTATTTGGGACACGCTTGAAATTTTTTAAAGTTTAATGAAAATTTTTTTTCTAGCAATACCCTTATGTTTTAAGGCATTATTAGATACTTTAAGGCATTTTGGTCAATTCAGCTTATTTTAATATTTCAGATTAAGTTAAGAAGACTTTTAGACCAAATAGTCTTACTACATCAGACACTTATTTGTTACAAGATACTTGTCATATAAGATACTTATTATATTTTAGATTTCATATAAGACTATTACCAACAAACCATTAAACTGCGACTTGATTTTTCGGTATAGTCTTAGCGGGTGCTTAAGCTGGTCAAATTTGCTTATAAGTAAAAAATAAATTTACATGTTTAACAAATTGCGTTATAATCAATAAGGGTTGACCAAATAAAATTACATGTATCTCTCTTAAAAATACAAAAATAACTATCCCTTAATTAATGAAAGGTCATTTTTTTGTTATTTTAACAAATTCTACTGCTTATAATCATATACTTGCCAAATATATTAACAGCTTATAAGCACATTTTATCCAAATACTTTTCTGCTTATTTCTTATTTGTTTATAAGCGTCAAAAGATACTTATAAGTATCAAATGCTTGTAAACAGCTTAAAAAAAAAAAAAAGCAAAGCCAACACCCTCTCAACCATTTGAATTATTCCCCAATTCTATCTTCAAGTAAAAAACTTTACGTTAATAAAATGAGAATAGTATTTTTTATTTTTTTTACTTCAAAAAAACCCATCGGCTAATTACATGTAACTAGTGAAAATTAATCCTTAGACCACTCACATTAAAAATAAAAGATATACTATTTGACCACTAAGTTTTTAATATGAAAAAAGTATTTTTGTTAACACATCTCTCAATCTTATCATCCCATTCATTGCATTCTTAGAAACATTTATTCTTTGAAAGAATTACGAGGTGTTTTAGAGAGACCACAAATTGGTCAAACATATTGTTTATAATATGCTTTTCTTTTTATATTATCTTTATATTTAAAAACCACAACAGAATCGAAATTTTTATCAATGAACATCAGTTAGTAAGGGTTCATCGATAAAACTTTGTGAAATAAGAAATGCATCTTGTGTAGTATACTAGGGTAAACTAAAAATAAAAAAACATGTCAATAATAATAAGAAATTGTCATATAAGGTGACTCTATCCCTACTTATAAAAAATTATTGTTTATGTGTGTCTCAATTATTTTTAATTACTGATAAGTTATAAACAACTTATTTTCATCATCCATGAATACTCTCAAACACTATTTGACTCAAGGGCACTAAATGGAATTATCTTTTGGGTAGGGGTGGAAATTCTGATCGGGTACCCGAATCCGAACCCGAACGGATGCAAAAAAATGCAAAATTTTCGGATTCGGATTATTCGAATCCGATATCCGAAAAAATAACCGAATATCGGGTAGTAAATCGGGTAGTTTTTTTTCTACCCAAATCCGATCCAAAAAATCCGAAAAAATACACACACACACACTATTCCATAGTAAATCATTCACCATAATATTCTAATATAACACATATATAAACACACATTTTATATAATGTATTAATATTAAAATGTACAATTAAAAAAAGAGAAAAAAATGTATTCTTCAAAAGTAATGAGAAGCTAAATAACATAATTAAGCTATTTGTAAATAAGTTAGACAACTAAATTGAGTAATATAATTAGAATTAACAAAATGTAACATTAATTTAGCATAAATATTTGTTATGTTTAAGTTAGATAAATGTGAAAATATATTTGTATAGTTAATATTTATTAATTTTTCCTTTTTGTTTGGTTCATAGTTATGATGAAAATGTCTTTATATTTTAAAAAGAATTAATTTGTCTATCGTCATTTTGAACAATTTCTTTTCTTTTATTCGAGCCGATACTTAGTTTATTGTATATCCAACATCTCCTTTGTTTATAGGAGTCGATGTTTAGTTTTGAGTATCGTGCTATTTGCATACATGAATGTAATTAGTTTGATTATCAATGAATGTATTTTGCTAACTTATCGCAAAAAAAATAGTAAACAATTTTGTATTTTTTAGCTTCATAGAAATGTTGGGTATCCAAATATCCGAATCTAAAAAACCCGACATCCGAAAAATCCGATATCCGGCAGGATAGTTACTAATTAACTATCCGATCAGATTTTTCCCATCTGAAACTTAAAAAACTCGAACTCAAAAAATCCGATTAACTGAAAATTTGATCCGATTTCCACCCGTAGTTTGGGGAGTCATAAATCTCATTTTTTAATCGTGCACAGGCCCGAGAACAATAATTCAATTGATGTGACAAAATTTATATGATAGGGCGCGAAGCGTATGATCACTACCCCTCAAAAAATAATTTCAATAAAATAATAGAAACTAGATTTGATTGCAGAATAAAATAGTAGTGCAAGTAGAAGGATCCAGAATAAACGTCAAAACAGCTGACGCAAGGCATCAAACTTGCCGACACATGACAGCTACTGCTGGCCCACATTGACCAATAAAAAAACAAAGCAGGTTGGGCCAAATCGGGCCGGCTTTTCAGATGGCGGGAATACTATTCAAACACAATTATCGAATCTTTCTCTTTTCGTTTTACCGGCGGTTTTAAGAAAATGATTAGGTTTTTTTTTTTTTTTTCATTTGTCTTAACTCAAATATACAAGTTGATTTTCATTAAAAATTTATCAATTAATTTCTAAGCATCTTTAGTGTTCATCATTTTGATTATTTTCGGTTTCTTTGAAAGAATATTTACATTTTATAAAAGGTTTAGAAGATAAAAGCAATAACTATTAACCAGCAGATCAATTTCGACTTTTCTATCTATCTATATATATATATTTATATATATATATATATGAAATTAGGGATGAAATGAGTTGATTTTGGACCTGTTTAAATTGATTTTTTTTTCAAGAAAAAAAATTAAAAAAAAGTTACATTAAATTATAATAATTATTTGATTTGATTTTCAAAAAAATTAAAATTCTAAAAAAAGTTTAAATATAACTTTTTTAATAAGCCAAAATTTTCATCTTTTTGAAAACTATTAAAAAACACTTTAAAAAAAAACTAATCCAAACGGGCCATTTATTTTGGACCTATTTAAGTTAAGCTAAACCAAATAGTTTTTGTTTGAAGTCACTCAATTGATTTTTAACTATATAAAATAATTGAGATTAAAAATAATTCAAGTAATTAAAATTATTTTTTTAAAATTATCGTCTTAAGTTCAAATTCCATAAAGAACAAAAATTTTAGTTAATAATAAAAGATTTGAAAAAAAAATCATATAAAATGATCAAAAGAACCTAAAATCTTTGAATTGGTTTGGTCAGTATAACTAAACCATTTTCACCCAAGGAAAAACAAATAAAAGATCCTGGTCACCGGTGTTTGCCGGTAAAAAAGTCCAGTTCTGCTGACGTGTCCGGAGCTTATCCGGTCATCACGTGACCACCACCCATCTCAAATC
Source organism: Cordia subcordata (assembly GCA_028554755.1). Classification (NCBI taxonomy): domain Eukaryota; kingdom Viridiplantae; phylum Streptophyta; class Magnoliopsida; order Boraginales; family Cordiaceae; genus Cordia; species Cordia subcordata. The sequence goes on from JAPTOF010000020.1 coordinate 8,104,670, forward strand.
TTCTCATCGATGGGGGTTAAGCTCAACTGCGGCCGTGTGCACGGGAGTTAAAGGTGGGCCCGCACACTGCGTGCCAGCAGGTTCTTTCTGAGGGACGGAGGTTGCAAGTTGTTGTTTGGCACTTTGACTTGCCCGCACGATGGCAGGCGGAAGACGAGAGATTTGGGGGCAATGAATGAAGAAGAAATAGACAAGAGAGAAGTGTGTAATATTTTTTTTTTTCTTCTCAAATTAAAAAATGGAAAGAATTGAAGATGAAGAACATGGTGGTCGTTATCAAAGATTTCAACTTGCCAGAAAAATATATATATTCCATAATCTGTGGGAGGAAGATTTTTGTAAAAAGTTGAAGGGTCCATGTGAGTAGAGGTGGCAAAACGGGTTGAGACTCGCAGGTCGACCCGCCTAACTCGTAAAAAAATAGGGTTATGGTTGATGATCTAGTGACCCGCCAAATAAACGGGTCAACCCGACCCAACCCGCCAAATTGACGGGTCGGGTTGGGTCAACCCGCGGGTGACCCGTGAACCCGCCAAAATGACCCGCCAACTCGCCAAACGTGCAAAAACGACCCATGAACCCGCCTAACCCACATAACCCGCCAAAGCGACCCGTAAACCTGTCAAAAATGACCCGCGAACCCCCTAAAACGACCCGCCTAACCTGCTATAATAACCCACCTAACCCACCAACCCATTAGGGTCGGGTAAGGGTTTAAAACCCCTGACCCGTTTATTAAACGGGTCAACCAGACCCAACCTGCCACCCTGCCGGACCCGTCGTAAACGGGTCGGGTTGACCCGCGGGTACCCGTTTACCACTCCTAATGTGAGTAAAACAATTAGGCTGCATTTGGTTTGATCACAGTTTTCTAATTTCACTCTTTTTTGAATAGTTTTTTATTTTTGATTTTGTGAATTTGGGAAAATCTGTCAGCCTGTTAAGAATGAAATTTATTTTTCAACCAATAAAAGATACAAAATTTGTTTGCATGGGCTTGTGTACACACTGACTTCACATACACTTTGTTGTTTAAGTGCGAGTTTTGTCAATGTTTTTGTGTGTGCTGTATGTTACAATTTGTTTTTGTGTTTTGCATAGATGTTGCAAACGGGATGGTTGACCTGACATGTTTAGTGCGACTTAGGTGGGTTCTCGTGCCAGGTCGGGTAATTTTTGGCAGGTCGTTTGAGTCACAACTCGTACCCGACCCTTGGTGGGTGGGGTGGTTGGCCAGTCGGCTTGCGGGTTGGCTAGTTAGTAGGGTTAAACTGGCTGACCCTCCATATTTTCCAAAAAAAAAAAAAAAAAGAATTTTGCATTTTTTTAAAACAAAATAATATATTTAACTCTTAAATTATAACACATAACCATAATCAATAACTCAAATAATAATTACATGAATAGTTACATATTATTTTTTTAAAGTAAAGGTGATTTAGCGCAGGCTAAATGGGTCGCCAACTGTTCGCGGGTTGATCTAACTCGACCCACCGGTTTGGCAGGTTGGGTCATGAGTCATTAAAGCCTTAACTCTAACCTATTTTTGACAAGTTAGGTGAGTCGACCCTTGAGTCCCGAACCGTTTTGCCAGTTATATTTTTGTGGGTTTGTGAGTGACAATTTTGTTCATCTCTCTGTAAAAAGTCGTATGTCAAAATTGCGTGTGCATATGTGTGATAAATGGAAGTGTATAGAATGAAAATTGTGTAAAGAAAAGGAGCAAATTTTACAAGTAGTACTATTGTTTATAATTAAAAAAAGTTAATTTTAACCTCATCGTTTTAGATAAAGTAATGGTAGCAGTTTAAGTAATTTCTGAGATTGAAAAAATAGTATCCGAAACAATTTAATGACACCTAAAACCCAAACAACAATGGTTTTAAAAATTTTTAACCCTAACCTCTTGACCCAAAAAAAAAAAGAAGAAAAATTAACCATAACCACAACTGCTTAGCTAGGGAAAATAAAAAATAGTTTAATAATATTAAAAATTAATCAAACAATTAAATGAAGTAAAATACATGCACAATAACAAAGAAAAACAAATACATTACATTATAATTGTAAATGGCCCATTCATTTTCTTAGAGTTTGCTTTTAAGGTTATGTCTTGGACTTTCAGTATTGGGCTTTGCCCATTCTTTTTTTAGCCTAAATGGCCCGTTCATCTTTTTAGGCTACAAGTGCAATTAATAGGTGTTAATTTACTAGTATTATAAAACTAAAAGGAAAAGGAAGGAAAAATAGAACAGACAAGAATGAGAGAAAAGAGAAGAGAGATTTTATTGATATTGTTGTGTGTATAATTACAACATATAAGTCCTTATTTATAGGAATACAATAACTCGCTCTCTAGGAATTTTCTTTTACTGCATTAGCGGGCTCTTCTCCTTTTGGGCTTAGATTTGGGTCATAATCCCAATAATATTTTATGGAATATGAATATCCAAAACAGTTAACAAATTCATAACAACTAGAATAATGTAAAAAGTGTTATTTATTATTTATTAATATTAAATATTATATATAATAATATACTAGAGGGTCTCGGTATTTGATTTTTTTAAATACCAAAACGAGAACTTATCAGATTATACATTGATTATTTTTTATAAACTAGTGTGGGAAGATCGATCAATGCTCAGTTTACCCATACCTGTAAATTTGTGTCTACATTTTATATTAACATATTAATATAGAAAAATAATTATACATTTTGAAACCGATTTATTAGATAAATTGATCTTCTCAATTGAATAAATATACATCTTCCAAGTTTCTTTTCAGCACTATAAATTGTATTCTGATTTCATATTAACATATTAATTAATATAGAAAAATAAATTATATACTGCATTTCCTTTCAGCAGTTTAAAAAATCGATAAATGCCCACTAAACCCCCATGCTTATTATCTTCTCATCATTGCATTGAAGCATTGACGAAGGACGGAAGGTACCATGCCGTGGATGCACACAATATATGGATAAATTGAAGAGAGAAATATCATATTTCTATCGTTACTTAACAAGTCAAAGTTGCAGAAACAATAGCAAACTCAAAACCACCAAATGCTTATTGGGCTTGTTTATGCAATGAAATTTCTAGTTAACTATTTTTGTAAAATATGAGCATTGGCATTAATGAGTAATATAAATCTCACTGCAGTGTATTATATCCTGTATAACATACAAGCTAAAATATGTACAAACCTCCCTATACAAGCACTGTGCAGGCCATCAACACCTTTGAGCTTGTGCTTCTCATTACTCCATTTCTTCCTTTTAAAACAGAATGAAAAAGTAAAGCTGCATACCCCAGAATATTGCATCTTCCAAAGCGTCTTCCCACCTGAATCAGTTATGATGGAGGCACCTAACAACAACCTATTGATAGATTATAACGTCGAATAAGGAAAGACTAATTTTGCATGTGATAATGTCATGGTACCCATACACCATAACGTTCATTGGCTTTGCATTCTTCAGAACTTCAATGTTGTTGTTCACCAGCTATAGATACATATTCTCCAGATCAGACTGTAATCATACCCACATAACGCCGAATCATCCAGCGGCTTTGCATCTTCAGAACTTCAATGTTGTTGATCACCAATTTAGACTACTGAAAAAACAGACTGCAGACACAAATCTAAATAAACATACAAATCACACACATCATAGATACAAATTTAAATGCATGCAAATACACATCAACATCACAGACACAAATCTAAATGCATATAGGAATTCATCCCCTTCCATACACATAAATATATGTGCTTATAGAGCTTAGTAAATTTTATGCATGCCACAATCACTCACTGCACTAGTGAATTAAAAAGAAAAAAAAAAAATCTAAATGGACCTTAGAAATTCAAAGCAGAAAACAAACAAAATATAAGAATCCAAATAAATAAAAAAATAATAACAAAAAAAATTATACGTATAGACAGAGAGAAAAAGGGGCATAGAGATATACCATTGTCAAGATGTTTGCGTTCTCAGATTAGATCACTGGCTTTTCACAATCAGCTGCAAAAACACATGCAGTGACGGCTGGGTTCTAAGTTTTGGCAGCTTAGCTGTAATAGAAAATTACCAAAACCACATATTTTTAAAGATTAATTATAAACTAAATACCAACTTAATTTAAAGATCTTGAATTCGTATCTTGAAGAAATGAAAAATTGGAAGCAAATGTTTATCCGTTGCTTTTTTTTTTAATCAAAAAACATCTTCAAACACTTTTTGTCAAGAATAAAATACTAAAGATCACACGAAAACAGTTTATCACCTAAATTTTACATCTACAAGCAATTAAATTAATGTCGCAATTTTCTTATTGCAACTTCAACTAGTTAATCATACAATTAGTTTTCAAATGCATACTTCTCATAAACAAATCCACCCATACAGCACGCAGGTATCATCATTCAATCTACACTTCAACAATTTTGAACTCCAATTTTCAAAACAATACAGGCAATAGCTCCTTTCCCTAGTCTTCTGATGCATAGAAAAGAAAAATTGGAGGAGTAGACTATCAAACAAAAGAATATACTATAGACATTGCAATGCCAAACAAAAATCTGCTACCCTAAAGCAAAAATTCCAACAATAAAAAAACCCTAAAAGAACTCGACATGGAAATCAAACCCGTGGGATAAGAGGCTCAACTTTTTGCCACCATGGTTCTAAATGGTAAAGAACTGGGAGGAAAAGTTCATGGAGAAGAGAGAATAACAGGTTGTGAGAGAGGAGATAATTTTTGTTATTCGGGAACCTTTTTTGGTGCTCTGTTGTGGGCTGCTTAAAAGAGGAAAAATGATGTCGTTTTTTTTTTTTTTTTTGTGTTTGCATGTTCTGCAAGCCAGCCTCAGCCTTTGGTTCTTCTCATCACTTTCACCATCATCATAATGTGGCACAAAAACTGCATGGAATTGGAGACGTGTGACCTTTCTTGTCTTCGCTCCTACCTCTATCTTTTATTTGCAAAATGAACAAAAAGTCGTTCTTTATTTTTAGAGAAGACCAAAAACGTGCAAAACGGCACCGTTTGTGCCAAAGACCAAAACTATGCTATCCTCTCTTTTATATATAGGTAAAATCAAAACCGAAAGGATACATCATCAGTTTTTGTAATTTTTTTTTATTAGGTGGATATCGGTTTTGAATTTAAACCTCAACCATTTTGATTCTTTTTCAGAGGTAACATACTTGGCCCCTAGTATTTGTAAAAAATATATAATTTGATATCCAATGTTTCAAAAGTTATCCACTTTTGTTTGGCTTTTAGTTCGAATATATCCTCCTTAAGGCACTGTGTTGAGTAGAAATTGGAATAGGAACTCTTTTTTGCGGCTCAATGTTGCTGGACTCTAATCTTTCTAAAAAGGCCTTTTAGAAACGGACTTTATGTTAAAAGAATTTCTAGTTAAAATGAAATTATGTTTGGTTATTTTTATATGAAACAGACTTTTATTAGATGAGATTATATTTGATTTCACAATTGAAAATAATGGTTAGTTGTTAAAATTACTATAACATCCTTTGGAAACTTATAACAATAAACTATTATTTTACTCACATGATATACTTTTCAATTTTAGTGATAATTTAACTTGTCTGAACAATTTTTAAAGAAACCATAGATACAACTTTTTAAAAATTAACTAAATAACATAAAAATTAATAAATTATTATTAAACTAAAAATAAATATTATTAAATAATTAAATTATTAATTATTAATTTAATTTAATTAATTTAATTATTTTTTGTTTTATTTTTATTAAATTTGAAATTAAAGTTTAATTTTTCAATTTTATTATTTTATTTATTTTTAAGTATAATTGCAATTCAAAAAACATTAATAATAAAAGTAATGAGTATACTTTTGTCTAAAAATATTTTAAAACTCCTTCTTACAAACTACAAAGTGAGAGTCTTCAACCAAGAAAATTACTTTCATCCTCAGTTCGGCTTTCAAAAGATGGTTATATGACTGACACATAACCAACCAACAAGGACAAAATTGACACATTTTATAAATATTAAGAATCAAATGGATGACTTTTGAAATAATAATTACTAATTAACTTTTTTTTAAAAAATATTCAGAACTAAATTAATCACTTTTAAAATAACAAGGACGAAATATTTCCTTAAAAATCATTTAAAAATAATAGAAACTTCACCTAAATGCTCTCTGATTTTCAGAAAATTCCTCAAATTTAAAAAAAATGAAAACAAAAAGTCAACCAAAATATGTTTTTAATCATACCATCTACATTCTATAAAAATAAAATAGAAAAGAAATAAATCAAACATATGATAAAACTAATTGCAATATTCTGAAAAATGATAAACCAATTCCTTTATGTCTCGAAAATAAGAAATTAATTTTTATGGAGGATAATTAAAAAATTAATTACAGAGCACGGTTTGGTGTTATTGATCCCAATTTAAATCTCATTGCTGCCTTAGCAATCCATGAAGTCATAAATTGAGTTCTTTCTTGCCTTACTCATCCATTACTATATAATTAAAGCCTGTTTGGCTAGGCTTATTTGAAACTTATAAGTTATAAATAGTAAAAAGTATATGAAAAAATATATTTTTTTACGAGTTTATAAATTACAGAATAAGCAGAGCCAAACAGGCTCTAAGCCATATCTCAAATAATTTGAAAGCTTAACAATGACAGGTTCTGATACTCTTTTCGGGGGGTCAACATCAAATCTGAAAAAATAGATTTAGGGTCCGTTTGGATTGACTTTTTTTAAAAGCGCTTTTTAAAATATTTTTTGAAAAACTGCTTTGTTTGAGAAATTGAAAATTTTGGCTTCTATAAAAAGCTGTATTTGAGCTTTTTTCAGAGTTTCAACTTTTTTCGAAACCAAATCAAATAGATACTGCAAATTTACTGTAATTTTTTTCAGGAAAAAAATATTTTTTTCAAAAAAAACCAATCCAAATAGGCCCTTAATAAAGTTCACAAAACAGATAAATTAGATAGCGATTTACTTTTAAGAAGCAAAGGTAATTTTTAATATAGTAGACGTTTAAAGTCAATAAGACAAAATACTAAAATATTTTTTAAAATCACATAGGGCATTGGGATGGTTGCATAATAAGAGCTTTTGTATTTTTTTTTACAACAACATAGACTAGTCAATAGGGGAAGAAGACTAGATAAGGTTATTAAGCCAATTCCAATAGATTCTTTATTTTTTCTTCCTATATTTAAAGGATTTGTAACATTTCTCTATATGTAGAAATTCTCTATTTTAATTTTATTCCAATAATTTTCCTACAGTTAATCAAATTATTGTTTAATAGAATTTTTATTTTAATTTTACTCTAACAGTTTCTTTAATTTAAAATTTTCCTAATACTATTTCAGGGGATGAGTTTACTATCTCTAAATGTAGGTATATCAAAAGTTAGTTTAGGAGGTGCAATTTTGTTCTCCACATTAGAGATAAATATAGGGTATTTGTTGGAACCATTTATTCTTACTTCTATCCTTACATGTGGAGTACAGAAAAATTTTAGGGCATCCGTTGGGGATGCTCTTATAAGATAGAGTTTTACTTTTTTTTTTTAATGAAAACAAACGAGGTTTTTCAAACGTTACAGTGCAGACGCAAGAGGTATTTCTCATTATAGCAGTGGGCGTGTACAAGCAGCTTACACCATTAACCTCGGTACAACAAAGTTAATTGTTCTCTGGTAAGGGTTGAGGCTGGCGAATACATGGATATTGTGAAGGAAGTGGATTCAATGGTCATTTGTAATTGGGTTAATCTTCCTATATAGGAGAAGAACAAAAAGCTTCGTATTTTCACATTTTTTATACCCATCTTTCCATACACTTCACTCTTTACTATTTGTTCATTTTTGACGTATAATTATACACGAACGTTCAATATATATATATATATATAATTAATTAATTAGAGGAATGTGAACTACCAATTTAGATTATTCTTTCTGACAAATAAAACCCGCTTAAATTTTAAGTCAAAATGCCTCGTTCCACATGTCAAAATTAGCAATTTCGGACAGCTTTTACTAACAGAAATTATAAGAATATAATTTAGGGCCAATCTGGTTATTGTCAAGTTTAGCTGCCATATTAATAAAATTAGTTATTCAAAGAATGAATGAGAAAGAAAAATCCAATTCTTCTGATATTTTCTTCTTCCCAAGTTGAATTTTGTTGTTTTTTTTGGATTACTCATCTTTTCTTGTCAATGATCTATTTCATGAAATTCAATATTGTTTTAAGTACTTCATATTTGTTTTATAAGTATTTTCATGACCATAACATTCTTCATATAGGTTTGAAGTATGTATAAATTGATATTTCTTAAGAATCTTTATTAAAGAATTGTGTCCTCTACCACTATACTGCAGTACATGCCATTTTCTGACAGAGTATTATACCGAAATCAAATCTTCAAGCAGTTTCAAATTACTCATTGAATTTTTTATTGCTTCTATTCACTCATTAACAAATTTTATATTTTATTTAAGTTGACTTTGTTAATTGATTTCTATTTCCAGTGGAACAAAATTATCATTTGTCACATTATTTATAAATAATAAAGCAAAGTTCCAAACCACTCACCAAATAAATTTCTCTGTTTTAAATCACCATCTGAACTAATTCATTTTTTTTTGCTAAGCAAGTAAGAATTGATATTAAATCCAAAAGAATGTACATGAATCCTAGGCAGAGACAAAAGGCCTCCTCAAAGCAAGATACTTACATCGATATCCCAATTCCTAGTCAAAGCAAGATATTTAAATCCTTTTTTTTTTTTTTTGAAAAAAACTTCATTTCATGTTATCTAGATAAATTTTTACCTTTTATCTCGACAAAAATATTGTTATTTGACGCACGAAATGATGTATCATTGATTGCATCATCATAAGTAGGAATGATGGTTCAACTACTACTACAACAACAATATATTTGTGCAGTCAATTTATGGAAAAAACATACATATATATATATATGTATATATATATATATATATATTTTTTTTTTTTGAGAATAATCAATTTAAACGGGGCTTAGTGGCAGATCGTGGGCTGTAACTCGTAAGTTTCCATATCTTTTCTAGAATTGCTTAGCCATGGCCTAGAAATGTTGGATCAGTAGCTCAAAACCTCTTGGTGTACAAACAGGGGCGTCTTTAGAAAGTTTATTTTAAGAATATTGTGATATTGTCGTTTAATATTCACTGGAGTTGCTTTGATTTTTCATACTAAAAAATATGCTGATTTTACACAAAAACTTGAAACAAATATAAATATAATAATTAAAAAAATTTGGGCCCAGTCGGGACTGCCCAGTATTACGTCGCCCGTAGATAAAAAGCGTGGCTTCTGGCATGCCGGCCATGCATTTGTTTTTTAAAAGTTTTAGGTTATTTGAATTGGTTTATTTTAAGAAAAATACTTTTGTAAACACATGTGACGTCATAATATATCTTTTAAAATATTTTTCTTTCAAAATAAGGATTAGTATTCTATCTATCTATCTAACCGACGCCAGTCATAAAAAAAATTTTATAGGTATTGAACAAAAATTCAGATATTAGGAACAAAAATTTATAGGCCAAGACCAAAAAATTTATATTGTACAATGAATGATAACAAGAAAACAGAGGATATTGGGATGAAACTAATATATTCTTTTTCGAAAGATATATTAATTTGTCGATTTCTTTCACATACATTTATACTATATACATAAAATTATTCTACAGGCTAATTTGTGAGTCTTTAAATGACACATCAGTCTTTTTTTTTTTAAACTCTAACAACATGCTATATATCACTTGTATATGAATGACACATAAATATTTCGAAGCTCTAATAGCATACCATGTTACCTTCATAATAACTCTCATTTTGCCATATCATCTTCTTATGAAGTTAAAAACATAGATATTAATGACAAAGTAAACTAATAATTAATTTTTTAAAAACTAATTATAATTATACGTTTATAGCAAATTAATAACAACCAGTTTTTAGAGCTAATTATACTTACACATTGATATTCCCCTTTCTTCTACCTTTTTCAACAATTTCTTCCTCGCCCGCATCTTTAATTCACCCCCCAAAAGATTCACACCTTATTCTTCTTCCGTCAATCTTTCAGCTTTCGTTTCTACTGTTCTCAGCTTTAATTTCCGTTCTTTAATTTACCATCTCTTTACCTTCCCTCCGTTTTCAATGTGAAAACCATCTAACTTGACAAACACACATCCACACAAACGTACAGACAGAGGGAAGAAATCGATGGTACCAGTAAGACGGTCTTTTTCTCTAAGGCTATTTCGTCTCATTGTATTTAATTTATTTATTTTTTTAAATTAATGTGTTTATCTTTTGATTAATTATGTTGGTTTTCATTTATTATTTACATTAAATCGATTTTTACCTATTCGGAGCTTTCTTTATCATAGCTTTTGATCTCAAGATGGAAACTTTATATATTTGAGATGATTGTTAGGTTGTAAATTGGTTTAGTTAAATGATGTGCGTGGGAGCTATATTTCATGTGAAATGCATGTATAAATTCATATTAACTGTTTGATAGTGTTTGTTTCTTCCTTTAGACTAGAGAATTCGCTACCTTAATTGTAGTAAAAAAGAAAAACTGACCTCGACTTGTTATGCTCTGTTTGTTATATCTAAAATCGTAAATCTATAAAAAGTATATAGTTGCTTTACAAATTTTACTTTCAGATAAGCATAAAACAAGCACAGCATAAGAATGAGAAAGGCTTATAATGATGTTACTCAATTTTCTGCATACACAGGGCTCGCGGTTAATTTCTAATTAATAATGATTTTGCTTCAAGTGACTACTGCAGAAAATGGGTTGAGGACCCTGGAGTTTTTTTGGCTTGGGAGGTGATCGACAGAGCACTTTGAATGCCAATGTAGGTGAAGACGCGTAAATTTTATTTCTTAATTTGATCAAATTTTACGAATCGTGCACTTATAATTTTCTCGACCAAATTATAAAAATTGTCCCACTAGCATTATTCTTGTTTTTGATTCGACTCATATCCCATAGAACATAGAACTTGTTCTAATACATCCGAATAAATTATATATTCACAGTTTCTTCTGCTTATACCTTGGCTGCAGGTTTTGACGTTCAATTTGATAATTACGGATTATTGTATGCCAGAAATGACAGGATACAACAAAAAATTAAGGTATTCAAGAATATTTTTTATTGGAAGACTTCATTAGTACAATACTTCCTGATTTAATCTGTATGATTCTGAGATCACTGCAGGGCTTTAATATTTTGTACCTTATCCAATAGCAATTTCAAGTACTTCTACTGAATGTGAATTTTGTTTCTGTTGCAGCAGTGGTCTAAGCCAATAATGAGAAAGTGTGATAATGGTTACTCAACTTTAATATACAAATGTGCTAAACAAGTAGGACTATGAGCACCCTTTTGCAAATGTGCGAAGGCAAGACCCCCAATGCAGGCATCAATGCAAAACATGTCTCCATCTTCTCCACAAAATATTTGCCCTAAGAGTTTCTTTTAATGCCAAACATGATATAATAGAAGACAATACTTTATTCAGGAGTTGGCTGATTTTATCCTCTTGCTTGGCACCCTTGGTATCAAACAAGAAAACACACATTATAAAATAGTGAGTCACAGATAAAGAGACATATATCTATGCACACACCTATACATATCTAATAGAAATACATACAAGTACACGCAAACATATATATTATACATACATACATAGACAAACATATATGTGTGTGTGTGGATTATCTATCTATCTATCTGTCTGTCTATCTTAAGTTTTGGAAACTATTTGACTAATTATGTGCAAATAAGGAAATGATTTTAGAAGTTTAAAAGATTTGGTGCAATAAGATAGTTTAGAACAAAAATTACCATCCCTGACGTCGATTAATCTATCACAATGATAAACTTGAGACTCATAGAAGCATTTTTAATTTATTTTTTTAATAAAAATATAGGAAAGAATTTGAGTGTCAAATTAGAAATTATAATTTAATTTGAATTTTAGAATGTGTTGTAATTTGAATGTTTGAAACAAGACTATCTAATAAAAATTTTGACCCGTGTAAAGCAGGGGTTTTGAAATAACTACTATTATATAAAATAAGGTACATTTAAAAATGCCACATATTCTCTTTTCATACATTCTTTTTCTCTTCAAATTTTATTTCCATTAATTCATGTCATATTTTAATTGAACAATATTTTTAAAGTCAAGTAATTTATACTTGTTCAAGTCATATCCATATAATGATTATATTTCTAACTCTAAATTGAACATTATCTTTTTAATTATAAATTATTTAACAATTTAATTACTTACACATAATTCAATATTATATTTGTATTCAACTAAAGCAGTATCTATATATATTATGAAATTATATATTTGCCTTTTTTTGCCTTGTTGTCATCATGTCAAACCCTTTCGTACACTTCCATTAATCTCTTCTAAGATTATTTCATTTCACCAAAAAAATAAGATAAAAATTAACTATCAATAATGATAATGAGAAGAACTTTTTTGAATTTTAAACTTTTGTTTTTTTGATAATTGTTTACTAAGTCTTCCGCATATTTCTCTGCAGTTAGTTTTGTATATCTTTGTAATACTATAAATTGTACGCTTTGTACTTGAGGATAATCAATACAATATATAAACTCTTCGTGGTATCCCAGCCTTCACAAGACTAACGTCTTTTTTCACTGCTTCCGTAGTTGCATTCTCTATTTTTATAATCTTTTTTTTTAAACACCCATGGCTACTTCACCAGTTACAGGCCTTACCACCTTTACTCTTCTTGCTCACACAGTCAAGATGTACGTTACGGTTACACTTGACCACACAAATGACCTTACTTGGAAGGCTCAGATAACAAATTTCTTTGTCTTTAATGGCTTGCTTGGGTTCGTTGATGGTTCGATTCCCAAACCAAAACCTGTTTCCAACACTACTAGTGATACATCAAACAACACCACTGCCACCTCAAATACCTCCACTGATCCTGCAAACTCTTTTTCCACCACTATTGCGTTTGCGTCATCTCTTTCCCTTGAAGATTGGTGTCTCTATGATGCATTTGTCACTGCATGCATACCCTCTACTCTATTTGAGACTTTTGGTCCATCAATCTTTAGGCCACTCATCTGCTCAAGAGTTATGGAACTCACTTGCCGAATCTTACCAACAACAATCTATTGCCCGAAAATCGCTCTTACGAGCACAACTCCATTCACCCAAAAAGGGAACCATGTTTGCTGCAGAGTAGCTTCAGCACCTTCATGTTCTCATCTTTGCTCTTGCTTCTGTTGGTGAGCTTCTGTTAGAAACTGACATGGTTGTTGCTGTCTTAGATGGTTTACCTAGAGACTATCGTCCCTTTATAACCTCTATTCAAAACTTATCCAAACCTCCAACTTTTTTTGAATTTCGAGCTAAACTACTCACCTATGAGCAACATCTGCTTCTTGATACAGAACCTGCACCATTAGTTGCTGATCACTCCATCACTGCGTTAAATACTCACACTCAATCCACTGTCACCACTTTGCCCATGTCGACAGTTCTTTCAGCCTTTGTTGTATCTAACAATTCAAGATCCTCTGGTTCATCATATAATACACCACCAGGTCATTCCCAACAATCTGCACAACGCTCCTATTCCAACAACTATAAACCCAAGTGTCAAATTTGCTCAAAACTTGGTCACACGGCAGTTAAGTATTGTTTTAGATATCATCAGCCCCGAAATAGTGCTCCATATTCTAACTTTGCTGGTCTGGTTTCCTAAAATCCACCTTTGAATCCCATACCCATGACTCTTGTGTCATACTCATAATCCGTCAGTTCTTGGGTACCAGATACTGAAGCTTTGTCGCACATCACTTCTGACCCAAGCCTTCTTCAAAACATTCAACCATATGATGGGATTGATCGTGTTTTAGTTGGGGATGGTAAGCCCCTTGAAATACTACATGCTGGCTTTTCTCATTTTTCTAACAATAATCATGTGTTTTCTCTTACAAATATCTTGCATGTTCCTTTTATCACAATGAATTTATTATCTGTGTCAAAATTCACCAAAGAGAGCAATGTCTCACTAGAATTTTATCCTTCTTATTGTCTTGTTAAGGATCTTTGCACGGGCACTCCTCTTCTCAAGGGCCCCATTGAAGTTGATTTATATTCACTTCCTCTGCCGTCTTTTTCCTCAACGCGTGATCCTCAAGCCTTGGTTGCCTCAATTGTTTCATCTACTGTGTGGCATGGTCGTTTAGGCTATCCATCAAATAATGTTTTATCTACTCTTAAATCTCAGAATCATGTCTCTTTTTCTAGTTTATCTAATAAACCTTATTCAGCTTGTATGATGGGCAAGAGCCATAAATTGCCATTCTCCCCTTCTAAGCATTGTTCTATCGAACCTTTGCAAATAGTACATAGTGACATTTAGGGACCTTCCCCTGTTAATTCTTTTTCTAATTATCAGTTCTTTATTATTTTTATTGATGATTTCAATCGCTATACTTGGATTTATACCTTGCACAAAAAAAAAATGATTGTGTTAATGCCTTTGTTCATTTTAAAAATCTTGTGGGGAATTTCTTTAAAAACACAATTAAAAGTTTTCAATGCGATGGGGCTAAAGAATTGATTTCTGGACAACTAAAAACTATAATTGAAAATTCTAGCATACAATATCGTATTTCTTGTCCATACACGCCAGAACAAAATGGGATTTCAGAGCGAAAGATTAGACATATTACTGAACTTGGGACCACTTTAATGTTTAACTCTTATGTTCCAAAAAATTTTTGGCTTGAAGCTTCTTGTACTACTGTTTATTTGATAAACCGATTACCCACTCCTACATCAAATCAAAAGTCACCTTATGAGATTTTACATAATAAAATTCATGACTACTCTCATTTACGAGTTTTTGGTTCTTTATGTTATCATTTTTTGGGTGCAATCAAGGCTGATAAACTTAGTCCAAAGTCTTTTTCTTGTGTCTTTATTGGTTACAATTTTAACTATTATGGATATCATTGTTTTTGTCCTCAAACTAAAGGTGTGTAGATGTCAAGACATGTTATTTTTTATGAACTCACCTTTCCCTATCAGACATCTACTAATCCTGGGCCATCTTTTATTCCTTATCAAAATCAAATTTCTACAACTCTAATCCCAAATTTTTGTCATTCTTTATGTATTAACTCTTCATACTCTGTGTCAAAGTCCAACACTCTCCAAAATTCTGGTAAAAAAGAATCCCACTTAAATTCAAATAACTCTATTCCAACTCCTTCCACGTATTTTCCTCTCCTTATAATGCGTAACTCTCCCATGCAACAAACTTTGACCAATCCATCTTCTTCTCAAAGTGAATTACAAATGCATGATACTAATTCACCATATCAGGATCTTCCTGATGTCATTTGTCCACAATCTCCTATTTTGACTACCTCACCAGCTATTATAGGCTTAGATACTAATCCTATCCCACATGATATGCCAACAAATGTTCCGAATTCTGTTATTCCAAGTATTCTATATGTAGGACCAATTGAATATGATGCTTTAAACTTAAATTATTGTCCTAATACTAATAACGATACAACAACTACCTTGATAAATTCTTCTCACTCTCCGTCTCCTCGCTCCCCCTCAATCTCGACTGATGTCCTCATCTCTACGTCATCTAATAAGCACCCTATGGTAACGCGCTCTCGTGATAATACTCACTTTCTTAAATCTTACTCAGATTTTGTCACTTTTTATACTACTAGCTCTCCTGAAATTGAGCCAACTACTTACCATCAAGCTTCTAAGCATTCTCATTGGAGACAAGCTATGGACACTGAATATAGAGTTCTTCCAGATAACTCTACTTGGACTCTTGTGCCAGTGCCAAAACCAAACAATGCAAATATTATAGGCTGTAAATGGGTGTTTAAAATTAAGAGTAAGCCTGATAGGTCACTAGAAGGGATATAATCAACAAGAAGGAGTGGATTACTTTGAAACCTTCAGTCCAGTTATAAAGCCAAAAACTATTTGGATTGTCATTTCTTTGGCTGTTTCAAGAGGATGAGTTGTTAGACAACTTGACGTCAACAACGCATTCCTTCATGGGAGGTTAACGGAAGAAGTTTTTATGTCACAACCACAAGGGTATGTCTATCCACCATATCTTGATTATGTCTGTTGTTTAAAAAAGGCTTTATATGGGTTAAAGCAGGCTCCACATGCTTGGTTTTCATGATTGACTACATATTTGGTAAAGCTTGGTTTTTCCTCTTCTAAAACAGACACTTCTTTGTTTTTTAAACATACTACTTCTGATACTATTTTTTTCTTGGTGTATGTTGATGATATTTTAGTCACAAGCAATAATAATTCCACTACTGAGGCTCTTATCTCTCGTTTGAATACTGGGTTTAAACTCAAGGATTTGGGACCACTAACTTTCTTCTTGGGTGTACAAGTACTGTATATTGCTTCTGGTGTTTTGTGGCATCAACAAAAATATATTCAAGACTTGTTGACTCGCACAAACATGTTAAGTACAAAACTTGTGGCTTCACCATTTTCTACTTCCACTCCATTGTCACTAGGAGATAGTGATCCTTTTGACAACCCAAGTTTATATCGTAATGTGGTGGGGGCATTGCAATACTTGGTATTTACTAGACCAGATATTTCTTTCTTAGTTAATAAGGTTTGTCAATACATGCATTCACCAACTAAGAAACATTGGGCTGCGGTAAAACGCATTTTACGCTATTTGCGAGGTTCTATTTCACATGGCTTATTCATTCGTCGATCGTTAGACTTTACAGTACATGTTTATACAGATTCTGACTGGGCAGGTTGCCTAGATGATAGAAGAAGTACACATGGCTTAATATTTTTTTGGGTCCAAATCTCGTTTCATGGGCATCTAAGAAGCAGACAACTATCTCTCGCTCAAGCACAGAAGACGAGTACCGTGCTACTGCTTTCACAACTATAGAACTTTGTTGGATTAAGTCTCTTCTTGTTGATCTTCGATGTCTAGTACGTGTCGTCCCAACACTTTTATGTGATAATTTAGGTGCGACTTTTTTGGCAGTTAATCTAGTTTTTCATGCTTGAATAAAGCACATAGAAGTTGATGTTCATTTTGTCAGGGAAAAAGTTGCTTCTGGGGAACTTGTTATACGTTTTATTTCTACTACTGATCAACTTGTAGATATTATGACAAAAGGTCTTTCTGTTGAACAATTCCGCCATCTTCGGTCCAAGCTTCACGTCGAAGATCCCGTTACGCTTGAGGGGCATGATATGAGAAGAACTTTTTTGAATTTTAAACTTTTGTTTTTCTGATAATTGTTTACTAAGTCTTCCACATATTTCTCTGTAGTTAGTTTTGTATATCTTTGTAATATTATAAATTGTATGCTCTGTACTTGAGGATAATCAATACAGTGTACAAACTCTTCAAATAATAAATAATATATCATAATTTTGTTACATATCATATCTTACTTGAATTCTTGAATTTTATATGACACTTTAATGGTTTTTTGAATTACAAATAATTTATCAATTATTAGATAATTTTTGTTCAAAATCTTTTATTTATTTATTTAATTTATATAAAAAATGTGGCCTCTATTTAAAATTAGATATTGATAATTTAATTTTCCTTCATGAATAACTAAAATGACAAATTTTTACATTTTTAATACAATCGTATGTTTATACCTTGGAGATTAAAAACAAATTTATTTTTAAAAATATAATATGTGACTTTCTATATATATATATATATATATATATATTTTCATATGCTATCCCTCTTTTTTGTTTTCCTATATAAAGTCATATCCTTCAGAACATGATTAGTAATAGAAATTAACAAACAATAAAATTGTAAAAGATATATTTATATTTCATCATCAATTAAAATGCAAAGATTTGTCATAAATAATAAATAAATACATAAATAAATGCATTTGCCCGTTTATCACGTGGGATCTACATATAGTTTAAATTTGTTTGATTTGCAGCTCAAAGAATACGCTACATCATCTCCTGTCTAGTGCTAACTCAACTAAAAAAATTTATTATTATTATTATTATTATTATATTATAAAATTAATAATGAAAATTCTTAACATTTGAACTGTTATCATTATATTATAGATAGCTTAATGATTTATAAATACTAATTTAATTGACCAAAAATATAATATTGAATTACATTAGCAAAATTAAATTATGAGCACCTACTAGTTTCACATTGCACCCTTTTATCTCAACATTCGAGCCAAATTGATGATGACCGATGGTGATCGGAAAAGACAAGGAATTGTGCAATGCCTCGTCGGGCGAAATATATGAGTACTGTGGATTTTGTGGACAAGGATGCCAAAGAGAGAATTTAAAAGGATAGGTTAGGATCGCTGTAACAAGCAAGGGTTCATTTAATTTCTAGTCCAATTTGGTTGGTTTGACGAACCTGTGGCACAATTAACATTAGCAATCAATTTTTTTGTAACCATTTTTTCTTTTTAAACTGAGAGTGGAATTAACACCATCTTCACAATGATTTTTTTTTTTTAATTTGCTGGCTTAGCAGTCTGTGGGTTGAGAACATTTGGCTTCTATTTAATGACACTTTTCATAGTATTACTATATACGAGTTCATTGAAGCTTTTTTGTCTGTATTTTTTATGTTTTCTTAAAAATTGTATAAATGTGATAATCTCAAATTCAAATACTGACAATTAGTATTCATTTGACTACTGCATTGACACATAATCCAGTTTGAATAATTACAAATCAAAAAAAAAATATTAACATCAATAAAGGGAAAAAAAAAGAAGAGCAACAGATATTCTGTTACTATATACGAAAATAAAAAAATAAATAAATGTCTAAAATTATGTGTACTCATAATTAAATATAAGTAGATGATTGAGTGAAAGAGGGGGGAGATAATGGTTCTTAGTATATTTATTGGGTGTGAAAACAAATAAATAAAATAATGTTGATAGAATTCATTTATTAAAAAATGATAGAATTATGCTATTCTTTAACAACAAAGTAATATTATCATAACCATATATTTAATTATAAATATTTTACTGTGATTAATAAATAAATTAACTATTATCATAAGCATATATTCAACTACAAGTATATTTTGTTACTTGAATAATAGTAATAATATTTATAATAATTGCAAAAGGATAACAATAATAACGTGAAATTTATATATTGTTTTCTGTCATCAGACCATAGAAGTTAGTAATCATTTTTAAAACTATAACTCTCCACACAAGCCCAGTGGTACTTTTGGCTCGTGATTACTTAGATCTCACATTTTTAATTGTGACCAAAAAAGAACTGTGTCATATATAATGATGATTTTTGTTGGGTAACGGGTTTGAATTCGCTCGTGTATTATGAATGAATGATCGTGTTCTTAAAACAAGAATCTTTCATCTTTTAAAATTACTTCTCAGTCTAAATTGAGTGTCCTACACACGCTCTCCAAGTCATTTGCCTAATAAACTAGAATTCGGAAAATGAGTAGGTAATGAGGCGCAAATGCAGGTGCCATTGTGACTGCATTAATGTTACCTATGAATCACAATAATGTTACCCTGCCAAGCTTGGTGGAACTGGTGCTTGAGCGTACTTCTTAATTCTGAATCTTTTTTGGATAAGTGGACCATGTCTTCCCCAGTCCACTCAACCAAAAAGATACAGAAGAAAAGCTAAAGAATGACATGGCAACAATAAATGCATGGCAAAAACTGGTGCTTATCATAAATGCCATTATTGGTCGTATTGGTCGTAGAACTTGATGCATGGTAGTATTTCCCATTGATCTAAGATAATTTGATGAATGAGGGAAACTTATGGATATGAAAACACTTGTCGCTTCTCACTGCAGAAAATATTAGTTGGTCTATAATTTAACCAATTTAGAAAATCTTGGAACAATGAGATTGAAAGCAAAAATCTTTAGTCATCCCTTATTTTATTGTTAGAAAAATTTAAGTGCCAAATCATGATAAATTTATCATATGTGTAAAAGCCCATATCAAGTGCGCAGATTAAGTAATTATTTATAGTCATTAGGCTTGTAATGAATAGGCCTATAATTAAATAAAAAACTCTGATTGGTTCCTTCTCTTATCTCTTAAAAGACACGATTATTATGAAGAGACATGACCTATCTCTGAAAAGTCATGACTATTCTTTTAGTCTTTATAAAAGACCAACACTGTATATTTTTTCTCATCAGACACAAATTCAGGGTGCAGGGAGAGGAAGAACAACCAGTGAACCAAGATCCTGGGAGAGATTCTAAAATATGAACATGCATATTTGAAATAAACGGGTAAATTTTTATTTTAGTGTGGGGAATGCAATGATGAGAAGAGGGTGTTTGGTGAATGTCGAAGAAAATTATGGTTGCATCGACTGTAATGATCACATGTTTTCTTGATCATAGGTTAGTGTGGATGGTGGAGGAGGTTTTTTATTTGGAAAGGGGGAAGATGCAATTGTTGGACCGACATGATTGATGGGTTGGTTAAGAATCGGGAGATGAATAAGGCATTGGAATTGTTTAGGCGAATGCAGAGGGTGGGCATGAGGGCGAATGAAATGACCATTTTTTGTGTTTTATCAGCTTGCAAACAGTTTGGAGCGTTGGTGGGGAAGTGGGTGCATTCTTATATGAGGAGGTATGAGATTGACATGAATTGTGTTTTGTATGTTATTCTGCTCAAATTCTTTCTTAATAAAAAAAAAGGAAAATGACAGTCATCGACTTGCACAAGTATCATATGCAATATTTATCTTCTTTTCCTATTTTTAACTGGCTGCTTAGATGAGGACCTTTTCGTAATCTTTTCTTCAGTGTTTTCTATATGATCTTTGTTCAAATTCTTTGTCTAGAATAAAAAATAGGAAAGCAAATGTCCTCAAGAGGCACAATTGCCAGATACAACATTTGGGTCTATGGATTTGGAGGTAAGAGGGCGTTTGGCTTTGCTTATATTGGGTGCTTATAAATATTTAGAAAAAAGTATCCTCTCACATATTTTTTATTATTTAAGTGCTTATAAGCACCGAATAAGCAAAGCCAAACAACCTCTAAGATGGTATTTTGTTTTGTCATATTGACTGGTGCTAACGTTGGCAGCAATGTTTATGATGTATATTATGTAGGGTGTTTTGGTTAATGTCTATGCTGGGCGTGGAAGTGTTAATGAGTGCGTGAAAGGGAGAGATATTACAACTTATAACTCCATGATTTTCGGATATACGTTGAACGGGAAGAGCGTAAAGGCTACGGAGAAGTTTCAAAGAATGAACAAAGAAGGAATTAGACCAAATAATGGTACTTTCGTTCGTGTTCTGAACGCTTCTACTCATGGTGTTTTGGTGGATATAGGATATGAGATCTTTGGTAGCATGACTACTAATATAGGATAGAGCTGCAAATTGAACATTATGGGTGTATGGTTGATCTTTTTGGTCGTGTAGGTTGTGTTGAGGAGGCTTATGATCTCATCCAAAGTAGGAGAAGTAGTCGCGAAACTATAGGTTAATACTGGAAATGCTGATTCAGGAACTTACACCCTTTTGCATAATTTTTATGCTTCCTTTAATAAATGAGAAGATGCTCTAATGGTGAGAGCAAAAGTGAAAGAAAGCGATATCCAAAAGGAACCAGGCTGCAGTTCAATTGAAGTGAACAACAAGATTCATAAATTCCTTTTGGGAGATATTAGGCACCCTGGAAGGGAAGTGGCTGAAGCGGAAGCTTTTGCGTTTTTGAGTGGGTGGTGTTTGCTGGAAAAAAGGAAATGCTGAAATTATGAAATGCTTTCGAGCATTAGAGTGCTGGTTTAAAGGCCTTATTAACTAGAAAACGGATGGGTTCAAGTTGAATAAAATGATGAATGCAGCGTAAGAAGTTGAATATCAAATAGTCAAACTTTTTTCTGCTCATTCGGTTTTGAATCAGTTTGAAATTGGCACGTTATTATATTATTATGCAAATATCTTGTATAGACACTGATGATGTGGAGTCGAGGCAGGAAAATCAGTTATTTTTAAAAAAAAAATCTTACCATGGAAGAATTAAAAAGGAATAAAAAATAAAAAACTAAAGAATTGAAATATCAAAATATTTGAAACTAAAGTTAGAGATTAAACATTAAACATAAATAAATTCAAATAAGTAAATAGAACTTTAAACAAATTTATGATTATATTTGACTTGGTATAAAAATAAATGAGAGAAAGTAAAAGACAAGAGCTATAGAAAATACAACGTCAAATAAACTATTAAAAACAGCCAAAAAAGATCCAAATTCATATTACATTTTACTGATTGAAGAGAAAGGGAAAAAATTATAAAAAATATAACTACTAATTTTAAATAAAATTGTTAAAAAAAGATAACTTTTTGGAAAAATTTATATTTTTATAAAATAAACTCAAAAAAATTATTTTTATGTTGTAATGTTCAACTAGGCAACGCCTGAATATAGAAAATACTAGTATACTCTAATACATTATATAATGCTAATTTGGAACGCTAGTCACACCACATCGAACCTCTTAATTCTTTCTTGATAAAATGCATCAGACCCTTATCCGTTATTTTTAATCACGTTATTTGAAATTGTTCAAACTACTCTTCTCTCTTTTATGTTGATGGAACTTACAACATCAAATTAAAACATCAAGTATTCTAACCAACTAATCTACAAACAATTTATCTCTTTGTTTAATTTTAGGTTAATCCATATTTAAAATATACAATGGAGGGGCCAAATCCTTCATCAGTCATGGTCCATGTTTCACATTTAGCAGAAGAATTATTGGTCGCCGCTTTTAATCTCGTATAATTAATTACAATTATTGTTATCAAGATTCATTTAATCATCTTGATTAACCATGGTAAAGTCGAAATTTAAAATTAATCAAGAGTTTATGAATGAGTCCCCAAACACTGACATAAGTTTGGTTGAAAATTAATTAACAACCACCGGCTAAAAGCTAAAAAATGCCACGCATTATTTCTGCATTTCTTGTAATTAAAAATTGAGGAGATTAATATGAATAGATTAGTATCATCAAGCAGATATATACTAACTGTTAATAGCTTCGCATCTATGCGGATCTTCAGATCATGATAAATGATTTAATGGCACTAATTTTTATTGTGTTTCTAAGGAAAAGTAGGTTCATTTCTGGGTTTTGCCGATGAATATACTCTATTATTATATATTTGGAATATAAATTAATCTAAAATTAAGTTAAAATATAAATTATTTATAGGTTAATTGGTTAGAATATTTGTTGTTTTAATTTAAAGTTGAGGGTTCAAAGAGATTTGGTGCACTTTTGATAGACCATAAAAGAGTCTAATATATTTTACCCTTCTTGCTTTCTTCATTTTTTAAATACTTTTAGGATTTGTTTAAATTGATTTTTTTTAAGAAAAAGTACTTTTTTTTTCTTGAAAAAATTATATTACTTTTACAATAACTACTTGATTTATAGCTTTTCTTTTCGTTAGTTTAAACAAGTTGATATGCCATGAGACACCCATGAGTATTTTCCATTTTTAAGTTTTATGTTTGGAGTGAATGTCTTTTTATTTTTCTGTTCAATGGTCTCAATCACGTGCCACGTAATATTTTGTGGCTACTTTTTAAATTTTTAATATTTTATCTCTTTTTAACAATTAATCTCAATTTTTTCCAATCATTGATAAGCGTGAAAATATTTTAAAAGCTAAAAAAAATACTTAATTTCTAATTTTTTATTTTTAAAATCTCAATAAATTAATAAAATTAATTTATTTTTTCATATTTTCCAAATTTACAGAAAATATATAAAAAAACCTTGTAAGTTATAACCTCAAGTAGAAGTCTGAAGATCCACAAACACAAGTTATCCAATTACCGGTCTGATTGGATTAGTTTTTTCAAGAAAAAAATTTTTTTTAAAAAAAATATATTATTTTTTGTAACAATTATTTAGTTTTATTTTCAAAAAAGGTGTAAAAGCTAAAATTTTAAAAGAAAAAGTTCATTTACAAATTTTGTAGATGTTAAAATTTTGAACTTTTTTAAAAAAACACTGATTTTAAAAATTATTAAAAAAAATGCTTTTAAAAAAATAATCCCAAACGACCCCAATTAGTCCAACCAACTAGTCCAACTTGGAAAACCAAAAATCGAAAATAGGAAAAAAAAAAAAAAGGTGATAATTTGGGACAGGCCCTGGAGTGAACTGTTGCGAGGCTTTTTGCTCGACGGAGCTCACGAAGCTTTCAGCCAAGCTACCATCACCAATCTAAACTTCTCCCTCGTCTTCTCCGCCACCCCACCCTTATACATTACACACACTCACATACTCTCATTTCACACACCAAAAACACACACACACACACACACACGATGGCTTCGGTCTTCCAATCAAAGCCAGCGGCGCTGTCATTCTCCTTGGCGCTTTCCTCCACGAACCACCTGCTCGCCACTCCATCATTCTCCGTGAAACCTCAACCTCCACGCCGCAAGTACAAATCGATCCCAGCCGTCCAATCCAAGATCCGCGAGATCTTCATGCCTGCTCTGAGCTCCACCATGACCGAGGGCAAAATCGTCTCTTGGGTGAAATCTGAAGGCGATGTTCTCTCCAAGGGTGAAGCTGTTGTTGTTGTTGAATCCGATAAGGCTGACATGGATGTGGAGACGTTTTACGATGGTATCCTTGCTGCTATCGTTGTTAACGAGGGCGAATCGGCTCCGGTGGGTGCGCCGATTGGGTTGTTGGCTGAGTCCGAGGAGGAGGTTGCTGAAGCCAAGGCTAGGGCTGCTAATTCTTCGTCGAAAGTTGATGGTTCCACTCCTGCAGCTGAAAATGATGCTCCCGCGGTTACTGCTGCTGCTCCTGCCGCTCCTCCGGTCTCAGCGCCTGCTCCCGTGGCAGCAGATGGGCCGAGGAAGATAGTGGCGACGCCATATGCGAAGAAGTTGGCTAAGCAGCATAAGGTGGATGTGAATAAGATAGTGGGAACGGGGCCATTTGGGAGGATTACACCGGAGGATGTGGAGAAGGCGGCCGGGATTGCACCGGCGCCTTCTAAGACTGCCAATGTGGCTGCTTCTTCAGCTCCATCTCCAGCTTTAGCTCCGGCTGCTGCTCCAGTGAAGCCTGTGGCAGCTCCAGCGAGCTATCCGGAGATTCCAGGGGCGACGGTGGTGCCTTTTACGACAATGCAGGCTGCGGTTTCCAAGAATATGGTGGAGAGTCTTTCTGTGCCTACATTTCGTGTCGGGTATCCCATAAGTACTGATGCGCTTGATGCACTTTATGAGAAGGTACAATATAGAATAAGTTCCATTTTTTAAAAATTATTTTGATAGTAGTAACTACTAATGCTCTTGGCGCCCTTTACTATAAAGTACATTTTCGTATTTATTCAATTATTCAATTGATTCAGTTATTCGATACAATTAACTACTACTGCTCTTGATGTCTTTAAAAGAAGCTACATTTCAAAATCTATTCAACTTTTCATTGGGTTTAGTAATTAGATATGAATAACTAACATTGCCATTGATGTTCTGGAAAAGAACTTACACTATGGGATTTATTTATCTTTTCGAAAATTTTAATTTTGTATGTGAGAATTATGACGGGATTTACCTAATTAAGATTAGTTAGATTTCGGTTTGGTGTTTGTTGCATTGTGAAGTTAAACTAAAATCCGATCTGGTCAATAATAGGTTAAGCCAAAGGGTGTAACAATGACTGCTTTGTTAGCTAAAGCTGCAGCAATGGCATTAGTTCAGCATCCAGTTGTCAATGCAACTTGCAAGGATGGGAAGAGTTTTACATACAACAGCAATATTAATATTGCGGTCGCTGTGGCAATTAATGGTGGATTGATAACACCTGTTCTTCAGGATGCTGATAAGGTATATAACAGATCAATTTTCCATTTTAAATCAATTATCTTAGCTGTTTGATTTTTTTATAGATCGATTTAGTTTTTCACCAGAAGATGGTGAAGTTAGTTATATTTGTGTCACTTGTTTGTGCTGGTGTAGTTGGATCTTTATCTGTTATCTCAGAAGTGGAAGGAGTTGGTTGAGAAGGCTCGTGCAAAGCAACTTCAGCCCCATGAATACAATTCCGGTATTCAGACTTCTTATTGATTCTGAGGTCAATTGCAATTTGGTGGTCTATTGAGGAATTAAGTGTTATGATATTTTGCCCACAGGGACATTCACTCTTTCCAACTTGGGCATGTTTGGAGTGGATAGATTTGATGCTATTCTTCCTCCAGGCCAGGTCAGTAATGAGAGTCATCCGGTTTAGTTGGTCTCTGAACATTTAAAAACAGTAACAGTTTTGTGAGAATATGTTGTGATTGTCAAATAAATCTCAGGGTGCTATAATGGCTGTTGGAGCATCAAAGCCTACTGTTGTAGCTGATGCAGATGGATTCTTCGGTGTCAAGAATAAGATGCAGGTGACTTAAGTTCCTGGTTCTTTGTTTATTTGCTACTATGTTGACGAACTTTATTTTTGGTAGATACCTGATATTTGGGATGCCTGAATCTCTAGTAAATGTATTCACTCATAGTGGTATTGACCCGAAAGAAAGAATAAAAAAGAATTACGGAACCTGCTGCTTTTGTTTGGGAGAAGTAACTTTAGGATGTTTAACTTGCAAGTCTGCTACAATGAAAAGTGATTCTTTTGACCTGGTTGACTTATATGTGAGTTCTTAGCAATGGATTACAAGAGAAGCAGAGGATGATGAACATTTCTTAAATATCAGATTATGTATCACAAGCATATGTTCAGAGATCCACTTATCAGATCTTGCCCAAACAAAAGAAAGCCTCTTCGCATCTTCCCCACTTAGCCTGCCTTCCCTCATCCCCAATACACTCTCAATCACAAAGAACTAATATAAAGCAGCAGTGATCATAACCTTGGATGTCCTTGTCTCTTCCAAAACCATAGGTCATGCTTGCCATGACCAAGAGAAGAAAGAGTGCAGTTGCATTCTCTCTGAGAAATTACTCATGAAGGAACTGAAGACGCTTCAGTCAGCTGGAGTTTGTTGTAGCGTCAACTGATAGATTCAAGTTGGACACAATTGCTTAATGTAGACGCTGCTGTTTATATTGTCTTTAGTGTTCCATGACACATGCCCCTTTTTAAACGGCTCTAGTCGCCTATATGATATGTTACTAGGTCATGCTCAAGCAATCATGGCCTCCTTTGTTTGACAGGTTGATAATTGTAGTTAGAGTGTATTGTACCGTTAGTAATGGATGCATTCTGCTAGTTACATAGTCTAGAAGTGTTCCACTACATGTTCTCCATGTGATAATGGAAAACTACTTGAGCCCAATTCATTTGCACCAAACTGTCTGATGGGCAAGTGTGGGCCCTGCGGCGCATGTGTAATTGCTACCCACCTCTTGCTACCATTGGATGGTATGGTGCATGTGGGTTGGTCTTAGCTAAGGAGGCCTCTTTGATCACTTCTATGGTGGTACTACTTGAGCCCGGTTCGTTTGTATTGAATTGTTTGATGTGCGCGTGCGGCGTGTGTGACTATGTTACACTCGCCACACATGCTCGTGGGACAGTGCAGTGCATGTGATTTGAGCTTAGCTAAGGAGGTCTCTTTAATAACTTGCGAGCAGCGAACATGACCCTTCTTTGTCCATGTCACTCGAGATTTTATTATCCTTATTTTTGAGCGATGAAATGGCAGCCATGAAAACATGGCAGTGGAGAACTAAGAAGGTATTTGTGGGAAAGGAGGAGAGTAGAGCTATTGGCTGTATTGGTGATATGGAGTGTGGAGGTCGGGCTTGATTTGCTTGTATGGATATACTGTTACCTCGTTGAATACCACACTTTCTCTTTTTGGGTTCTTCCATAAAAATGTCCACTTCCTTTAGAAGAAATCTTTTATATACTATTCAAAAATGATGTATGAATCTTTTTCTATGATACCTAAGTCACTTCCACTTTCAGACTTTTAACTTTTACAAATTTGAAATGTGAGATTTAGTGCCACTTTACACCCCAGGCGTGAGGTCTTGAGTTCAATCCCACGGCGCTCGGGGGGTTTACCCCAAAAAAAATAAGAGTATCTACTAAACTTCATCCACGTTCAGGCCACAACATTCAAAATGGGGCTGAAGGAGTAATAAAAACTAATGCACAAACTGCGTTTGATTTCCTCTGTTTCTGGATGAATGTCATGACTCATTTTGACTAGGCATCATGTTTAAGGTGGGAGATTTGATTGGTACCCATCGAGATTGTATGCTTAAATTATTTATATGGACTGATATTTTAGAAGTTTTAAGTTTCCAGTTTGTGCAAGTGGACGTTATTAATGTTTGGAATGGACAAAATTGAAAGTAAGAACAATCAATTTGAACTAGAGCCAGCAATTAATAACAGGCTTAAAGCATGCTTAATATGATGAGAGCATCATATTCAGTTCATTCAGTTGGTACAGCTTCAAGTTTGATATGGATGACTGTTTCGAACTGAACTAGTTGCTTTGGGAGAAACAAGCTGCCAAAGCGGACCCAAGCAAGAGCTTATGGTCCTTAGGTTGGCGCTGCCCAATCTAACTGTTTTGGTTTCCTGGAAGGCCCAAAAATCAATAGCCACCTTGAGTTGCTTGGTTTAAGATCAGTAATCTAGATTTGGGCATTTCGGTAATTTTTATGAGCCTTATGCACAAGGACCCTCTTTTCCTGCAACAAGCAGGAAAGTTTTGAATAAAACCTTTCGATCTCTAAACTAATGGTTGGTTCTTGCAATAATGTGAGGGAATCATGAGACGAATAGAAACTAGCAGCTCTTTTAGGTGTAAAGAACCAGGTCCTGTTCAATTGGGAAACTACATCTAGCATGTCATTTTGCTTATAAAACTCATTCAAGTGACGCTCTGTCTTTGGTATTGTTTACTAGTATATGCATTTCCTTGTATATTTTGCTTGCACTTATCTGCTTGCCCATGCCAATGCCTATTACTTTTTCCTTTTCTTTTTTTTTATTTAAAAAACCGAACCCAGGACCTCATGCCCTGGGGAGGTAGCTATCCCTGAATCCCAATGCCTATTACTTGATCTGTGATGGAGGAATTCTGTTGTTTAAGGTAGTGTTTAACCGAAACACACACACAGAGACACATGAAACATGGACTGGTTCAAGTTTATGATCCATAATACCTTATCCTGTTTGGTTTTACTTATAGTTGTTTGAAATCACACTTTACTAATCAATTGGCCTAAATATCAAATTGTTGATGTCTGTCGTAATAAACATTAGGCTAAGTGGTATTATGCAGGAAAAGTTTTGTTTGATATACCTAAATGGAATAATCTTTGTGAACAACTCTGAGAACCAAAAAGCAACAAAATTAGGTTCTCATCTTGGTTGCTGTAGAGTTTTTTTCATTGAGCCAGACTGAAAAAGACATTCACTTCGTGAAGTTACTTCAGTATTATCAATAGGTAAAAATTAACTCCTGATCTAAGATTTCCAGTTTTTAAACAATTGTTCGCATGTATCACTTATTTCACTTCTCTTTCCCTGGGGATGTTTTATCTGGGTCTGCATTACTGGATTCTAAACTGAATTGCTTCTCTGAATGGTTTCCAGGTGAATGTCACAGCCGATCACCGAATTATTTATGGTGCTGACTTGGCTGCCTTCCTTCAAACCTTCTCAAAGATCATTCAGAACCCAGAGAGCTTGACAATGTAGATCAAAAATCTAAGTTGATCAATTGATGTTGCAGAGTCTCCTTTTGGAACAGAATGTTGCGGCTAAGAAATTTGGTTTGAAATAGAGATAAATAGTTTTCAGCTTTTCTTTGTAACGTTGTATTTCATTCTTTTCCTTTGGCAAAAGCAGAGAGCAGCTAGTACCATTGCATAAACTTCGGAACAAAGCAATAACAACATTGAAAAAGTTTAGGTGCAATTTGATTGAACTTGCTTTGAAAGGATAATTGTCTCTATGCTGATTCCCTCTCCTTGAATCAGGAAATCCAGTATGATTTTGACAATGTAGTGATACATGTACTAGGAGCATAAATTATTGTCTGTCAATAGAACTACACTCATTCTTCTTCCGTGTCCAATTCCGATTTTGAAGCTTTATAAGCTGGTTTCTTGATACATTTATCGGCTTATCGCATCTGTCCTCCGTCATGATCGTAGAAGAAAGTCATGATGTTAACTTAGCCGAAGGTGTTCCCTAAAATGTGTATCTGGTGGATAGCATAGGGCTGCTTTCGTGTGCTAACCATTTTTGACACTTTTAAGTTCAGCTTATACTTTCACAATTCCAGCACATGCTAACAGAATTTTCGTGTGTCGGTAACATGAAGTGGAGCAAGTCCATCTGCAAATATTTGGTTGAATTGCACCAGCGTCCTGGCTTTCTACTGCCTGTTTCTGCTATTCTTTTAGAGAGATATTAGGACACAATGTCTTCAGCTTTTTACTGTAGTATTGGTTTTGCATCTGGTATTCGTTTGCTTTTTGTAGCGTGTATGTCACAATGAGATTTCTGCTGAGGAAGTGTGTGCCCTTTAAAGAACTTGATGGCAACAAATAGGCATACCTCAGAGTAAAGCACGTAGAATAAATCAAATTAAATCTTATCCCACTGAGTGAAATTGGTTATATAGATAAACTATCAAGAGGAAACTATTCTATCAGATTATTCAACTTCGATGCTTTAGTACAAACTAGTTATGCTTCCCCTTACTGTGCATTTTTGGTTAATCCCGACCAACTTGAAACTAAATCTGTGTACAACCAAGTTAAAAATGAAAGATCAAGTTTCATACCCCAGCATAAACAAGACTTGATCATATTGAGTGTTCAAAACGCCAAGAAAAGACAGCTTCTCGTCGGTCTCCGCCCCTCCCTATGCCGAAAAAAAGTGTGCGCACCGCAAAGCCCTCTACAAACATAGCCTAATTCACCAATCCAGCCTGATATTTCTTGAAATGTACAGCTTATCAATGTATTCAATAACTGGCCATGAGGCATTGATGTATCTTCTCATTTCCTTCTCTGCAGACTTATCTGTAAAGAGTATTGCAGTACCAACATTAGCTTTCCAGTTTGATGTAAAATGTAACTGATTTTCTGTGAAAATGATGGATGCAGAGCTCACCTGTTTCATTTAGCTTCCCAAGAAGTTGTTCTCTAGTCGGCAGCGTACGCATACCAGCGGAAACAGCTGTTCTAACGGCCCAGGTGTGATATGGCGCACAGACTTTGGAGTAAGCTGTTGAAGCAGCCTCCTTTAAGGAGTTATCACTGTAAGTATTCAATTACATATCAGACAAACCATTAAAAATGCTGAACCTGGGGCCAATACAGGAGCACATTTTACAGATAGCAATTAGTCTTTTCCTCATTTTTTGAGAATGAGTCATTGCCCAAATATGCAAATTCAACTTAAAGAATAGTGACTGCTATATTTTACTGTGAATTTGTGTGTGTACTATTCCTTATTTAACATTCCAAAAAATAAAATGCATCATGATTAAGAAAATGGAAAGTCAAGATTCACACATATAAGAGTCATTAATAGATTGATTCAATTTTGAGTTTAGAAGAACTGAAACATACTCTGATGACACAAAATTCTGAAATAGGACTCTGATGAGATCGAGACCCTGCCTCACTCTGCGTAAATTGCGCGAAAGGCTTCCTTGTGTCTTCACTGTGCCATTTTTTACATCAAAATCAAGTATGTTTGTTAATGTGTCGAATCTTGTCGACGCGCTTTGAAGTTCACGTACCTGAAAACATCATTTTTAGCAAAATTAGCGACGAGAATAATTAATACATAGTAATACAGTATGATTAATACATAGACCTCATAAAGAAGCTCCATCAATTTAATATCAACTGAGCAATTTTGTTCATCGTTCTCTATTCATACACCATAATACCAATCTACCACAACTATGTCTTCTCTGTAAACAATGAATCCTTCCTCAAAAACAAAGAAGCAAAACAGGAAAATTTAAGAAAGATAATACATAATTTTGACTTGGAAGTTGAAACATCTGCTTTAAAGTTGTAAAAAAGCAGGGGTTCAGGACGTAGATTAAACGGTTGAAATTACTTTTCCATGAGTGATGTCTTGGGGTTTGAATCCTATGAACTGTGGGATAAAAAAAAGAGACATACTGACCTTTGTTACATACTCCGATTCTGCAAATTTGAAAGCAATACCTAAGCATCCAAAGAGTACAGAAACAAGAGAACACGCATCACAAAAGGGCTTCAAACGAATATCACAATGGAAACCTTTCGACTTAATCAACCCTGCAAGCTCCTCAAACGCATCAGCTATGGCTGATAATGGTGTTTTTCCATTGCTACGATCCTCAAATGCATCATCATCGTACACTGGAGTTGTTCTTTTCGTTATTAACGTTGTCATAGTCTTTGTTGATGATGTTATAATATCCTTGGCCCTTCACGATCAGAATTAAATACATTTCATCATATTCTTGAACCTTAAAAACCATGTGGTTGAAAACCATATATTTGCAAGAAATGAGAAAAAAAAAAGAAAAAATGGTGCAAGAAATTAAAAAGCACGCAAACAAGTGTTGATTTGGTA
Organism: Cordia subcordata; assembly: GCA_028554755.1. Classification (NCBI taxonomy): domain Eukaryota; kingdom Viridiplantae; phylum Streptophyta; class Magnoliopsida; order Boraginales; family Cordiaceae; genus Cordia; species Cordia subcordata. The sequence goes on from JAPTOF010000020.1 coordinate 8,137,507, forward strand.
CGTACTTTTCGTTGTTTTGCTTTTGTCTTTCATTGAGAGAATGGAATTGGAGGGCCATGGTTTCTTGTTTCTGCTAAGATTGCGTTATGTCCTTTACACTATGATATTTATAACACATTAACACACGTTTATGAATTTATACCTGTGTGCATGTAACTCTATTTATTTATTTTTTCTTTTTCTTTTATCTTTTGAGTTTTATTTATAATTTTATAAGGATTTGTTACTTTTTATATGTATACGTTGTTGATATATCAAAATAATAATTCTTTATTTTTTAACATGCAAAGTGAATATACACGTATGCAAAGAGAATATGTACATAATATGTATGCCTAATTAATATATTAAAATAATAACTTTTTTATTTTTTGTTTTAATTTGCAACAAAAAAATTACATGTGAAATGATGAATGAGCAATGGAGAAACGGTCCTACACGTAACCAACTCATTTTCAGGATGCTTCCCGGAGGGTGGTTTGAAGTTACTAGAAAAGTGCAGCTTTCAAATGCTTGAATAAATTGGCCTTAATTGACCCAAAAAAAAAAAGAAGAAAGAATAAATTGGCTTTAGACAATTCGATGACACTTCTTCTAGAAGTCATAACAAGTGGCACTTGGAAGAAGATTGTGAGGAATCACTTGTAGTTTTGTTCCTTCGGCGCGCGCTCTTTCTCTCTCTCACTCTCTTTTTTTTTTTGTGTGTGTCAAGATTCATACTTTTGTTTAAGAGATTCAACAGTGAGTCAATATTATGCTAGATAATCAAGTACCTTGTAAGTGATATTAAGCTTTCTCTTGGAGAAGTTGTTGATTGGAATGTTACTTACGTATAGAAAAAATTCAATGGAGTGTCTGATTGCTAGCTAAGAATGTTAAACAAGGTATTTTGCCATAAAATTGGAGGAGTTGTCCTTGCTTACTTAATGTTTCAAATTATGCTTTTGACACTACTAGAATTAGTTAATTTGTGAATTTAATGAAATCCCACTTTTTCCGACTAAAAAAATAAGCTAGTTATTTGACGGGAAAAAGGGAAAAAAGCCAGCTAGTTGTCTACGAAATTTTTTGTCAAGAAAAAACACAAATACAAGAAGTCCTCGGTTCGATCCTATGGGACGAGAGGTTTCAAAAAAAAAAAAGAGGGCACAAATGCATGATCATATGAATTTGGTGAATATGAAATCAATTTGATACCACGTAGTAAAGGATGCCGGAAGTCGTAAAGGATAAACAAGTATTTTATTCGTAACATTTTTTTTTGGTCGGAATTCGTAACATTTGACTATTGGTCTTTCCATACTAATTAATTTCTGACTTTTAGTAAAAAGTAAGATTTTGATTAGTTAAGTATTAATCGTGGGGCTGCACACAAAAAGTCTCTAACACGGTTCGAACTAATTGACATTGTCTTCGTGATTTGTCTCCAGGAAACAATATTATACAAGAAATAAAAATCTAAGCTATTTTCGTAATTGGATTTTTCTAGAAATAGCACATAAAACTCTACATCTTTTAAATTCAGTCAAAAACTCACACTACCCAGCGTGTGGTATGTGATAATTAATTACAATCAAGCAAATGGTAGGTGCAAAAAATATACTAATCCCAGACAAATTGAATTCTAGTCTTTTAGTTCCAATATTTTCTAATTTATATGGGAAATTGTTGTTTGAAGTTTTCTGAAATTTGGGTTTCTCTCTGAAAATTCTTGTAAAGGGATTCGCAAAAGAAAATGATTACCTTCTCCATGTTGATTTGGTGGTACAAATGTATGCAATATTTATGTGATTCTCAAAACAGGTGATCTCTCTCTCTCTCTCTAAGGAAAACAAAAATGATTCAATTAATCTCAAACGATCTTCACAAGGATGTCAAGTATACCTAACTATACAAAAATGTCTCCAAGAGTCTAAGCATCCCTAATATGTAAATTCAGTGGACTATTTCTAAACTTCCTAACACTAATAATTTTAATTCTAATAACCTCGACAATAGTATCAAAAGTATTCTCCTCTAAAAAGTCATGTATGAATTCTCTATTTTGCTTGTACCAAGTCTCCGCAATAATGGCACCAAAATAAAGTTTGAACAGAGTTGCTTGCTGGTCCTTTTCTTTTCTATTCTTTTCTTTTTTTTAAACCCCCCATCCCTATTCCAACCCTCCATCTCTTATAAGATTTGAATCTAAGAACTCACACTTAAGCATAGATGGTCTCAACCACTTGAGCTATCCTTAATTCTTGCTTGTCCTTTTCTTAGCCCAAACTGTCATCCCAAACATTTAGAGCTTGTTGCTCAAACTTAAAAAAAAGACATTTACCCTTAAATAGTTTTTATTAGAATAATTAATTATGTCCTTTTTAGTCATTTTAATTACCATTGCTATAGCACATATTATTCAAATATATCTCTGTTTATTATCACTAGCTTATAAGTAGTTTTTTACTCATAAATACAAGCCACTTATAAGCGCTTGAAAATAAGCTTAGCCAAAAAGGGCTCTACTTTTCCAATCTAAGTACCAAATCACCTAACTCAAACAAGTCCTGTACTTTTAATAGGAGTTGGGCTAGCAAATTTGGACTACAGATGAGAGTAGCTTGGGCCTAATGGCTCCCTTGGTTTAATTGGACTCGATTTATGAGACTGCGGCCAACAATTATAATACTATCCCAAATTGCTATCTGACCCACAATTGCCTAAAGGGCCGTTATGAACCTGATTTTACTCCTAACTACCGGAAAAGAGACATACCCGTTATACTTGCACTTATGTAAACGTCTCAACTTTTACTCAAAATTTCTAACAGTTGTACCATAGTCAATTGTACCTCAAAAGGTTTTTGACCAAAGAAAAAAAGTTAGTGTCTCCACGCTATCTGATTGCTCATGTAATAGAGCATGATATTGGATTTTTTTTATTTTTATAAATACCCTACTTTTTTAAATTCTTATAAAAAATACCCCAGTTTCAAATAAGTTTTGAGATCTACCATTTTCGGTCTTTGAAAAATGATTTCAGTGATTTGAAATAACTTTCAATACTTCAAATATTGAAATTTGAGTTTTGTTTTGAATTTTAAATTCATTACAATAAAAATACTTTGGAACTCGTGTTCGGTATTTAAAATACCGAATGTGTCCAATTGCAGTAAAAGCACGAGTTGTTGGGTGAGGAGCATTAACCAAATAGACCAAAAATTGGTATTTGAAATACCAATCCTACGCAACTTTCGATGCATTTTTTGTTATAATAAATTTAAAATTTGTAACAAAACTAAATTTCGGTATTTGAAATATCGTTTTAGATATTTCTTAAACTGAAAAGGATAGTTTTGAATTAGAGATGTCAACGGTAACCCGCCCCGCCCCACTCCGCCGAGGTACTGGCGGGGTCGGGCGGGGTTTTTGTGAAAAAAACTCCTAGGGCGGGGTGGGGCGGGGTTTTTTCTTTGTGCACCGATGCCGGGGCAGGGTGGGGTCAGGGTTGGGTAACCCCGCCCCGGTATATATATATATATATATATATATATATATATTTAAACTACACATATATATTATGTTTAATAACATTGTTGCAAAGACTGTCTTTAGTCCAGCAGTAGATAGCATTCTTATTTCTTAGTAGATGTAGGTTCGATTCCCTTTAGCCCCGCTTTTTTTTTTCAACTTTTTCCCCTTTTATGAATTAATAGCCAGATTTTTTTTCTTCAAATCTTGATTCCCCCAAACAACTTTACCAAACTCTAAAGACTAAAAGCAAAACCTAAATAGTAAACACAAAAGCAGTGAACGTAAGAATGTCGTCGACTATTGTGAAGCAAAACCAAAAACAATGAAGATGAAGTCATCCAGGGGGGGGGGGTTTAGCTTTGTAAGTGGTGTTGAGCTTGTAAGTTGTACCTACCCATTACCTTTCAAGTTTCAACTAATACAAATTTTTTTCAACTTTTTCCCCTTTTATGAATTAATAGCCAGATTTTTTTTTTCTTCAAATCTTGATTCCGCCACCAGTGATTGTCTCGCAAACTTGCACGAAGAAGCATTTGGTCGCTGTTAAATCTCGCATCAGGTCTGCATTTTTGCTTCAAATCTCACATTTTTGTCTTTTTTTGTTTATGGTGCTGTTAAAAAGTGAAGTGAAAACTGAAAAAGGGGTTTGGGATTTGCTGGCATATGAGATTGTGAGACTGTGTGTGGGAGATAATTTTGTATTTTTGATTAGCAATAGTCTAGATCTAAAATCCCAGATGAGCAATGTCGACAGGTTTACATGCCTTTAATTCTTTCTGAACATATATTTCTACAATCCTTGCTAGCTGAGCTCCCTGCTTGTTGGATGTAAACCCATATTTCAAGTCGGCTAATATTTATTTGATAGACGAGCCTGTCGAGCCATATTGAAATTTTGACAAAGCCAACAAAAATGAACTGTGTTATAGGAAGCAGGGGTTAATCTTGGTATCTTAGTTGATTGTATATGTGGCAAATGCACCTGAGTCTTTGTTGACTGGAATGAACCTTTTCTTTTTACTAAGTCTCGTAATAATCGTAATAATCATATATCTTTCATATATGCTGTGTTGTACATACTAAGAAGGAAATATAAATATTTAAGCTTATAAAATCAAAAAGTCCAGTCTAGGAAGAGCTCAATTAAATCTAGTTAACCAGTTCCCTTTTCGTGTATCTTCTAAATCTTATGCATTTCAGCTTTTTAAAGTTGATTAAAAAGAATGAAGTTCTAGTATTTTGAAATTGATTTATTTTTATATAAGATGTGAATAATATCTTTCTCTGTGGACTTTAATTGAGTTTTTTTTACTAAATATACTTATAATTATTAAATATTTAAATATGTTGGGGACAAACATGCAAACACGAAGAACACAAGAAGAAAACGGATACAGGAGAATTACGTGGTTCGGCTTTAAAGCCTACGTTCACGGGCAGCAGAGAATAAATTATTATTAATCTCGAATACTACAAGGCTTACTCTGGTTTCTCTCACCTCACACCCCCCAAGGGGTATGGCCCTAAGGCACTTAATACAATGTCCTAGCCCTTATTTATAGTACACAAGTATCCTAATCCGTATTCTATAAGGATAAGGAAATAATATACTACTAGGAAAAGGAAATAGTATACTACAAGGAAAAAGACACATATTAATTATGTAATATGGGCCACATTCAACAAATCTCCACCTTGGCATGTATTCGCGCCAATCAACACACCATCGTCCCTGCTGCCAACTACCCCTATAGGCTTAATGCTCCACACTGCAAATAGTGACCAAGTTCAAGCAATGCTTAAACTTGCTGACTAGAACCACCTTGGTCATCATATCTGCTGCATTTTCATGGGTAGAAATCTTCTGCACCGATATGATTCTTTGTGATATAACATCTCTGATAAAATGATATCTAACGTCAATATGTTTAGTCCTCTCATGATACATTTGATTCTTCGTCAGATGGATTGCACTCTGTCTATCACAAAAGACTGTACTTGTATCTTGCTGCAGTCCAAGATCACGAACCAGGCCTTGTAACCACATGGTCTCCTTCACATCTTCTGCAATTGCCATGTACTCCGCCTCAGTAGTCGACAATGCCACAGTAGACTGTAATGTCACTTTCCAACTGATAGCACATCCAGAGAGAGTAAACATGTAACTCGTCAGAGATCTTCTCTTATCAAGGTCACCCGCAAAGTCTGAATCACAATAACCCGTCAACCTCACGCAATCTCCAGTCATCTTGCTAAATAGCAAACCAACATTCGTAGTGCCGCGCAAATATCTCATTATCCATTTCACCGCTTCCCAGTGTACTTTCCCAGGTGATGCCATATACCTGCTCACAACACTAACTGCATGTGAAATGTCAGGACGAGTGCACACCATAGCATACATCAAGCTACCAACAACATTTGAGTATGGAACATGAGACATATGCTCCACCTCCTCCTCAGTTTTAGGTGACAAATCTGCAGACAACTTGAAATGAGCAGCAAGTGGCATACTCACAGGCTTTGCTTTAAGCATCTTGAAACGCTTTAGCAACTTCTTAATATAACTCTGTTGAGACAAGAATAGCTTCCCAGCATTTCTATCCCTACGAATCTCCATGCCAAAAATCTTCTTTGCTGCTTGGTGTCTTCTTACGAGTGCAAGTTTTAAAAGACCCGCAAGCGTACGGATCGTGCAATACAGTGTTTACGAGTGCGGGTGTCGAACCACAGGGAGGCGTGAATATCGTGAATGTATCCTATGCTTGGTGTCCTAAAAGAGCTAAAAAGAAAGATCTAAACTAAGTGTACTTTTTCTTGTGAAGGTTTGGATTGTCGGGAGCTCTAAGTAAATGAAAGAAAACTAAACTATGAATAAAAAACAAAAGGGACGCAGGTTGATTAAGAAGAAACTAACAATTGGAAAGGGATTAGGGTGACTTGGACTTATGAATGGGTAACTCCATACTCAAATGCTATGGGATTAAGGGATGATGGCTAACTATCAAAAGTGCTCTTAACTAGGTTGTTAGTTAGTGTCCTGATTTCCCCCTAGGACTCGGTGCGGGTCCGTCCCTAGGCGACGTCTCCTAGAGCTACGGCGTGGTCCTTATGACCTAGGGCCTCAAGAGGGACTAACTAACTTCCTAGGTGGCTTAGAATGAACCTACCCTAGTACCTGAACCGTTGGCTGGGTTTAAAGCCAAGACCTAGTGTTGCTAAGGTCGACTAAATCTATCCTGAAACCTATTGGCTGGATTTAAAGCCAAAGGAAACTCGACCTAGATTAGCCCTAAATTATACTCCGTCATTCTAAGATCACTACAGCAGGATTTGACTAACATTCATACACATGTGATATTGAAATTATGCTTGTTACTAGGCATGCAAATACGCATATAGACATGAATAAAAGCACTACCATGTATAAACACATAGACATGAGTACAGCATGGATTAGATGTGTTTAGTAACAAACAAACTTCAATTAATATATATGTACTCATCTAGGTATTTTATCAAACACATAGACATGAATGAAAGAACACCCAATTAAACAAAACAAATCAAAACATATATATATATATATATATATATATATATATTCAGCCATCATACCCCATATCATAAGAGTATAAAATTAACCCATTACATAAGTTTTATCACCCTATACAAGCCTACTCAGACATAATAGAAAATAGAATGAAAGAGATATAACGAAACTCCCCTTTCATCCTAGCGATTTTAGAACACGACTTGTAAACAATCTCGATTCCAAAGCGTTTGAATCCTCCAACGAAACTTGGTTCTTCGTGAAAAGTATGTGAAAAGGGTGTGTGAGGCGGCTAGGGAATAGGGTTAAGTGTGTGTGAGAATAGGCGTGAAGTGTGTGTAAAAACCCTCCCCTTTTCTGCTCCGCATCGGGCTTTAATTAGAGATTCGCGCATAGACGGTCGACCGGCCTCTGGAGTACTCGACCAGCTTTCTTCAAGGGCTCTCTGGAGTGGCTGGTCGACCTAGCCGGTCAACCGGCTTTTGAAGGGGGGTCGTCCGGCTTTTCGACGAAGCTCTCTGGAGTGGCCGGTCGACCTAGTCGGTCGACCGGCTATTCTTCCTTAGCGTCCGGCTGACTTCCTTCATCCAATTTTTCGTCATTTCGGCCTTTAGTCTTCTCCCTTAAACCTGTGCATGTCCTATCTTCATCACCTTTCATTGTTCAATCTTTATCTTAACCCAAAGTCACCTAAATCATTGAAAATAAGCTATTAGTGTAGCATTTTATCTCTTAAACTCAATATGCACATTTATTCACACTTAAGCCTATTCCTATCAAAAGTACTACACTAATGCATCATTATAAGCATTCAACACCTCTAAAGTATAAGTAAATGGCAATGCAAACACACACCAAATCACAACTCATCACTGCTCCAAGATCCTTTATCTCAAACTCATCACCCAGCTACTTCTTTAATTTGTCGATGGCAGACATGCTTTTAGCAGCAATAAGCATATCATCGACATACAACAACAAGTACACAAACAAACTATCTGGAAGCTTCTTGAGATACACGCAACTGTCATAGGCACTCTTTATGTATCTAGTGCCTACCATGAATGTGTCAAATCTCTTGTACCATTGCTGAGGCGATTGCTTCAACCCATACAAGGACTTCTTCAGTTTGCAAACATGATTCTCCTTGCTAGGAACTACATACCCCTCTGGTTGACTCATGTAAATTTGCTCTTCAAGATCACCATGCAAAAATGTTGTTTTCACATCTAACTGCTCAAGCTCTAAGTCATGAAGAGCAACCAAGGCAAGTAAAACCCTGATGGAACTATGCTTCACAGCCGGAGAGAACACTTCGTTGAAGTCAACATCCTTCCTTTGTGTATAGCCTTTTGCCACCAATCGCGTCTTGTACCGAGGACCTTCAACCCCTGGAGTACCTTCCTTTTTCTTGTAAACCCATTTGCAACTGACAACTCGTTGTCCCTCAGGCAATTCAACAAGCTCCCAAGTTTGGTTCTTCTGAAGAGACTCAATCTCTTCACTCATGGCACCTTCTTATTGAGAAGAATCGTTTTCAGATATAGCCTCTTTGTATGAATTCGACTCATGTCTTTCAATTGTTTCAGCAATAGTCAAAGCATAAGCAATAAGATCAGCGTATCCATACCTTTGAGGCTCTCTAATCTGTCTCCTTTCTCGCCCAGTAGCAATGCTATATTTTTGTTGTCCAGGCACATTTTGATCATGTACCTCAGTTGGTTGAGTCGGCTGAATTTGATTGTTACTATTGCTAGATGGAACATTTGAAACATCAGCAAATACCTCCACCTGCTCTTTGACACCGTGGTCTAAACCAGCTACTGCTTTCTCCTTTTCTTGGTCTAATGAAGCAGACTCATTAAATGTCACATCCCTACTGATGAGGAAACCTGGAGACTTTGGATCTGTGCACCACAATCTGTAACCTTTCCTCTTGGACGTATAGCCTAGAAATATGCATTTCTTTGCCCTCGGCTCCAACTTGCCATCCTTCACATGAGCGTATGCAAGGCAACCGAACACCCTTAATCGAGAGTAGTCAGTAGGCTTACCGGACCATAACTCAAAAGGAGTTTTCAATTCAATAGCTTTGGATGGAGACCTATTCACCAAGTAGCATGCGGTATTGACAGCTTAAGCCCAAAAGTCTTGACTCAAACTAGATTGGGAGAGCATACAACGAGCTCTCTCCACCAGAGTTCTATTCATGCGTTCTGCAACTCCATTCTGTTGTGGTGTCCCTACACATGTACGGTGTCTCACAATGTCAATCCTAAGATGCTTGATCTGTTTACCAGTCTGCTTCTCAATCAACGTATTTCACTCGATAAATGTTGGAAACGCCTCATCTTTAGCTATCAAGTAGTATACCCACACCATTCGAGAGTATGCATCAATGAAAGTGATGTAATACCTGTCACCTTTCTTGGAAGAGACTTTATTAGGACCCCAAAGATCAGAATAAATATAATCAAGTGTACCTTTGGTGTTCTCTTACCATTTGTTGAACTTCACCCTGGTTTGCTTTCCAAAGACACAATGCTCGCAGAATTCAAGCTTTCCAGTTCTTTGTCCACAAAGCAAATCTCTCTTGCTCAGCTCGGTCAGTCCCCTCTCGTTCATATGGCCTAACCTTTTGTGCCATAGCTGCGTAGTGTTATTATCACTCTCCTCGGATGTAACAACAGCAACACGTGTAACTGTGCTACCTTGAAAGACATATAGGCCACCATTCAAGTTCCCTTTTAAGAGCACAATTACACCTTTAGTTACCTTTAAGACACCATTTTCACTTTGGATTTTATATCCATGAGAATCCAAACGCCCAAGAGAAATTAAGTTTTTCTTCAACTCCAGTACATGCCAACACTCGAGAGATCTTGTAATACCATCAAACATCTTAATATTTACGATGCCCATTCCCTCCACCTTCAACGAAAGATCATTGGCTAGAAAGACTTTCCCTTCTCTTTTGGAATAAGAAGAGAACCAGTTACACCTAGGACACATATGGAACGTTGCACTAGTATCAAGAATCTATTGATTATGCCACTGTGATGTACTCACAGTCAAAACTTCCCCAGTACTACTCGAGTTTTCTCTATCACTGTTAGCACTCTTCACCACATTGGCTGAATTATCCACCTTTTTCTTTCTCTTTTTCAGTTTTGGACATTCTTTCTTAATGTGACCTTTCTCACCGCACTCGAAACACCGTAGCTTTCTTGCTCTTGATTTTGACCTTGACTTGCTTTTCTTTCTGCTCGAAAATCCCCTTCTATTCTCCGATCTCCTTCTACTCACTAAACCTTCCCCATGAACTTCTTCCCTATGTCCCGGAATATGTGTTTGAAGATTCTTCGATTTTAATGAAGTAATCACATCTTCAAAGGTAATTTTATCCCTCCTATACAACATAGTGTCCACAAAGTTCATATATAAAGGCGGTAAGAAGCATAATACGATCATAGCTTGGTCCTCGTCATCAATTTTAACACCCACATCCTTCAAAGCAATAAAACAAGAGGTAAACTAATCAAGGTGTTGCTTTAGTGACGTACCTTCTTTCATTCTAAGATGATACAATCGCTTCTTCAAGTAGAGGCGATTGGTGAGAGATTTAGATTCATACAATTCCACCAAAGTATTCCAAGCCTTAACTACTGTCGTCTTTTTAGCAATCTTCAGCAATATTTTATTTGTCACGGACATATGTATTGCACTCAAGGCTTTCGCTTCGAGTTCTTCTCTCACTGTTGGTCCATCTTTACCAGGATCACTTCTTCAATGACTTTCCAAAGTCCGTGCATTGTCATAAATGCCTTGAATCTGATCCTCCAAAGACTGAAACTCATTCTCCTGTCAAACTTCTCGATTTCAAACTTTTCACCTGTGGAAGACATTCGTTTGCACAAAACTCACACTTCGGGATGGAATTTGGCTTAACGGACCGCAAAAATGGATTCAGCACGTCGAGAAACCTTAGGAACACCCCTGGTCAACTTTGGTTAACACCGATCAAAGTCAAACCTGTTGGTCAAAGTCAACACCGTCCCTAAACTCGTACTTCGGAGCAGAATCTCAAGAGCACGCGAACTCTATCTTCTTCGCTTGTTCTTCAAACTCAAACACGAACCACAACCTGTAAAAGGCACTACCAATGTGAAGGATCATTATAAGAGGTGTAAGTATAAAAAGCCTTAACAAGACTGATGAGTTGTGATTTGGTGTGTGTTTGCATTGCCATTTACTTATATTTTAGAGGTGTTGAATGCTTATAATGATGCATTAGTGTAGTACTTTTGATAGGAATAGGCTCAAGCGTAAACAAATGTGCATATTGAGTTTAAGAGATAAATTGCTACACTAATTGCTTGTTTTCAATGATTTAGGTGAACTCTGGGTTAAGACAAAGATTGGACGATGAAAGGTGATGAAAATAGGACATGCACGGGTCTAAGAGAGAAGACTAAAGGCCGAAAAGACGAAAAATTGGATGAAGAAAGTCAGCCAGATGACCAAGGAAGAAGAGAGACGGTCGACCGGCCACTCCAGAAAGATCCATCGAAAAGCCGGACGACCCCCCTTCAAGAGCCGGTCGACCGGCTAGGTCGACCGGCCACTCCAGAGAGCCCTAGTAGAAAGCCGGTCGAGCACTCCAGAGGCCGGTCGACCGGTTATGCGCGAACCTATAAATAAAGCCCGATGCGGAGCAGAATTTTAAAAGAAGCCACACACGCACTTCACACCTAAACCTTACACACACTTAACCCTATTCTCTAGCCGCCTCACACACCCTTTTCACACACTTTTCATCAAGAACCAGGCTTGAGTTAGAGGATTCAACAATCTTTTGGAGCAAATCTATTCAAAAGCTACAGTCAAGATTAGCTAGGATGAAAGGGGAGTTTCGTTATATCTCTTTCATTCTATTTTCCATTATGCTCGAGTAGATTTGTATAGGGTGATTAAACTTATGTAATGGGTTGATTTTATACTCTTATGATATGGGATATGATGGCTGAATATATATATGTTTTGATTTGTCTTGTTTAATTGGGTGTTCTTTCATTCATGTCTATGTGTTTGATAAAATGCCTAGATGAATAACATGTATATAAATTGAAGTTTGTTTGTTACTAAACACATCTAATCCATGTTATACTCATGTCTATGTGTTTATATGTGGATGCTATGAAGTGGGTAGTGCTTTTATTCATGTCTTTATGTGTATTAGCATGCCTAGTAACGAGCATAACTTCAATAGCGCATATTTCTGCACGCACTAGCAAGTGAAATCTTGCTGTAGTGACCTTAGAATGATGAAGCATAATTTAGGGCTAGTCTAGGTCGAGTCTCCTTTGGCTTTAAATCCAGCCAATAGGTTTCAGGATAGATTTAGTCGACCTTAGCAACACTAGGTCTTGGCTTTAAACCCAGCCAACGGTTTAAGTACTACGGTAGGTTCATTCTAGGCCACCTAGGAAGTTAGTTAGTCACTCTTGAGGCCCTAGGTCATAAGGACCACGTCGTAGCTCTAGGAGACGTCGCCTAGGGACGGACCCGCACCGAGTCCTAGGGGGAAATCAGGACACTAATTAGCAACCTAGTTAAGAGCAATTATGAGAGTTAGCCATCATTCCTTAATCCCATAGCATTTGAGTATAGAATTACCCATTCATAAGCCAAAGTCACCCTAATCCCTTTCCAATTGTTAGTTTTCTCTTACTCAATTTGCGTTTCCATTTGTTTTTATTCATAGTTTAGTTTTATTTCATTTACATAGAGCTCCCGACAATCCAAAATCCAAAAGAAAAGAAATATATATAGTTTAGATGTTTCTCTTTGGCACTTTTAGGATACCAAGTATAGAATTCATTCACATCATTCACGCCTCCCTGTGGTTCGACACCTGCACTCGTATACACTATATTGCACATCCGTACGCTTGCGGGTCTTTTAAAGCTTGCACTCGAAAGAAGACATCAAAGACCTTTACCAAACAGAGCTTAGGTGGAAGGAAAGAATGCACTTGCTTATGGAAATTTTGATCAAAATTTGTCAAGAAGGGACCTTGCAAGGATGATAATTATGCACGAGTATCCTTTGTGTACGGTGGATCATGCAGGCTTTAGGACATTTGTATATAATCTTCAACCATTGTTCAAGGTGCCATCCAGAAATACTATTAGGTGTGACATTATGAAAATCTATGAGGTTGAGAAGATAAAGGTGAAAAACATGTTAGAAGCAAATGTGAGTAGAATTTGTATTACAACTGATATGTGGACTACTTCTAATCAAAAGAAAGGATATATGGCTATTACTGCACATTACTTGGATGATTCTTGGACATTACAGAAGCGTATCATAAGGTATTATCTTATTTTTTGTATCTTTATATTTTTATCTTTAACGACATTATATATTATGTAATCTACTTATGTTTTTATGTTTTTTGTATTTAGTTTTCGCTATGTGCCAGCTCCACATACTGTAGAGGTTGTTACCGAGCATTTGATGGACACTTTATTGACATGGAACATTGATCAAAAGCTTGCAACACTTACAGTGGATAATGCTAAATATAATGACAATGTTGCAACTTTAGTTGTTGAAAGAATTGGTGAGTCCAATTTTATGGTTTATGGAGCTCTTTTTCACATGAGATGTTGTGCGCATGTCTTGAATTTAATTATGCAAGATGGTTTGAGTGTGATAAAAAATGCAATTGAGAAAGTTAGAGATAGTGTAGTTTTTTGGACAGCTACTCCAAAAAGAGTTGAATTTTTTGAGGAAACTAGTTGTGCTTTGAAGGTTTTAGTTTCAAAAAGTTTAAAACTTGACTGTCCAACAAGATGGAATTCTACATACTTGATGCTTGATACTACCCTGCAGTACAGATCTTTGTTTTTTCGTTTGAAGATTAAAGAGCCTAAGTATGTGTGTTGTCCCAATGAAGAAGAATGGGATCTTGCAAAAGAAGTTTGTGGAAAGTTAAAAATTTTTTATGATGTGACAAAGTTATTCTCAGGGACAAATTATCCCACTGCAAATCTCTACTTTACAAATGTTTGTCAAATTAGGTTAACATTAACTGAGTGGAAGCATAGTGGAGATGAGTTAATTAATGCAATGGCTATGAAGATGGAGGAAACATTTAAAAAGTATTGGGATGTGGCTCATGGTTTGTTAGGAGTTGCTGTAATTTTGGATCCTAAGTATAAATTGGAGTTATTGGATTTTTATTTTGAGAAAATTTATGGAGATAAGTGTGATGAGGAGTTGGAAAAGGTAAAGTCTATCATGAATCAACTGCTTCAAGAATATCAAGATAAATTTGAGAGAGGGAAGCAACATAGTAATTTCAAATCTACATCATCTAGTGTTGTTCCAAATTATGTGGATACTTCAAATGACAATCTAGCTCAATTTGACCAATTTATTTCAAGGAAAAGAAAAAGAAAGACTGTGTTTCGATCGGAGTTAGATAACTATCTTGAAGATAATATCTTACTTAGAGATCCAAAGTTTGATATTCTTGCTTGGTGGAAAACTAATGGTTTGAAGTATCCAATTTTGCAAATGATAGCAAGAGATGTCTTAGCACTTCTAGTTTCTATAGTTGATTCAGAATCTACTTTTAGCACAGGTGGTAGATTACTCAGTCCACATCGCAATAGGCTTCTTCCATCGACTGTTGAAGCACTTGCTTGTGCCCAAAATTAGTTGTTGGCAGATTTCAATAGAGGTACATGTTCTATATATGTTTAAATAACTTTGACTTGTTAAATAAATAAATATGTTATTGATCTCTATCTATTATCTTTTCTTTTAGATGATGAACAACCACATCGCTTTATGTCTATTCTTCATGACAAGGATGGCGATATTCAAGCTGTAGAGTCAAGCAAATCAGCAATTACTTTTGCCTAGGAGTGGAGCTTATTGTTTGTGATAATGAAACATTGAAACTTATTGTGTGTTTGTTGGATTTATGTTTTGTTATATTAATTTTATGTTTAAGTTTTGGAGTTTGTATGATTTGGAGTAAGTGGGGGCATTTAATGTGTTATTGTTCTAAAATTATATTGAATTTTAAGTATTAGAGTTTGAATTTGATGTGTTAAGATTTGGTACATGATTTATGTTGTGTTATATTTATTTTTATTTAATTAAAAAGTAGGGATTTTACTTCACACGTAAGGGCTTAACGAGTAGGTGTTTTGCCTCGATACTACCGCCTCTTTAACTTTTGTTGACAGGTGCCTCGTAAGTAGGGGTACGGTGTAAAAAACACCGGTAGGGGCGAGGATGATAGTTAGGAAAAAATCCCAGTACAGGTATAGGGGCGGAGTAGGGACAAGTAAAAAAATACCAAGTGCGGAGTAAGGGTTTGTGAACCCTACCCCATTGACAACCCTATTTTGAATTCACTTTTTAAATTAGGGTATTTTTGATAAGAATTTAAAAAGGAGGGTAAATATATATATATATCCATGATAACAATGTCGATCCTACGAGATCAACCTCATAATTGTCATTCTTACCTTGGAATAGCAAATTTCTGCACAGGCACAGCTAAGCAGGTCTCCTGACTTCCCATGATAAGTGGAACAATCCGTCCTAAGTAGGTCTCCTGATCTCTCATGATGAGCAGGATAGCATGATTCTACCCTTAAATTTTCAAAAGATCTTCCTAAGATTAACATCGAGGCTCTCAATCAGTCAGAAAATTGTACAAGTCTCAAGATTCTTGACACAATTATAAATAGATCTCTTCATTTCGAGGAGAGTCATTCAACAAGTATAATTGAACTCATTTAGTAGCTCATATATAACTGACCTGTCTTATTTATACTCCATTAAGGTTCATCTAGTGCTCTTTTAAATTACTCTTCACGTCATTATCTTACATTTTTTGCTAAGTAAGTGCATTAGATTAATCACAAAATATATACAAATCAAAACTACAAAAGCTCAACTACTTGAGAATTTTGTCATCAAGCTTCAAGACTCCACAGACCTTTCTATTCTGTGCACTATTTCTAAGTTTCTTTCCTTACAAATATTAACTTGAGCATAGGCATGTTTTTGACCGGCATTACATGTAATCTGTGTCAAAAGACTCGCTTGCTCCTTTTGCTTTCTGTGTCGCAAGTTGCTGGTCCTGCTCTAATTTTCTGATTGTGAATTTAAATTCTACAATAGTAATTATCATGTTGCCACTAGCAGAAACTCAAGTAAATGATAGAAGTTAAATTATACTAAGTAAAACACAACTATAACCATAATATAGCTAATTAGTCGATAGACTTGTGTGACGCATGCAATGTAATATAAACCAAACTACTTAAGTCAGTATTAAAGAATTTTGTTGAATTAACATATTTTATATTTTTTACGTCTTATCAAGATTATATATTTACTTTAATGTGATAGATGATATAATATTGTAACTATAAAAATATAAAAAGATGCACGTAATTAGTATTTGGCATAATTTTTTTTATGGTGATATATATGTAAACATTAATGTCATAATAACGTGTTTATCTAAACAAAACGTCATATCAAAACAAAACGTCATAAACACTGTATATATATATATAGATAGATAGATAGACGTAGATGGGGAACTTATAAGGTGCTCAAATTATATGCTACTAAAATATATGCCTTTCCATTCCTTCCCTTGTGACATATAGCCTACTATCACGGAGTTCCTATCTAACAATGTCACTTCAAACTATACACGACTTGCAAGTTCGACTTCTTTTTTCTTAGAGTACTCATCCTCTGGCTTCTCGACCAGAATAGGCTTGAAAGTGTATAATTTTGCACAAATCAAATAGTAAACTAAGTTAAAAACTTGCAGCAATGTGATCAACCAGTAAAGGTACTCCAATTTTCCCTGGTTCAAATTGTTATCTGGAAGCCAGTTTGATCCATCAGGGCGTGCGCTGAACTTGTGCACCAGGGAAACCAAAAGGGTGCTTGTGTAGTTCCCAGCTGAAATTGCTGTCCAGAACAATGCCATTGCAGTGCTTCTCATGCTCTCGGGCGCTTGATCGTAGAAAAACTCGAGATGTCCAATTGACATGAATGCCTCAGCTATCCCATGAAGACAATACTGTGGCACAAGCCAAAATACTGAGATGGGAACCATTGCATGAGGATTGTTGATAAGTCCATTAGCAATAGCTGCCTGTTTGCGCTTGATTTCGATGAATCCAGCAACTAGTGTAGCCAGTACAGAAATGAAAAGGCCGATTCCCATCCGCGTAAGAAAGGATATGCCCCTCTCGAGCCCTGTAAATCTACGAAAGATTCGGACAAGGAAACGGTCGTAGATAACAATGGTGGATAGCATTGCTGTGAAAGTGAAAACCGTCATCGATCCAGCTGGGATTTGGAAGGAATTTGTGAGGTGCCTGTTCATGGTTTTGGCTTGCTGGAGTGAGAAAGTGTTCTGTTGAGCATAGGCTGTTATGAGAAGAATTCCAGCAGCCCATATTGGTCCCATTCGGATCACTGACTTCAGCTCTTCAACACGATGAACTGTGTTCAACCTCCATAAATTTGGTGACTTGGGATTGTCTTCTTCTGTCACAATTGATGCTTTGTCCAAAAATCTGTACACAATCAAAAAACAATCCGAATGAATCTTCTTGCACGATACCAAGTGGAAATATTGTTAAATTTGATATTGATCAAGTGAAGACAAAAGGAAAGGCTTAAATATTTTTGTTTCATTCTTTACTTAAACAACTAAAGATTCAACTGTCATCTCTAGCCAACTAACAGCATTAAGATTTTCGGCAATAGAAGCCCTATGGCAAGTTATCTCATAATTTTGTCTTCAGGATTGTATCATTGCTTGCTTCTCTGTGTTGTTTGTAATGAGGCAAGCTGCAATCAGATAACACAGATGAAATATCATTTGGCGACATGCTGTGACAGACCTCATCTGGATAACATGATGAATAGTGGCTCTTACACATGATGAATAGTATCTCTTACGTGTATGTCTAGTTAGCATGTACACATTATAAGTTGACACAGAGAAAGTAATATTTATATAACAAAAATATATTGATATCTGACATTAATATTGTAGCTACTAATATATTAAATTGAACAAGTGGTGGCCCCATCAAGTAAAAGAATTCAACAACAGTAAGAAAAATCAAAAGATTAGTGAAAAAGGTGATGTGTTCTTTTTGCAAGTGCAAAGTTCTCGCATATGATTAGGTCTTAGTGGCTGTTTGGGAGTGCTTATTTTGTTGCTTTTAAGCAACTACAGTAAAAAATATGTAAGACATACTTCTCACATACTTTTTACTGTAACTGCTAAAAGTAGTAAAATAAGCACTCCCAAAGAGGCTGTTAGTGTCATGCGTATGGACATCATGTGCTTGTGAGGCCCACACGCAATTATTAGTACTGGACGGATTAGGCTACACGTTCAGCGGCCTGACCTGTTTGATCGGAGTATCTTGATTGATGATTGGATGGAGGAGAATGAGGACAAAACCAATTGTTCAATAGCAAAAAAGCAGCTACAACTAGAGAGGAAGTTTGATCACTAAAAAAATAGCCACAGGAAAATTGGTTGCGCCCTGCCTACATGTATGCATGCATGTGCAAATAATTGATGTATGTGGGGAGTTATATGCTGCTGGTGATGGGAAAAGGACCGATGACCACTCATGTCGTGGTCCCACCTTTCTGTTTAATTTGTTTGCAATAAAGGAGGAACATTTCCAAGCTCTTAAAGATGGTCCATTTGCCAAATATTGTTTCAAAATTTATTGAGCATCTGATTAATAAAGAAAACAGAACCACGCACTTCAACATGACCTGACCAGGGAAACATATAATCATTGAGGAAAAGTGTGAAAGTTTCTTTAATTTAATGATACAACTCTGTTTTCATATATACTTCCCTGCAATTTCTCAATGATTAGGTCTCGGTTGCTTGTGGGGTGAAAATGTGAAATCATATGACTAATATGGTATGCATATGTATGCATAAAAAGTTTAAAACTTACTTCATATGCTTAGTATGGATAAGCTTTCCAGCAATAGAAATATCCGCATCGAGTTCTTCATTTTCATACAGCAACTTAGGATCAGAAACCATGGGCAGCTTTCTCTTCCTGTATGCAGCAACACAGACTTGTAACAGCCTAGTGAATGGGCTGCCAGCAGGGTCCAGATTCCGATACAACGGATAGCCAAAGATGAACGCAATAATCGAAAGACCCATCGCAAAGGTTGGTATACCAAGTCCCCATCCCCATCCAATGTTATCTTGGACATACACAATCACTGTCACTGCCACAAGCATGGATGCTCCCATACAGAAATAGTACCAGTTGAAGAATTTCCATGTCTTGTTCTTCTGCTTAGAGTCAGTCTCATCGAATTGGTCCGCGCCAAACGCCACCACGCATGGTCGTATACCCCCTGAGCCTATTGCAGTTAACAACAAGGATATATATAATATGGCAAGCTGGCCTGTGTTTGCTTCCTCGCAGACTTGGGCACCTTCACAAGGGGGAGGCCTTGATTTTGGTAAAATGGCCGATATTGTTAGGCTAATCATCCCCTGGAGATAGCAAAATTAGGATATCAGATAGTTACATAATGGAATTTCAATTTTTTATACTGCAATTACAAAGGATGTGAAAGAGAAAATGGAGGTCATGCAAAATTCATCAAGTATATGGCTTAGATTTGCAGTTGAACTCCTCTAACAGTGCCCATCAATGTTTTCAACCATCGCAGCCTCCCTTCACTTTTGTACTCCACCCTTAATCTGTAACAATGCATGCTCAACTATTGACGTGTCAATGCACTGAGTCTAATTAACTAACCAAAATAGTTAAATTCGTAATGACAGAAATAGTGAAACTAAATTATTATAAATAAAACACAAATCTCACCCAGACGGGGCATCACATAATCTAATACAGCACAGATTGACACAAATGCGCATAGAGAGAGAGATTACTATCTGGTATATGATTGAAGCAACTGTAATGGTCCAAAATCTTCCCGCAAACGCATCGGCTAAGAATGCTCCAAGTAATGGTGTCAAGCTTGCAGTTCCACCAAAGTTTGTAATCGTGTTTGCTGCTTTGGTCATTGGCATATGTAGCTGGCCTGTTAAGTAGTTGATCATGTTGGTGCCAAAACCAACAACGGCTAACTTCTCACATATCTCATTTGCTGCACCACCACGTACGTAGTCATCATCATGAGCAAGAATCAATTAAAACTCAAATTGAAACACAAAATTCAATAGAAGATAACTAAATTAGAGTATGCACTCGTACTAATATTGCTAGCAGCCTGTTTGGCTGAGCTTATTTGCGACTTATAAATTACAAATAGTAAAAAGTATGTGAAAGGTGCTTTTTTTAGGAACTTATAAACTGTAGAATAAATAGCACCAAACATCCTCTAAATCTTACCAAAGATGAACGGCATAGTAATCATTCCGCCATTCTTCTTTTCAGCATCACCATCTTTTTTCTTCTCCATTTTCTTTACGTTCTCTTGGTAAGTGCTCTAAAATTGCGTCCCAGAGTCCAACTTTTATAGGCTGCAAGAGATGTTTTTAACAGTGTATCAAGTGTTGTCTGTAATTTCTCGTACTTTTTTTTGGCTTTCTTTCTTTTTTTGTCACTAAATAACGTGTTCCCTCCAATAATTAGTTCAGAGTAGACAGGTGTAACCTCGAATTGGAGACAGGTCTGACGAGAATTACTATATTTATGAAGTGTAGATTTCAAATTTTCAGTTACATATAAGAAGATATATGCTCATCAAGACTACAATTAAAATTTTAAAATAATTAAGTATATGCTTTTTAAGACAAAATCAGTTAAATTTTTAAAATGAGTTGGTCATTCATTATGATATCAATGTCCTAGCTACAGTACCAAAATTGTCATAGGGTCAAGTCTCATCATTAATATTTAGGTGGTGAATATGAGTTAGTTAAATTGATTGAAACGACTCAAAAGTTTGGTTTGATTTTATTTTATTTTTTAAATAATTTTTTGATATTTTTTTAATCAAACACAACAAATTGGTTCGATTTAGTAAGGGTTAGGCTTGATTTTTGGTTAAATTGAAACCAAATGGAGATTGGAGCCTATGTGCTATAGACACTAAAATCTCCAATCAAGAATTCGGGATACTAACAACTTGTAAAATAGAAAGCGAGAAAGGTGGATGAGTCCTTAACACCAATGTAGTGCTGACCAAAAACACTCTGATGCCCAAGTTAGTTACTGGAAGGAGTAGAACGGTATAAGGTTATATAAAAAAGAAAGTAAAGGGCGAATTGTAGGAGCGTAGAGATAAGTTAGGTGTATAGGGGAGTAGTGTCGATGGGTTGGACGCCTCTCCTTTGGTAGGAGGGTGAATTTATAGATGCATTTGAGTTGTAGAGACGTGTGCAGCTCTTCTCATTGATAGACTCCAAAGACTCCATGTTGATCTAGTCAGATAAACATTAAGACTATCAAAGATATTTGCCTCTCTACTTCTTAATGTCCGAGGATATATCTTTTAGGTGACTTGAGTTGATCATGTGGGATGCTATCATAATACAAATGTACTTATCTTGAGGATAATGTGCATGTGGTCATAAAATTATTTGGGTACGTCTTTCATCCGAAACAGATGACCTGAATAGGCCTATCTGGGCCATGCAGTATTTGTAGGCCACAGTAAGCTCATGATCGATTTTGTGATAAACAGCCTTTGGCCAAGCTGATTTTTGGCCACTAAATTTGTCCCCCATTCTCTAAGTTGAAGAATCTTTGAGTTAAAGAGTAGTTATTGTCGTAAGCATCAAGTGGAAATTCCCAATTGATCCATCTTTTACATGTAACGTATGTATCTTACGTTCTTAGTTGCACTTACTCCTTAGTGGCATATGCTTAGCATATGGTTCACACGTCTTAGTTGTACATATTACACACTTTAGTGGCGTACATGACACTTTTTAGCAGCGTAACGGCATACACGACACCTCTTAGCAATGTAGCGGCATATATGACACCCCTTAGCAGCATACTTTTTCTTAGCAATGTAGCGGCGCACATGACATTCCTTTAGCAGTGTACATTACACACTTTAGGCGCGTACTTTGCATACCTTAGCGGCATGCATTATGCACCTTTGTAGCACATATTTCTGAGTACTTTTCCAGCCAAGCGGAACCATCATGGATGGCACTGGCACTTCTGACTGTACATAGTTGGCAATAAGCCCCTTGGTTGCTTTGTTGAGATTAATGTTAGGCTTGCTGGAACTAGGCCATATAGTATGAGTCTATGCATTGACTTCAACTTGATTGTCAAGTTATGTCACTTATAACTGACCTTTTATGCGTGATAAGTAATCAATTGTTTTTAGGACTTCATACATCCTACTTCAATCGCAGCATTTGCTTTACACCATTTAGGAGCACCTTGGATGGCACATATGGTCCCATATTGGCCCATAGCTGCATATGGGGCTCTTGTTAGTGTATTGGTGCATCGTGGCTGTAGTTGTATAAACGTGTTTATAGCACATAGATGGGTAAATAGGGGTTTGTTTTTGCCTTATTTTGTATGAACGTGTTGATTAATACATAGATAGGCGAGGCCGGAGCCTATTTTTGCCTTGTTTTATATGAATGTGCTGATTAACACATAGATGGGTGAGGTTGGAGCATGTTTGCCTTATTTTATATGAATGTGCTAATTAGCACGTAGATGGGTGAGGTCGGAACCTATTTGCCTTATTTTAAATGTGCTAATTAGCACGTAGACGGGTGAAGCTAGAGCTTGCTTTCCTTATTTTATACGAATGTGCTAATTAGTACATAGATGGGCGAGGTTGGAGCTGTTTGCCTTTGCTACTTCGGTCGGAGCATTTTGCTTAGGACAAAGCCCTGAATTAATTTTTTTCTTAGATTAAAACTTTTGCTTTTATTTAAGCCGGGGCCTAATGTGAACTGTCAAGTTTGGTGTCGATTAAGAGTAAAGATATTTGTTTGAGACGATATTTCTTGTGAATAGGTGAAATTGTCACTAATTGAATTTCAACTGTCACAGCTGCCCTAATGGCTTATTAAAAGATAAAGACATCTAGCTCGCCTAACGAGTTTAGCTTGCTAAAAGATAGAAGTT
Source organism: Cordia subcordata (assembly GCA_028554755.1). Classification (NCBI taxonomy): domain Eukaryota; kingdom Viridiplantae; phylum Streptophyta; class Magnoliopsida; order Boraginales; family Cordiaceae; genus Cordia; species Cordia subcordata. The sequence continues at coordinate 8,160,777 of JAPTOF010000020.1, forward strand.
GAAGATACTTAACCTGCCTTGCCAAGTGGTACTTTTTCAAACAAACAATATTCCAGCTATTGGGGATGTCTTTTCCGCCTTTTCTATGCTTCCTGCCCAACCAATTCAATAAGATCCTCTCTAGTTAGGTACAACTCTTACCTCCTTGATTGCCTATCCGTCTACTGATCCCTATGGTCGCGACTTAGAAAGGATGGGCGTCGGTTGGCTCAATCATCTTCCCATTTGATTTGTGCACAAGCTCTTGCCAAGACATCTTTCATAGGTTTGCACAAGTACTTTGTAAGTTCTTTGTAAAGGTCAAATTCAGGGAGAAGTCCGCTAAAGCAAAAACTGCGATAGCTGTGTTGCAATAAGGTATGGCCACTTTCTCTCTATTAAATCGGCCCGTGTACTCTCTGAGAAATTCACCTATTTTCTAAACAATTAGATATGAGTCATCTGACTGCTTTCCAATTTCGGCTGCTAGCGTACTGCTCGATGAACATATTAGTGGGTTGAGCTAAGGAACTAATGCACCCATTCGGGAGATTGGTATACCATTGTAGAGCAGGTCCTGTTAAACTTGACTCGAAGCTTTTACACATAAACTCTTCTCACTTCTCTCTAGGGATGGCTACTGTGTACATTTTCCATTTGTACTACATGATGTGGTTATCCGAATCCGTGGTCTCATTAAAGAGCTTTATGCTGAGGAAGGTAAACTTTGTCGATAATTCTACCATTGCTATGGTGACCATAAAGGGAGATACTGTATAGCTATCAACTGCACTCCTTTTAATAGAAGCAGGTACTCTTGGAATCCTTTGGGCTAAGGATTCGAGCTCAGTAAATCGTCTAAGAATGTTCATGTCTAGGGGGATAGCGTGGTCACTGGCTCTATTACTATCATTGGGCATCATCGATCGTTAGACAATGGAGCCAAGGTCCACTAGCTTTGATAGGGCATCATTGGCAGCCATTGACAACAGTCCAAGAGTTTGGACAATTGTAGGATCTAATTACCACATAGGATCCACTTCCTGGTTGAGAACTATTTTCCCCTTGTCTAAGTGTGTAACATTTGATGAAAGGGTCTTCACCCTTTCTTTCAGATCTAGGTATTCTTGACGGGTGGCGTCATTTTCTTTCCAGACAGTTCCTCTTTGAGATTCTTGAACTTGTCTTCGTATGTTGTAGTTTGGCTATCATGACTTTTATTTAAGAATGAACGTCTTGGCAAGAACTTGTTTCTTCAGCCATGACACCGCTCCTCTAGTGTCTGATAGGGTTTTTGAATATTTAGCCTCCTGTTGTAGTAGTTTCTAATGCCCCATGGTGGGCGCCAAATTGTAGACGCTACAATCTACAATCACGAATCTAGAGCACTAACAACCTGTAAAACAGAAAGCGAGAAAGGCGGATGAGTCTTTAACACTAGTGTGGTGCCGACCAAAGACATTTCACCGCCTAAGTCAGTTACTGGAAGAAGTATATCGGTGTAAGGCTGTAAAAAAGAGAAAGTGAAAAGCGAATCTTAGGAGCATAGAGATAAGTTAGGTGTATAAGGGAGTAGTGTCGATGGGTTGGAGGCCTCTCCTTTGGTAGGAGGGGTGTATTTGTAGTTGTATTTAAGTCGAAGAGACGTGTATAGCTCTTTTCTTTGATAGACCCTAGAGAACTCTATGTTGATCTAGTTAGATAAACACTAAGGCTGTCAAAGATATTTACCTCTCTACTTTTTAATGTATGAGGACATATCTTTTAAGTTACCTGAGTCGATCATGTGGGATGCTATCATGATACAAACATACATATCTCGAGGATAAGGTGCACATGGTCATACAATTATTTAGACCCGTCTTTCATCTGAAATAGATAACCCAAATGAGCCTATTTGGGCCATGGTAAGCTCACGATCCATTTTGTGATAAACAGTCTTTGGGTCAGGTTGATTTGGCCACTAAATGTGTGTGTGTATGTATATAATCAACCACTAAGAGTGAGTTTGGCATTCACTTAAGAAATTCAGTTTGTGAAAATGCCTTTTCAAAATGAACTTTTAATCAAGTGGACTTTTGGTGAAAACAAAATTGTGTTTGGTTATTTCTATGTGAAATGAACTTTTACCAAATGAGATAGTGTTTGTTTTACATTTAGAAATAACTATTGTTGCACAAATTACTGAAATGGACATTTTGAACTAATATTGTTCGCTTTCTATAACATACTATTTTATTCATATTTCTATTTGTTTGAAAAAAAACTCTTTAAGAAATTATAGTTATGATTCAAAATATTAAAACAAATATAAAATATATTAGCAAAAATAGAACTATAGATCATTGCAATCTAATGAGAAGCTAAGAACGCCAAATTAAATAAAATAGGGATAGGAAAAGTGGGGTGGCTATTGATATAATGAAAAATTAAAAAGGACATTTTTGTCCCAAAAAATATTAAAACACCTTTGGCAAAAAGGCAAACGGAGAATTTAAAAATTTTAACTTCTCCATTTAGCCTCAAAATTAAGTTGACTTTTAATCAAACCCACCTTTTAGAATGTAAAACCAAACACTCTTGTTTTCTTTAAACGGACTTTTAAATTTTAAAAGTTAGTTTAGCTCTTCAAAACGGAAAACCAAACTGGCTCTAAATCACAATACTAATGTTTTACAATTACAAATAAATACATTTTACTTCAAAAAGTTCTATTTTTCTTACATAGAAACTTTTTTGGTCATTGAAATCTAAATTCTTATTTTTTCTGAAAAAGATTCGAAACTAAACCAATATTTCTAATAGGTTAATTTTGTTTGGGTATTATACTATTATACGTGGTAAAAACCAAATCGTTAATTTGAAACAAGAACTAACTAGTTTAATTTGGTTTGAAATATGTCCAAAACTTAACCAAAGTAACTTATGTACACCCTGCAAACATCTATAAATATGTTGAAAACGTCAAATTAATTGGATATAAACTCTCCAACAGGTTGATTTTTTTAAAAAGAAAATCTAAATTTTTTGATAAAGTGACTACCTAACACGAATAATTAATTCAGAATCAATAGGTTACGATGTTTGGATAATTAAATCAGATTTAATCCTAGATTTTTCTTTTCATGTCAACAACTTTAGTCTTTAGTATCATATGATATGAGGTAGCAATATAAAGTCAAACTCTAAATATGATTTTGTTTCAACTTTATGTTCTGTCATGTTGTTTTTTCTTCACGTGGGACAGTTTTTGTGAATGCGAAAAGTTCTTTTACTGGACCATTTCTTTCTTTTTACTTTCTTTTTCGCGTGTTTTTAATTTTGTCTGATTTTACTGGACTTTAGTTGACAAATTGATAGATATCTCAAAGAAGACTAAAAACCAGAAAAGCTAATCAGCAAAACAAAGAAAGGTATATAGAAGCCACAGTTAATATTTGGTTGAGAAGGGGGGGAATAGTGCAGGTTTCGATGAGACAAGAAAAGCAATGACAAATGTAAATTTCTGCGCACTTGCAAGAGCAACGTTGTCTATTGTTGTCTCATAGCTATCAAAGAAAATGCGCGGTTGTACGATAAGATCAAAATTCTCTTATATCATATGATATTTACATATTTTTTTTTTCAAATAAGCAATAATGCATTGACATTCAAATGTAATATTAATGTAATTAGTCTATCAATATTCTTTCTTCGTTTTATTCATCAGTATGTAAATACTTTCATATTTGGCCGGTTTCTGACGTTTATCTTTTCTTTTCCTTTTTTTTGGGGTAGATCTCTAAAGCTTACCTTATCCATATACATATTTGTATGTTGCTATTATGGATGATGTATAAATTAAATTATATATGTGCACATGAAATATGTTGAACTTTTTAATCATATTGTGATTTAATGGAATAGTATGTGAAACTTTTTTGTGAATTAATTTTAGGTTTATTGATCATATTAAAAAAATTATTACATTTATCATTTATATTTTTCTACAGCACCGTCAAAAACAAAAATAGCTTTTAAAAATGTAACAATATATTAGCATCAATCAAATTAAGAATGAAGAGAAAATGATTTAACCAAGTGCATTTTTACAGTTTTCCTAATTTCATTTGTTGAAAAATAAATTTCACTTTTGTTAACCAAATATATTATCTAAATTTTACAAAACTAAAAAGAAAAACTATTTTCAAAAAATAAAAACATAAATAAAAATGGGAAACTATTTTTCTAGATCAAATGCAAACTTAACTTTTCAGAAAAACACTTTTAAGAAAAAGTCAATTCAAATGAGCCGTATGGATAGCATGAAACATCAACAGAAGTTATAAAATTTTATTGTTGATAATAATAATCTTGTTTTTATGAGAGGTCAAAAGTGATTGAATAAAACATTTAAATTTCAAAAGTAATATGTTATGTACGAAAAGAAAGTTATAAAATGATGACATGTGATATTAATGAAAAAGATATGTATACTGATTTCTTTTATATGATATATAAATCATTAGAATTTAGAAGTGTGAAGAATCTTGAAGTTCCATTTTTAAAAACTAATTGGTCAAAGGAAGAAATAGAGTGATCTTGGATTTTATGAACTTTCTATATGGGAAGAATAATACTATAACCCTCTCCCTTACATGTGACTTGATTGTAATTGAAAAAAGGGTCACATGTGAATAAATATAACTAGCCCATAATCTGAGCTTTGATACCATATGAAAAATCTTGAGGTTCCATCTTAAAAATCAATTAGTCAATGGGAAGCATTGTCCGAGATATTATTAAGTGGCCATTTTAGAAACTTTTTATGTGAGAAGAATAATACTCTAACAAGAACTATATCAATCATTTGAATCTCAAATGAATTAAATTACTAGAATACACATGTTATAAAATATATAAAATTTATTTTTTCCCTTTCAAGTCAAAATAAAGAAATTCAATATACCACATTGTAATTCCTTATCCAAAGAGGATTCCACTTCTTGTTTTCTTTTGTTATGATTCTATAATTTCCTTTGTTTTGTTATACTTTTCCTCCTGTTACCAGAGAAGGTGTAACTTGCGAGGGTAATGGCAAATGTGAATTAAGAAGGTCATTTGGTATTTTTCCACGGGTCAGCGTCAGTCATTAATTCATTAAATATCTCGCACCAATACCTCTAGTAGATGGTAGTTATATATATATATATATATATATATATATATAATGTGAATTAAGAAGGCTATTCGGTATTGTTCCATGGGTCAGCATCAGTCATATTAATTCATTAAATATCTCGTACCAATACCTCTAGTAGATGGTAGTTAGAAACAGCATATATATATATATATATATATATATTGATCAGGAATAATTTGTAAACTTGGACTTTTCCTACCAAAAAGTCATGCAACTGGATATAACCAAATTGAAACAGCAGTCTTCATCTATTAATTGTCGTTTTAATTAGCTTTTGAGAGTCCGGATAAATTATAGCTTATTTCACATCTGTATATCATAAAGTAATATTTTTACCGTTTTAATTAATATCGCATGCTATTATGTTGACTTAAGTCCATCCCCTTTTATGCATGCAAAAATATTATGTCATCTATTAATTGTCGTTTCAATTAGCTTTTGAGAGCATTTATAAATTATAGTTTATTTCACATCTATAATATTTGTCTTTTTAATTAATGTTGCATGTTATTGTGAGATGAAATTTTTTCTTTCTCAAAAGACTTCAAGTCCATCCCCTTTTATTCATGCAAAAATATTTCCTGATCCAAATAATAAAGGATCTTTGAAAAATGGTTTGGCATCTAGATCTCTAACAAAGATTCGGAGATTTATAGTTTGGCATCTAGATCTCTAACAAGCGTTCGGAGTTTTAGGGGTGTTCATTGGGGATTTTTAGTCTTAATCAACAAATTTTTTTTTCTTGAAATAATTTTTCGGGAAGGGATTTTGTTTCGTTCCCCACCTCAGTTCACCAATGGGAAACACATTTTGAAGAAATGGGGAATGGGAAAAAAGTACCGAAAATTGGAAAATCCCTGAATTTTTTTAAAAAATGTTTAAAACTAATTCTATTACTAACATAAGTCTCAACTATTAGCTAAGTCTACTACTAATTAGTACACACTAACATGCCTTGTTGAATAAATAAAAACTATCATCATTCATCAACAAAATAATTTTAATTCTAGATTTCAAAGTGTAAATAAAAATATATAACATAATTCAAACTTGAAAACATAATATAATACATAACCAGGAATCATAACTCATAAGTCCAAAACATAAACAAAAAGCACAATTTTACAGTACATTCATGTCTCATAGTCAGTCAACTCTCTCTCTCTCTCTCTCTCTCTCTCTATATATATATATATATATATATATTAAAAAAAGTAAAAAATTTTCTAGTTTTACCCAAAAAAAGAAATTTGTTCGAATCCCCAACCCGTTTATCTAAAATTTTTCCCCAATCCCTAATATTTTTCGCCCAATTTCCCGATTCCCCAAAAATAATTTCTCCATACCTGATTTTTCACGTTGGGAATCGGATTTCTCCGATAAATGCACAACCCTACGGTGTTTTGTCTAGAAAGTGTGTGAGGAAGCCATGCCTATGTTAGGAAATTTGTATGTTTAGCAATATTAGTTCATTTCTCCCATTAATCTTTGCAGTATTGGGTCCAATATTGCTCGTTTTAATGATTGGTTACTTGAGTTTATTAAAGATATCAGGATCTTCTCATATCAATATGAGAGAAGTCTTGATATGAGGAAATTATAATCCATAGTTCATGCTGGGTATCAACCGTGATATACAGAGGCTTTTGTGTTTAATTCTTTATGGTGTATACGGAAGCATCGCAATGGCTATATTTTTTAAACACACAAGCTGAGTCCGAGAAATGTTCAATGAGAGGTCGCTAATATGACGAAAGAGTAGTTTTCTGATTGTGTAAATGAGCCAGCTAGGGAACATTTTGTCTCTGCTAACGCGGGGATGCTCAAACGGATTTGACCTTTGCTAGACGACGGGATGTTGTAGAGGATTAATTGTGATGCATCTTTTTGTGATAATAGTGAGGCAGTGACGGAGCCAAAAAATTTATTGAGAGGGGTAAAAATTTTTTATTCAATTTAAAAATATATATACACACACAAGATATAAATTTTATTAATAAAAATTACAAACATGCACTTTGTGTTTTTGTATTATGAAAATGCTGCAGAACTGTTCTAATACTGATACTGTCAAATACATTTTTCTTATTCATATATCTATCTAGAGTGAGGCAGAGGATTCTTCTTTGTCATGATATTCTCAAGTCGCGTGATTAGAGAGTGATAAAATCAAGGTTTTCTAACAAGTGGAAGAGTCTACAAGAATAAAGTAAAGATATATAAATGATCTATTTGGTTTCTTGTTTTTGATTTTTTTGATAATTAAATCTCTCACCTTTAAAATGTGACAATTTAGTTCCTCATCTTAGCAATTAGTGAGCCTTTAGTCCCAAGTTCAAAAAACACATAGAAAAAAAAACATGTTTTAGTCCCTTATTGTTGTATTTTGTGAGTATATTAGTTCCTTAACTTCACAATTTGTGATGTTATCAGTCCTTATCTTCACAATTTGTAACAACATTAGTCCCCAACTTTATTAATTTCATAACTGTTTTGAGTTTGGAACGAACAACGTCACAAGTTGCAATAATAAGGGACTAAATTGTCATATTTTAAAAATAAAAAATTTTATTATAAAAAAAGATTAAAAATGAAGGACCAAATAAATTATTTAGTCAAACACTTATGCAAAGGTGATGCTAAGGAAGTGGTGTGTATGTCTGCCATTCAAGCGGAGGCACTTACTCTTAGGGAAGCTAGCTCGTTTGCTGCTACAATGCCACAAGTGAAAGGAGTAATTGAGTATGATTGTCTAAACTTAGTTAAAGGTTTCAATTGGTAGTCTATATCTTGTTGCTCAATTAAGCCCTTGGTAAGTGATGTTAGATCTTTCCTTTGAGAGGCTGTTGACTGAAGTGCTGCTTAGGTGCCATGCAGGGCTAATAAATAGATTGTTAATTGGTTGGCAGGAAATGTTAGACTAAATACTCTTCCAAATAATTAAGAGGTTGTATATATGATTAGTTTGTTTGCTATGTTAAACTGTGAACTTGATACGATAGGGGTTGGTAAACCCTATTCCTTTTCTCAATAAAATATTTTTGTTTGATAAAAAAATTATAAAAGGAAATTAAATAGAAGAGATTTTGGCGGTTTAAATTATGTAAGAATTAAATGGGAAATTTTGTTTCTATAATAAAATTATTATTATTATTTTTTAAATACTTCACTCTTGTGGTATATCTATTTACTTTATTCATAATTTTCTTTTTAAAATTATTTAACAAATATATAAATAGTGACTAGTGTTTAAAACGTGCTTATATATATATATATATATATATATACACACGTGTATATAAATAATTATACATACATATATATAATTATACATACTCGTGTAGGCTTTAAAAATTGACCATTAACAATAAATAAAGACAAAAACTATTAATATTTCCCATATATCAAACATGGGTAAATATATATATATATATATATATATGGTTATTTTATTTTTTATTTTTTTACTTTTTATTATTTCTTATCTTTATGAATATACATTATTAGCTTTAATGGAAATATTAAGTAGTCAATTAATAAATGCTTAAAATTAAATTTATTTGCAAAATCTAGAAAAATTTATTTCTTATCTATTTTGTATATTTATTATTAGCATTAGAAATTTAAATTTTCAATCAATTAATTCTTAAAATAATATTCATTTGTGAGTTTCAAAAGATTAAATCCGAGTAAATTTAACATTTACTATTTAAAATAATTTTTTGAGCATTATGAGAGTGTTATATCAGCGCTTATATGGCAATAGTTATTTTGTTATTAGCTTATACAATAATTTATTATTTATTTTATTTATATTATTTTTATCTTTGTAGATATAATTAAATTATTAGTTTTAATTGAAAAATTAAATAGTCAATCAATTAATTCTTGAAATATAATTCATTTGTGTATTTCAAAAGTTCACTTATTATCTATTATGGATACATATTATTAATGTTAACTTAAAATTTTAATTTCTAATTAATTAATTTTTAAAAATAATATTTATTCATGAATTTCAAAATATTCATTTCTTATTATGGATATATATTATTAATTTTAATTTAAAATTTAATTACTTATTAATTAATGCTTAAAAGCCTTGAAGTATTTTTTATTTGTGATTGTAAAGATTAAACCTGAATAAATTTATCATTTATTATTTAAAAATATCTATGCAAAGTACGGAATATTTATGACTAAATTCTTTATATGTTGTTAAAAATAAATAAATTTAATTTAATTTAATATTTTTTATCAAAAAATAAACTAGCTTACGTAGTCCTTAGTTAATGTTCAGATATTCTGGCAACCAGTGACCTAATCATTAATTTGCTTTTGGCATTTGGGTGTGCACTTTATTTTCTTTCCAAATTGAAGTTCAATGGCACACGTGGAAAGAGGTTCAGTTTGTTTCCACTTCTAGGATATGGCCAATATCCGTATCTGATTATAGTGTCCAATTGCGTCCTTACTGCTTATAAGTTGTAACATCGTTTTAGTTCAAAGAAATCGTCTTTATGTTCAAAATTACTTTAGATTTTTAAGGGTTCAAGTACTTCACTAGGGTTTTTAAAATTCTTGTTTTCAATTTATTCCAATTATTGCTTTAAACAGAAAATGTGCATGTCAAGATACACATTTTTCTTTGTTATCAGACCCTATTCTTGTCTACGTCACCATGCTCGTATGTGACCATTTGCCTGCTGCTCTTGTTTCCTTCACCGTGCTATCACATCTTCTTGTTGTTTGCGTGACCATTTTTGGTTCTTGTTGAGTCATATGTGAAAAGGGGACCATACTTGAAATACATATATGTAGTGGTCAAAGTTAGCCTGGGTCTCCATGGTACCTATTTTAAATATATTATAAAATTACTTGCGGCCCACAAATGTTGTATAATCCAAATAAGCCCGTGTGAGTCGCTTATTCTCGGCAAAAGATGTGTCTGGCACACTTGATTTTGTATAAAAACTTATATCGTGCACCCATAGGTATATAATGCAACATGCATCTGCGGCTGTAAAAATACTAAGCAAACAACTTATTAGTACTGAATAAAGATGATCTGTGAATTATATCGAACAAACAACTTATAAATACTGAAAAATAGTCTTTTTACTTTAAACAAATATCTATGGCTATTTCTATGTATAGATATTTGTTAATTTCACACTTGTCAACATATATTGTAATGATCCGTGGATTTTATTGAACAAACAACTTATGAATACTGAACAAATAGTCTTTTTATTCTGAACAAATATCTATAACTATTTTCATGTATAGATATTTGTCAATTTTACACTTATCAACAGATATTGTGATGATCTGTAAATTTTACTAGACAAACAACTTATGAATACTGAATAAATAGTCTTTTTATTCTAAACAAATATCTGTGATTATTTTCATATATAGATGTTTCTGTTTTTATGTATAGATTTTTATGTGAATTTATTAGATAAATAGCTTATGAATACTGAACAAACATCTGTGACTATTTTTATATATAGATTTTTCTCTGAATTTTATTGGATAAACAGCTTATGAATACTGAAGAAACATTTATGACTATTTTCATATATAAATATTTCTCTGAATAGATGTTTCTGTTAATTTTACTGGATAAAAAGCTTATAAGTACTGAATAAATACACTCGAGAGACCACATGGATGAGAATGTACCTTATTGACGGTGCACCTTATAATTTGCGATTTTGTATGATCAAATGCAATATTATGCTAGTATATCCTAATCCTTCAAGATAAGTGCATCCATAGCATCTCATATATTTGCATAGACTCAGTTCATCTATACAACACCCTTATCATTAAGAAGTCTCTAGAGTACCTGAGAAGATGTAAATATCTGTGGTAGTCGCTTATTTGACTAGACTAACATGGACACTCTCTAGAGTCTATCAAAGAATGGAGTTATACATGCTTTTGTGTCTCAAACACAACTATAAATGGCATCCAACAATCGACACTCAAACTCACTACATAGCTTACATATACCTAGCATACCTCCTACACCCTCCCAAGGTTCGCTCTTTACCCCTCTTATATAGCATTATACTGCTTCTCTTTTTCTAGTAACTAACTTGGGCATTGCAGTGTCTTTGATCGACACTATATTAGTGCTAAGGACTCAGTTGCCTTTTCTGTCTTTTGTTTCACAATTTGTTGATGGCTCCCAAAATTTTGTAATTGTAAATTTTAACATATATAATATAGATGAAGATATTTCAAAATTTTGTTACCAATTAGCTACAAGCCGCAATTAGTTTTGACGCTACTTATTAACTTTTGAGAATGAAAAGTAGCAATCAAATCAAGCGCCACTTGCGGGAATTCAAGTGCGGAGTTGAATTTGAATCATAAAAAGAATTACAACCAACTGAACCTAGACATATAAAGGACAGACATTATTGAACTTTACGCTTATTTTAATGTTTACATTGCTTTTTAACTCATCTTGTGTTGTCTGCCAATCTCTTGATTTTCAATTATTAGTTGCTGAAGAGTTTCTAGAACAACTTCCTCCAGCATAAGGTGTGAACAATAGCATGTCACTCTCAACTGGACAACTATACATAAATAGATTCTATTGACTTTGGTCAACTGTGTTATCCAACCCTAAAGTACTTGATGACCACTTAAAAACATTTTCTTAATTAATGATTTTTGAAGGGATAAGATGACAAAGAAAGGCTAGATCACCAACACTACTAAAAATTGGTGTATTTGAGACGAAAATTTTTCATTTTAATTTAAAACGAATTTGAGACGAAAATTTTGGACTAAATTTTCTAATAATTTAATACAAAATTGAGATGGAATTTGATGGAATTTTTTGTCTCAAATTGAAAGGAAAAATTTTCGTCTCAAATCCAATTTGAGAGGGAATTTTCTAAGTATGAGACGAAAATTTTTGTCTCAAATTCAAAATTTTTTGTAGTACAACAATTCTAAGCTTATGAACTATTCTTCTTATAACCAAAAGAAAGGAAAATAATCAATTTCTTTAAATTTTTATTTTTTTATTAAAAAGGTTAAATAGTGATAATACAATACCAATATATATTTATAGAAATTGATCGAAATTAATTTCACTTGCACAAGACCTCTTGCACTTAAATAATATAACACTAGACTAGAATTGTGGTGACTACTCTTGTCATTTTTCTTGATCTAATAATTACTCTTAGAATGAAAACTTTTAAAGGTCCGTTTGAATTGATTTTTTCCCTTCATAAAAAATAGAATAAATATTTAGCTTGGATTGAAAAATTGAAACTTTGAACGAGAAACTAAAATTGAGTTTTTTCAAAAGTTAAGAATTTTAATTTCTCAAAAAATATTTTTTTTACGAAAGTAATAAAAAAGATCTTTAAAGAAAAGAAACTAAAATTAGTCCAAATAGTTGAGACTATCCCTCCCGATATAAGATGTTGGTTTCAAATCCCGTGGGGAGTTGGAATTTAAAAGGAAATTTTTTTTTTTAAAAAAAAAAGCCGTTTCAAAAAGTGAAGTCAAACCAACCCTAAATAGGGATTTTAAAGCATGTCTTAATTAGTTCTGCAGTTCTGCTACAGCTGTATTCCCTATTATATATGGCCTGTTTGAATTAAATTTTTTTTTTTAGAAAAAAATTTCTTTGAAGAGATTACATATTTTTTATAATAAGTATTTAGATGAAATAAAAAAAATTCTAGAACTCTGAAGATACTTCAATTGTAGCTTTTTTAGAAGCTAAAATTTTATTTTTTCAAAAAAAAATTTAAAAACTTAAAAAAAATACTTTTAAAAAAAAATAATTCAAACAAGCCCATATTCATGTGCATCCGCCAGTAATCTTGGATGACCTACGAGATTTGAAGATAAGGTTGACAGACGTCCATCATCTCTAATGGTGATAGTAAGGATTGACCCCACCGCAACCCTTCTTTCGGAACTAGACAATACATTTGCAGCCATGTCTGGATGTAAACTGCGCTTAATGTTATGCGGTGTATACATGTCATCAGTGACATCAGAGGCGACACAGACATGGTTTAATCAATTGGAAAAATGAAGGAAAAGACTAATTCAGTAATTCGAGTTAGTTTAATTATTTTATATGGTTAGAAATTAATTTATGAATTTTAAATAAAATTAGTTTGATCTGATTTTTAATTTTAAATAGAAACCAATGAATTTAGTTGCTTTTGAAATAGATCTAGTAAATCAAACCAAATCGGGTTTACTCCTAATTTAAACTAGCCTAAGATAGTGTTTGGCTTTGCTCATAAGCAAGTATAAGCAGAGAAAGAAAAATTATATGTTTGGTAAATCTATTTATAAGCAAGTTTTATCTACTTATAAGTATGTAGAAAAAGCAATACTTCCTCTACCTTTTTTTATCTGCTTATAAGTAAGGTAGTTTGACCAAATAAAAAAGACAACTCTACCCTTTACAAAAAGAGAAGTAACACTCTCCTACTTTAATAAAAGATTATTTTTAGTTATTTTAACAAGCACCACTACTTATAAGCAGATATTTGCTAATCAATAACTTATATGCAGATTTTATTGGAACAGTTTTTTTTTCCCTCATTTATTATTTGCTTATAAGAATCAAAGCTACTTATAAGTATCAATTACTTATAAACTATATAAAAAATGTAAAGCCAAACACTCTCTAAGGCCAACTCTAGCGCTTCACTATTTTTTCCCTACATTTAGAGAATTTTTAACATGCCTTGCATATAGGGATTTCGAATTTTAGTTTTGTTCCAACACCTTCTCTGCATTTAAACTTCAACAAAACTTTATTTTAATTTAACTTCAACAGTTTCCTTATTTCAGGAATTTTTTGAATTCTTTTTACTCTAATATCTTCTCTTAATTTTAATAAAATGTATTTTATATATGTTTTATTTGTATTTCTTTATTTTATGACAACATTGTATTTTAATCACTAAGATATTTTTAACTTTTTTAATTTTAAATCATTATTTTTATTTAAAATTTTTATTTATATTTGTCAATTGTTTATGAACATAGTATATTTTTTCATTATTAATATAATATTTACTTTATTTTTATTTATTATTCTATCAATTCTTTGTTCATAATAATATTTTAATTTTATAATTGTCATATTTAGATTTTTAGAAAAATTGTAAGGAATAGCTTGGGTATCCCTCCATGTGAAGATACTCAAAATTAATTTAAAGAATACGTTGAAAATCTTCAAAAAATTATCCTCAAAAACTCCTTGACATGTGGGGAAAGAGGAAGTTTAGGGCATTTGTTCGAGATTGTCCTAAGTCTATCACCAAAATTTAATTTGTCTGTTTCCATATTGCCCAAAACCACTCTGCATTGCATTGAAGATTTGTGGTTTTTTTTTTTTTTTTGCCCCACGGGCATAGGTGAGTTGGTAAGTGGCCAGGTGATTAGGGTGGAGACACTCTGACAACGCGGGATCGAGTCCGTGTGGCGGCAGTACTCCGCTGAAATATTGCGGGGGCTGTTGCTGGATTTCCACGCCCGTTGGTCCTCTCCCTGGTCGGGCTGCCACTCACGCACATCCCTCGATTTACCTCCCGCCTGGTTAAGGGGCCTCTGGCCAGGTGGGAAAGGGATTCTCCTTTGGTTAACCCTTTAAAAAAAAAAAAAAAAAAAAGATTTGTGGTTTGTATCGAAACCACTTGTCTCACGTTGTCAGACGTTCTGAGTTATCCAGTCGCGTGATCAATAGTTTTCACGTCATACATACCTGAAGGCTCTCTCTGGTTCTTTCTCCTAATGATATATAAGTTTCTGTTTGGTAATTTAGCAGCATGTATCTTGTTTTGAATTTGAGGAATACCATCAAGATGAACTTTTGATATATATATATATATATACATATATATATATATATATATATATATAATTGTATTGACTAGTGAACTATGGGTTACAACTTTCATTTAAAATTTATGCAATGATCAATCATCCACCTGACCCTCTTAAGACGCTCTTGAGTAAGGATTTTAGAAGAGTGTTCTTATTTAAATTAGTTCTTATGTAACGTACCGACTTTACCTCCTATGTGAAAAAGAAAATATAATTGTATTGCGGGGGTGGGCCATGGTAGGATCCTATAACGAGGACTGATGGTAGACTGTGGTCCGTCTTTGAAATTGAACTTCTTACCTTAACAATGGGGCTCACAAGTATCACGATCTTGGTCTATTTTCAGTTCGATTATTGGTATGTAGGTTCTTGTGGCAGTATGGATCTAAGAGGGGCCTTCGCATTGATTTTATTGGCCTTGGGATTGGGATTAAGTGCTTTACGTCCTCTGGAGAACGTTTTATTTTTTAAGAAGAACTGTCAAATATTAGAATAATATTTTTATATCAACACATCCTCCCTTTACCTGTCTTGAATATGATAAGAATTAAGATCGAATTAAATCTTTGTGTATATTTAACAAAAAAATTATTATTGAAAGAATGATTTAGGGATGAATAGGTACATGTAGCAATATTTAACAATATTAACGAAGTACTTATTTTCTCATCTATCATACAAGTGTTATTCTAGTTGAATGTCAAATAAATAATAATAAAGGTCATATATTTAATTTACTCTGCACGTTCTCAAAAGCCAGAAGAGTTGAATTCCCATCCTCGGTGTCAAAATGAAAATTGAGCAAATCATGGAATATTACATTTTTGGGAGTGCAATAAGCCTGAGAATTAATTTTTATACGCAAAAATATCACATTCTTAAATTCACTTTTTCAAGGATCTGCCCTCATATAATAAAGAGATAACATGCAACAAGATTTAAAGATATTAACAAAAATACTTATTCTCTCCTTTATCAGAAAAGTGTTATTCTAGTTGAATGTCAAACAAATAATAATGAAAAGAAAGGTAATATGTAAGGCCGCACGTCTAAGAATTATGATTGCATGATTGCTTAAGGAACTTCTCGTGCCGACATAAAATTGCGCATGGTCCAGCTGTAGCATGAAGACTCTAAGTGGAAACCTGCCAGCAAGTTGCATTGCAACATATGGAAATGGGAAATCATGTGGATGTTGATAACTCGGTTGCAAGTTTGCAGGGAACTCACTTAAGATTTGAATATCGTTGGCATTATCTAATTCTTGGTGTTGAACTATATTTTAGGTTTTCCAAATAATTTCTTATGTTATGATATTACATTAGGTTAGAGTTTAGGTTTAGGTAATAATTAAGTTGGTTTTCTTATTATTGTGGTTTTCTTAGTATTTTAATTTTTTTATTAGTCTATTTTTTGATTTTAAATTTTACTCACTAAAATTATAAGGCCTATAAATAAGTCTTGTTATTCTATCTACTAAATACCAAGAATTTATAGTGTAATCATTATAGTTCTCTCTCTTTTTAGAGTAAGAGAGGAGACTTAGCTTATTTATAATAAATTTTAATAGGTTTACTTATAAAAGGTTTTATTAGAATGTATGGGTTTACACACGAAAGAACTATATGGATTTATGAGATGTGTTTAATCCAATATAATCACAAAGTCAACTTGTAAATCAGATATTCAACTTTTTTATAAAACTAAAAAATAATTAATGGCCCATTTTAAAGAGAAATATTCTAACACATATTGTTTTCATTATACCTATATTTTCCATCTACATATTTTCTCTCCTCTTTATCTTTCGTCCTCCTCCTCCTCCTCCTCGTTCTTCTTCTTCTTCTTTTTTTTTATTTATAAATTTTAACATGGTATCATAGTTAAGTTCCTGGTCTACTTTTGTCGATTACGCATCTGTCCTTGGGAACCGTCTTGCCATCCTATTATCATACACTGCATGACCATGTTTTCACACCCTACTAAAGTTTATTGACCCAATTGCCATTTACTACCTGATCATATTGTCGTTGTTAATTAATTCACAGCCATGTCTGGATTCTCTTGGAGGTGTCACGTTTGGAGAGTTACAAGAATTTTGTCCTTAGTTTCATCAAAGTTTTTGTCACAAGAGGTATTCCTAAGAACTCGTAGTTAGGAATTTTATGAGCAAATTTATATATCTATCATAAAAATATTTTATTCCGCTATATATATTAAACGTCAATTTTAAAATCCACATTTAACAATCACACCTTAATGTGATCCTATTGTCATTTACTGCGCGACCATGTTATTACACCTTATTGTCGCTTACATGCCCAAACCTTATTGTTGTTTACATGCCCGAGCTATCATACCCTATCATCGTCTACGTGACCATCTTGTTCATTAAACTTTTGTTTTAGGTGACACATTGTCACGCGCGACCATGTTATTACACCTTATTGTCGCTTACATGCCCATACCTTATTGTTGTTTACATGCCCAAGCTATCATACCCTATCATCGTCTACATGACCATCTTGTTCATTAAACTTCTGTTTTAGGTGACACATTGTCACGCCCCTCTAGCCCAAACCCGCGAACGAGACTAGTGTTGTAGGTATAAATAATAACTACTTGAGTCTCTAATCAACTAGCCCAAAATGGTTATCCCAAATTATTAGTTATACTTACATCACCTACTTATAAACAAGTCACAAGTCACTCCACAAACCGATATAAGATATCATACACATGGTGACCACCCTGCAGGCAGCATACTACAAGTGCATTTTCCAATCAAGTTCAGTTTTAGTTCCAAGTTTTCCAATTTTTGTTCCTCATTTTCCCTTTCTTTTAGTTCAAGGTTTGATTCAGATCAATTCAGTTAGAAATTAGTTCATTCAACATTCTTAAGACTTATCAACAATTTAATTATCAAACTCAAATTGGTCTTTGTTCGTCCATTGGAGTTTGAGGTAGGATATTGAAGTATATTTAAGGTTTTTCATATTATTTCTTATATTATGATACTAAATTAGGCAATATTATAAATTAGGTGATTATTGTTTTTTTCTTAGTAATTCTATATTCTTTATTAGTATATCTTTCTGATCATGTCACTAAGTTATCTAGCATACAAATAAATTTTCTTATTATATTCACCACACGAATAATTTGTAATGCAGCATTTTTAATATCTTTCCTTTTTAGAGTCATCATTGATGATGACACTTATATCTTCTATACTATATTATATAGAAGAACCCTTTGCAATATAATAATAACAAGTGTTGCACAAATAGCATTCTTAAAATTCTTTTGCCACGTGGCTCTCTTACATTACAATAATATCAATCGCTATATTTTGGTGAGTAAATATTTTGTCTTATTTTAGTGAAATTTACATTGATTTATTAATTTATTTTAATAGTTACATATTATATCTGAGAATTATGACATGCAATCTAGATTGATTGAGATATCTATGGTAACTCTCCAATTTGGTTGTTATCAAATTGTTACCTATTTTAAGTGTTTGCTATTACTATAATCAGAAATTATTGCAATTTACTTAATATATCATTATCGTATAATGCTATTTATCATAATTTGAGTTTTGGTTAATATTGACAAACTATCTTTTTATTCATGTTTTTTATATTCAAATCCTATATTCTATATTTTTTTAGTGAAACTTTCACTCACATACGCTATTACACACTGTATATCTTTCAACTTTTTAATTTTATTTTTTCCCTTCGGTTAACTGTCTTCTTTTCAAACTTCAGTATCATATCTATCCTTTCTTCCAAAACAATCTTTTTATTGCAAAATTGGTAGAAAATATTCCTTGATTCCTAGATATCTTGATATTCAGGTAATCATCTCATCTTAATATTTCATTTACTTTTTATCTTTAAGAATTTATTTGTATTTTTGATGTGTTATCCATAAAACTATTACTATGCTTATCTATTAATAACAATAATTTTTCTTATGAAATATTTACAGTAATAAAATAGGATACTTAAATTCATAAAGTAAAAAAGAAAAACGAAGGTTTTCGTTTGGAAAAAGAAAAGACGATCTACATGTATTTAATTTTAACTCATTTGTAGAGGTAAAACTATTATTGAATTAGACAGTTAGCATTAAAAGAGAAACATAAATTTTATTTTCTATACGAATCTATATTTATTTAATTCTTAAAATATAATTTGATAATAATATTTAGATTAATATAAAAAATTATTTTTTTTAAAAAAGTAATCATATACTTCGCAACCCTTGTCGTGGGATGGGGTTACACTAGAGTTAAAGTTCACTCTACAGCCACATTCCAGCTGTTAAAATAGAAAAAGAAAAGGAGAAAACAGGAAAAGGCAACCATGGGACACACACACTCTTTTATATATATATATATATATATATATATATATAAATTTTATTTTTTATACGAATTTATATTTATTTAATTTTTAAAATATAATTTGATAGCAATATTTAAATTAATATAAAAAATTATTTTTTCAAAAAAGCAATCATATATTTTGTAACCCGTGACGTGGAATGGGGTTACACTAGAGTTAAAGTTCACTCTAGAGCCACATTCCAGTCGTTAAAATAGAAAAAGAAAAGGAGAAAACAAGAAAAGGCAACCATGACAGACAGACACACACACATATATATGTATATATACACGTTGGCCTTTTCCTGTTTTCTCCTTTACTTTTTATATTTTAACAACTAGAATGTGGCTGTAGAGTGAAATTTAACTCACTTTATAAATTTATATAGATAACTTGCATGTAGACTTGTATACTCTAACAAAGTTTTTTACAGGTGCACTTGTCACGATAAGATATATAAATAATTAGGCTCCTTTCCCATTTTAACTCTTATTGGTGGTTTTCATTAACAACCATTAATCTTGATAAAGTAGTAAAGAAACCTTGGCCTAAAATGGTTGCAGATTATCACTTGTATTATCGTAAGATTAATCTCGAATAGAACAGAAAGAGTGACTTTCTCGATTAAAATCAATTAATGGTTACATGTGCTATTGTTGTTACTTTGGAGAAGCAATAAAAGAAAAAAAAATTATAATTTATCTGTATAACGCGATAAAATTAAACCTCAAAGAATATAAGTTTCCTCCATGATGTTTTATATTTACTTTTTTTTCGTCTCTATGATATTTACGTTCGGTTGGACTCAACATACAAGGAAGTTGTTGTCAGATTAAATGAATTTCGAGGCATTTGAACTAGTCCTTGTAATTAAGTCTTTATCTATCTATCCACTTGTATGCTAAAGTTAAAGTAATAGCAGAGTTCTAAGCATCGACCTTGAGAATGCACCATAATTTGACACATCAACTTTTTTGAAGAGTTGATGTGACACATCAACTCCTTTCTAGGATACTAAATGAAAATAAATTTTTTTTTGGGTCAATGAGCTTTCATTAAATGAATACAAATAAATTTTAATGCATGATAGAATGAATGTGTAGCATTGTAGATACAAATAAATCCTATGCATGTATATTATTCTAGAAATGGAGTACAAAAAGCATTGGAATATATATCTCTACATTCTTCACTGCTTTAATGATGCTGTATGAACTAAAAATGAGACAAAAACAACTGTGATACACATTTAAACACTAATTGTAACATGTCGTTAATAGACTACACACATTACTATGGAGATTTCTCATGTTCGCGCATCGGCCTGTGGAACCATCTTTCTCAACCCCTATTCCTTCCATCTTTTCACCAAACAATCACCTACCCATTGGGCCCCCACCACATTTTGGGCCATTAGTTGTAGGGTTAATTCCTTTTTTTTGGCTTTCATCCCTTGTTGGACTTGAAATGAAATGTGCTGGGCCCTTCAAAAGTGTGTAAATTATTATGTTCTAATGAAATCATGTTTTCTTTTCTTTTTCCTTTTTTCAACAATAAAAGAATCGTGCCAAAATTCCAAAGTCAATACATAGTTGTGATTGTCAAAAAAGAAAGAGATAATTTCAACATCAGGCAGTTTCTTCGGCCCCATGAAGACTACTGGACATAATTTGGATCTCTCTTGTTAGATTGCTTTCAATATTTAAGGAAGATAGGGACCAATAATAAACTAATGCAATTTTTACTTTCTTTTATGCAAACTAATGCAAAAGGGTAAAATGCACCGGATCTCCCTGTAGTCTACCACAAGTGCACAAAACCCCCTTGTAGTGATGTCAAAAGTCCCGCAACAAGTCCTTGTAGTGACTAAAAGTTTCACGGGTATCCCTATTGTCTATACTTCTTCAATGGTGTTAAAAATGTATAGCAAAAGGACATTAATAACTTTATCTACTCATTCAATTTTCTTTCTTTTTCCTTTTTTTTTTTTTGGGGTCAAACAAGTGCATAACTATTAACAAAAATAAAATTCTCAAACACACAAACATGCATAACAAATCCTTCTCTCTCAAACGCCAAAGGCTGTAGAAAATCAAATGTATAATAAAATTAGGGCTAAAATTTAAACCAAAAGATCCTAAAAGTGAAAAACTCCCAAATTCACCAACTCAAAGGTCCGCTTAGAGATCACAAATTCAAAGCAAAAAACTAAAATAGAATAACATATGTTATAAATACCTCTTTGCTATAATATATTCCTTCTCTCACATGAGTAAACCAATGAGACGTGGAGATCTCTATATAGAAATACAAACTGATACGACACATTAATACCAAATCATTGTTTAGTGGAAATTATGAAAAGCGCCACGACCATCTTAAAAATCCCGTGTAGAAGCAAAGTGCTTTGCAAAATCTGTTGTGCAGGGCTAAAATCAAATGAATTTTAGCGCTAATTCTATTATACGTTTGATTTTCTATTGGTCTCTACGTTTGAGAGAGAGGAGTTTGTTATGCATGTTTGGATATTTGTGAATTTTTATTTTTATTAATTGTTATGCACGTGTTTGACTCAAAAAAAAAAGAAAAAAAATTGAATGAGTGGATAAGATTATTAATGTTTTTTGCTATTAAGGGAGAGTAGACGATAGAAGGTGTGCATAAAACTTGTACTCACCACAGGGATTTGTGGTGAGACTTTTGACACCATAATGAATTATTATGCATTTATGATAAATCACAAGAGTCTAGTGCATTTTACGCCATGCAAAATGTTGTTTATGCAACACAATGTCAAATGTATTACAAATGCATCCTGATAACAATATACCAGAATTCCTTACTAATTTTACTTTTCCCATTTCTTTTCTTGTTTCCTTTTTCTTTTTTCCTTTCAATTTTTTTTTCACTTTCCTGTTTAATCAAAAGAATTAAGTTGTCAAATTATGTTAGACCTAAACCTAAAAATATAGGTGTTACGTAAGACATAAAGCTCCCCAGTTCATTGCATACAAAATTTTTCTCGCTCTTCTACAAACACTCCTCTTTTTGCTTCAATCTTTGTTTGATTCATAAGACTGAATCTAAATACGGATTGGCTATTTCTTGATACCGTACCACTATATAATTCGATAAAATGGAACTCAAAGATTTCCATATTAACAAGATTCATATTAAAGAATCTTGCCACGGAAATTTGATGAGCATTCAACTGCAGGTCCAAAGAGTTGACAAGTCAGAGACAGTAGAGCAGACAACAAAAGTAGGACTCATAGCGAAACGATGAACAGAAATTGAAATACCATGTTCTAGCAACACTTCATATTATATACACTCTCCCCCTTTCCTCAATACCATAAAAGGAGGACAAGAGTAAAGCAGAGGGAGAAAGGAGGGTCGGCAGGTATGCGTTTATACCATCTCTAAAACTAAGGCTAACGAATAAAACAACTTCAACAGAAAGTGTTATGCACATCTTGTATTCTGTTTTCAGTGGCAGAGAGAGAGAGAGACTAAGATGGATATGGGAGAGAAGGCGAGTCCACCTCAGCTAATGACATCACTCTTCAAACTCGTGGATGTGATCCAAGAGATAGTTAGCAGCCAGCTCCTCATTCTTGTTGCATGCGAAGAACACCTCCAATACAATGGCCCGATCAAACCCCATGGCTTCAAGCTGCAAACAACGGAAAAGAGAACAGCTATATAATGAGAATTTGCACCCCATGTATCATGTGTTAGTACGAGAACCACCATATAACAAGAATTTGCACTGGTGTAATGGGTGATATTTCAAACAAGTAAGCCTGATTCTCCTTTTCTTCTCAACACTGTAAATCCACATTTCTAGGAGTAAAGATGAAAGGTTGTCTATCTGAAAACAAACTTCAATAGAATGTGCACAAATTAGCACTTTGCAGTACTCAAATAGGACATTCAAAAGAAAAAAAAAATTGCATATCTTTTCTTCTTTGTTTGTTTTAAAATTTTCTTATCTTGTGGAAGCTTCAACGCCAGTCAACTTCACCAAAGACAGGACATGCCCAGAGTAAGTCGAGCAACATAAGATATAGAATCATGTCCGTACTACTAATACCGTTAAAAAAATTATTCGTTCTTATTATCATTATTCCCATGTTACTACTGCTGCTGCTGCTTTAGGAATAACCGTTGAGAACATTCAGATAAAGAGTGAGACCAAAAAATGTGCAAACTCACACGTTCTATGGCTTCACGCTCCTCAGGTGTTACTGTAATAGCCTGCGGCATAGCTGCAGCAAGCTGCTGCAGTACATTGCTGATATCACATCAAGAAAGGAATTAGCCGTTGTTTTATTTTGTTAAATTTCCTGAGGCAATTTTAGTGGCACCCAAACAATCAAAACAGATACCTTTCTCCACCTTCAACAGGCTCATTTATAAGCCGTAGGAAATCTGCTTGGTGCTGCTGAATAAGCCTCATTAAGTGAGGATTTTGCTTCCCTAGTTCCTGAAGCATGGGCTGTCAACAAAGACAAAAGTTACTGGGCCCTTGCACCAAAGTATGCTACCGTGAAATCATAAATAAACCATGAAATAGATGAATAAAAGGCTAAAAAAAACCTGCAAGATTTGTGGATTGGCCTGCACCATTGCTCGCAATGCTTGAAACTGTAACAAAAAGTTGTCACTTTCGATAATTCCAAAGTAGATGATCCCTTGTGAGAAGAAACAGACACATACATAAACACAACACAATTACATATATACATATACACCTGTTCACTGTTTCGAAGAAAATCCAGAGTGTTTGCACCAGCAGCATTTGATCCTGTGTTAGGGAGACCCTGTGAAAGACACACACAAAAGCATTAAAAAGAGAGATTCACCTCATGATGGTAACCATTGAACATAACAAACCACTGGCAAAATCAGGTCACCACCAATGACCAAATTGCATACCTGAGGAAAAAGATCCAGAGGATTTGTATTTGGTCCACTTGAAGGAATGGTTGCTGCTTGCTGAGGCTGAGCTGGTGGGCTTTGCCCTGTAGTCGCATTTCTGACCTGTCCACCCGTTGGGCTTCGGGTGACAGGAGGAACATCAGGTGACTGAGGAATGCCCTAGCAATTGCAATTCAAAGGATTATAAGTTGATCTTTTGCAGTAGTCAGTCATATCTTCCTTTTTTGGTCTGAATCTTCCTACAGTGGTGACCAGTTAAATTCTTTTCCACTTATTAGCTGCCACTTTCTTGATGTAGATTTAGAAGTCATTAGGCTTTCTCAGGGTCTATAGCTAGGCCCAAAGCTGTAATTCACATTCCAGTTGGAATCTCATTGTCTTAGGTTAAGTTTAGTGCTTTGTAGACTTGATCATATACAAACTAATTCAGAAAGCCCAATCTTAATTACATTATACCAAATTTAACCTTGAAAAGCAGGGTTGTCTTTACCAAGAAGGAAAAATCAAAGCTGTCAAAATATTTGTATACTCCAGGAGAAAGATAGGTGCAGCATGCACAGTGTAACGGCTGCTCCATCTTTCTGGAAGGTTTATGAATATTACTGTGATATATTAGTTTTTTATTTGGAATTGGAACTCCAATCACTACTCAACTTAAAATGTTCCTGCACTCATCATCTTTTCATAAAGGCATGAAACAGTCTCATCATATGGACAAATCTGCTGCATTAGGCAGTTGCATCACTTGAACAGCTTTGTTACTGTATTTCTCATTAGTGGGGCACATTGGGACCATTATAACACGATGCACAAGCCTCACAAAAATGGCCAAGCAGAATCCATAGATGCCTTTGGTTTTGAAACGTAAGAATTTGAGTTTCACATGCATCAAGTATCTTCGAAGTGAGTATATGCTATTCCAGATCAAGTTAGTGAAAGGAAGAAATATGAGTCACACATGCGTCGAGAATTTCCTAAATCCTAGATTCCAGTTAAAGCCTCTTGGGATACTGTTTTCAGCCAGGCCTACCATTTTTCTTCATGTTCAGCCAGATAAATGACAAATCAAGGCTTTCAGGCATAACTTGATATATGCCAAATGGGCATGTTAATAACCAAAATGCTTATTGCCACTGGTGAAATTAAGGGAGGTATGAAGATGAAGGGAAGACATACTGAATATAGATATTCAACAGCTCTCTCTGGGTTGTTGTAAGCAGCACGAAGGGCTCGAACCACTGTGTCTCTGTCCCAGGTTCCACCACCCATGTCAAGAATCTGCTGGATCGCCCCCTCAAGATTGCTACCTGCAACTAGATTGGAAGCTGCTTGACCATAAACTTCTGACTCTGATCTGTTCAAAAGTACATGTCAATTCTTAATCAAAAAGTCAGGGCAGTTTCTTCTATGTAATAGATGAAAAGAAAATAAAAGAACTAACATGGCATTAGGCGAAGGGGTAGGAGCAGCAGTTGGTGCAGGTGAAGGCCTGTAAGATGGAGTAATCATGGAAATAAGTATATAATGCAGAAATTATGTGCACTCAACTAGTGATAGTTAAAACAGTAAATATCAGAAGAACAAAGACAAGAGCCAAGAAAATTTACGGCACAGCTGGAGTTGGAGGGTTGGTTGATCCTGGTGGTGAAGTAGGAGGTGCATTACTTGTCTGTGGTGCCTACAAGGAACACACCTTTAGATGCGACTCAATTGGAAATATCAAAGTTCAAACAAAACAACCAAAACCACCACCACTGGTGGATTTTGGGGCAAGCAGGGGTAGTGGTGCACCCCCCCAAAAGGAATTTGTTACGATATCTCCTAAGGTTTCTTTACATTAATATTTAAAACTAAAATTACAAAAATTAATTGGCAATTTAAAATTTAACTTAGTGGACCATTTAAAATTTCAAATGTAGCAGTCTATTTATAATGTGTGTACTTCTTTTACGAGTAATTTTCTTTTTTATACTCTTATTGATAGATTGACTAGACTTACGCTAACTCTTCCAATCTCAATTGCATAAAAATCATGTATTGTAGAATCAAATTATTGTTCATTGATATTTAAATTGAAAAGTTGTTGAGACCCACCCCCACCCCCCCCCCCCAAAACAAAAAAAACCCCACCCCAACACCCAAAAAAAAAAAAAAAAAAAACAAAAACAAAACTAGGCGCACATACACAAAAGCCATTCTGGCTTGACCACTGACCACCAAAAAGGCAGCCAAGGTTTGTCTTGGGTGGATGGATAGTAGCATGCATGGGAAACAATTAATAGGTCACCTATGTCCATATTTATTGCTGCAAACAATTTTAGCCACTAAACCACAAGAGAAACAATTTTAACCATAAACCAGAAGAGAAAGTAAACAATATAGACCTTTTGCAATAACTACTAAAAGACAAGGACAACAAAAGAAATCCGGTGAATATTAATTGGGTATTACCTTGGTTGTAGCTGCAGAAGAACCTGTTGAACTCTCACCACCAGAGCTCTTATTCTAGATAATACCAGATATTGAACAATTAGTGCAAGGAATGTTGTAAATGGCTAATGACATGTTTGCATAAGTAAAGCAAGTTTCAGAGAAAATATCACGGCTGAGGAGGCTATGTCAAATATGGCATGCAGCAAGCAGATTTTGCTAAAAATATTCAAGTTGAGGATATGTAGCTATTTGGCAGGTGTCTCTAACCACATACAAAATATCAACATGACATAAAGAACAAATAAAGCATATAACCATGATTCCCGCTGAATTCTACTCTCTCAGACTATCAATGGCAGAATCAGCAGATCAATGACTTGCAAAGAACAAATTTTCACCTTTGTTAACATGACAACAACAAAGCTATTTTCAGCAACTTTACTATCTTCCAATGTCGTTTCATCTTTAAGAACTTTCCCTTGATGAATTATCATCTGTTGAGTAACAGGATAAACGTCTGATCCCTGAACACCTTCAATTTTTTTCTTCACATCAGCAACCTGAAGGACAGAGTACCAGAGTGTATAGTAAGTAATAACACCATGAATGCACATATGATACAGAAAATAAGAAAATCAATTTAATTATGGTGGTTTAAGTTAAAACTTCACAAACAAACCAAAAGACAGGTTAACATAAGAACAACAACACCGAAAAAAGCACATATATATAGGGTTTAAACAGGACCATATGATCAAATCAAAATGTTCACACTAGAAAATTATCACGAGTGGTTTTATAATATATTGATACAAGTTGCCACTTCCTCCCTTCGGATATTTAGCAAATACCTCAACTTACAGAGGACAATGGGTAGTGCCACTTAAGCACACTCGTAGATAACATGCGAGGTAGATTCTTACAAGCACGTGATCACACGCAATTAAGTATCCAACAAACATATTACACCTAAATATAACTTTTTGATAAGTTGTGTTAAAATACACATGAAAACAACTAAGTTGACAAAGATATATCGACAAGAAGTACAAGAATCAAAATAATACCAAGAACCATTAGCAGCTCATAACTAAGTAATAACTAAATGATAACCTTCCGTTATCTCTAACCTTGATAAAAGAAAGTTTTATCACACTGCAGTAGTTGAGGTAAAGCAATCATTGTTATGAGTTCATTTGCATGTCCAGAATGCACCCACAATAACACACAAATATTCCAAGATGCTCCTATCAACTGACTCTAAATTTGTACAAATTTTCCTCTCCAGAAACATAACCCTCACGAACACAAGCACGCAAAATTTGCAGCAGAACAAAAACTGAATCCAACACATTTGATTACAATATCACAGGCTAAAAATTCAAGCTATAAACGTACAAACCTTTTGTAATTAGAGAAGCGATGATCATATGAGAAAGTACAATTAATAATAATTACAACCGCGTATAATTCAGACCAAAAAATAGCAATTTAATCACAAAATCCACATCATTTTTGCTTGTAGAGTTGAATCCTATACGAGTTTAATCACAAAATAGCAAAAAGTGCTAGTTTTGTCATACACTTAACGGACATGAACATAAATCAAAGAAACTATATATCAGAAAATTCAAGATCATCCTAACATATATAAGCTCAATCAGAATTCACAAATTTCTCTAAACTTCACAAGAAATTACACGAAATAATAAACCGCATTAAAAAAAAATGTAAATCGAACCGTGTCCTGAGGTTTCACTTCAATCTCAAAGTGCTTTCCTTTGAGAGTTTTCACGAAAATCTTCATCTTTTTTTTTCGTTTTTTGCTTAGACAATTGATAAATTTGATCTTGATCGGGACACCCTATACAAGAAGAACAAGAGAGTAGATATAAAGAGCTGGGGTTAAATGCTGCTGTGAAGTTTTTTTTATGTGCGTGTTGGGGACGCGCTTAGGAAATGAATGAATGGATGGCGCGTGAGGTGTCGGGGTGCTGAAGAGCGTGGGAGTTTGTACGTAGGGGATGAGAATTAGCCAGATTTTTGTGGGTAAATTTTTATTTTTACCCTTTTTTTTTTTTTAATTGTTACAAAAATACCCTTCTTTTAAAATGGATTTCAAAAATACCCTTTTCGATAAGTCACCAACCATTCTTTCAGCTGTCAGAGAATATATCGAGAAGTGCCAGCGTGTCAGCAAGAACGGTAGGTGACCTACTGTTATTAGGGAATAAACGGTAGGTCACCTACCGTTGCAATTTTCCAGGAACGGTAAGTGACTTACCGTTATTAACTTTGACTGGTAAGTCACTTACCGTTCTTTGTGCCATTATTCCCCTTGACCAGTAACTCACATACCGTTTCTTTATGGTTTGAACCCCTATTTAACCCCGCTCTCCCATCCCCGAACGCCCCAACACCAAAGTACATAGTTTCTTATTCTCTTCCACACTCCGCCTAGTATCCTTGATTTTCGAATCGCCAAAAATCTTTCCAATTATTTTTCACACATACATTCTTGTGTACTATCCATATAATATTTTAGTCAGTAAGAAAAATATGAATACAATCTCTGTTCTTTTATATTATGGCAGAGAAAAAATTAATAGCCCGTACGGTATCGAATATAAAACTACGAGACCTGTTCGTAAGGTCAAAATAACACATGAAACATCAGACAATGAATTTGTTTATAGTGTCTATGAGAAGCTTAATTTGCGTTATGGCATCGACAGGGTGGAGCTATCACATCGTTTCCAATTGGGGGTCGTGCAGTTACAATATCCATATTTTAGCGAGGCGGCAATCAGCAACGATGATGATTTGATGGACGTGTTTCGAATAGCATGTAATGATAATAAGATGAATAATGCTCATGTTATTGTCGAAGTAAAGGCAGACGACGTGCACATCCCGCAACGAAACAGTGATTTCCAGCGTGGTTGCGCTGTTCCCGACTTGAATGCCGAACCATCACATGACGCCGCTGGGAGTGACATAGCAGGCCCATCTCATATTGTGATGGTGGACTTGAACATGGACACATTTATGTCTGAACCTAACGAAGAAGATGAGGACATAGCCCTGAACGAGAACGACGCCTGGTACGATGATGATGACGTCTTCAATGGTAACGAAAACACTGCGAACGTCAATGAGGAACATGAAGGGCCATTAGTTGGTGCAGGGTCCACTGACGGGGCCGTACCGATGCACACTGTACATAAAACTGCTCTACTTCATACCATTAGTCAAGAATATTATATGGATAGTATGGAGGAGCACAAAACGCAAATATTTTGGGCCGAGAAGGAATTGGCCAAAGGAATGATTTTCCCGTCAAAGAAGGATGTGATTCGGGTGGTTCAGATGTACTCGATAAAGGTACAACGTGAATACAAAGTGAAGAGGTCTTAACCAGATTTATGGGTTGTTTGTTGCGTAAATGCTTCCAACCTTAGAAATCCATGCAGGTGGGAGTTGCGGGCAATTCGGAAATCCACGCATCTCCAGTTTGAAATAACGAAGTATTGGGGCGTGCATAATTGTTTCAGTGATAGACGAAGGGCCGACCATAAAAATGTTACCGCAGCATTGGTCGGTTATACGATTATGCACTTCGTAAAACACAAGCCTGATTTCGATGTGGGTTTTGTACGAGCACACATTATGGACACTTTTCACATGAACATTTCATACGGAAAGGCATGGCGTGGCCGAAATAAGGCCATTGAAATGGTGTACAGCAATTGGGACGAGTCGTACCAGTTACTTTCACGATTTTTTAGAGCTGTCAAGGCAACTAATCCGGGGATAGTTGTAACATACAAGTTCTTCCAAGGGTCGACGCAATGAACCAAAATTTTGGATTATGTGTTTTGGGCATTTGCCCTATGCATTGCAGCGTGGAAGTATTGTCGTCTAGTGCTTTCTCTCGATGGTACTCACCTGCGCAGTCCATATAAGGGCCATCTACTAACGACATTGATAGCTGATGCGAACGGTCAGATTTTACCGTTGACGTTTGCAGTTGTCAATGCAGAGACAACCGAAAGTTGGTCATGGTTCCTTCAACTTGTGTGGATGCATTTGCTGCATGATATGGATGAGATTTGTATAATGGATGAGATTTGTATAGTGTCTGATAGACATGCTGGAATTTTCTCTGCAGTGAATCGTATCTCATTTGACGGGCAATTGCGGGTGAAGCATCGGATGTGCTTAAGGCAACTCAAAAGTAATGTCATAAAACAGTTCCACAACCAGTATATAAAGGACTTATGTTGGACAGCTAGTAAGGAAAATCAAGTACGCAAACACGTAGAAGTGATGCAAAAAATTTTGGGAGTTGACCCAACACCAACCGGGACTGGTAAACGTGCATACGACTATCTCACCAACATAGACCAGGAAATGTAGACGCTGTGTGCCAATGGAGGTTCGAGGTGGGGTATGATGACTACAAACAACAGTAAGTGTTTCAATAGTGTCCTTGTTGGGGCGAGGAATTTGCCTATTACAGTGTTAGTGTCGCACACTTTCACGAAGTGTGCTGAATACTTCTACAATCAGTCTATACATGCGAGGCACTTGGCTGGACAACAATTTCTCCTGCCTGCTAGAGTAAGGGATTTGTTTGACAAATGGGAGGCAAAGTCACACCTTCATAGCGTGTTTCATTTTCATTACGAAATAGGTACAGCACAGGTAGGCCGGTTGCCGAAATCATTTACTGACAGACGTCCTATACAAGTGGTCAGGTTTAATGAGAAGACATGTACCTGCGGTAAGTGGACAGCGTACCATTTGCCATGTTCATATGCACAAGCTGTTGCACGCTACTTAAATGTAGCGTTAGTTAACATGTTTCCAGTTGAATATAAAGTCGAAGGATACACGAATACGTATGCCATCCCATTTCAACCTTTGGGACATGTTGATTATTGGCCAGATGCACCTGCTTGGCAATT
The DNA here is from genome assembly GCA_028554755.1 of Cordia subcordata. Lineage (NCBI taxonomy): Eukaryota > Viridiplantae > Streptophyta > Magnoliopsida > Boraginales > Cordiaceae > Cordia > Cordia subcordata. The sequence continues at coordinate 8,192,573 of JAPTOF010000020.1, forward strand.
GCAGCCCAATCTAGGTAGATTGCGTCACAGGAACAGAGGACCCCCCAGGGGTAGCCGCATCCCTAATGAGATGGATTACTCAGACCAAGTTCGTAGACGAAGGTGTTCAAATTGCGGTCAACCGAGTCACAACGTGGCCAGCTACCCTCAAAATCAAACTAGGCCCATACAACAATAGTTCTGATAATGTTTGCTAGAAATGTATCGTACTGTATTCACTACGTGTAATTTTTAGAGTTTTGAATGGCTTTCAAGTTGAATGTGTTCCGGGATGTAATGTATGATGTAATGTAGGTGGATTGCTTTTATGTTTGTTAAACTTTGTCGTACACAAAATTATTGAACTTGAACTGAAATGTAATTCAAGTAAAACTAGTTTGTTAAATGACTGGTATTCATTTACATAGTGGAAAAAATAAATTACATAAATTAAAAATTGAAAGAAAAAACATATCTAATGCGTCCACACGCCAGAGGATGTCTCTTCTTCACGCGAGGGGGTTGGACTTGTTGTGGCTGAGACGTAGAAGGGCGCTTCCCAGCTCGATGTGGCGATACCTCCTTGGCCGGTGGCTACTACTTCTCACCCTGCGCATCACCCTGTTCATCACCGCCCTGATCCTCACCCTTCACCGCCTGTGATGGGGCAAGATAGTCTTCAACTACTAGTGGGGAAGTGAACGGGTCCATCCATATCCCTATCGGCATGGTCATTTGCGTCGTCTCGTACACAAACGGCGATGACATCGGCGGATGCAGTGGGGCGGCTGGTGTAGATGTAAACGGATGGATACCCTGACTAGATGGGGTATACTACATGTAAGACAATCCATTGGTAGATCGGTGAGGGCTGCTGCGGTGGGGTGTGTGCCAATGGGTATACCGGTGGGGGCTGCTGTGTAAGTATCTGTCTACACGAATAGTATGACGGGGCGGCCTGAGGGGGCGTTTGGGTCCATGGGTATGTCGGAGACGGCTGGGACCAATGAGGCTGCATCCCTGGCTGGGTCGATGCATCGGGCAGGTCAAAATACGAGGGCGTCGCCTAAATATCGTCGTGCTTAGTCTGTTCCAGGGCCCGCTACATCTGGGACACGACATTATCCATCTCTGGCCAGAAACGATCATGTGCCAACGTTCCTAGGCTGTGCTGCTGTGAGACCCGTCGCATGTGATGGAATGCATGGCCCAATGTCGAAGCCTACAAAACATAATTATGAAAAAGATATTTACTTCGTATCATACATCTATCGGGAAAAACGTTATGCAGTATGTCAATAACCAATATGGTCGACTTACCATTAAATGCTCGTCCTGTGCTATCGCCATATATCCCACACGACGAGGCACCCATGACGGATGGCCAATCCGAATGATAGATCGGCGTCGGTACCACTGCATGTACTGTTGCAGGTGCACTAGATCCGGCCTATCCTCAATGACACCGTTCACTACAACGTCCTGCGCCCTGGCCCATCGCCCATGCCACTGCTCCACGCCTAGGGGCTTCAACATCTCCTTCCCTTTCAAGTGTGCCTAGGAGACGAACGGCTCAGGGGCGTCTGGGATCGGCTGGCGCATCCCAAACTGGCGCAGCACACGATCAGCTCGATGCCATTCAACCAATCCACCGCAGAGCAGGGGCACCTTCGTCCTCTACCAGTCCGACCCCTTTGTACAGTAATCCGGTAGATCCCCTATAATGTCCCTATACGGCTGCCAATAAACTGCAATGTAAAAGTGCATAGATACTTAATGTTAATACTACTTCGCTAGCATTGAAATAAATTTAACATACTACCTACATTTGCTATGAAAAACGAACCTGGTCGGGCTGAAGCTTGTCAATGAGATCGTGATATAATAGTAGGCCCCCGTTGGTCATGTCTACAAAGGACTTCTCCATAAGGTACATTGCCCCCCGTGGCGCTTCTGGTAGGTTCCATCCGACCTCGTACGGGTGCATCCTGCTCTGGATGTCCTGGGGCCTGGACTCAATAAGTGTGGGACAGAAACAGTCGAACCTATCCCATATCCACCACTGCAAATAAGTGGATAGTTAAGTTAATACCATATAGAAATCACGTGATATTTACAAACAATGATTGAGTAACTTATGCGTAGTACCTATAGCAGGGTGATGCCGCCACAGAGGTATGCCCTATCGGAATATACAAAGGCATCCATCCCCCTGTACAAATGTGCTAGGGCAGCAGCACCCCAGTTCAATCCTTTCACGGCCTCAATGTCCGCGAGCAAAGTTAGCCAGTTCATGTTCCCCTAGCTGCCACTGGTATCGGCGAAGAGATGAGAGACTTGTACTCGAACATCCATAGACGGGCACGTCGCGCTATGGCTGCACCCTCGACCTCGTGCTGGTAAGTCATCTCATACAACCGCTTCATCTCAGATAGCCTGATCTTTCCGGATTTCAACTCCATATGTTTATTTTCCATTGTAATGCCACAAAGATCATAGAAAAGTGCAGCCCACTCACCATAAACGCGCCTCGTCGTGGAAAAGTGCGGGATGGGGTTACTAGACACCGGTAACCCCCATAAAACGGCCACATTCTGTAGTGTGATATTGGCCTCTCCGACAGGCAAGTGGAAGGTGTGTGCCTCCGTCCACCACCTCTCCACGACGACTGTCAGTAAGGCGTGGTCGAGTTCATGCCAACCTACCTTATAACAGCCATAGAACCCTGCACGCAACAACTCTTCCTGTACTAACGGGTGCTCCGGGGTCTGGAACAAGTACCCATCACCCCACTGCGTGCGCAAGTCCTTCAATGCAGTCTCCCCCGTCAAAATCTGCGTCCTATGCTGGGCGTAATGCACCAAAAAGAATGCATCCTGGGGTCTAAGGCGGACATCCATGATACTATCCTACGATCAAACAATTAATATGCGTAACTAATTTTTTATAATGATTTTCTAGCAAATAAACCATATTCTTGTTCCTAGACAGTTGTACAATTTTGCTAATAAGTTACAAACATTTATATTAATCTTCTAATCAAATAATTTCCTAGTACATTTTAAGAAAATCCTAAGGAAATTCCTTAGGAATTATTTTTCAATAAATTAAATTAATTTTTTATTGAATTATATTACGTTTCTAACTAACTAAACGTAGTTCTCGTTCCTAATAAACGACACCATATTCCTAATAACTTTTTCTAAAAGCAATTTCTAAAATCTTTCTAAATTTTCATAACTTTTTATAAAATCTTTCTAAATTTTCTAGATACTATAAATCTTGGCTCTATGAAATTTCTAAAATTCATAACTTCTTCAAAAAATTTTCATAACTTTTTATAAAATCTTTCTAAATTTTCTAGATACTATAAATCTCGGCTCTATGAAATTTCTAAAATTCATAACTTCTTCTAAAATCTTTCTAAAATTTCATAACTTTTTATACAATCTTTTTAAATTTTCTACATACTATAAATTTCGGCTCTATGAAATTTCTAAAATTCATAACTTCTTCTAAAATCTTTCCAAATTTTCATAACTTTTTCTAAAATCTTTCTAAATTTTCTAAATACTATAAATCTCGGCTCTATGAAATTTCTAAAATTCATAACTTCTTCTAAAATCTTTCTAAAATTTCATAACTTTTTATACAATCTTTCTAAATTTTTTAAATACTATAAATCTTGGTTTATGAGATTTCTAAATTTCGGAATCAACTTCTAAAATCTTTCTACATTTTTTAAATACTATAAATCTCTACCAAATGAAAAGGTCATACATTACAAAATTACGATAAATATCCTATTCATATGCATGTAAAAAAATATATATACATATGCATGTAAAATAAACACACACCCGCATATATGCAACTAAAATAAACACATATATATAACACATAATAATACATATCAAGATTGTAGACGTTTTAATATCACATGTACATATACTATATACATACATACATGCTATATACATTACATATATACATACATATGATGCATATTAACAACATGTATATACATATAAAATTCAATATATAACAAATAAATAGGCGAGAATGTAGAAAACTTACAAGTAAAGGCACTTTCCTACGCGTGAAATAAACTTTTTTGTAAAAAAAAGGACCAGAATATATTTTTTTTCGCACAATATCAAAGCTGGGAAGGGTGAGGGGTGGGGTAAACTCGGGTGTGAGGAAAAATGGGGAGGGGGAGGGGGTATTTATAGCCAAAATAAACGGTAAGTCACCTATCGTTCGGTAGGTGACTTACCGAAAATCATAATGGCCCAACCGTTTTTTTTTTTGAATTTTAACGCATCCAGGTAAAATAGTACACGGTAAGTCACCTACCATTTCTGTGCTTATTTCGGTAGGTGACTTACCAAAAGTCATAATGGCCCAACCGTTTTTTTTTTTGAATTTTAACGCATCCCGGTAAAACAGTACACGGTAAGTCATCTACCGTTTCTGAGCTTATTTCGGTAGGTGATTTACCAAAAGTATTTAAATTCCCAACGGCTTTTTTAAAATTTTTTTATTCCCGGAATTAATGGAAACGATAAGTCACCTACCGTTTCAGTAGGTGACTTACCGAAGAGGGTATTTTTGCAAACGATTTTAAAACTAGAGTATTTTTGTAATAATTTTAAAAAAAAGGGTAAAATTAAGAATTTTCTGATTTTTGTGACTCAAGAACGAGTGTCGGTGACGTCAAAGTTTCTTTTGAGTTGGGCCCCTCTTCCTCCTATATTAAGAAAAAGGAAAAAGAATAATTTTGCCCCTGAATTTAGCATTAATTTACTTGTGCATTTGGATTCAAAAGGAAGAGTTTAATAAAAGCAAAGAAAAGATATGATTATAAAAGAAAGGAGAAGAAAAAATTACTTCTTGTTTGAATTAAAAAGATTTTGTGAAGAAGAAGATTTATAAAGGATTATAATTATTTTTATTTAGATTGGAAAAGAAATGTAAAGAAGGTATGAATTTTATATTTCAATAGATATTTATATTCTTTATTACTTTTATGTTTAAATATAAATAAATGATACAAAAGTCATTGTAACCAAAAATAAAAATCCTCTCCTCCAATTTCGTCCAATTTGGAAGATCAATTTTAAAGAAAATGGGGATATATATCCCCTTAACCCTGTTACCCTATGCCCCTTCTATCCAAACAAGGGGGATATATAGTAATTTTTTTTTCTCTTTTTAGTTTATGTCACTTGTCGTCATACCATACTTTCTTTTCTCTCCAAAAATACTTTAGTCTATATTTGGTTAATAAAAATTATTTTTCAGCTTAAATTTTTTTGTAATCTATATTTATATATGGATATTAATATCTTTACATATTTATATCTTTATCTATCAATACTTATCTATTGAGTCCTTGTATTTTGTACCTCAATTATCGTGCATCACCCTATCATTATACACCTTCTAACGCGTACCGTACACGAGCTACAGTACTCAATTTACCATATTTATACATTCACAATTTTTGTGATGTATGTTCACAAATTTTATATGTTCACATTTCATATTTGTTTTTATGATTACAATTTTTATATTAAATATTTGTAATTTTTATATTATATGTTCATTATTATCGACATGCTCACACTTGTAAACGACACTATCACACTTATAAACAATATGTTCGCAATTTTAATCAAAATGTTCACACAATCTTTTTTCCCCTCAACCTAAGGAAGAAAGCAGATCATGACAACAAAAAGACAAAAAAAAATAAAAAAACAGACCTCTCCTCTTTTTCGAACACACATTCCCACACACACTTGTTCTCAAACACCACCACCATCATCGCCACCACCACAACAACCACCTCCTTGAAAAGTAGAAGAAAAAAGTCTAGCATTTCCCATCCTACCTCCAGGAAGAAAGCATGACAAAACACACACACCACACATAGTTGACATCAGCAAAAGTTAAAACTTGGTCACTTCCTTCATTAGATCCACAATCGCCGCTTCCTCTTCGACGATGTTAAGATCTCTGGCCACGGCGATGAAGGCCTCTGCAATGAATTGGTCGATAGCACTTTAGGTCTAGGGCTTGTCAGAAGAAAAAGAAGAGAGAGGAGAGAGGAGAGAGGAGATAGAAGAATGGAAGAAAGAAAGGAAAAGATCAATGGAGAGATGGGAGAGAGAAAGAAAGTCTAATCTTTGCTTTTTTTTTTTTTTTTTAAGTGCGTGTAGCTCAAATAAAAGGGGTTGTACAGTGCTAGGTGAGTGTTTGGTGTGGGGGGTGTATGGTAAAATATGCCTATCTTTAATGCTATATGTGCTAATTCTATCTATTTTTTTTCAAAACTAATTTAAACTCTAATAAATATATCTTTCATCTATAGCTTTTCTTAATACTTAGTTTAAATATTTAATTATATTATTACAAATATCACATGGAACCATGGAAAGTATCAAAAAACTTATCAAAAACTAAATTTTACAAAATTTCCTTATATCAGAACATAGAGCATATAAATTGATTATTGCAAAGAGATATTATACGCATTTTTTTTTATGCATCGCATGGTAAAATTTAAAACTTCAAATTTTAACATAAGCGCACACTCACACACATATATACATGTATGTATCTATATATAAGTAACATTTCACTTAATATTTTGAAATTAATGGTTATGCAAAAGATTACTCTGGGATCGTTCTCGGGGTTAGACCGTGCTTCCTTGTATCTCCTTAATCAGTCTCAGTCCATAAGTTAATGTTTTAAAACTAATTGCTACGTAAAATATTGTTTAGAAAAAGTTGAATCTTTCAATTAAAGTTTTGAAATTTAAGTCATAAATTTCATATTTAATCAAGTTTAGATCTCAAATTACCTTTTAGGGATAAATAATACAGCTTAGATCTGCAATTGTTATTATGTTATGAGAAAAATTTGTTCGTAGTAAAGTGATAATGCAATTATATAAAATTTTACCCGAGTTTGGAGGTGTCAGAATATTGGACTCCACCAATTTATAAGATTATGTACAAAAGCTCATATCATGTGTGTGACATTAAATATTAGATATAGTCGTTAGACTTGTGATGGGTAAGCCTATGACTAAATTAAAAAAACTTTAATTGGTCTCTTCTAGTACTTCTGAAAAGACACGACTGTTCATAAACGTCACAATCTACAAGATATTAAATCATTTCCCATCAGACAAAATCCAAAGACAAAAGGGAGGAAGAGCAATCAATTAATATATATCTTGGGTGATTTATTAGAAGTTAGAACATGCATATGTGAAGTAAACGGTTAGTTTTCTTTCACTATGATTTTCAATTATATTTGATTTTGTATTCATAAATTTAAGATGTTTGTGGTATATAAAATTTTTCTAACATATAGTAGCAGAGTCATCGTGTTTAAATTTATGAACCAAATTTTTATATGTAATCGAAAAATTATACATGTAAATTGATATGGGGTTTAATAATTTTCTGTTTTTCTTTTATATTTTGTCTGAAAGAAAGAAAGAAAGAAAAAAAAGGTCGCTGTAATGTGTAAACTATGATTGATACATACCATTATCAATTGCTTTATGCTTGTCCACATATCACTAGTTATTGATTCTCATTAGAAATTTCTCACGGGCTCTTGGATGTCGAAGAATGATATTAGAGTTCTAATAATGAATATGGCACAAGCTATCGTATTAAATTGCTGATTCTAATTTCCTTAAGACGTCAAATGTACAAATGGATGTCACGTGTGTTCATTGCGGTGGCGGTGGTTGGCAGTTAACCATTGGGAAACTAGATTATGTATTTGGCAGTATACATGGTGTCCTATGTTTTGCTCGACAAGAACCACAACTGATACGTGCAATTCAAATTAACGATATCAATTGTAATCATACTTTTGATGTTTCACCAATCACTCTTGCATGCCTACGTATAGATTGGCCTAAACTCTTATTGTGATTTCAGTCACTCATGACATTCAAAGTAGTCATCATGGAATTTAAATATGCTGGCGTACATACAGTGTTGTGTTAATTCCTGGTCGGAACTGTATCATTAAAAAAAAGAAAAAAAAGAAAAACAAAGGGACGTTAACATTCCCCAAGTGGTGCATATATTAAGAGATGTTATGATTCGTGAAGGTTGGATCAATACTTGATTATACATTTTTCATTTTCGGTCGATGGAATGGTAGTCAAGAATTTAATGTTTGTAAATTTTGCTTTTATCCATTAAGTGGGATAAAATTTTTCATTTGAGTGCTAGACTCCTAGCATAATTTGATTTATCAATAATTCTTAGATTAGTTCTGCAATTTATGATAAATATGATATATCTTCATTGATTATTACATTTAGTCACATGAATTTGTAAATTATATTTTTGTGACTTTCACAATTTCATGAATTAAAGGAAATCCATTAAGTTAGAACATGAAGATATTTTATGGGTATGCAAATTTTTCTCATCTCAGAAGTTTTATAAGTCGAAATAAGATTGTGATTACCAAAGTATTCAAGTTTTATTTCAACTTAGATATGTAATTAATCCTTTTAAAATTTTTTATATAATAATTTTTCCAAAGAAATGTATTATATACTTAATTGGGTGGCTTGAATATTAGAGTGAATTACATAAAAGAAATTATCTTACCCAAAAGTAATAAATTTCTTCGTATGTGTATGACTGACTCTAGAATGGGAGAAGACAATTTACATTCTCAACCAAAGGAGAGTGTGTAACGAATGTCTTCAACTTTTATGAATTTTAAGTGTATTTTATATACTTAAACGCATTAAAAGAATGTTCTAATCATTTTATTCATATGTACATAGTACTTTGTGTTATTGAATCTTTTGAAGTCTTTGGTTAGTAGGAGCTACTATATTACATTAACCATGACTATTGAATTTTACTTTATTATTGCTATTGTTTTCTCTTATGATTGCTTTTGCACATAAAACTCAATGAGTCAAAAAACAAAAAAACTCCTTTTTCTTGCGATTTTGTTTATCTGGGTCAAACACAAGATTTAAGAAGGTGTAATATTTCTAAGAGGCCATTCCTTAAAGCCTTGATTAGTAAGTGTTATTTTTCTAATTAGACTTCGCAAATATAAGTCTAAAATTAGAAATTATTTGTTTCTAATGGGTTTATATTTTCAATCTGGAGTTAGAAATTGTAAGTATAATTTCGTGATAAACCATGGAGGATGGTTTCTTGAGAAATCATGAATGACCACGAAGATTCAGCATTTTTAAATACGTGATCACATGTGTGTTTCTGAATTATTTTCGAGTGCTAAATCTTAATTAAATACCGATACTCATGAGTTATGGGCTTATCATCTTACATAGTATAGTCATTAGGCTTGTGATGAGTAGGCCTAACACTAAATTAAAAAAAACTTTGATTGGTCCCTCTTCTATCTTTGAATATGCATCTGCGAAGCAAATGGGTAGTTTTCTTTCGCTATGGTTCTCAATTATATTTGATTTTGTGTTCATAAATTTAACATATTTGTGGCATATAAAATTTTTCCAACAGGAGGATTTTACAAACTTATAATTAGATGAGCAGGATCTAATAATTACAAAATTGTTGGGTTTTACAATGAAGCAATATATTTGATTCTTTATTGTAAGTAATGGAAAAAGTAGCGTATCCATTTTGCTCCAGGGACATATTCTTTTCTTTGTATATCATCTTGATGTCATTCTTTTCTTCACACATCTTCTTGTTGACATTCCTTTGCTTTTCTTACTTTTTAATTTTTTTTTTCCAGAAAACTTTATGATTGGTGTATTTATCTCCCGTTGACAATTTTTCTATTTATTAAACTAAAATCTATCCAAAAGTAAACTGATAAGTTATTTACAAGCAATTAATATAATCTTCTTAATATATTTACAACAAGATGACAATAAATAAAGATGGCAAACGAACCGTAGAAAGCAAAGAACGGTTTGGAGAAAGTTTAACATGTTAATTATAATAAATAAATATAATCAAATTTTTTCCACAAGCTTAAACTTTTAGATTAAGTAATAACTCTAATATAGTATCAGAACCTAGAAACCAAATGATTTCAGGTTTGAAACTCACTATCACCCATTTAAAAATATTAAATTGTCCACCTACAAATTCTAAATAAATGACCTTAAAGAGGCATGTTTAAGTTTTTAGATGAGGTGGTAAATCAATATAGCATTCACTAAGCTTTTAGATGAGGTGGTAAATCAATAGAGCATTCACTATTGTAACTTATGTAGCCACCCATTTAGAAATATTAAATTGTCTATATACAAACTCTAAACAGATAACTCTTAGGGGACATGTTTAAGCTTTTAGATGATGTGGCAAATCAATATAGCATTCACTATTGGTAGCTTATGCTGCGAACTAGATGCACGAATTTATAAGTGACTTGGGGTCAATTTGGATTCGCTTTTTATTTTCTTTCATGAAAATTTTTTTTATAAAATACACGCTTTTTACAATAAGTATTTAGTTTGGAGTTCAAAAGAAAGTGAAACTTTGAAAAAAAAAGGTTCAAATTCATCTTTTTTCAAAAACAAAAAATTTTAGCCTATCCAAAAAGTATTTTCTTAAAAGTTATAGAATAAAATGCTTTTAAAAGAGTTATTATAAACATACTATATTGTATATGCTTGATTATTAAGTTAAGTCTTTAATTCTTTGCTAATAAGTTTTAGAATTGAATAAAATGATATTATTATAGTTCTTATCTTTAGAAAGATTAATAATAAAAACTCAAAATAAGTAAAAAAAAAAAGGACAATTTATCAAGTAGTGTCAATCAATTTGAAAAATTGTAAGTTTTATACTAATTAAAAGTGCATTACTTCCATGTTATAATATGCATACCAATTTTGTTATTGTTGGTATATCTCATAACAAAAATGTTTTATCTCATAAAATCAACCTAAAAATTGCCCGGGACCACAACAAACCACATTAACTGAAACAATTGGTTTCTTTAGTACTTTGGTCGATTTTGGTTTTGTGAAGTAAAAAATTGTCTAAATAGGTTCGATCAGAAAATTAGTGCAAAAATTTCACTAAACTGTCCGTATACACCTCTACTATCTGTTCCTCCATAGGTTAGTTTTATTTTCATTTTCCTAGTGCTCCATTCAAATCAAATCAAATCCCACACGCATGTAGCAACTCTTAGAGACATTTGCACCTAGAGACCAATCTTAGAAGCCTCTCTTTGGAGACGATCTCGCACTTGCGCATACTACACTACACACGATCCGTATGCTTGCAGGTAGAACTTAATTGTACACAATCATGTATATTTAGATGCTTGCAACTTGCATGCAATATGTGTATGTGTGTCTACGCAAGATGGGTTAAAAGCTCCATTTCATGAGGTAAAGTTTTGACGTTTTGGATGTAAAAGTTTGCATTTTGAGTGTAAAAGTTTGTAATATTTGGTGTAAAGTTTTGACATTTGGGAGTAAAAGTTTCCATTTTAGGTTTTGAATGTTTAAAATCTTGGGTCTAAAAGTTTACTGCTCTAGGAGTAAAGATTGCAATATTTGGGTGTAATAATTTGCTGTTTTTCACTTTCTTGACAAAATTTAGTTATCCCTTTATATAATGCCATTGTTCATATATTAGGTTTGGAAAATGTCAAGCATGAGTGGTCAAAGTTCATACTATGGCTTAAGTCATTATTCAGTTGATTGCCTGATTGATATGCATTTTAAAATTGAGAGGTGTGTTTTTGGTTAATGGTTTAACTTCAAGATTGTACAGAGACTTGATAGTTCAAGAGGTTGATTATTCTTCAAATGTAGTGGTTGTGGTTGTTTTAGATGGTATTATCCTATTACAACAAATTGGACACATAATAGGCAATCTCTCATGGCACCAAGAAATGCTAACCTAATGGAAACTATAGAGGATCGTGAGGAGGTCGATTATCCCATGACTTGCAAAACGTGTCAAGATCTTGAGATACAGAATATGAAGATGTTATTGACTAGCACTTGTGTATTTTGTGCTTAACTATGTCGATTATCCCATCAGATTTTTGTTGTTCTTCATTCACAAATTGAGACCTTGAGTGTTGTCCCATTTCATGTAATTAACAAAGAAGCATCACATAGACTTTTCATAGTTAATAAACAAATCTAAAATGTATAAAGAATATTTACCTTTAATAGTGGTGAATTTGGGTGGAATGATTTCGACATGATGACTTATTATGTCTTATTTGCAAATATTTTTTGCATGTATTAGTCCTCTCCTTATTGAAATACTTTGTATCTGCTGTTCATCAATGCCTTTCTCTTAGTCTTCTTGGATCTATTGGTATAGGTTATTTCGAAGGCTTTTATTCGGCATCCACATAGTCACTCATACTGGGAACTGCATGGATCATGTGACTTTAAACATTCATGTGTACAACTTTGTAGTAATAGTGGTCAATGTAATCTTCGACATCTTTTTTATGCTTGATAATGCAAGCTAATGCATAAACACATGGGTAGCCATTCAATTCAAACATACCACAACTACAATAACGAGTAGCCAAATTCACAATATATTGGTCCAATTTTTGGATCACTTCGTACTCTTCCTCCCCACTCCAATTAGCCTACCATGATTTTGTCAAATTCTTAAACTTCTCAATCTTTTTCAAAATGTTTGGACAAATTGCGCCCTCATATTTCCAAATCTCTTGACTTGAAATATTTCCATCAACTTTTCTCTTATCATCTCAAACATAGCTTTTTCTCTTATCATCTCAAACATAGCAATCACATGTTTATCTCTTGCTTCAAGTATATAGCTATTGAATGACTCGTAAAGATTATTCTCCAACTGCACCTATTCTTGCATTACTAGTGAAACATGTATCCTTCAATCACACTTATCCTTGCATGTTGCTATAACTCATGAATGTTTATTTTTATTTTTGAAATCTAACACAAAACCATCTCTCACAGTCTAGTCCTTAAGCACTTTCGTAAACTGTACAGCTAGTTCAAATGTCATTCCGACCAAGAACTCAAAATGATCCATGTTAACATCTTCTTTGTACTTACATTTGCAACATCCTTTATACTTGCTTCATCCTCAACATCACTACACCATCCTTCTTCATCTCGTATCCCTGTATCAGAATTATCTCTCTTTTTATGTTTCAACTTCTTCCATTTCTACCTATATCTCATTTTCAGATGGTGGTATTTTTCTTTCAACTATTGTCCCACATAATAGTCTTTAAACATATCATCACTAGGATCTTGTTCACTAAAGCATGGTTATTCCCTTCATTTTCATTGGTCCTTTCTTGATATACTACAATTTCTCTAGATGCAATCATATGCCCCTCTGGGTAAACCACTGTAATTGGTTCATCATTTTCAACTATATAGATATCTACATATGCCATGTTCTTACAATTCATCATCAATTCCCCAATGCTAACATCCTCAAATAATGGCTTAACCCCATCGTCCAACAACCAACCTACCTTTTAAATAAAATATGTCAATGTTTGAACTTGTTCCACCCATCCTATGGTACAAAGCAAAAAACTCATGCATACTTATCTTATCTAAAGGGACATTTGGATATGTCTCTTTTCTACCCTTTCATATTGCACTTTTGGATTCTTTACAAAATGACCACCAACCTATACATCAAAGTCACAAACGTAAACATACTAAAATTCTCATCATCATCCATCATATTCATGCACAAGAATTTAGTGTCATTTCAGGAAGAATAATGCACATGGATGTTAACAAAGACAAATATATATGCATAGGAATTTTAAAAAAACACAACATTATACGGATATGTCTAATTTCCATAAGAAAATGTAGGCTTTATTTAGTCAAAGTGGTTCTCAACCAATGATAAGCATACACACACGTCATGCTTTTATTTTACTCGATAAATACATCCAACATGCCGACACATATCATGCTAAAATCAATAAATCAAGAGCACTATAATATACATATATCCCTCACCAAACACACACACACATATATATATGTATGTATATATGCATATATATAATACATTCAACAAATTGCAAAATAAAGCATTCAAGTCACTTCCCTTACCTTCTTTTAGGTGTTTGTGTGCTTTATCGCAATACGGGTGGGCGTGCGTTGTCGGTCGTAGCAAAGGTGGGGCTTGCGTTCGTCGTCAGTCGTGGGGCAAGGGATTGGGAATTAATTTTTTTAGTCGATAAGGGATTAACAATTAGGGATTTAGGTATTTTAGTGTTTTTGTGTTTTAAAACTTATTAGTTTATTTCAGGTTCAAAATTGGTCATTTCAAGAGTATATTTGACAGTGTTACTGTTTAATTAATGATATGAGAGAATGTGATAAATTTAAAAAAAAAAAACACAAGGAGACGATATAAAATTTTGAAAATATAAGAGGTCATGTGGAATTTACCCAATATAAATTTTTTTAGGCACAAACAACACTATACATCCTAAGACCTATACGCCTGAGCACCAACATGCACCCTTTGGTGTGTGTAAGACACACGTCTATTTGTAAAGAAAAACTCACACGTAAGCAATCACACATGAACATTTCACCTCTTTATCTGCTCTCTCTCTCTCTCACACACACACACACAAAAACATATATTCTCTTTTTTGTTTCATCCATTTTTCTCCAAGCCCAAAAATCTCCAACAACCGACTTGACTCTATACAAGATCTATCCGTCGGATCTCTAATGGGCCGCCACCATCACGTTCTCTGTTCACCGCTGACCAATGCAGTAGTCTCCGATCTCCATCAACATCAAGCACCACGTTCACCATCACCTCACGATGTCGTCTTCTTCTTCAAACCATCACTAAATCTAGCGACCAAGCACCACATTGACAATACCTAGAGCTTGTTCTCAAGCTCCTCACCGGCACCCACATCGACCTCCTCTCACGACGGCACCATCATCAACGTACTGCTGACGACACGTCAAAGCTTGTGGTATATTCTAATTCTAATTCGAATTTTGGCTTTGTGGTGTCGAGGAAAGAAGACAACCCAGTTCAGTCAGTTTTGCAACTTTCTTTTATTGCAAGTTTTGTATTTAATTTAATATGCCAGAAGATACTTAATGTTGTGAACTTTTCTCTTAAAGTTGCGAATATTTTAGTTAAAGTTGTGAACGTGTCATTCACAGGTGTGAATGTGTCAGTAATAAATTATGGACATGTCATTAATTAATTTTTAATATATAGTATAAATATTATGAACGTATAAAAATTTTGAACTTGAAATATATAGATTGTGAATGTATAAAAACTTTAAACATTTAAAATTGTAAATATATAATATAAATATTTTGAAGGGGTGTACTATGTTGGTGGACATAGATTTAGATATATGGTATACAATTCCTATTGTAGATACTATAGTATAATTCTAATATAGTGCTCTATATTTGATCTTTAAATTTTATTAGAGAAATTTACATTTATTATGTTTAAAATGTTTAATACTATTGATCTTCTTAATTGAATCTTAGCTTCCTTCAATTTCTAGCCCTACCCTTGACTAAGAAGAAGATTTTTAGATCAATTTAGAGAAAATCTACTTTAAAATAGTATGAGAATTTAAATGGGCAAAATGATCATTAAGAATATAAAAAAAAAAAGTTATCTTTTGTTCATTATTAAAATGTTAAAGTTTAATTTATGACATAAATAATGTTACTCTGATTGGACAAGAAAGTCTTTTTCTTTTTAGATATAATCTTTTTAAGAATAACTTAGAGATAAAGATAAAAGGGTAAGAATAAAATAGTATATAAATATTTTTGTCAAATGTAGTTTCTTAAAGTTCTTAAAACTTAAATATCATGAAAAAGAAAATTGGGGGAGCGGACTTTCTTAATTTTCCTTAAAAATAACTTATAATAAGTTTTTCTTTTAAACAAACATGTCTACTAACTTATAATAGTTAAGCCATTCGGGTGTTTTATAAAAGCGAATAAACTTCTATTAAACTATACAAATGGAAAATTGCACATATGGCAATCAGTGCTTCTATTATTGACAAAAAAAAAAAAAAAAAATGAGATCATCATACAGCTTTCTAGTCAAGGAAAGATCTACTTTGATTGTTTACTGATCGGCACCTAATTTATTTGTCAATACTAGAATGTAGTTCGTGCAATACACTAGATAAATGAATACTTCTAGTGTCTTTATTTATTGTTGACCAACCCTTGCTATGCCCGAGATAAATGAATACATCTAATGTCGTTATTTATTTTTTAAGCTTAGTTTATCCCAAACCAAGATAATATAAATATATTTTATAAAATTTAATCTTAGTAAGTTTTCAATGTTACACACACACACACATCCACATATATTGCAAGGATAATAAATGATACATTTAGAAAAATTTAATCCCTGACCAAGTTTTCTACAATACTCATATATACATATATATATATATATATATATATATATATATAAAATAAGAGGGTTGCTATAATTAAATATAACATTTAAATTAGGAAAGTAAAATGAAAAAGGATAGGATATGGTTTGAGAAAAGAAAACAATAGAGGAGGAATAATATGTTTATGGAGTTTAATTCATTTTTGGAGGAAAAATAATTGATAGAATTAGTATATGTGTCATTAAAATATAATCATAGACTCTACTTTCTATAAATTACATAGAGAGAATTTTTGTAAGATGCATTTCTTCATTTGAATCAAAAAGTTAAAGATAAGAACAATAATCCAAAAAATATCATTTGAAACATCATTTTGGACATTCTTGTACCACTATAATGAAAGTTTTGTGACACTTATTTTCATGTCAATAAGCTAAAAAGAGATTAATTGTCTAAAAATATTACTTGAGCAATTATCTCTAACAAATGAAAATTTGATATTAGTTAAAATTTAAAAATTTTGAAGTTTAACCATCCAAAGCAATAGATAAATATGGAATTGTATTACTTTTGGTCAAACAAACATATTTAGATTAGGAAATAATCTATATCTATTCATCTATTTATTATACTAAAACAAATATCGCTGCATCTATTTTCCTTCCTGCTCATTTTTTTGGTACCTCTAAATTATACCACATTTCAATGTCACCATTCGTCAGATTAATCCTCATTAATAGCCTAGAATTTTTGCCCTAATTTAGTTTCTCTCTTGCTGCGTCTCTAGCGTTTTTGTCCCAATTATAAATTTTTTTTATTTTTCAATTTCTTTCCTTTCCAGTTACCATATCACTCTATTGATTCACCGATCACAATTTCTTTTCTTTTTCAATTTATAATTCTTATTAATGTTCATTGTTTATAAATAATAAATAATCTTCTTTCTAAGATTATTGGAATACTTTACACACATACATGCATACACACACACATACATACATACATATATATATGTATATGTATGTATATATACATTTATATATAATATTATCTTTATAACTCACCTTTTGTAGGGCTCTGGGCAAAAAATTAATATATTATAAAATAGTTTTCCATTTCAGTTTATGTCACATGTAATTATGTCATACTTTGTTCTCTGCAAACAAGCTCTATCTCCTTTTATTCATACAAAGAAAAAAAAATTACTATTGAAATTCATTCGATATGCATTTATTCCCCTTTCATATTCTTTCATCTACTTCATTTAGATTTTTCTTTCGAAGATCATTTAATTTTACAAAAATATAAAAATTATGATTAGTGCTAAGAACCTGCTAAAATTTTAATTTTATATTTATGTTTTATATATAAATGAATTATAAAAATTAATTATAAATAATAAATAAATAGATAAAGGATACTTATATTTCTCATGTATTGCATGGGGTTAATATAGTATAAATTTTGTTAAATATCATTTCTTATTTTTCACTTAGCTAATAAAGTAAATATTAAATAAATTTTAAATTTTATGTAATATTATAATAGATATTTGAATCGCAAATAAGTTATCAATTAATAGATAATTTTTTCTAATTCTTTTATTTATGTTTGTTATGAATAAAACTTGGCCTCTATTTAGATTTTGATATTTTAACTTTTTTCTTCATAAATAACTAGAGTAGTAAGTTTTGCATTTTTAAGATAAATGTACGTCTATACCTTAAAGTTAAAAAATAAAATGCGATTTAAAAATATAATGAATGACTATATATATATATATATATATATACATACATAATATTTCTAAATATATGTTATAAATGCCAATCTAAAGTCTCTATTTTATCCAACAGTTGGATTAATTCTATCTTTTTTTATCATCTCTAAATAAAATTTTATCTTTTGAAACTTCTCTAATTGCAAATCATTTATTAGTTGTTTTTTTTAGCAATAAGCATTAGGTGAATAATTAGCTTGGTTTTTATTAATCAATTATTGTTAAGACCTATTAATTTTTTATAATAAATTATTTTTAGAATCTATTACACTTTCACTTAATATACTTGTTAGCTATAAATATAACTTTTTTAGTATTTATTACTTTGTTTTATATTTTTCTATTTTATTTATTTTTTAAATATACTTTTTTTAAGACAAATTATCCTGTGCGTCGCATAGGTCTAGATCTAGTTGTACATAGATGAAAAACATAGATGAAAAGGATGGATTAAATTCATTTTTAAAGGGGAAAAGTTTTCAAATAAAGGCACCTGGCATAGAACAGATATACACTCTCTTTTATATAATACTAGAATTAAAAAAAAAATCGTGTGTTACAGGAAATATGTCAGATATCAACTTTTCTTTTTCTGACGAAAATGGAAATAATAGTTCACAAGTTGGTTGATTTTGTCGTATATATATGCTTGGGGTGTGTTTTCTAAAAGAAGCGGGTAACCATAATAATTCATGCTTTCATCAGTAATCAAGAGACGAAGAAAAAATGTCATGCTGACAGCAATTACCAATATATATATATATATATATATATATATATATATATATATATATGGATTACTCCAACAAATTAAACAAGTAAAAACAAACATAAAAAACCTTCATATTTTTAATTACAATATTTTTCAGATTTTGAGGTTTCTCAATTAAAAACCAACCCAAAAGAGCCCAGTATGCAAGACCAAGAAGACAAGCAGCTGAGGATCTTTCCTGCCGGTAGGCCGATTCTAAGTGCAGTGATCTGTCAACTTCTGTTGTAGCTCAGCCGAATCAGTGCTTCTCCCCTCATTCAACTGTGCATAAAATTGTTGATGAAATATATTTATTAATTCAAACATTATTAAACCAAACGAAACCAAATTAATTTAATTTGAATCTTTATCTTACTAGGTGAAGTCGAGAATTTCTTGCTAGTACCTCAGATTCAATCGTATGAAGTAGTCTTCCACCTACTTTAGTGGAACTGCAGCTTATAATTGACAACCCTTCTTTGGTTAAAACATTTAAGACCTTTGAAAGTTTTAGCCCTCCTATAAAGTCAGTGCTCACGGCAACCTCCATGCCTGCCCTGGAAGGTCTCACTGTTACATTTGTTTGGCCGCAAAATGGTGACAATTCTGTAATTGTCCCAGACGAATTAGAACTGGGACTGATCAATTGCTTTAGCTTCTCTCTTTCCTCATCGAGGTTCTGAATCCAATTCCTCAACTGTCTGATATATCCCACCGTCTCATGTAAATGATCAGCTATGGACCTTTTCCCCTGTAAACATCACCAAAAATAAGGTCTATAAATATTGTAAGAAAGATTCAAGAAATTATATATGATGATTTATGCAAATGCTTAACCTTGAGGCACTCAATGGGGAGAAGTAATCGAAGGGATCGCTGAAGCGCAGCCATTTCTCTTCTTCTTTGTCTCTCGACATCTCCATGTATAAGCTTCTTCAGCTTGTGGTCTCTTATTGCATTATTATTATCATTGATGTTTTGGTCAAAAGCAGTAGCAAAGTTTCGCTTTTTGGTTGGTTCTGGTGGTTTATTGCTAAGCCCCTCAATACCCTCAACGAGGTTGTTTTCTGGGATGTTATGTTGCTGCAGGGGATGATCAGGAGGAGCAGGAGAAAACTCTAACAGTTCAGTGAGTTCGTCAAGTGAGAAAATTGAAGGTACAAAATCCATGACGAACCTCAGATTGGGTTACTGACCCTTTCTGTAAATATGTGGTCCTGATTGCAGTCTTTTATATGGTACATTTTGGAGAAAATGTTGCAAGTGGCCTTTATTTAAGTCCAAGCTAATAAATTTGGCAGTAAGGTATTAGCTTAATTTGGCGGAGCAAAAAAATTTACTATTATTTTTTTGGAGTAAAAATACATTTTATATCTTGTGTTGTCAAAGTTGCATAAAATTTGTTATAATTTTAAAATTCACTAATACTCTTATATTATGAAAAGATGTATTGTTGATACTTTTATATCATTAAGAATTTAGCACAATCACCCCGAAATCAGATATTTTATTCAACATTTTAATAACATAAGAAGGTATTAGTGAGTTCCCAAACAAATAAAAATTTATAAGACTTCGACAAATCACTACGAATAACGTGCATTTTATCATCTTTTTCTATGACAAAGGTTTTGCTCTAGTCAAAGAAATAATAATAAATTCTGTACTACATCTTCATCTGTTCATCATAATTTAGGAATAATAAAATCATGGTCTGTACTCGGATGGTCTACATATAATTTCTTATTAAGGCAGGTACATATCAGCAAAATTGATCTTATTCGTAAGGAGCCATTTCAGATGATACTAAAAAATAATATTTTAACTGAAGTTTGATATGCTAATTGCAAATTATTGGTCAACGTAAACGTCACGTCTATATAAAACTTAGCCATGCAGAAGATAATGGTGAAACCTTTGTCACGGACTTCATATTATTAATTATATCAATGATTAATATACTTGACATGTATAATATCAATGATAAAACGATAATATAACGAGGCAATTTTTGGAAGTGAACCATGCATGTATGCCGGTCGTTTACGAAATTATGGTATTTGAGGACAATCATTGATCTTTTCCTATACATCGTCACTAGAAACACAATCATATACTCTGATTCTGGAAAGTGATTGTTACTCATATATTAATGGAAAATGATGCATATAGTTTTCCATCACAAGGGGTCCACAAATGGTGATTATTTTTTATTATGTCAAGTAATGGACTGTTTTTCAGTCATAAAAACTCCCAAGAGATATGGGACTTCTTCATAAAAAATTAATAGGAGGGAATCAAATCCACTCAGAAGAGTTGATATGGAAGTGTTATACATAATAGCTGCTATGGAAGAATAGAGTCAATCGGAAATATATATGTTATAAGTGAAATATATAATATAATATAATAGGTCATTTATAAATAAACAAGTTAATTCACGCCAAGATTTTATAATATTAGGTTATGAGACAATCTAAATTTTATCCTAAAATCATTTAGTAATATGTAATAACCAAATTTTTGTATGAATAATAATCTTGAAGCGAATACTCCTTTTTAACCATTATAAAATAATTATATTCTCTTACAGCTAAAGAAGAAAGTATATATGTTTAGTTTGGCTTCAAATATAATCAGCAATTCTCCATTTGCACCTAGTTAAACCAAGCTCTATTATTAGTGACTTAATTTGTATTTTGTCACTAGTTGAGTTATTTTATTATGCCCCAACTCAACCCAAGTTTCAAAGGATTATATTCTTACCGATATAAGACACAACATGCCTAGTTTCTATTATAAATTCGTCCACTATTTTATTATTAACTAAGTTATTTGAAGTTTGAGGATTTCTTGAAGTTTGAGGGGAAGAATATTAGCATTTTAGACCAAGCTCACACAACATTTGTTTAATTTTATTATTTTCTTTTTTGTCTTTAATAGTTTCTTCAATCTAGTTGCGGTAGGACATTTAAGATGTTTACCTGCTTAACAATTCAATATATATATGGCTTTATAACATATATATAATGATAAAAAAAATGTCACGGTAAGAAAGTCCCCTAAATTTTTCTTCCAGTCGTTAATTTTCTTTCATGTACAACCACTCCAGCTGCTTGATATTAAAAAGGCTCTATCTTATTTTGGTATCATGCCTAAGATTCCGTTTGCTTCGCGGGAAAAATTTTCCTGGAAATCATAAAAAATGTTTTCCTCATTTTTTGGTTTTTGGTTGCTAAAAATGAAAAAAATCAACAGAAAACATTTTCCTAGTTAATGAAAAATAAGATGATTTTCCTAGAATTTTTTTTTCTTTTTCTAAAAATAAGAAAATATTTTTCACACAATTATCAAATCTCCCCACCACAGCCCCCAACCCACTCCCCCGCCCCAACACCCAACCCTAACCCCACTCCTGCCTAGCTCTTGCCCCCCGAGCTAGCGGCCCAGGCCCGGAATATGTTATATATCAATTTTTTTTTTTTGGTCAAATTAAGCTACCCTACACCCAAATTTATTCGCTTGGACATAAATAAAGGCCACTTGCAACATTTTCTCCAAAATTATAGTACAATCACGCGGTAATCAAATATTTGATTCGATTCAACATTTTTATAACATAGGAAGGTATTAATGAGTTTCAAAACGGATAAAAATTTATATGACTTTGGCAAATCATAGGAAATAATGTGCATTTTACTCAGCTTTTTTCTTTGACAAAGGTTTTGCTTTAGTCAAAAAAAAAAAATTTAACAAATTCAGTAGTACATCTTCATCTGTTCATCATAATTTAGGAATAATAAAATCATAGTCTGCCCTAGGATGGTCTACATATAATTTCTCATTAACGTAGGTATATGTCAGCAAAACTGATCTTATTCGTAAGGAGCCATTTCAGAATATACTAAACAACAATATTTCAACTGAAGTTTGATGTGCTAATTGCAAATTATTGGTTTATCGTAATCGTCACGTCTATATAAAACTTAGCCATCCAGAAGACGATGGTCGCATGGCAGTGAACAAATAGGGGAACCAAATGGGAAATGAGATCGACCTTTGTCACGGACTGCAGATTATTATAACCAGGCATCAATTCGAAGATCTCAAATTCCTGCATTGACATTTATAATATCAATGATAAAGATAGTATTACTCTCAATTTTTTATCGCCTTATTTTGACTACGTAATATAATTGACCTAACTTGCATCCAATGAATCGCGACACTTCAGTAATCATCAAAAAGCGGAAACCAAAAGAAACAATTTAAACAATCTCAAGATACTATATATCATGTATTTAATCAGATTTATTAATTAAATGTCTCTAGGGTTGTTATTGTTGTTGTTGTTGTTATTATCATTATTTTTTTTTGGGGGGGGGGGGGGAGGGGAGACTAGGGCAAGGGGGAAAAAGAGTTAGGATTTAAACAACTTTTGGTTCGGATTATCCTTCAATATCTTAAAATTTATTATATTATTCTCTTGTACTTCTTAAAAAGTGGCAAATAATCTCTTATTTTAACATTTTCTATTCAAATTAACTAATTTTGTATTATACATTGTCTTTTTTTTAGTGCATCTATAGTGGTTAAAATTTGACAACATACCATCTCTTGAAAAGTACAGAGGAGTAAATGTGGTAATTTTTAAAAAATAATTAACAATCAACTAATTAAACAAATCACAAGAGTATCGTATATTTTACCCACAACACAACTATATGATCGATAATCATATGATTTTGTGTCCTTTAAAACTATAATTCTGTACAGTGCGTCATGAAAATTAAAAACTTCCGCACGGGAGAGTTCATGGTCAGGTGGGCAAGCTGAAGCCATAGCCGCATTGGAGTGGTAAAATTTAAATCAACTCTTTTGCTTCTTATCTATTATAGTAATGCTAGCAAAAAATAAGCAATGCATAAGGAAACGTGTAACTAAAAGAAGTAATAATAAATATGGGCATTTATCTTATGCCTATAACAAATTGCCAAATTGTTGGTGTTACTACCCGTGAAGTAAACAATGACAAATTGCCCTTGAGGACCTTTCATATGCTAAATGCCATTAAGCACGAATTTAATAATTTATCTATTTATTATTTTAATTTGTTGGTTTCTTCATTATGCGAAGGATTGTATTAATTTAATTAAATCATGCATGTTGTGCATGATAACAGAGTTTTGAAGTCGTGAAAGATTTCCTATGACGACTTGATGGAACGGCTGGGAATCTGGTAGAATCGAACTTTTGAAGTTCAAATTCAAACTTTGGAAGTTCATATTTGAATTCCAAAAATTCGAGTTAGGGTTCCATCAAAGATTCCCCGCGATGATATGATGAAGCGACAGAGAATTTGGCAGATTTGAATTTTTTAAATTTGAAATCAAATTTTCAAAATTTGAATTTGTTGCTATAAAATCCTTCCCTCCCTTCACTTGCTTATTCCAAAATCGCTCAACCTCAAAACTTTCACACCTCAACCATGTTTTGTAGCACTTTCACTCCACAAGATGAATGCAAATGTAGATGAGGTTACTGTGTATTTACACTATGGCGGCCACAAAATTGAAACAGATCATGAGCTCAACTACGTAGGTCCAAATTTACCACGTAAAATATAAATTTGTCCCAGAATGACATACAATCAATTTGTATCTTATATATTCAGGAAGCTCGAATTATGGCCTACTATCGATAGAGTTGATTTGTATTATTGTGATCCTAAATGGGACACAAACTTATAGCAAATATATTATCTTCCGAGTGTCATGAAGGACGACAAAAATGTATAGGACATGTACGACACAACTTGCAAGGAAATGAATAAGTGATGTGCGCATGTCGTCGTAGACGTACAAAGTGATGACGTTAACTAGTAGATGAAGAACAACCATTACAATAACCTGTTGTTGATTTGCCGGACTTGAATGTGGAACCAGCTTATTATGCCAATGCTGAGGTTGATATTCCAATCACAATGGCGGAGTTTGCAATATTTTCCTTTTCTCCATTGCCATGATCCATATTTAAAGTTGGAGAACCCTTTCATACTGGCGACATTTTGGAAAGGTTCGAAGTGGGAGTAGATTCAATATTGTCTGAATCAGAAGAAAAAGAGGAGGATGTCCAGTTGAACGATGAGGAAGATGTTATATCAGTGGCTAGTTTAAACTACCAAAACAAAAAGGTTGAGGTTGGACCAAATGCAAACGAAGAAGTGAAGCTGAAGCAAGAGGAGGAAGAACCAGTGTGTTAGCTAAATATTCATTATTAATTTTGATGATGAAAATATATGCATTATTTTACTAAATAGCTTCTTGTGAAAATGAGATAATATCTAGTTGAAGCTTTGAAAGATTGAAGAAAATGTGCAAAAAGCATCATTTGAAGAAAGAGAAGAAGAGAAGGCATAAGGAGGAGAAGAGAAGTCATAAGGGGTACCGGACATTATTTTCCTTCTTGCTCTCTTTGTGAAATGCCTATATATTGTGTGGACTTGGCTCAAAATCTCTTTCTTGTTCAAAGCAAAAATTTTCAAGTCTTGGACATTTGATATAACATATGCACAAATGTATTTGAATGCACACATAGAGATAAAATGAGTTTTTGGGGTGTTTTTAATTCACAACATGTGTTTACAAAATTATTCAAAATGATTTAGAGTTGTGAAAATTGCACTTAAAATGATCTTTACAAAAATCTGGCTTTACTTCACATTCTGGAGTGGCCGGACCCCCCAGCCGGTCGACCGGCTGACCTGGGTGGGTCGCCCGGCCAAAACAGAGAGTTGAAGAAAAAGCCGAACCCCCTAGCTGGTCGACCGGCTAAGGCGTCCGGCCTAGTTAGAAAAGAAAAAGGGTTAGCCGGACGACCCAGTCGGTCGACTGGCTGAACGGGCTGCTGTAATAAATGCACTAGCCATTTATTATCGTTCTGGCTTTACCTTTTTCATTTTCTTTACCTACCAAATCCCTAACCCCCAAATCTCTTTAAATACTCATTCAATACACATTCTGAACATCAAATAAAGTGTGCTAAAGTGTTTATCATTATATAATACATCTTTAAGCCATTATTGCAATATATTTGAGCTTTCAAAAGCTTATTCATCTTCTTCTTGAAGAAAATTGCAGATTCAATCTTTTCGTAATTTTTGAGTATATACACACTTTGAGAGCTATAAATTTTGTGAAATTTATTCTTTAGAGCTTGTAAAGTGTGGGGAAATCCTAAAAAGTGAATCTCTTGGATTCTTTGAAGTTGGGCTTCAAAGAGATTGTAAGAACTTAGTTTGTACTTCACCAAGATTTGAAGAAGCATCTTAGTGGAGTTTTTGAAGTCCTAAGGGGAGCATCCTTGGGCGGTGGACGTAGGCTTGGCCGAACCACCTTAAATTGTTTGTTTCTCCTCTCCTTATACTTCCATTTTTATACTTGGTTATTTTGCTTACATTGTGTTTGATATATTGATTGTTAGAAGTTGCAAATTTTCTGAGAATTTTTTAAAAACGAAATTTAGTACTTATATCTTAATTCACCCCCCCTTAAGATATTTGCACCCACAATTGGTATCAGAGCTAGGGTTCTATATACAGTTTAACAACTAGTAGAATTTCTAGCAAATATGGAGGGAATTTCTATTAAACAAGCACCCCTTTTTGATGGAACTAATAATGCATTTTGGAAAATGAGAATGAAAGTGTTTATACAATCACATGATTATAAAGCTTGGAAAATCATAGAAAATGGGCTACCTTACCTACAAAATTAGAGGGTGATAGGAGAATACCCAAACCAAAAAATGAATGGAATGATGAAGATATTAAATTATTTGAATTAAATCAAAAGGCATTACATTATTTATTCAATGCTATGAATGCCACCGAGTTTGCTAGAGTAATGGGATACACTTTCGCTAAGGAACTTTGGGATCAACTAGAAGTAACTTATGAAGAAACTGGACAAGTGAAAGAATCTAGGATTGCTATGCTTGTACATAGATATGAACTATTCAAGATGCTTCCAAATGAAAATGTTGAGCAAATGATTTATAGATTTGTTGAAATTACTAATGGTTTGAAAGCTCGTGGCAAGGATTATTCTAATGTAGAGAAGGTAAGAAAAGTGCTAAGGAGCTTGCCATCATCATGGCAACCTAAAGTCACAGCAATAAAGGAAGTAAAGGACTTGAATACATTGGAGCTCAATGAGCTTATTGGGTCACTCATGACTCATGAGCTTGAGATAAAGGATCATGAAGAAGAAGAGAAGAAAGCAAAGAAGTCCATTGCCTCGTTGCATCAAAATACCCATCAAGTGACGATGAGGAAAATGATGAGGACCCTGAAGATGAAGAGATTGCACTTCCAGCCCGAAATTTCAAAAGATTTATGAAATTTAGAAATATGAGAAAAAGGGCTTCTTCAAGCAACACAAATTGGAAGAAGAAAGGAAAAGAAGGTAAAGAGTTCAAAAAGATAAAAGATGCAAAAGATGAATTGAAGTGCTTTAATTGCAACAAGCCGGGACATAGAAAAGCAAATTGTCCTAAGCTTTCAAAGAAGAAGGAAGGAAAGGCGCTCAAGGCCACGTGGGACTTCTCTGAAACTGAAGAAGATGAGGAAGAACATCATGAGGTAGCCAACTTTTGCCTCATGGCCAATAAGGATGAGGTACTATCTTCACCGTTTTCATCTATTTATTATTCATCGAGTGAAGAAGAGGAAGAAGAGTATAGTTTTGATGAACTAAAAGATGCATTTGCTAAATTACATGATGATTTATCCTTAGCTTTGGCAAAAAAACAAGCAAATGCATAAAAGTTTGAAACTTGTTCTTAATGAAAAAGAAATTTTGGAAAATAATAATGCTTCTCTTATTAAAAAAAATAGACATATTAGAAAAAGAAAATGATTCATATGCCGAAGATTTTTTAAAGATTGAAAAAGAGGTTAAAGATTTAAAAAAGAAAAATGTGGATTTGAATAGAATTGTTCAAAAGTTTACAAATAGGAAAGAAAATTTTGAAAAGCTTCTTGGAAGTCAAAAAATGTCTTTTGATAAGAGTGGTATTGGATACAAACCTAGTATTAATCAAAAGTATTTCAAAACCTATTTTGTCAAGGCTTCTACCTCTACATTCTCCTTTTCACCAAAGTCAAATGTTATTTGTACCTATTGTGAAAAGAAAGGACATGTATCTACTCATTGTTATTACAAGAAGATTTGTGATAAAGGATCACATGTTCCATATTGGCAAAGACCTAAATGGGTGGTCAAAAACAAAAATTAAACTAACGCCAAGGACCCAAGGTGTTGGGGACCCCAAAATAAAAAATTGCATTTGCATTTCATATGTGTAGGTATGCAATAAAAGCAATTCAAGCAAAATAAAATGGATCTTGGATAGTGGTTGTTCCAAGCACATGACAGGGAACTCTTCACTTTTCTACAAATTAAAAAGGACAAAAGAAAGAGACATTACCTTTGGGGATAATGACAAAGGAAAAATTATTGGAAAAGGAAACAGTGGTAACGAAAACTCTCTTGCTATACACAATGTCTTACTAGTAGAGAGTCTAAAATTTAATCTACTTAACATTAGCCAATTATGTGACAAAGGTCATAAAGTTGTTTTTCAATCTTCTAAATGCCTTGTGTGTGAATGTGGAAATGATAATGTGTTATTTGTAGCTAAAAGAAATGAAAATATTTACACTGTTGAAATTGATCAACTTATATGTTAACATGTTAAATGTTTATCAGTTGTGCATGATAATGCTTGGTTATGGCATAGAAGATTAGGACATGCTAGCATGAGCTTATTGAATAATTTGTCAATGCATGATCTAGTTAGAGACCTACCAAAGATAAAATTTGAAAAAGATAAAATTTGTGATGCTTGCTAGTTAGGAAAACAACATAAGACATCCTTCAAACCCCTAAATAAAGTTTCAACAAATAGAGCATTACAACTATTACATATGGATTTGTTTGGACCCATTGATGTGGCAAGCTTAGTAGGATCTAGGTATATATTTGTTGTAGTTGATGATTACACTAGATTTACATGGGTCATGTTTCTTGCACATAAAAATGATGCCTTCAATGAATTTGCAAGATTGTGTAGAAAAGTGCAAAATGAGAAAGACTATTTATAACTTGCATCCGTAGTGATAATGGCACTGAATATGTGAATACTCCTTTCATGAACTTTTGTGATGAACATGGCATTGAGCATAACTTTTCGGCCCCTCGTACTCCTCAACAAAATGGGGTAATAGAGAGGAAGAATCGTACATTACAAGAAATGACAAGGACTATGCTAAAATAACAGAACTTGCCAACATATTTTTGGAGTGAAGCCATAAATACTGCATGTTATGTGCAAAATAGAGTTTGATTAGACCTATCTTAAACAAAACTCCATATGAACTATGGCATGGCAAAACACCTAAAATATCATACTTCAAGGTATTTGGTTGTAAATGTTTTATCCTAAATACTAAACCACCTAAGAAAATTTGATGCTAAATCTAATGAAGGAATATTCTTAGGTTATTCCACAAAGAGCAAAGCATAAAGGGTATATAATAAACGAACTCTTGTTGTGGAAGAGTTAATACATGTTACATTTGATGAGACTAATCCATTTGAGCCGATAAAGGAAATTGATGATGTATGTTATCTTTTGGAAAAGACAATGCTTGAAGATCCAACTCCAAAAGACAAAGAAAAACCAACAAAGCAAGAAAAAGAAGAAAAGAGGTCTCAAGCAAATGAGGATATCAAACAATGCTCAAACGAAGATGCAGAAACAAAAAAACCTCATGAAGACCTACCAAAAAGTTGGAAGTTCGTAAGAAACCTTCCTCAAGATCTCATTCTCGGTGATTCAAATAAAGGTGTAAGAACTAGGTGTAATATTAGTACTTTTTGTGAGCATCATGCATTTATCTCTCATATAGAACCCAAAAATGTAAAAGAAGCTCTACTTGATGAAAATTGGATAATTGCCATGCAAGAAGAACTAAATCAATTTGAGAGAAATAAAGTATGGAAGCTAGTTGAAAGGCCTAAATATAGACCGATAATAAGAACTAAATGGGTATTCAGAAACAAACTAGATGAAGCTGGAGTAGTGACTAAGAATAAGGCTAAACTAGTTGCATAAGGATACAATCAAGAAGAAGGAATTGATTACGATGAAACCTATGCTCCTGTAGCTAGACTTGAATCCATTCGTGTGTTACTTGCATTTGCGTATCACATGGACTTTAAACTTTATCAAATAGATGTGAAAAGTGCCTTTTTAAATGGATTTATTGAAGAATAAGTTTATGTTGAACAACCCCCCGGTTTTGAAGATTCTTGCTTTCCTAATCATGTTTTTAAACTAGAAAAGGCTTTATATGGTTTAAAGCAAGCTCCTAGAGCTTGGTATGAAAGACTTAGTGGATTTCTGGTAGAAAACAATTTTGAAAGAAAAAAACTTGATTCAACCCTATTTATCAAAAGAAAAGATAATGACATTCTACTTGTCCAAATCTATGCGGATAATATAATTTTTGGTGCTACTAATATTTCTTTATGTGAGAATTTTTCAAAGTGTATGCACAAGGAGTTCGAGATGAGCAGGATGGGAGAATTAACCTCCTTCCTTGGACTACAAATCAAACAAGCAAAAGAAGGGATTTTCATAAATCAAGCAAAATACACCAAGAAAATTATCAAGAAATTTGGACTTAAAGATGCAAAGGAGATTGGAACTCCCATGAGCCCCTCAACAAAACTAGACAAGGATGAGAAGGGTAAATCAGTAGACGAGAAGAAATATAGAGTTATGATCGATAGCCTATTATATTTAACTACCTCTAGACCTAATATCATGTTCGCAGTGTGCTTATGTGCTAGATTTCAATCTAATCCTAAGGAAACTCACTTAACAGCTGTAAAAAGAATCATTAGATATCTTAAGGGAACAATTGATCTAGGGCTTTGGTATGCAAAAGGAACGTCATTTAATCTATGTGGTTTTTCTGATGCTGACTATGCTGGTTGCAAAATAGATCGTAAGAGCACTAGTGGAACATGCCAATTCCTAGGACATTCCTTAGTATCTTGGTCTTGTAGGAAACAAAATAGTGTTGCTATTTCGACTACCGAAGCTGAATATATTGCAGCTGGTAGTTGTGTGGCTCAAATTTTGTGAATGAAACAAAATTTACTTGATTATGGATTGAAGTATGATCATGTTCCTATATATTGTGACAATACTAGTGCAATTAATCTCACTAAAAACCCAATTCAACATTCAAGAACTAAGCATATCGAGATTAGGCACTATTTCATTAGAGATCATGTACAAAAAGGTGATATAATACTTGAATTTGTTGATACTTTGCATCAAGTTGCTGATATTTTCACTAAACCTTTGCATGAGGATCAAATTTGCAAGATTATGAGAGAAATTGGAATAATAAAATGTGGTTAAATTGCATATATATGTGTTTATGTGGCTTGGGTATGAAAAATAAGAAATTTGCGCACTTTCTGACCCAGCCGGCCGACCAAGCCGGTTGACCCTCGCGATCAGCCGGTTGACCGGCTGAACACGGACAGGGTTAAAAATTGGGGGTTTTCACCCCAAATTCACCTAATTCATTCAATTTCTCTAAACCCTAGCAAAATACATTAGAGACGATCTTGATACTACCATTGTTGAGCCTTAGGCGAACTCTCCTAATGCCAGCAACCTTTATCTTTTTGGTTTTCCCAATAGTGATGTACCTAAGATTCTTCCCCATAAGCACAGTGTCGAAACTAGCTCTATCATTGCAAACATAAAACGTTCCCGCTGAATCTAACACCCAGTCAATTCTATTTCTCAAGCCTTTAGTAACATCCCCACTTAACGCCATCAAACAAGTCACTACCATCACTATCATCACCTTCAACTAGGTTCGCAGAGTCCTCATCATAAACCTTCTCCTTGCTCTTAGACCTCTACTCTCTAAGGCTTTTAATGTCCCCTCTCAATCTAGGACATCTTGTTAGATATAGCCCTTCTCTTGTAGTAGTAGCACTCTCGATCGTCTTCTCTATCATGAGCTCAGCTTTTTATCTCAATCTACCTCTGCGAGAATTCCCTCTTCCAGAACTCTTCCTTTGATTCGAACCCTCAACAACTAGTGCTTGATCTCCATTAGGTATGATGCTTCTTCCCAACGTCTTCTCGTTTCCTCTTAAGAACGCAGTTACTTCGCTCAGCTCGAGAGTCTTCTTCTAACTAGGATTGATTGCATGAATGGCTTGTGTGACTTTGGCAAGGAAGATAGTAGTACGAGTGCTTGTTCTTCATCTATAATTCTCTTGTCAGGCTCCTCAACGATTATGAGCTTGACATTAAGCTGGTTGCATTTGTTGATGTGATCTTGGATGGCAGTTCCCTCTTTCATCTTGAATGAGTAGAGCTCTATCCTCAAACACAATCGGTTGGTGATCAACTTTGACTCATAAATGTTCTCTAACTTGTCGAACACACAGCTCACTGTCATCTCATCAATCACATGACATTTGATTTGCAGTGCTAATGCCAACCAAATGGTACTTACAACTCTTCATTGTAGGGACTTCTACTTCTTATCATTGACTTCATTTGGTTTCACCTCTTCTAGCACTTCATCAAGGCCTTGCTACACCAAAAGGTCCTCGGCAATATTCCTCCACAAGTTGAAGTTCATGTTTCCATAGAACATAGAAATTTCAAACTTTGTACCGGTCGTCGTCATGCCTTCTATGCATAAGTTCGCTTATGGGGAAACCCTCAGTCAATGCGGTCAAACCTCTGTAGCCCTTTGGTCAACGCTAATTAAACCCTCTGTTGGCCTGCTTGTATCTCACAAACCGACCGTCAAACTGTCACAAAAATTTGGAAGCTTACTCTGCTCGCCTTGATGAACACACATCAATAAATGGATTATCAATTAGACCCTGAGAAGCCTTCCAAACACGACTAGCAAATTTGCAATTTTTTTGAACTCCTCTTTAGCTTCTCTTTTTTCATTTTTCATGCAAATCGGCGTCCATCCTCCAACCTAGCTCTGATACCACTTGTTAGGAAATTAGGACGTATAACACACACTCATGCAGTAGAATTAAAGAATGAATAACGAGAAAAGACACACAAAAATAAATGAGGTTCGGCCCTCTGCCTATGTCCACGAAAACTACACTAAATAGAAAATAGTACACACTCAATGGGACTTTTTGTATGGTTCGAAAAGTCTAAACCCTCTCTCACGGTGTTCTTACAATGGCTCTATCTCTTAACCTAAACCTATTGCAAGACACACACTTTACAACTAATGCATGAGTTATATTTATAGAGAAGACTTACTGGTCCTCCAAAACAAGGGTTTTCCATTCTATCAATCCTCTCATAATTAAGACTCTTACTATAACAGGAATTTTGATTCTCATTATTACTCTTTCCTAATCTCAATAAGGGCTTGAACTTAGCACTTGAGCTACAACCCAACATGATCAAACATCAACGAGAATACAGGGTGGTGAAGTTGAATATGTCCTTGTGGAACGTAAGTTGCTCAATTCAAGCAATCCAAGGACACTATGCAAGTGGAAAGTCCATGCAATTAAAGAATCCACACACAAGATATTCAAAATCTCTAGGAACCAAGGCATGCATATTTGTACGGGAGATAAATGCAGGCCAAACCACAGAAATCTAACCTTTGGTTTGGTCGGTTACATGGTGAGGCATTTTGTTGCGAAGAAGGCTGATTTCGAGATACATCTTGTCCAAGCTTACATAAAGAAGAAATTAAATGTTGATATAACATATGGGAAGGCTTGGCATGATACGAATAAGGAAATCAAACTAGTTTATAGCAACTGGGACATGTCATACCAGATGTTGCCATGCTTTCTTGGTCTCATGATTGCAAAAAATTTGGGGGCTGTTGTCCATTACAAGTTCGCTCAGGGTTCAACCCAAACAGAAAAAAATTTTCACTATGTTTTTTGGGCTTTCAGTCTGTGTATCAAGGCATGAAAGCACTGCCAACCTGTACTTTTGCTAGACGAAACACATCTTCTCGGAAAGTATTAGGCCACCTGCTTATCGCGTTAACAACAAATGCCAAACAATTATATATTGCTATTGGCATTTGCAATAGTCGATGCCGAGAGTAAAAGTAGTTGGATGTGGTTCCTGGAGAAGGTACGTGACTGTTTTTTAAACAAAATGTCAACAGTGTGCATTTTGTCTAACAGGCACGCTAAAATTGTGGCTGCTATGGGTACAATAACTTCCAACGGTTGACTTCAAGTGAAACATCGTATTTGCTTGAGACATCTGAAAAGCAATGTGATAAAAAGATGGCACAACCAATTTGCAAAAGACGTGTTGGATAGTTGGAAAAGAAAGCTAGAAATGCAAGTACATCACTGTCATGAAAATTATTCTTAATGTCGATCTACGACTCACTGGCGTTGGTACTCGAATGCACAAGACATGGACCTTGAGCCATGATTGGGGTTACAGATAGGGAGTGTGACAAATAATATTGAGTGCTCCAATGATGTTCTAGTTAGAGCTAGGGGATTATTTATTACAAAACTAGTAACTAACATCTTTATGAAGCTAAAAGGGTATTTCCATGATAGGTTGGCAAACGTGATGCATATGCACAAAGATGGTCGTACTCTCATAGATAAAGCGAGAGAAAAGTGTGAAAAGTGGGAGGTATCCTAACACCGGATGCGTTTGTATGTATTTAGACTAAATGAGTGGTACTAGGTCGGACGTTTGCCAGAGTGATGGGACGATATTCTGAATGAGCAGGAAGTAGATTAGGGACGACAATCATGTACGTGTAGCAAGTGGACAACCTATTATATGCCATACTCTCATGTTGTGCGTTTTAGGGGTGGAAACCCTTCAACCATGGTAGCTTGACATTACATGGTGGAAGCATTCAAGGCCACATACTAGGTGACATTTCAACCCCTAGGACACGAATTTTATTGGCCTTCAAGGCCTAGGTGGACATTATTTCCGAACCCAGATCAGGTGCACGGAAAAAGATTTGGGTGGGAAAAAGGTTGGTGTATACCGAACGAGATGGACAACTCCGACCAAGTTGGTAGACAAAGGTGTGGTTATTGCCGTAACCCAAGACATACTACTCTAAATTGCCCCTTTAAACAAAATGCATAGCTTGTAATAGTTATCATGAAGTTGTTATGTAATATAATGGATTTGGATTTATGTAATAGTTATCATAAAGTTGTTATGTAATGTAATGGATATGGATTTATGTAATAGTTATCATCAAGTTGTTATGTAATGTAATGGATTTGTGAATGTTGTAGAATCTTTTCATCTCAAAATATTTTCAAATCGTTCCATCTCAAAATATTGTGAATATCAACATAAGTTCAACTAGATATAATAATAAGTACATATAGAAATGGAAAATGTAAGTTCAACTAGATCTAATCATAAATACATATATGAAATGTAAAATGTAAATCGGCCTTTATATCCTCACCAGGCCAATCTCTCTTCCCATTTTCTTTCCTCCATTCGAAATTCCCCTCTCATCCTCTCTTATCTCCCTTAAAAATCCTTCCTACCCAAACCAAAAAACTCTAAAAAGAAGCTCCACATCCTAGGATTTGCCAATATCTTGTAAGTTTATATAGTTTTTTTTCCCTTATGTATTATGTTTATATCTTGTAATTATTTTTGTTTTTTTTATAAGTTTTGTTATATTTTAGTTTAATTTATATATTGCTAAGTATGTTAAATTTCTTAATTAGATTGTTCATGTGTTTGGTTTTAATTAATTATATTTGTTGTTTAATTAGTTACTTTTAGTTTTTTGTTTATTTTAGTAATATAAATTTATAAATATTAGAAAATTAAAGTTGTAGTTATATAATTAGTATGGATTTAGGGCTTTAGTGGTTTTTTATGATTGATTATTTAATTATTAAAATGTTAAGTGATGTGATATATTAATTATTGTGCATATATATTAGGAATTGAATAAATTCATGCATATGTAATAGAATTTATTTGAACATCATAGTTTAGAAAATTAATATAGTTATTCTCAAATTAATAGTTTAGTTTAGAAAAATATTAGAGTTTATATGATTAATGTTGTGGTCATGTAATTAGTATGAGTTTAGAAAATTAATGTTGCAGTTATATAATTAGTATGAATTTAAGATTTTAGTTTTTTTGTTAATTATTTAATTATTAAAATGTTAAAATGATGTGATATATTAATTATAGTTGTGAAAATTAATTTAGTTTAGTAGTTTGAATTTAAGCATATATGAAGAAATTTCATTTAGGAAGTGAAAAAAATTTTGTTTTGGAATTGAAAGTGCTACAAAACGTGATCGAGGGTGTAAAAGTTTTGAGGTCGAGCGATTTGGGAATGAGCCGGTGAAGGGAGGGAAGTGATTATATAGCAACAAATTTGAACTTCGAAAATTCAAATCTGCCAAATTCTTTGCCGCTCCGTCATATCATTGCAGGGAATCCTTGATGAAACCCTACCTCGAATTTTTGAAATACAAATACGAACTTCCAAAGTTCGAATTCAAACTTCAAAAGTTTGATTCTACTAGATTCCCTCTTGCTTTGTCATCTTTGACGACTTCAAAAAAATCCTAAATCAAACTTCCAAAGTTCTAATTTGGACTTCGAAAGTTTTGTTTCGAACTTCAAAAGTTTGATTCTACCAGTTCCGTCAAATCCTTACACAGAATTTTCGACGGCGTTAAAAAACATAATTGAATTCTGAAGCTCAAAAAGTCTATTTTTGCAACCACGTTAAAAATTAGGTTAATTTTAGAAGCAATTAAAAAAATAGGGATAAAAAAGTTTTCCACTAATAGTCACCCTCTAAAAATTTGGCTCAGAGCTAAAAGAAAAATAAATTAAAATTTCAAAATCTTTTTTCAGTGTGATAGTCCGACAGAGATATCTATATAGTACTTTAAAAATGAGTGACAATTGACAAATATCTGCATCTCGATTAGAGTTGTACTAATTAAATTTTCTTGTTCAGATTGAAAAAAAAAAAAAGAAGAAAACTGGGATCATTTAATTTACACAATAAATGATTAACAAAAGTTAATTGGTTAATTATTTGTAGAGAAAAAAAGTTATAGGTTTAGAAAGATTATGTGCCACAACTAAAAGATCTGCAATAGTTAATTAATTAATCTTGATTAAAGTTTTTTGCAACAGATATTGGTTTTTACGACAAGTTTTATTAAATGTCGATAAGCAGAGACATTTTTAAAATGTCAGGAGGAAAAAATGGGTGGAAAATATTTCTGCTGATTTGGGACATTTTCTAGAAAATGTCGCACTTCATATGGTCCAGGGATGATCTTTTAGTGTCGTTATTTAAATTTTTAAATGGTGACATTTTTTCGACGTCATCAAATATCATTTTTTGAAGGGAGAAATAGGCGGGAAATACTTTTATTAATTTGGGACCTTTTTAGAAAATGTCGCACTTCTTATGCTTTAGTGATGATTTTTTAATGTTGCTATTTTCTTTAATAGAGACATTTTTAAAACGTTATAAAAAATCATCTTTTTGGAAGAAAAAATAGGTGAGAAATATTTATGTTGGTTCGGGTTTTTTTTTTTTATATAGAAAATATCACACTTCTCATGCTTAAGTGACAATTTTTTAATATCGCTATTTAATTTATTTGATGGTAACATTTTTAAAACGTGACAAAAAGTTATCTTCGTGGAGGGAAAAATGGGTGGGAAATATTAATGTTGATTTGGGATATTCTTTTTTAGAAAATGTTGCCCTTAGCAAGCTTTAATGACAATTTTTTAATGTCGCTATTTTAATATGCTTTAATGAAAATTTTTTAATGTCGCTATTTAAATTTTTTTAAGACACAATATTAAAGTCACTAAAATTTTATTTTTTGTCACTACTGTTTACTATTAAGGGGCGGGAAACGTATAACTTTTAGCCATGTAATATCATAAAATTTTAAGACACAATATTAAAGTCACTAAAATTTTATTTTTTGTCACTACTGTTTACTATTAAGGGGCGGGAAATTATAACTTTTAGCCATGTAATATCATAAAATGTCTCATTTAATGACGACTTCTTTTTCAATGCAAAGAACTTTCGTTGCTGAATCTAACATTTCTTATAGTGTGGTATTTGGATAAAGTAAGATATAAGCAGATAGTGAAAAAAATCTGTATGGATATATTTGCAAAAGAAATAAAAATAAGTAAGCAAAATTGCATTTTATATGCCATCGCAAATTTAACTATTAATGC
Organism: Cordia subcordata; assembly: GCA_028554755.1. Taxonomy (NCBI): domain Eukaryota; kingdom Viridiplantae; phylum Streptophyta; class Magnoliopsida; order Boraginales; family Cordiaceae; genus Cordia; species Cordia subcordata. The sequence goes on from JAPTOF010000020.1 coordinate 8,230,891, forward strand.
CAGGGTATTTTTGATTTTTTAACAAAGTTAATGTATTAGATGTTAAGTTTGACTAATGGTGTTAATTAGAAAGATTATAAAAGGTTGAGGGACTTGTTTGAGATTAAATATATACCTGAAAAACTTGTATGTCTTTCTCCCTAACTCATAAGTTCAATTGCAAATTATATTATGTACCTATAGAAGTACATAGTATGGTGTACCAAACTGTTTGTTCAGTATTCATAAGCTGTTTGTCCAACAAAATTTAAAGAAACATCTAGACATGAAAACACCATAAAGAGTTCGATCTTTTATTTTCATAGCATATAGGCATAAGCGCAGTCCTTATAATAAACATAGGAAAGATAGAGAACATCTTATTTCTTACCATATCATTTTTAATTCTAAGAAGATAAAGTTTCACTATTACAAATAATTCTTTAGATACATGCTAGACATATAATAATCCCAAACATTATTGAAAATGTCATTATTATTTTGCAAGAAAATGTACTTAAATATAAAACTAAACATTAGAATCCACTAAGAAATGGAATTCATTTTGTGGAAGAATCATCCTTCTCAATCTTTGTCGCTTTGGTCTTGGTTGAGGAATTACTTGCCGCATCATCATCACTCAAATCTCGACCCCTTTTTAGTGGTGAAAATACCACCTTGTTAGTGGTGAAAATCACTCAAATCTCAACCTTTTTTAGTGGTGAAAATGCCACCTTTGTAGTGGTGAAAATACCACCAATTGTAGGAATTAGTATCCAATTGGTTTGGTTTCTGTACACGGTTCAGCTTGAACCATGTCTGAATAATATTATAATGTTGAATACAGGAGTAAATGTCACTATTAATGAATTTGGATCCTCGCTTAATTTAGGTTTTATTTTATCCTAATGTATCTCAATCAGGAAATTTAGATTTTATTTTGCTTTCCATAATTTGAATTTGAAAACTAAATAATTGGCTAAAATGTATTAGAATAAGTATTAGTTAGGAGAAGATTTTCATCCACTATTATTTAATATCAAAAGTTTTAGTTGTCTTTAAGAATTATGTTTAGATATAAAAACAAATATTTTACTTTATCACTTGTTTGACTATGTTTAACATAAGCATGACTATTTTATATCACCTAGGGTATACCCATGTATTACACGAGCAAATGCATGTTCTAAGTGTATTTATTTATTATTTATAACAAATTTTTGTATTCTAAGTGGGATGAAATACAAATATATATTTGAAAATTTTATTATTTGTTAGTTTTTATTACCGATCATGTAGTAAAGATATAATTTTATATAGTGTTTGTAAAACAAAAAGAGGAATATGATCAATCTAAATGTATTACTTTTAAAGATTATAGTTAAAAGTAATATAATGTATTTTTTAAGAATTTTATAAAAATATATATAGAAAGTCGTGTATTTTATTTCTGAAAATAAGTTTATTTTTAAACTATAAGGTGTAGATATACAATTATATTAGAAATACAAAAATTATCACTCTAGTTACTTTAATTAGTATAAGTTACTTGACATCAAAAATATTGCTCAATTAATGTATGGCATGAATTAATTGAAATAAATTCTAGAGAGAAAGAATGCATGTGAAAAAGACGTGCCACGGCATGTATCTTGGTTTACATAATATTAGAGTGTCTTCCCGCACAATACATGGGTTTAAATATTTATATAATATGATATGAGATTAAAAATCTATCTCTATACTAATATATCTTTTCTTTTCCAATTATCTTATCACTCCATTCTGCCATGGATTACAATTTCTTTTCTTGTTCAGTTTATAATTCTTGTCAATGTTCATTATTTATAAATAACAAATAAACTCACCATGTGTAGGGCACGGGACAAGAAGCTAGTATATTATGAAGCAGAGTCCACACCCAATTTAGCTTTGCCACATGTCATCACGTTGTTTAATTCTTTTCTCATCTAGAAACATTTCATTCCTCAATAAATTTTTCTCAATTAATAAATTTAATTTTCAAAATAAATTGAGTACTATTTTAATTAATAAAAATGCCCATGTCATATTAAATTTATTGAAATTTTGCCATATATAAATTTAATTAATTTTAATTACAATGAATTATAAATTTGATTTTATTCATTTTTCTACCATAGATAAATCAAAATCAACTCACCCTTTGAACCTCATCCTCTTCATATTTCCCAATTAAATTTTGCCATCTTTTTCAAACTCTTGAATGTCCCCTTGTGAAGTTAAATTGCCATTACATCTAAAGCAAGGAATATATTATTAGTTTATAATTGTTGATAATAATAAATATATCGTATTAAGATCTTGAATGACTAACTTAACCCCTAAATAAGTTTCTTGCGCACTGCCAAGAATGCTCTTGAACGAAGTAAAGTTGAATCCATTTTGACGTATTTCATAATTAGATGCCTCCTGAATATCGTTTTGGCTAAAAAGCTTACCTTGTAAGGATGTCTAGTATACTTGTACTTTAAATTGTTGGCTACAACTCCTAAAATTAGTGATTAAATAGCATTTTCCTTCAAACAGCAAATTCTTGAAATGTTTTACATAAAACTTCTTTACAGATGCTTGAATTTTTTTCATCCTGAAACAAACTAAGATCATTTGACTCAAGGTCAACATAAGTTAGAAAAATAACTTAACCATTTGTGACATCAAACGAAGCAGCAGTTCTAAAGTAAATCAAATAATTTTGAATTAAATTCTTTTTTTTTTTAGAAAAAGAAGAACCTGCTCATCCAACAATACCATCTCCATTGCTTGTTCCCTTTTCAAGTCACTTGGAACTTACCACAGTCTTATAGCACGAACATGAATCTTCCAATTATCTTGTTGGAATTTATCTCCTTTATGGAATCCAAATTGTTTTTATTTTTAGTACTTAAATTTGAAGCCATAATTAAATTTATTTTGAAGTTTTGCTGGAGAATACGTATAATCATAGACGAAGATTTGATGGTTATTTATATAATTTGTTGTGATTATTTATAAGATAATGGTCTACTGAGACCATGACACCTTTAAAAAAAAAAAGAATTAATATATTAATATAAAAACTAACTCTTATGAAGCATTTTCTTTGTTAGAATGTTTAGATGGTAAATCGAAATTGACCAAAAAAACTAAAAAAAGATAGAAAATAGAAATGGGATAAATTGTTCCAAGAAAAATACAATAAAACCTAAACTAATTACTCTTATTCGTTAAATATATCATAATATATCATAAACAATATATAATGAAGCATAATTATATAAATAAATCTTAATAAACAATATATAAATCCTAATTAATGTACAAAATATTAAATATTTTGAATATATAAAAATACAATTTAATTAATTTGGTCTATTCGGTCATTTTTTATGCTAACCGAATCGAATAGACCGAACTTTTTTTAAAAAATAACCGAACTAAACTGAATAGACTAAATAACCAAACCGAATAGACTGAACTCAATTCGATTCGATTTTTGCTCGGCCGCAATAGCCACAATCATTTTTGAAGTTTCAAACTTTTGATACAGTGCCTATATCCAGCATATGAAGAATGATGCTCCCCCGAGAATCACGCAGCTACTGCGCGTGAGTTTCACGCATTCAATCGCAGAAATAAAAAATACAACACCAACAATGATGATCAAATCAGCGACGCGGCACTTCACGCAGAAAATGAAGAAAGAGAACAACAAGCAGTAGTTTAACTTTCTTAGTTTTAATTTCATTTTCTTTTACATTTTATTTTTAAATATCAGAAAATTAAAAAATTATTGTAAAAAATATATATATTTTTTATTATAAAAAATATATATTTCATATATTCACAAATTTATACTTTATGTTCATAATTTTATTTTTTTACAAATTTTATATTATATATTCACAATTTTAATATCTTTTAATTATTTCAATATTTTTTAATTATTTACATATATATGTTCATAGTCTTTATATTATATGTTTACAATTTTATACTATACGTTTATAATTCTTATGCGCACATAATTTTTATATACATACATTTATAATTTTTATATTACATGTTCACTATTTAATTATTTACATATTTCATATTACATTTTCAAAATTTTAATACTTTATATTAAAAAATTTTAATTGTCTACAATTTTTATATGATATATTCATAAATTTAATTATTCACCAATATTACTCTGTATGTTCAAAACTTTTGTATTATATATTTACAATTGACGACTAACAAGTTCACAATCTTTCCTCAATACATTCAAACCTATAAACAATGCCTTTATAATTTTGACCGAAATATTCACAATTATAAACATCATCTTCACAAATTTGTTCACACCTGTCGTCCACCTCCACCCTTTTCAATTCTATTTTACAAAGCAAAAAAAAAAAAAAAATGCCACCATCCCACAACCACCACTTGAGCCACCACCACCACCACCACCACCACAAAAGCATAAATAATTCACTTATTAGTTTTCGATCTTTTACAAAAAAAAAAATAAGAAAAAGAAAGCAGAAGCTTCTTAGCAGAATCAAAAGTGATAAAAGTTCTTTGCCGAATCTAAGAATGTAATTCAAAGTTCATTCTTGTCTCACACGATTGTAAAACCTCTTTTGCTTTTCTTTGATGCAATAAATAATTGCAGGATCTTCATGCTCATTTATTCAAAAAAAATAAAAAATAAAAAAATGACAACCACTGCATAACCACCGTCGTCGTTGCTTCCACCACCATCACCACCACTCCAACCACAACCACAACTACCATCACTATCATCACAAAAGCATAATCTAAAGAGAAGGAGATAGAATAAAGGCGACAAAGACTGCTCAGACCACCACAACCACCATCGCCACCACAACCAACATCATTACCACCGCCAGATCGATGATAAAGACTACTTGGGGGTGACCGACGAGAATGAATAATCGAAAGAGGAGGAGACAAAGATCTACTTTGATTGTCCTCTGACTGGCTCCTAATTTATCAGTCAATACTAGAGTGTAATCCATGCAACGTACAGGAAAAATGAGTACTTCTAATATCTTTATTCATTATTGACCAACTCTTGCGATGCACGAGATAAATGAAGAATCTGATGTCTTTATTTATTTTTTTATAATAAAAATATGTTTTATAAAATCTAATTCTTAGTAAGTTTTCAATTTTAAATATATTGAGAGGATAATATGTGAAATATATTTAATAAAATTTAATCTCTCACAAGTTTTCAATGATACTCATATTTTTTTAATAAAAGAGTTACTATAATTTAATACAACATTTAAATTAGGAAAGTGAAATTTTTAAAAAAAAATCGGATTTGAGTTGAAAAAAGAAAACAATAGAGGAGGAATAACATGACTATGGAGCTTAATTCATTTTTGGAGGAAAAATAATTGATAAGAATAGTATATGTGCCATTAAAATATAATCATGGACTCTTATTTTTTATTAATTACATAGAGAGAATTTTGGTAAGATGCATTTCTTCATTTGAATAAAAAAGTCAAAGATGAGAATAATAGTCCAAAAATATTATTTGAAACATCATCTTGGACAATTTTGTACCACTATCATGAAAGTTTTGTGAAACTTATTTTTCAGAATAAAGAATAATAATCTAAAAATATTACTCAAATGATTATCTCTATGATATTATTTGAGATTAAAAAAAAAAAACTTTTGAAGTTTAACCATTCAAAACAATAGATAAATATGAGATTGTATTACCTTTTGGTCAACAAAAATATTCAGATTAGGACATAGTGTTTTTTATTTTTTTAATTTATATCACGTATTATCAAATCATTTTTTTTTTCCTTCTAGAAGAGCTCCATCTCCTTTCATTTATGCCAAAAAAAAAAAAAAGCCCTTACCATTCAAATTCATCCCATATACATTTCATTCGCCTCCCATATTCTTTTATCTACTTTATTTAGATTTTTCTTCCCAAGATCGTTTAATTTTATCAAAATATAAAAATTATGATTAGTGATAAGAACCTACTAAAATTATCAAAATTTTAATTTTTATATTTATATTTTATATATAAATGAATTATGAAAATTGATTATCAATAATAAATAAATAGATAAAGAATACTCGTTTTTCCCATGTATTGGATGTGGTTAATATAGCATACATTTTTTTGTAATCCCCCACCTCCAAACCCAACCCCTTACTCCCTACGAGATTTGAACATAGGACCTTACACTTGGGATGTGGTTAATATAGCATACAATTTTTGTAATCCCCCACCTCCAAACCCAACCCTTACTTCCTACAAGATTTGAACCTAGGATCTTATACTTGAGCAAAGATAGTCTCAACCACTTGAGCTCCCCTATTCCCTAATATACATTTTGTTATATATATAATTTCTTAATTTTTACTTAGTTAATAAAGTAGATAATGAATAACTTTTAAGTCTCTATTTCACCCTATATTTGGATTAATTCTATCCTTTTATTTTTCTTTTGTCATTCTTATATAAAATTTTATCATTCAAAACTTGTCTAATTTCAAATTATTTATTAGTTATTTTGTTCACCAATAGGCATTAGGTAAATTATTGACTTGATTTATATTAATCAATTATTGTTAAGACCTATTATTTTTTATAATCAATTATTTTTAAAATCTGTTACACTTGCACTTAATATATCTTATTAGTTATAAATATAACTTTTTAAAGTTTATTATATTATTTTATATTTTTCTATTTTATTTATTTTTAAAAAATAATTTTTAAAGAAAAAATAATGTTACGTTGCAAGTGTGTAAATCTAGTTGTACACCGATGAAAAGGATAGATTAAATGCATTTTCGGGGGAGAACAGTTGTGAAATGAAGGCATGTTGGCATTATGCTTTAATATATATATATATATATATATATATATATATATATATATAAATGGATTACACCAACAAATAAACAAGTAAAAACAAAACATCAAAAACCCTTCATATTCATAATTGAGAAACTTCATAATCCATACAGCTAGGTTCAGAACTTCTTTCAATTCATGCAGGATTAAATGGTAGTCCGGATTCCTTTGAACTGATTTTTTTTTTTCCTAAAACTTCTTTTTCTTATAATTTTTGAAAAAGCATCTTTTAAGAAATTAAAACTTCTAATTTATGTAAAAACTGAATTATGAGCTTTTTTGGAGTTTAATCTTTTCTAAAAATCAACCCAAATATTTATTAAAAAATATATTTTTTCTAAGAAAAAATTCTTCCATAAAAAACCAACCCAAAGGAGCCAAGTATGCAAGACCAAGAGGACAAGCAGCTAAGGATCTTTCCTGCCGTTAGGCCGATTCTAAGTGCAGTGATCTGTCAACTTCTGTTGTAGCTCAGCCGAATCAGTGCTTCTCCCCTCATTCAACTGTGCATAAAATTGTTGATGAAATATATTTATTAATTCAAACATAATTAAACCAAACGAAACCAAATTAATTTAATTTGAGTCTTTATCTCACTAGGTAGAGTCGAGAACCTCTTGCCAGTACCTCAGATTCAATCGTATGAAGTAGTCTTCCATCCACTTTGGTGGAACTGCAGCTTATAATTGACAACCCTTCTTTGGTTATAACATTTAAGACCTTTGAAAGTTTCAGCCCTCCTATAAAGTCCGTGCTCACGACAACCTCCATGCCTGCCCTGGAAGGTTTCACTGTTACATTTGTTTGGCCGCAAAATGGTGACAATTCTGTAATTGTCCCAGACGAATTAGAACTGGGATTGATCAATTGCTTTAGCTTCTTTCTTTCCTCGGCGAGGTTCTGAATCTTCTTCCGCAACTGACTAATATATCCCACCGTCTCATGTAAATGATCAGCTATGGACCTTTTCCCCTGTAAGCATCACCAAAAATAAGGTCTATAAATATTGTAAGAAAGATTCAAGAAATCATATATGATGATTTACGCAAATGCTTAACCTTGAGGCCTAAATGGGGAGAAGTAATCGAAGGGATCGCTGAAGCGCAGCCTTCTCTTCTTCTTTGTCTCTCGACATCTCTGTGTATAAGCTTCTTCAGCTTGTGGTCTCTTATTGCATTATTATTATCATCGATGTTTTGGTCAAAAGCAGTAGCAAAGTTTCGCTTTTTGGTTGGTTCTGGTGGTTTATTGCTAAGCCCCTCAATACCCTCAACGAGGTTGTTTTCTGGGATGTTATGTTGCTGCAGGAGATGATCAGGAGGAGCAGGAGAAAACTCTAACAGTTCAGTGAGTTGGTCAAGTGAGAAAATTGAAGGTACAAAATCCATCACGAACCTCAGATTGGGTTACTGACCTTTTCTGTAAATATGTGGTCCTGATTGCAGTCTTTTATATGGTACATTTTGGAGAAAATGTTGCAACTAGCGTTTAATTAAGTCCAAGCTAATCAATTTGGGCGCAGGGTAGCTAAATTTTGGTAGGGGCAAAAAAGCTTATTAATTTTTTTTAAAATAAAGTGCATCTTATTTCCAATGTCTTGTTAAAGTTATATAAAACTACTAGCAAGTTGTTGGTTGAGGTAGCAGCGACCTCACCCACATAAGAATGAAGAATATAAGTTCGAATCCCTAGAAGCGTACTTGTTGAGAGGGTTTTTCTTTAACTGCTCCTGACCCGATAGGGATTAGTCTCAAGTCTAATATGACTTGAGGACACTCTAGTTCAAAGTGAAAAAAAAAGTTACATAAAACTCCTTATGATATTAAAACTCGTTAATGCTTTATGTTATTACACTGCTGCAAAATTATCCCAAAAGAGATTTTTGGTGTTTTATAATAAAGAGGGTATTCGAGTTTTGAAACAAACAAAATTTTATACAATTTTGATAAATTAAATCAGAAGGAAATAACATGTATTTAATCTATTTTTCTATGATGAAGGTTTTGCTCTAGTCAAAAAAGTAATATTGAATTCAGTACACAGCATCTTCACGTGTTCATCATAATTTAGGAATAATAAAATCATAGTCTGTAATAGGATGGTCTACACATAATTTCTTATTAGCGTTGGTATAGGTCAGCAAAATTAATCATATTCGTAAGGACTCATTTCAGAATATACTAAACAATACTATATCATTATGCTAATTGCAAATTGTTGGTCACGTAATCGTCACGTCTTATAAAACATGCCATGCGGAAAGAGGATTGGTTGCATGGCGGTGGACAAATATAGGAACATTGTCATAGACTGCAGATTATTATAATCGGGCATCAATGTGGAACATCTCAAATGCCTGCATTGACATATAATATCAATGATAAAGATATACGAGTAGTCGTCTAAATCTTTCTTCAATTAATTATATCGGCTTATTTTGACTTATCGACCTAATGTATTGGCCTAATTTCTCACGATAATAGACCATAACACCAAACAAATCTTCAGAAAGCTAAACCAAATGAAACAACTTAAACAATTTCCAGATACCATATATCATGTATTTGATCACATTTATTAATTAATTACATATATGGCCCTAGGGCTATGATTTTGAGCTTCGAAAAGAAAAAAGAAAATTAGTTCATGAAAAGACTTTCACAGAGGAAAGTTTCATGGTCAGGTACGGTGGGCAAGCCGAAGCAATAGCTTGGAAAGTCGTAGGAACAAAACGAGGTAATTATAGCATGTGTGTCGTTTAACATAATCATTGATCTTTTCCAATACATCATCACTAGAAACACAAATCATATGCTTAGATTCTGGAAAGTGATAGTTACTGATATATAAATGGAGCTGAAAATAATGCATAGTTTTCCATTATTGCAACTTACATGTAAATGATGTAACTACAGTACTTCAATTCGTAACCAGTCCCAGCAAAAGAACTTGAATATCTATTCTGGACCGGAGCTACACAACTCGGATGAGGGCAAGAAACAAGAAACCACAATTAAGCTTAATTGTCGTAGAGGTCAAGGAATGGTGATTATGTTTTTCACAAGTAACGAACTATTCTCCTGTCATAGAAGCTGCCAAGAGAAATGGGACTTTATCATAGAAATGATTAGGAATATAATGAATCAAATTCGCTTAGTAGAGTTGCTATGGAAAAGTTATGCATAAAGAGGTGATATGGAGGAATAGAGTAATAGTAGGTCAGTTATGAATGGTTAAGAATTACTAAAGTTCCACTATAAAAATTAATTGATTAACGCAAGGAGTAGTCCAAGACCGACTTATAAGTGGGTTTTGAATCTTGAGATTTTTCTACGTAAGACATCTATATATTTTAACACCTTCTTACACGTGACCTAAAATAGTGTCTGCACTATTTTAATGGATGAATTGAACTTAGATAGTTGTGTATGCCTACACCACTTGGATGAATGTGTGACTTGGAACAACGAATGGGCCATCGCAAGGAGGAACATATGCAATTTTGGTGGGTTTCTTGCAGAGATAGGTCCCCACAACGGGGAACAGATGAGATGCAACTTTAGTGGGCTGCTTGTAAGGATGGGCTACCACGTGAATAGATGTGCAAGATAAATAAGCTGCATGGGTCACACATTGATATATATATATAGCACAAAGACCAGACCAAAAGCTCACCCTCAATACCATGTTAAGATTCACTAAGTTTCTATCATAAAAATTAATTGGTTAATATAAAGAGTAGTCTAGGATCTTATAAGGTAGTTTTGGATATCTTCACATTTTTCCATGTGAGACGTTTATATATTTTAATACTTATGAACAAGTTTATGCCAAGATCCTATAAAATGGTTAGATTGTGTCTCAAAGTCCAAGTTTATACAAATTTGAGTACAAGTAGAAGTTTTATAAGATTTCTAAACCTAAAAAGGTCAGGATTAATGTCTTAGAGGATCTTCTAACTTGTATTGGGTGTACCTTAAAAGTCATAACTCATGGGGGTTGTGGGTTGTGGATGACAGTCTAAGATCATCAATAAAAGAGTTTTGCATACTTTTACTAGAAAAAATCACATGGGGAAAATTCACATTTTATCCATTCATGAAATCCTATGTGACAAAGATTTTCTATTAGAATTTTGTCTCTACAAAAATTGTGGCTCCATTATTTGTTGAGATGATGCATTTTATCCTAGAGGGATCATAAACGTATACAAAGGGTCAAACCATGTTAAGAATATCGCCTATTTTTGTATGTGTTCTCTAATGTGCATGAATGTGTGCGCATTTATCCTTAATTTTACCAATAAATATTAGGTTAAGAAACAATGAAATTTTATCTTAAAATCTTTTAGCAAAATTTTATATCTATAATAATCTTCAAAATCATGAATCTTTTTTGGAATTAAAGGATAGTTCAATTGGTTGAGACTATTTGCCCTAGGTGTGAGGTCTCAGGTTCAATCCCTATGGAGGTGGAGAGTTTTATTTTTTATTTTTTATTTAAAAAAATCATGAATCTTTTTGTGACCATCACGAAAAGAAATATATTAGTTATATTCTCTTGTGTTTCCTAATCATGAAAATCGTCGACAATATTATGGATACTCTGTCTATCATAGTCAAGCGAGCCTCGTTCTAAAGCCAACATATCTGAAACTCTGCAGATTCAGATAATCTCTTACTGTGAAAGAAGAAAGTATACGTGCTTAAGGGTGAATAATTTATTTGGTCGTTTATCTTTAATCATTTTGATAATAGAGTATTTTATCTTTTATGAAAATTCACTCTCTTTGCAATTTCTAGTGACGTTAGTCCTAGACATAGAAAACGTTAAGATAATAATGGTGTTAGAACTCATAGTGTCACAAATTGCAATCAATTGCAAAGTTAAAGATAAACAGTATCACCAATTACAAAAATAAGGAATTAAATTATTGTGTTATAAAAATAAGGGACTTAATTAACAAAAGAGTTGAAAATAAGGGTAACAACTAGATCATTCATTTGGCTTCAACGATAATCAGCAATTCCCCATTTTCACGTAAACCAAGCTTTATCATTTGTGACTTAATTTGTATCTTATTATTAGTTGAGTTATTTTATTATGCGCCAAGTCAACCCAGGTTTCACAGGTTTCTTACCTATATAAGACACAATTTCCTTGTTTCTTCTGTGCGACAACCTTACGTGAGAATTAAAGCTTTTTAAATCCGTCCACTATTTTCCATTATTTGCTGAGTTATTTGATTTTGAAGATTGCTTAGTTTGAGGGAGAGATAAATAGCATATTAAACCAAACTCATACAATTTGTTTAATTTTATTATTTTGTATACTGTCTTTAATAGTTTCTTAAATCTAATTGTATAGTAGGCTTTTAGGATGTTTACCTGCTTAACAATTAATATCAATGGCGTTCTCTAACATATAATGATAAAAAAGGAAAGAAAGGAAGTGTCACGATAAGAATCCAGTGTCCTAAAATTTTTCTTCCATTCTTTTTCTTTAATGTACAACTACTGCTGCTTGAAAGATGCTCTATGTTATTTTTGGTTCCTGCCGAAAAACGGTAAGGTTTAAGATTGTCAAGATAATATAAATAAAAATAACAAAGTCTTCCCTATAAATTTAATTAAGCTTTCATACGAGATGATAATTTATCATGGTATTAAAGTTCATATATAGAATCATAACTCATTGTCACTAATTTTAAAATATTAAAATTATTTACATGTAAATTCCAAAACAAATCTTGCTTACACGTATAGAGATATATTAAGATAATAAATAAATACAACAAATCACGCTCTGCAAAAATTATTTAGTAGCCGGTATCACTATGTTCGCCAATTAGACAAGTTTGATAAGATTTAATTTGCTTTATCTTTTAGGTATACTTCTTAAATATTGGATGTTGACCATGCAAGGTACATAGGGAGTCGGATCCAAGTTAGCATCCACAAATAATCTAACCAAAAGGGGAATGCACACAACAAGACAAACGTAGATACTGAAAAATAAAAGACGCAATGTATGCCAATCATTTGTCTTTAATTAAAGCCACTGGATCTTTTCTATTACGGGAATAATTAGATTCGAGGCGTAGGAAAATATAATTCTGTTCTACTATTGATTACAAATTAAAGATCAAAATGATTAGCCATGCAATTTGGAAAGAGATATGGTTGAATATTATCATGAAATAAACTCTAATGATCAAGTCAAAGATTTTTAAATATGAGCCTGAACTTAACGAACTCAATTTAGAGAGAAGTTTAATTAGAGCGAGAGTGAAATTTTTCATTCACCTTATTTGTGATTAGGAAGGATTACTTAGAGCATGTTTTGCTCTACTTATTTTGCAGTCTACAAGTTCCTATAAAAAAATACTCACTCACATAATTTTTACTATTTGTAACTTATAAGCCTCAAATAAGCTTTGCCAAGCAGTTGTTAAGTGATTGACTTCTCTCTCCTAATTCTAGTTTTATGGGTCAAGAGACATGGTAAATGGAACACCTTTACTACCCAACTTATATGAAAGATGCTAGTTACTATGCATGAGATGACATTCTTGATTTGCACGCATTTGCCCCATACCTCTGATACTGGAAAATATTGTGTATGAGGAGTCTCCGCATGTGTTGGTATGGTGTAGATAATTCTGACACGGCTAGTTTCAAATTTAATGTGATTTAAAAATATCTAAACTCAATACAAAAAAGAATTCCCTTGGCTGGGGTTAACCTCCTTCATTCAGGTTCGACAATCACATACTGACTTCCTTTTAAAGATTGTTTAAGCTTAATGGAATTCATTTTTGCTTTTCTAGCAAAACAATATTTGCACAAAACAGAAACCTAATCTGAGGTACGTTAAAGGTTTAATTTGTACCTTTAATTTTCTCACTTGACCAACTCATTGAACTGTTATGAGTTTTCTCTTGCTCTTCCTGATCATATCTGTTAGAAGCTTTGCTTCTGAGATAGATCTAGAAGAAAGATTGATTTTCCATTATTGAGTTTAATGATTACAGAATTATCAGTTGTTATTCATAGCTGTCATACAAGTGTTCCTCTAGCCTTGACTTAAGCTCAACTAAGCCTAACTAACTTTTGGTTATAACTACCTTGAACTAACTTGGCTTAATTGAATTATTCTTGCTGAGCTGGCTCTTCTTTCTTTTGCTGATGCTGTGCCTTAACATCCCCCTTCAACCTAAGCTTATGGAGGCCTAAGGGAAGCTTGGCATATAACTCTGCAAATTTTGAGTTTGACAGGGCTTTTGTTAACAAATCAACAACTTGATCAGAGGAGGGAATATAGGAAACAACAAGCTACTTGGAAGTTACTTGCTTCTCAACAAAATAATAGTCTATTTTAATGTGTTTGGTATAGCCATAGAACAAAGGATTGGAAGGAAGAGCTAAAGCTGAGACTAAATCACTTGTTAAGCATGGAACTAAGTGCTAAATATGTAAATTTTTGAGCAAATATGTGAGCTATTTTATTTCTGCAGCTGCCTAAGCTAATGCCCAGTATTCAGCTTCTGTGGATGACCTTGATACAGTTGGTTATTTCTCAGAGGTCTGGGAGATCAAATTTGGCCCTAAGAAGATGCAAAAGCTAGTTGTCGACTTCTTGGTGATTGGATCACTAGCCTAGTCACTATCACAATATCCCTGCAGCTTCAATGCCTTTGGCTAAAATAGAATTCCATAAGACAAAGTTCCTATAACATATCTGAGTATTTTTTTGAAGGTTGCATAGTCTCCATTAGTAGGATGATGCATAGCTTGGCAGACTGAGTTAATAGTATATTGCAAATCAGGCCTTGTGATAGTGTGATATTGCAAGACACTTATAATCCTTCTGAACTTTATAGGGTTAAAATAAGGCAAATTAGAGAATTGAGCATGAGGAGAGTAATTATTTATTGAGGGATTGGAGCAAGGCTTGTAATCTGATAACTATGCTTTATGTAACAGGCCTCTGGCATATTTGCTTTGATGTAAAACAATAGTGCTACCTGAGTAAGAGACCTCTATTCCCAGGAAGTAAAAAAGAGTACCAAGGTCTTTCATTGCAAATGTAGAGCTCATAGAGGTGATAAGATCTGCAATTGCTTGAGAAAAGCTGCTAGCGATGATTAGATCATCTACATAAACCAAGACAATGACCATATAACTCTGATTATGCGGGACAAATAGTTATGTGTTTGTTTAGTAACAGTGGAATCCCTGAGCACCAAGAAATAAGGCCAGTATCTGATACCAGGCCTTAGGGGCCTGTTTAAGTGCATACAAAGATTTTTGAAGCCTACATATATGTTAAGAATGCACAAGATCATAGAATCCTAGAGGTTGTTCCATGTAGACAGTTTTATGAAGTGCTCCATGAAGAAAAGCATTAGAGACATCCAATTTCATTAAAAGCCAGTAATAATGCATAGCTAAAGTTAGGACAATCTTTATAGTATGAGGTTTGACCACTGGACTGAATGTCTTAGTGTAATCAAGCCCTACTTCTTAATGAAAGCCGTTGGCGACAAGCCTAGCTTTATACCTTGCCATTAAACCATTTGAATTTCTCTTAATTCTAGATAACCATTTGCAATCAATGGGTTCTCTATCAGCTAGAGGAAGGACAAAAGTCCATGAATGTTGCTGTTGAAGAGCATTAAACTTCTCTTGCATTGCCTTGACTTAATATAGGTACTTAGATGCTTGTTTATAGGTTGTTGGTTCTATGTTTAGGGGTTCAGTGATGAGAGCATTAGCTATGTATCTGGTAGGTGGTGGTGGCAAGTGACTAGTCTTAGATCTTGTGAGCATAGGATGAGAGTTCAAAGATGATGGCATACAAGTCTCAAAAGTAAAAGATGAACTAGTGTGATAAGATAGAGGATGAAAGGATGAGAGGATTCAGAAGTGGATAATGAGTGGGAGGTGGATGAGACTACAAATTTGTGCAAAAGAGACCCTATGGAAGTGGAAATGTCAGAGTTATTATAATGGATATAAGGTGAATTAGGAGAATAACTTGATGATAATGATGATGTAGACATAGAAGACTGAGGCATATCTTTGTTTTTATAAAGTATAATGATCCAACTTTGATAGAAAGGCAGCAGTAGTAGCAGTGCTAAACGTTAAGACAAACAAATGAAATGTAAGAGAAAACATGGAGTGATGGAGGCAATGATTGAGTTAGATTTGGTGAAGAGACATGGAAATGTATCTTCAAAGAATTTAACATTTCTATAAAGATACGCTTTGTTAGTTGAGATGTCTAGGCATCTATAGCCTTCAGATGTAGGACAGTAGCTAAAAAATATGCAAAGGCTAGACCTGTTTTCTAATTTACATTTTCTGTAAGGCCTAAGCTATGGAAAGCACAAACAACCAAAGGCTTTGAGATCACTGCAGTTAGGTGGGGATCCATATAAACACTGAAATGGAGTTAGATTATTTAATGTGGGAGTAGGTAGCCCATTAATCAAATAATTTGCAATGGATAAGGCTCCTAATCAGCATTGTATAAGCAAACCACTACGATTAAGAAATGATAACAATGTTTCCATCAAGTGTAGATGTTTTCTTTCAACTTTTCCATTTTGTTAAGGTGGGTAGGGGTAGGAAGTTTGGTGAATTGTCCCTTGTTACTGCAAAAGCTACTGAAATTGAGTGCTTACGTACTTACCACCATTATCAAATCTAAAGATTTTGATAATGGCATTAAACTGAGTAGCAATTATAGAAGTAAAACGCTGAAAAGCTGTAAGTGCTTGTGATTTGTGTTTCAATGGATATATGCAAGAATACTTTGTAAAGTCATTAAGACAAATGATATAGTAATTGAATCCCATACAAGAAGAGACAGGGGATAGTCCCTATACATCATAATAGACTAAATCAAATGGTGCAGTGGTACATGTCATAAATTGAGTAAATGGTAACTGATGTGATTTAGAGACTGAGCAATCAAAACAATTTGCATTATGATATTTCAATTTTACAGGTAAACTAGAAGCAAGGACATTAGTAGCTAGTTTGGCTGGATGTCTTAGTCTAAGATGCCACAGTCTTTCTTCAGAGAGAGGTTACATAGGAGTGACACACTAATATGCTTGAGAAGTAAAAGATGTTGATATAGAAGAGGACAAGCTGGAAGACAAGGGGTACATGCCATGTTCACAATAGCCTTGGAATTTCATCAAATGAATGAAGTTGTTGTTGGGATTCGTGTCCTAAAGTCAGTCGTCTATTGTAGATTTTGCACTGATTTGTATATGAATCATACATCGTCTCCTTGATGGTTAGATCATGACGTGATCTTTAGGATGACTTAACAGGGCTATGCGAATGAGGGATAGCTCAATCGTCCTTAAACTTGGTTCGTAGCCAAATGATAGAATTGATACTAGGGCATCAATTCTATCGAGCATAGGTTATAGTACTTTATATGAGTTTGTTGTCCTTATGACTAATAGGTGTAGAAACACCGATATGACTCACAGTGAGGTATGGAGACATGTTCACTGAACATAACTCTATTTACGAGCATCCTATGGTATGTAACTTACTGTCAAAGGATAGCTTGTGGTGCACATGGATGTTCTACTCCTCAGACTTGAGACCGTCATAGAGATTTGCGAATTACTCCCTATGCTTTGGTACAGATTATTTGGATTTCTAATTAGGTGACAAAAGGCTACTGGGTGTGGGCAAGTGCCATAAAGTCAATGCGTAGGTCAAGATGGGATTGACCGCTCCAGGTATTAGGAGAATGATATTCTGCTTAGTCCTAATTTATTAAGACTGTGGCTAAAGCTTTCCGCATTGTGTCACGTGGTTACATCATGATGAGTCATGACAAGATTAGGACTTGACATAGAATAGCCGATTAGGAGTTTGACAGTTTATCATGCCCTTAGGGTTATTTCGGAATATCAAAGGTCGTAGGGAATCCGTTGTAGTGCCCAGGTTCATTGAATATTGCCTTGCAACTATTCGGCTTGTCCGGACGTTGGAAACCATTTCTAAATGGTATCATCGATTAGTACAAAGATAGTCCTTGTATTGCCAGTTTAAGTTTGAACCTACAGAGTCAAGCATATGGTCGGGAATTAGTTGGAGGATTGACCCCACTATAATAATGTTAGTCACGTTTAATTATGAATTAAATTTTTTGTTGTTTAATTATGAATTAAATAATAATATAAAAAATTAATATTATAGATATTTAATTGAGAATTAAATATTATAATATTTAATTATTTATTTCAAATCACGGAATTAATTTTAACTATGTCTAGCTAGCACTAGACATGTGGATCAAAATTAATTCATGGGATACTATTTATAAATTAGATGTGGATTTAATATAGGCTTTAATATGAATTTTAAAAGTCCATAATTCTAAGCCCAAAGAGTTAGGCTTATTGGGTTATGGGAATGGGCTTTATGGAAAGCCCATATCTCCCTATATAAGGAGGGTTCTCATTATTTGTTACACGAATATTTTTGTGAAAACCTGATGCCAGAAAATTGTCTCCCAAAAACACTAAACTCAAAAATATCCTCCTCCCCTATTCTTGATCGCACACGAAGAGGAGGAGCTGAACACTTCTGCAAGGCAAAACTTCCAGCACATGAAGAGGAGGAGCTCAACACTTCTGCAAGGCAAAACTTCCAGTGCAAGAATTACGAGATAATTCTAAATCTCAAAAATTTTAATTTTAAAGCTTGATCCTATGCGGGAAATCAGGAAAAAGTCTTCCCGATTTTCAATAGTGGTATTAGAGCTAAGGCTTTTTTCTGTGTAATTCCATAATTTTTATCTCACATCTCAATTACAATGTTTATATTTCATATGTGTATGAGATACATGTGTATGTGATTAGTGCCCTATTTTGCTTTTTAATTGTGAAATTAAAATAGATAACAGGATCTAATGGCCGTCACTATTCTGCTTAACTTTGTTCGTTTTCGAGTAATTGATTTCAATAATTAATTTTTGCCCGACTTAATTCTTCTTATTGATTGTATTATTTTTTACCAATGTCTACTCTTGTTGGTATGTTTATGATGTCTTAAATGGAGGATGTCATATCAGATATCACATTTAAAAATTTCATATGTATATCGTAGAAGTTGGATGATTCTTTATCGGCCACCATTTAAACTTGACTACCTTGGTTGTTCAAAAGTATTTTAAAAAAAAAAAAGTTCGGAAATTTTCTTTACTATCTGTTACGACATTTCCTGTGTAGTTAGCCATGGCTATTGTGTTGGCAGTGATCGACATTTTTCTTTTTCGTGAATGTCACGATAAAGTTTTTTAAAAAGAAATTTTGATTTTGAATCATAAGTTTTTCCTTTTAATCCAAAAAAAAAAATTTCTGTTTTTGTTATTGTTGTGAGCTAGACGTTGGGGAACGTTCCTTTGGTGTTACTTTTGTTTTTTTAAAAAAATAAAGCAACCCAGATCTCGTCGTGATGGGCAGGGCATGATGATTTCCAAATCCATGGTGTTATCATACATATACATATACATATACATATATATATATGTTGTATGTATGTATGTATATATATACATGGTGAGTTTATTGGAAGTATTTGCATATAGTTGACGACGTTGAGTCCTTGTGAAAGAAGAAAATGATTAATTTTGTTTTTTTCCTTCAAAAAGCCTAAACTCCCATGAGATTGGGTTAACCCGGATTAGAACTTGGATCCAAATGGTTTGAGTCCAAATCTTCTTCATTTTTCTATTAAATTATATTTTTGGTTTTTTATTAATTGTTTTGATATATATTGCGCTACTCTTAAAATTAGTAGGACTAATTTTATAAGGGGTCTTTACCATATTTGTAGCAGATTTTGTTAATGGGCTGAAAAGGCTTATGCGATTTTGGGCTTTAAGGCTTAAAGGTTATGCTTTGATTTTAAAGTTTAAAACCAAATTGTTTCTTTGAGTTTCAGATCAATATGATTGGACCAAATATTCTTAAAGTTTTCTTGGGCTTAGGGGCCTTTACACTCTTGTTCTAATTTGGTTGGACTTTAGTTAGACTTGATTGTCAACCAAACTGAATCTTCTCAATTAAATTAGTATGGACTGATTTACTATTGAGAGTTGGGCTTATATATTTTAAATTAAGTTAAAGACTTAATTGAAAATTGATAAAGTCCAATACATTTAAAATGAATGTTATTCTGAATTTATAAAATTAATAAATGGTTTATTAATCTCCCTTTGAGCTATATTATTTTGATAATATTGACTTTACTACATAAATAAATATAAGATATTTATTTTGAAGCCCAAAATTTGTTAAGAATTTATTTTCAACCCTAATTAGTTTAAAATTGTTTTAAACAATTCAACAAAGCCCTTGTATATACTCAAATTATGATTTTGACCTCAATTAATTTTAAAATTAGTCTTAATTAATTGAGTAAGCCCTTAACTTGTCAAAATTATGATTTTGACCCTAATTAATTAAAAAAATTAATTAATTGAAAATTGCCCATTGATTGGTCAAAATTATGATTTTGACCCCAATTAACTCAAAAGGAATTTTAACTAATTGGGTAAACCCATTAATTGGTCAAAATAGTGATTTTGACCCTAATTAATCAGAAAGGAGTTTTTAATTAATTGAATAAAGTCTAAAAGCTAGTCAAAATTAGATTTCAACTTCAATAAATTTTAAAATGAGATTTTAATTAATTGGAAATCTCCTACCAAGTCAAAATTGTGATTTTGACCCCAACTAATTTAAAAAGAGTTTTAATTAATTAGAACGGTTGATTTAATACGATGAAATCGATCCAATGACTGCGCGATAAAATCATGAAATTACTTGTCTTTTCTATATTATGATGTATGACATATTTTGGCACGGTTATAGGCTTGCATTTAATGCATATTATTGCATGTTTGGTTATCAATTATTGTAATTGTTTCAACAATTAAACTGGGTCTACGAGCCTAGTCTTTTCTCTAATTCTTGTTGGAATCCCCTCTCCCAAGTGATGTATCCCCTTCTTGAGAAAGAGTTGTTCTTCTAGTTAATATAATTAGTAGTTCAAGTACAATCAAGATAAGGAGATGAAGACCACGAACTGGAAGGCCCGACCCAATCCAAGTTTCCTAGTATTAATAAGTAATAACCTTACTTGCATGATAAAGTGGCCTATGATGGCTCTAGTGGGCCACACTAGGAAAAGCCCATAACCGCCCTAATGTGCTTATATATGTTGATATATATTGTTTTCTATGTCAATTGTGATTAATTAATTGGATTAATTAAAGGATTTGACTATAAACAAATGTGCTTATCATTTTTATTAAATTTTCTAAATTATTAGGTCCATTAATTGGTTTGGACATAGAGATGCCCAAATCATTGTCTCCCATTAAAGTAAATAATAATGGGCCTAATGTTCTAATAAACGTTGGAGGCCCTCAGGCTTAGCTTCTATTGGAATATTAGGGAGGCCCTCAGTCCTGGCTTTTATTGGAATATTGGGATTATTGTTCACTATATGAGACCCTTGGAATTCTTTCAGATTAATGAGCAGGTGGGCCGACCTCAGTCGGGCTTGTTGATTAGGCTTAGAGGAAGACCTTGGGAGTTCATGTTAATGTCTTGGCCCAACTGAGCTTTTCAGTGGAGGACCTCTGTCCTACTGAAGAGATGCTTAGGGTAGAATTGACTACTGAAAGTTGTTTGGAGAAGCAATTGATTATGAACCTATCAAGCAGTGTCCATAGATGGGCTGACCTCAGTCAGGCTTATGTACAACTGTTTTGGATCTCAGTATCCGCTAAAGAGGTTTGGATTCAGAAACCTTTTTTGACTAAAGGTAGAGGGTATCGATTGAATAAAATAGTGGCAGAACCCTTTAGATATTGGCCTATGTCTCTAGGAATGATGATTTATATACAATTGCATATTTACATTCGTTGTGTTTGTTATTTGCTTCCATAAATCTCAATACATTATAGATATATTATTATTTGATATTGATATTGATATTGTTAATCACAAACAAACTCGACACAAGAGAAATCGATTAGCTATAAAGTGTCAAATAATCATCTAGCTGATGAAGTATAAGGTCTAAAGTGAAAGATTGTCTTCATAGCAGATAGTATGCATGCTAGCTTATAGATCTACATTTAAAAGTTGGATGAGTCTTCCTATGCATTTGATGGCATAGAGGGACATAAGGATCTAATATACTGTTTTCGACACTTAGTTGAGGGATAGAAAGTCTATATACTATACAAGACAGAATAGATTGAGAAGCATATGTCTCTTAATTACTTTCTTTAAGAAGATAATCAGGTATATTATTCTCGCCCCTCGATAATCGCCTTTCTTTTTGAATTGGTTCAACACATTCAAGTCAATTGTTGACTATAATGGACCTTTTGAGTTGCTAGAGATCTTCTAGCAAGATAATTGGCATCATGAGAGAACATTATTTCAATGGAAGGTGATTCATTTATTAATTACTAAATGAGTTTTAGAACCCCACCAGTAGTAGCAATTGGTTCACACACAATATGTCTCTGAATATTCAAACACTAGAAGAAGAAGAGTCTTTAAAGTCTAGTGTTATTAAATCCCAAGAGACTAAAAGTAGCAAGTGGTTGTTGCATGAGGTGCGTATATAACACATTACAAATTCAATTGATCCTACTGGCTTTGTATAAGATACAAATGATTCCTATAACTTGTTATAGTGGAACTGTTGACTAGTAGAGATAAACATAATACTAATGCTATTATCATACATTGTAAATTGAAATAAGCTCATCCTTCTAGCATAGCGTATGTTGGCTAGGATGACATGATTCTATGACCTAGTCATAGAAACAAATGTTCTTCAAGCAAGTCTCTCGTTTGCTTAAAAGAGAATAAGATTCTTATATGATGGACTCCTACAACTTAAACATAATTGAATGGTTTGTTAGAAAGGAGAAATCAAACGATGTTGGACATAGTTTGATCAATTATGTAACTTATGGTTTGGACCATATCCTTTGGATGTATATTTGAGACAAATGCTTAAATGTTGAGCTACGACATTTAGCGAGTCAGTGGATGAGATACCATATAAGATATGGTGTGATAGTAATTTGTACACTTTTACTGAATGGTCAAAGAAATGTTTAGCATACATAAGTATCTTATTAATGACCAACTAGGATTGAAGTTTGTTAAGTGTATAGAAGATTTCCTAAAAAGTCTAGGGAGTTCGGCTTCTGCAGTGGTCATGAGTAATGAGTACTCATTAACCTCAAAGGAATCTTTTCAAGAAAAAGTTTCTTAGACAAGATCCCCTTGATAGTGAGCTTACAAAGTTCTAAATAGAATGATGAAACACTAATAATTGAACATACAAAATAAGATAAGGTTAGGAACCAAATCTTGGGCCTATTAAAGAAGCATCACTAAGGTGATTTGGTAAGGTACCACGTCCAATGAAAAGTGTTAAATTCTTATCCAAGGCAGAAGTTCCATTGAACTATTAGAGAATGAATGAGTTCGGTCACTTGTAAAGATGCTGGATAGAGGCATAACTTTTAAAACTTGCTTAATCTGAGGCAATCCTTCAAGAAACCACAAATATCAGTAATGTATGGACATTGGTTGGCTATATATTAGGTAAGACTCGTAGAGTAAGAATGATTCATGAAGGGTTTTTAATAGGTTGAGACCTACGATGCCCAACTCGTTGTTAGAAGGCCTTGTGAATGTTGTAGTTTGACTATGACAAGACATTTCCACTAATAATGATGCTCAAATTCATTTGCATCATTTATGTATAAGATGCATGTATGTTTCATGAAATTTTATTAGTAGGTGCCTAGATTGCTTTCCTTCAATGTGAGCTAAAAGTGGATGTGTATGACACAATTGAATAGTTCACATCTACTAGCGAG
The DNA here is from genome assembly GCA_028554755.1 of Cordia subcordata. Lineage (NCBI taxonomy): Eukaryota > Viridiplantae > Streptophyta > Magnoliopsida > Boraginales > Cordiaceae > Cordia > Cordia subcordata. The sequence continues at coordinate 8,254,760 of JAPTOF010000020.1, forward strand.
ATTATAGAGCACATGTCTATTAGGCTCACAAGTGGTCTTGTGCAAGTATTTTGGGTTAATACATTTTGATAAAGCATCAAGATGTATGCTAATATCGCTAATTGAGCACAAGCCTAAATAGCCCGCAAGCGCACGAGTCGTGTGTAGTACGGTGTGTGCGAGTGCGGGGTCGAATCCACGGGGAGGCCTAATGTGTATGGTGTTCTAAGCTAAGTGCGTCCTAAAGAGCTACTTGTTGGGGTCCTAACTACAATGTTTTTGGTTTGAAGGGAGCTCGGGAAAAGTAAACCTAATCTAAGAACAAGGAAATAAAAAGGTAGCGCGTATGTGTGTGATGGGGGAATCAAGCGATCTAAGGGGATTCAAATGTTGGAAATGGGAGACTAAGGTGATTACATCTTGTTTATGGTGATTACTATGTCTTTCTAGGGTTACTTGATGGATTATACTAAATGCTCTAATCTAGACCTATAATTAGCCTCCTAATTGGTACCCTAAGCCTCAGTGCGGGTCCGTCCCTAGGTGGCAATACCTAGCAGTACGGCGTGGTCTTTATGACTTAGGAATTAGGGCTAGCCAATAAGATTCTAGGGGAGTGTAGATCGATCTAACCCTAGCACTTAGTCTTCTAATTAGTTCCCCAATCTGGCCCTAGGACTCGGTGCGAGTCCGTCCCTAAGCTTCGTCTCACTCAGAGCTACGGCGTGGTCCTTATGAACCTAGGGTGTTAGGGTGGACTAACTAGCCTTCCTAAATGGACTAAGGTCATCTAAACCTATCCGGACTCTTATTGGCTGGATTTAAAGCCAAAGGGGACTCGACCTAGGCTAGATACTAGTTGTGCACCATCAATCGCATCACAATTAGCAGAAATTGACATTAAAGTGCATGGCAAACACATCTAGGGCATGGCATTTGAGAATACACCGGTATATTCTACTACTAAACACATAGACATGTTTAGATTACACCAATTTAAGCACTAGCACCCGACATTCATGCAATAGAAGCTAGTTATGCTATTAAGTATGCTAACACACATATAGACATGTATATAGTCATACCCACTTCATGTAGTTACCACAAAAACACATAGACATGCTAGCATAATGATTTAGAAATGGTTAATAGCACAATAGACTTCAATATATATATGCTACATCATTGAGGCATTTCAACAAACATATAGACATGTATGTAAAATAGCCTTTGAAGCCATAAGCATAAGGCATATATACATAAATCCATCAAGTTTCCATTAATGTAAAGTAGTAATCAATCCATAAATACAAGATATAATCACCCTACATAGCTCTAATTAAACATAATTAGACTTAGGATAAAAGAGAGATACCCTTCTATCCACAGCCAAGCTTTACAAACCATGAGCTATGCCCCAAATCCTAGTGTTTGATCCTCTTAGATCCTTGATTCCAAGTGTTAAATGTGTTTAGAAGTGAGTGTGTGAGGTGATTTTTGGTGGATTTTGGGTTTTGGAAAATGGGTGTTTGATTTGGGTGTTGTTCTTCTATCAAAAAGGGCTGAAAAGTGGCTTAAATGGAGCTGTTAACGCGTCCAGCCGGGTCGTCCGGCCAAAATTGGCCCAGGTTCTGATCCGGCCGGTCGACCTATACGGTCGACCGGCTTGGTCGTCCGGCCTAGACAGAGGCAAACTAATCTTGATAGTAAAATGGTCATATCTTGCTCGTTTTAGCTCCGATTCGCGCACCATTTTTTTTCTATGGCTTCGTATCGTCGTGGGGGATCTCCCAAGCCATCTTTTGCAACCTAAAACATATCCAAAATTTGTCCATGTCCTTTTTAGGTTGCAAGATCCGAATTTGGCTCACGTTGCGCTCGGTTTCGCCTCGGTCGCTCATTATTTCGTTCGACCACTTTCGAAAGCACTTTTCTTCATTCCTTTGCGTCCAAAACACCCTTGGATTTGCTCCAAACTTTAAGCACCCTCAATTAAGCTCCAATTATCTCTCCAAATCACACCTAAAATAAGCAATAAACGCACATTAGTGTAACATTTAAGTCTTTACTTCAACTATGAACATTTAAACCTTAATATGCACAATTATGACCTAAATGCTATAGTAATACATTAAATGAAGCTCAAAACACCTCAAAACAAGTATATACATGCAATAGATAAACACACAAAACAAACACATCATATGCCTTTGTTAAGAACAAAGATATGCCTTGTATTTGTTAGTGGGCTAATGATCGTGTGGTTGTTTATAATATAGTAATGTGGATGACATTTTCGATATTGTAAAATGGAAAAACTATATCTATTATCTATGGCCCCTATAAATATTGTTGGAAAGATATCCTATGTGCTTGGGATCATAATTTATATGAATAGATTAGGGAGGTTAATGAATTGTCATAGTACACTTACATTGACTTCAAGCTGAAATAGTTCAACATATTGAATTTTGGAAAAGGTTTTCAAGAAGTTATTGTTCAAGAAAATATGTTTGACAAATTTCTTTGAAAGGAATGTATGAGTAGAATCCTAATTCCTTAGACAATAATATTCACCAAGTACATTATGTCATGTGCGTGGCCTTATAAGGTACACTCTCGATTAGAGTAACCGACAGACATCATCCTAATCCCAACTATAAGCATTGGTAAAAGGTGGAACTATCCCTTAGCATTTGAAGTGCAAGAGTACTAATGGCTCATTTATGGAGAAGTTTGACTTGAAACTAGTTAGTTGGACTAATTTTAAATTCTCGACAAATAAAGATGATAGCTGCAATATTTCAGATTATACTTGCCAGAAGAGTTTTAGGCTTGTGTTTTAGATGTTACCACCTTTTTAAGCGAGAGGTAATGATCTTTTGCAAATAATATGTAAGAAAGAATGTTTTGCCAGCTCCTTAGCTAAAGCCCTCGAGATCTTGAGAAGATGGGCATAAGATACAGATTCGACTGCTATAGTTCAAGTAGGAGATTGTTGGGGATGATGTTCTAAAGTCAGTCGTCTATTGTAGATTTTTACTGATTTGTAATGAATGATCTTACTTTCAGCCTTATGTCATATTGTACATCTTCTCCTCGATGGTTAGATCATGACATAATCCTTGGAATGACCTAATAGGGCTATGTGAATAAGAGATAGCTTGGTCGTCCTTAAACTTGGTTCGTAACCAAATATAGAATTTATACTAGGACATCAATTCTATCGAGATTATGTTATAATACGTCACATGAGTTGGTTATCCTCATGATCAATGGGTTTGGAGACACCGGTGTGACCGACGATGAGATGTGGAGACATGCTCACTGAACATGACTTTATTTACAAGCATTCTATGGTATGTACCCTACTGTCAAAGGATAGCTTGTGGTGTACATGGATGTCATATTCCTTAAACCTGAGACTATTATAGAGATTACTCCCCATGCTTTGGTACCAGACTATTCAGATTTCTAATTCAGTGATGAAAGACTGCTAGGTGTGGGCAAGTGCTGCAAAGTCAATGCGTAGGTCAAGATAGGATTGACTGCTCTAGGTATTAGGAGAATGATATTCTACTTAGTCCTAATTCATTAAGACTTTGGCCAAAGCTTTCTGCATTATTTGTCGCATGGTTACATCATGATGAATCATGACAAGATTGGGACTTGACATGAAATAGTTGATTAGGGGTTTGACAATTTACCATGATTTAATTTTGGCTTTAATATGGATTTTAGAAGTCCATAATTCTAAACCCACAGAGTTAGACTTATTGGGTTGTGGGGATAGGCTTTATGGAAAGCCCTTATCTCCCTATATAAGAAGAGTTCTCATGATTTCTTCGACATATGTTTTTGTGAAAACCTGATGCCAGAAAATTCTTTCCCAAAAACACTAAACTCAAAAATAGCCTTCTCTCCTATTCTTGATCATGTACAAAGAGGAGAAGCATAGAGCTTCTACAAGGCAAAGCTTCTAGTGCAAGAATTACAAGGTAATTCTAAATCTAAAAAATTTTAATTTTAGAGCTTGATCCTATGTGGGAAATCTGGAGAAGGTCTTTTCGATTTTCAGTAGTTGTCCAGTAAGTTGACCCTCTTGGAATCAAAAAATGATAGGGCAATTATTATCTTTAATAAGCTGGTGAACAGAAATTAGATTGGAAAAAATGGTAAGTACATGTAACATATTAGAGAGTTTTAGACAAGTGTTAGGTAAGGACAAAGTACCCTAGCCAATGCTTGTAACAGGAAGAGTAGTACCATTCCCAACAGCTACATTTTTTTCCCTTTGTATGGCTAATAGTTCAGGAGCTAACATGGATCATTGGTCACATGACTGGAAGCTCTCGATTCAAAAAACTAGTTAGTAGGCATTTGAGCAAAATTAACATGTGTAGTAAAAGCCTGTTGAGATTGCTTTGGATTGGCATAATTGACAGTATCAAAGTGTTGCTAGAACTCAAAAGCATGGTGACTTAATTTGCCACATATTTAGCATTGAAGGTGCATGGTGGGTTGAGCATGTGATCTATGAGTAGGCTGAGGATTGGCTGGATAATTAGGTCGGGATTTGCAGACTGAAAACCTCCTCTTGTTGAATTCCCTTGCCCTCTGCCTCTTTGATTTTTTCCATGGCCCCTATTGGCATATTGAGCTCTTTTTGTGTTTTGAGCTGTATATAGTGTAGTAACAGGATCTTGAGAGGATGCTTCAATAAGAGAAACAACAAGGGAAAAGTTTAGATTTACTTTCTTAGTTGTTAGTATTCCACACAATTCATGTACTATGACAGGATCTAGCCTAATTCTTATTAAGCCTTTAATAGCTACGTACTACTCTAGAAGACCTTTGAGAATATACCAAATCACATCTTCATCTTGTAGTGGTTCATTAAGAGTGGCAATTGTGTCTGCTAATTCTTTGATCTTATCCGAATAATTTTGCATAGTAAGAGATCCTTTAGAGAGAATGAATAATTGATGCCTCAATCGATAAATATAAGAGTGACTACTAGAATGAAATCTCTGATCTAATGCTCGCCATATAGCCGAGAAAGTTTGCAATCAAACTACTTGAGAAAACATCGCACGTTGAAAAGAGGTAAATAAGCAGTTTATTAAGTGATTATCAATCGATTGCCATAATAAATAATCAGGGTTAAGCGCCTCTTCACCCATGGCATTTGTGATAAGTTTAGGTAGATAACGCTTCATACCATTGAGATGATCAAGAAGACGATATGCCTTGAATATTTGAATATAGACACCATTTCTATCTTCTAGATTACATAACTAGAATGATCAAGTTTTATATGAACCATAGAATTAAAGTTTTGTATAAATAGCTTGAATGTAGCTAGAAGTTCAATTTCTAGAATAGTATCCATCTATTAATCAAGACAACAATTGACAATGAAAAATTAATGTGCAAAGAGAATCAAAGCTAGAAAGGTGTAGATTTCATCGTAGAACAGTGAAGCTAAGCTGGAATTAGAAGGTTTTGCAAGGTGTAGCAATGGCAGAAACCCTAGCTGAAGCTTTAACCACAAATTTGAGATGTCACGATGAGTGAAAATGGAGAAATTGCAGCTTCAATACTTGTATTCTCTGTACCGCAAAGGAAATTAGGAAGAGAGAAAAAGTGAAAATCGAAAAAAAAAAAAAAAAAGCTCCCAAGTGAGCTCTTGATACCATGTTAGAAGCTTTGCTAATGAGAAAGATCTAGAAGAAAGAATTGATTTTCCATTATTAAATTCAATGATTACAGAATGATCAGTAGCTATTTATAACTGTCATACAAGTGGTCCTTTGTGTTGGGAACTATTTTGGATTTACAAATCTTTAGACAAATTTGAGATCACAAGGAAGAATAGAATAACTACTAAATATGATATGTATTAAATATAAAAATTTTCAAAGTATATAGATTATTTCCTTTACAAAGAATTCACTTTTCTCTCAATATTTTCTTCTTTTCACTCACTCTTGTTGCTTTTTCTCTCTTGCTTACCAAATCACTTGCAAAACACCCCTATTTATACTAGTAGTATCCTATTCCAAGCATTTAATGAGTGTCTAGAAAGACTAAAAATATTTGACTAAGTTCATGGCTATCAAAGATGGATCAAATATATACATGAATCTCTGTTTGCCAAATTCCATGAACCAATCATTATTCCTTGTATCGAATTAATTTTGGTTTGCATTTTCTAACAACCCTCCTTCAAACCAAAATCATTCTCATGCCAAGTTAAAATCTTGACTTCTTGAATGCATCAATTGGTAGTGCCTTTGTGAAAATATCTGTTACTTGATCTGAAATGTTACAATACTCCAGAGAAATTGTCTTCATCTTGACATGCTCTCATAAGAAATGATACCTAAGATCAATATCTTTGTTTTGTCCATGTTGCACTGGATTCTTTGACAACTTAATTGCAGATTTGTTTTTAACATATATGACAATTGAATCTTCTTATAGATGATTAAGTTGCTTTACCAAATTCTTTAACCAAATTGCTTCACAAACTGCTAAAGATAGTGCAACATACTCAGCTTCACATGATAATAAGGCTACCACATTTTGTTTCTTTAATGTCCAAGTGAAAGTTGTCAATCCTAGAAAGAATACATAACCATTTGTACTTTTCCTTTCATCTCGGTCACCTCCCCAGTCACTGTCAGAATAGCCATATAATGAAGAATCATCCTTATTGGAGTAGAAAAGGCCAAAATTTATGGTATCCTTAATGTATCTCAAAATCCTTTTTGTTGCAAGCCAATGAGACTCTTTAGGTACTTCCATGTACCGGCTCAAAAGACTAACTCTATAGATAATATCTAGCTTTGTGATTATGAGGTAACGAAAACTTCTAATCAAGCTCTTGAAAAGGGTAGGATTAACATATTTTTCTTCTCCAGTTTTTTGTCATTCTTAAACCGGGAGCAATAGGAATTTCCATTGGATTGTAATTCTCCATCTTAAAATTTTCAAGTAGTTCAATGGCATACCTTTTTTGTGATATGAAAATGCCATGATCTTGTTGATGCACTTTGATGCCAAGAAAGTAGGACATAAGCCCAGCATCTGTCATCTTGAATTCTTTGAACATTGCTTGCTTAAATTCCTCAAACATTTTTTGGCTATTCCCGGTGAAATGTAAATCATCCTCCTAAAAACAAGCTATAAGTATTTCATCTTGCTCATTTTTCTCTGTGTAAATTGCATGCTCTAGAGGACATTTGACGAAGCCATTCTCTTGAAAATATTTATTAATTTGAGAATTCCATGCTTAGGGGGCTTGTTTTATTCCATTCAAGCCTTCATCGGATGATACACCTTGTCCTCTTGTCCTTCGTTTAGAAAGCCTTCAGGTTGATCAACATAGACTTCTTCCTCAAATACTCCATTGAGAAAGGCTAATTTAACATCTAAATGGGATATATTCCATCCATGATGTGCTGCAAGAGATATCAACATTCTTACCGTGTCAAGTCAAGCAACTAGAGAAAAAACTTCTTTGTAGTCAATCCCATATTTTTGCTTGTAACCTTTTGCAACAAGCCTTGCCTTATAGCGGTCAATCTTTCTATCGACTATCCTCTTAATTTTGTACACCCATTTGACACCAATGGATTGTTATCCTTCAAGATGTGAAGTTAGCTTCCATGTGTCATTCTTTTCAATGACATGAATTTCCTTTGCCATTGCTTTCTTCCAACAATCTTTTTTAACAGCTTCTTTGAAAGACAACAGCTCATGATCAGCATAGAGACAAAGAAAATCTACCTGTTTGGTTTCTTCATAGATCTCTCTTAAATTGTGAATCTTGATTGGTGGAAATGAAGAACTCCCCGGGCTTGAAATTGGTAAGCTTTGATTTTGAGAAGTTCTTGCACGAGGAGGAATCATTATTTGTTCTAGAATTTCTTGCTTTGTTATTTCTTGTTCTTCAACTTCAAGTTAATTTTCTTTAATTGAACCTTCTCCGTCCATTCTTCATGTTTCACTTTCAAAAAAAACATCTTTACTTACCACTATTTTACTAGTTAGTGGATTGTGGAGCTTATAGGCATTTGACTCGTCATTTTTACCAACAAAAATACATTTCTCACCTCAATTATCCAACTTTTTCCTTTCACCTCTGGTACAAATGCATAGGCTACACAACTAAAGATCTGAAGATGGCTAACAGTTGGTTTGTAGCCACTCTAAGCTTTCTATGGTGTCATATTTTTCACACTTTTGGTTAGACATCTAATCAACAAATAAGTTGTACATGGCACTGCTTCAACCCATAAATTCTTTGGTAAATTTTTCTCCTTCAACATAGTCCTTGTCATGTTAAGAATTGTGTGATTTTTTCTCTCTACAATGCCAGTTTGTTATGGGGTATATGAAGTTGTAAATTGTTGCTTGATACCCTACTTTCTACAAAAGTCCTGAAAATCTTTTGAGGTATATTCACCACTTCTATTAGATATGAGAATTTTAATTTTGCAACCACTTTCCGTTTCAACGAATGCCTTGAAATTTTTAAAAAATTTCAAAAGTAGTTGATTTTTCCTTCAAAAAATAAAGCAATAACTTTCCACTGAAATCATCAATGAACGAAATAAAATACTTGTTACCTCCAAAAGATGATGTCTCAAAAGGTCCACAAATATCTGTGTGTGCCAGGTGTAAAGGTGTAGGAGCCCTTGTGGATTTTCCACTTTGAAAGCTATTTCTTTGCTGCTTACCAAAAGTGCACGCTTCATCAACATATTCCATCTTTTCAATTAATGGCAACCCGTGGACCATGTTTGAATTGAACAAAACCTTGAGACCATTAAAGTTCAAGTGTCTAAACCAAAGGTGCCATTTCCATAACTCATTATTAATCAACCTTTGAAGGCACTTCTCAAAACTCGTACTTAGATGCAATAGAAAAATACGATTACTTGGCATTTGAACTTTTGTGATAAGTCTCCCATGTGCATCTCTCAAGAACAAAGAAAAATTCTTCGTGTATATTACATACACTTTTCAAGTAGTTGACCAACACTTAGAATATTGCTTTTCATGTTGGGTACCTAATACACATTAGAGATAAATTGTGTATCACCATTCTTTTTGATAAAATTGAATTTTACCTTTGCCTTTCACTGTTAATTTGTATGAATCTCCCAGGCTCATGTTGCAGTCAACATTTTCTTCAAGTTTGTCAAAAAGTTCTTTTTTTCTGTACATATGGCTGCTTGCTCTCAAGTCAAGAACATCAGTTTGATGTCTAAACCCTTCATGTGCCGAAAGAAGTATGCCTTCCTTGTTTTCCTGCTTAGAGGTTTGAACAAAATTAGATTGTTTTTCATTGTTATTCCAACATTCAGAAGCATAATGACTAAATTTGTGGCAATTGCAGCATTCAACATTTTTTTTGGTTTCCGTGCCCTTGTCCATGGCCAGCTCTTCCTCTGCCTTGTTAATTCCCAAAATTATTTATTTCTTCTTGTTGATTTGGGTTTTGAAAATTACTTCTACCTTGGCTACTTCCTTGATTACCATGTCCTCTACGTTGAGAACCTCTACCTCTTGATTTTTGGCCTTGTAAAATAAGCTTTGATTCGAAAGTTAGCTCTATGGTGCCGACATTAGAATTCTTTTGAATGTGTTACTCATGCACTTGAGTGATCCTATCAACTCTTCAAGTGTAAGTTGATCCAAGTCTTTTGACTCTTCTATTGCAACCACCACATGCTCAAATGACTTTGTAAGTGGTCACAATATTTTCTCAACAGCTTGAACATCTTCAATAGTTTCTCCATTTCTTTTCAATTGATTAACAATTGAAAGTAAGAGAAAAAATAAAAAATTGACTTATCTTCTTTCATGTGAGCATTGTCAAATTTGCCTCAAAGTGTTTGCAAATGATCTTTTTTTACATGATCCACTCCTTTGAATAAATTGGCGAGTTTGTCCCATGCTTCTTTACCTAATTTTGCTTTTGCAATTTTCTCAAACATGGACTCACCAACACCTTGGTAAAGCAAAAATTATACCTTTTTATCTTTCTTTCTTCATTCACGCAATGATTGTCTTTACTTCACATTCAAAGTTGCTTCTAAAGATGTATTTGGGATTTTCGCCTTAATTAGGGTGATATGTCATATATCCATACAAGAGTATAATTACAATATTTCTTTATATGTCAATACAATTTTACATAATGACTTAAGGCACAAGTAAAGGCATAATATACGCTATTGCATTTTAATATCCCCCCTCAATCCAAACGAGTAGTGTTTAACTGCAGGTGAAGATTGGCTTTAAGATCTTGGAATTGCCTAGATGCTAATGCTTTCATGAGTATATCAATGACTTGTGAGGTAGTAGGAACGTACTGAACAACCACATCACTTTGAGCAACCTTTTCCTGGATAAAGTGGAAATCAGTTTTTGTCTGCTTCATGTTGGCATAAAGTAGTGAGGCTATGTAGCAAAAATTTTATCACAAAGCAGCACAATAGTAGAGGGCAGTACAACTTCTAGATCTCGCAATGGTTGACGAATCCAATATGTTTCTACCTTAGTGTTCGATCGAGAAACTGTGGGTTGCTTCTTGGACTGCCAAGGAATGAGAAAGGAACCAAGGAAGATGACATATCCAGTTATAGAGCAACAACTGTCCGGACACCCGGCCTAATCTGCATTAGCTTAAGCAACAAGATAGAGTTGCTCTGTTGCATGCAAGGAAAGCCTTTCGTTGATCGTGTCACATAGATACCTGAAATTTCTTTTGACAAGCTACAAGTGAGAAGTACGAGGGGCATGCATATATTGACTAACTAAATTTACGACATAGGCAATATCTGGATAGGTCAAGGTAAGGTATTGCAAACCTCTTACCATACTTCTATATTCTATTGTATCAACTAACAAGTCACAATCAAGCAAAGAAGATCTTGATTTAAAGGGTAAGGATGTTTTGACTAGTTTAGCACTATGCATAGAGAATTTGTGAAAGATATTTGAGATATATTTGGCTTAAGATAGAAATAGAAAGGTAGAGGAACGTTTTACCTGAATAGCCAGAAAGTAATGGAGGACAACCAAGTCCTTCATAGCAAAAGCCTAAGTGAGCGTGTGAAAGAACTGAAAGAGTAAAGATAGTGAGCTACCAGTCAAGACAATGTCATCAACATAAAGAAGTAAAACAAGCAAACCCTGTAAGGCCTTATAAATAAATATAGAATTCTTAGCGGGGCTGCAACTGAAACCATTGGATAAAGGAAAAGAACTGAACCTGGTAAACCAAGCATGTGGTGCATGCTTCAAGCATTGAGAGCTTTTAAGAACTAAACCTGGTAAACCAAGCACGTGGTGCATGTTTCAAGCCATTGAGAGTTTTTTGCAGCTTACAAACATGATTAGGTCGTTAAAGATCAACAAAACCTAGGGATTGTTTCATATATACCTCTTCAGTTAAGTGACCATAAAAGAAAGCATTTTTAACATCTAACTAACGAACAAGCCAACCACGTGAGACGGCAATGGATAAGATAGTACGAATAGTAGTAGGTTTGACAACAGGGCTAAAAGTTTTAGAATAGTCAATTCCTACTTGTTGGTGAAACCCTTGTGCCACAAAACAAGCCTTGTACCGCTTAATGGTCCTATCTAAGTTATACTTAATTCTATAAATCCATTTACATCAGCCTAAATTCTTGGTTAGTTAGAAAGGCATAAGAACCCAAGTTTGATTTTGAATGAGAGCATTGAATTCATCTGCCATAGCGTTTCGCCAATGATGATGACGAGAAGCTACAGTGAACAAGTTTGGTTCATATGTGTCAATGGAGGCTGCAAAAGACAAAAATTGTCTAGGTTTTTGAATGCTAGATTTAGACCTAGTTTGCAGATGATAGACATTGTGAGAGGGTTGGGGGACATAAGGAGGACTCTTAGAGGGCGAAGCAGATACATAGGGTACAATCTTTATAGAATTATCAGGACTTTAAGTGCATGGAAAAGAGAAAGTGCGCAGGGATGATGGGGAAGTGCTAACGGGCACAGAGGAAGGAGGCAAGCTAGGACGTTCTGCAGGTGGTGCAGGAGAAAAGATGTCTAAGGGGGGAAGTGATGTATGTGTCCTAATATCCAGATTAAGGGAGAGGATGGGAAGATCAATGGCTTCCAGTAAGGACGAAAAAGGAGGGGACGTCATGAGTGTTAGGTAAGGAAAAATGGACCCAAAAAAGTGAACATGTCTACTTACATAGACCTTACCAGTGCGAGGATCTAAGCAGCGATAGCCCTTATACCCATTGCCACAACCTAAGAACACACGTTCAATAGAACAGGGCGCTAACTTACGAGCAGTAATACCAATAAGATTATGAAAACAAGCACAACCAAAAGTTCTAAAAAATGCAAAATCAAGTGTAATGTGAAATAAAAGTTTAAAAAGGAAGCGGGAGCTGAGACTGGGAGAGAGAAGCCTATTTATGCCATAAACAGCGGTGTATGTTGCATTAAGCCAAAAAGATAGAGGCATAGATGCATAAATAAGAAAAGTACAAGCAACATCTGTTATGTGCTGATGTTTACATTCGAGAACTCTATTTTGTTGTGGATTGTCCAGACAAGATTTTTGAAAAACAATGCCATGATCATGGAAAAAGGCATGAAAAGCCAAGTTATCAAATTAACCACCACCATCACTTTGAAAATATTTGATTTTAGTTTGAAAATATTTTCAACCTGATTTTTAAAAGTTTAAAAATGAGAGAACACTTCTGATTTGCATTTCATTGGAAAAATCCAAGTGTAATGGGAAAAATCATCCACAAACAAAACATAATATAAATTAAAGAAAACTAGAGAATTCCAGACATCCAAATGAATTAAATCTAAAGGAGAATGAGAGCGTTGTTCAACACTTTGAAAAGGCAAACTAACATTTTTTTCCCAATCAACAAGTACTCAATGGTGCAGACTTGCACTTTATTAAACTATGCGATTTCAAAAAAGAAATAATACTATCATTTGAATGACCTAAACAACGATGCCACACATCACCATCCACTTGTTGTGCAACCAAGGCATGAAACTTAGGAGAGATAGAATTTGTTGGCAGTGGATATAGATCAGTGTTACTGGTAGAATGAAGAAGTGTGCCCGTGTTCTTGCCCTTAAGAGGAAAAAAAAAAAGATGAGTCAGATTTAGTTGTACGAGCATTATCAGCACATAAGTGTCTAATAGATAAAAGATTATGAGACAGACGTGACACATGTAAAATATTTTTTAAGAGAAGGGGTTTTGTAACGATATGAAGGTATGTCGTGCCAACACTTTCAATAAGAAGATGTACACCATTACCAACCAAGATTTTAGCGGAATCATAATAAGGAGTTACAGAGGAAAGCATACCTGCATTGGGTGTCATATGAGCAGATATAGCAGAGTCAGGATACCTTACAACATCATTTGTTTCACCAATGGACATAGTAGCAAGAGATTTTGCCAAGTCGGAGGAAACAATAGCATGACTGAAACGATGAATACAATCGACAGCAATATGACCGAAAGCATTGTAGATTTGATATTGGGGTGGTGGAGTGAAGGGTGCAGGACCAAGTAAGCCATCATAACCAAAAGGTGACATGCTAGAGGAACGAACAGAATTAAAAGATGAATAGGAAAGAGCACAATCCGTTTGTTGCCCAATTGCCATTTGCTACATAGTTGAAGAAGACAACATGGATCCCATCATGGAAGACTGCCTAACGCTGGTACTACCACAACCACTACCTCCATTTACACGACCATTGCCACAGTTCCCTTTATTATTGAAACCACGATCACGTCCACTAGAGGGCTGCTGATTTGTCATCTGCGAGGTAGTAGCATAAGCACAGAATGAAGGGGAAAGCTGCAATTGAGATATCAATTTTGCACGGTTAGCTTGCGGTTGACATTATTCCGAGTTAAGACCTCACTAGAGTTGATAAGAGCCATCACAAAAGCACCATACTCTACTAAAAGGCCATGAAGCGCGATGGTGATCAAATCATCTTCAGACGCGGGCTTAAGAACATCAATAAAAGCATCAATGATCATATTTAATTCTCGTAAATAAACCTCAATGCTTTTGTTGTCTTTGCACAAGGAGTGTAATTAGAGGCGAAGAGAGTGGGAGTTTGCCTTAGAGGAGTCCAGTTATTGTTCTTTTAGCGCCAACGAAATGTCTTAACTGTGAGGATAATGATAAACATCTTGGACAATATCTGTAGTAAAAGTAACATTGAGCCATATACAGCACCAGGTTGTCAAGGCAGCGCCAAGATAAGTGAGTTAGAGATTCAAACGACAAACATGGAAGAGTGCTGTCAACATTACCTGATACACCATAAGTAAAAAGAATTGGTTCAATCTGCAAGCGCCATAAGCGATAATTCATGACATCAAATCTAATTGTTATAAGAGATGTTATGTTGAGACTGCTTAGGTAAGGTAGTTAAAGGTGGGCGGTAGTCGCTGTTGGAGGATTAGAAGCACCAATATGAGGAGCGGTGGTAACTGTGACAACAATGGTGGGAACAGCCGAGAAAGTTTGAGTGGAAAAGATGGAGTTTAAGGGTTGGCATATAGTAGCATCGAGGCTGGGAAATGTCATTATAGCATTGAGGCTAGAAGACGATATTTGAGTGGTGGGAGAAGCTTCTAGAGTAGCTGCTGCAATAGGCATATTGGATGCCACGAGAGACAACGAAAAAAAGAAATATGAGCAAAGTTGAGAAAGAGAGAAAGGAGGGTTTTAGGATCTTAGAGATCTTGATACTATAAAGATGTATTTGGGTTTTTCATCCTAATTAGGGTTATATGTCATATATTTATACAAGATTATAATTACAATATTTCTTTTATGTCAATACAATTTTACAGAATGACTTGATGCACAAGTAAAGGCATAATAGACACTATTATGCTCTAATAGCTTCAGCTTCCGTCGTAGGTTCTTTATATCTGTCCACAATAAGCTCCCAAAGTTTTAAGAACCAAAGAGAGCCTTTATTTGAATACTCCAACTTCCATAGTTGTCTGTGGTGAGTTTTGGAAGTTGAGGTTGCACAAGATTGTACGCCATGGAAGAATTCACACTCTCAATTTACCGGGCTCTAATGCTACTCTGTTGGGAACTATTTTAGATTTCCAAATCATTAGACAAATTTGAGGGCACAAGGAAGAATAAAATTACCACTAAATATGATATATATTAGATATAAAAATTCTCAAAGTATATAGGCGGTTGCCTTATAAAAAAAAAGTTCACTTTTCTCTCAATATTTTCTTTTTCTCACTCACTCTTTTTGTTTTTTTTCTCTCTTGCTTACCAAAACACTTGTAAAGCACTTCTATTCATACCGATAGTAGCCTACTCCAGGCATTTAATGAGTGTCTAAAAAACTAAACATCTTTTATTAAGTTCATGGCTATCAAAGATGTATTATATACGTGAATCTCCCTTTGCCAAATTCCATGAACTAATCATTATTTCTTGTATCCAATTAATTTTGGTTTGCATTTTCCAACACTTTGACCTTGACTTAAGTTCAACTAAGCCTAACAAACTTTCTGTTATAACTACCTTGAGCTGACTTGGCTTAACTGAATTATTCTTGCTGAGCTGGCTCTTCTCTCTCTGGCTGATGCTGTGGCTTAACAATCTCCTAGGGCAGCATACCACCCCAAACAACAACCTCATCGAGGTTCTTGAGGGTCTTAATAATAAACCACCAGAACCAACCCAAAAGCGAAACTTCACTACTGCTTTTGATCATAACATCGATATGATAATATTGATAATGCAAGAGGCTACAAGAAGTAGCTTTTAAGGTTTTCATAAATTATATTGGTACATGCAAATAAATCCAGATAAAGGCAACAAAGAGGTATCACTGAAAATATATATATATTCTGCGAATTTGTAATTGAATCGTTACTCTATAAGCTAAACTCAAACAATATTCTTCTCGATTTCATTGCAAAATATGAAAATTGTCTAGCCTATCAAATCGTTGCATGAGGTAAAGGGCTACCAATTTTAAATTTTTACACGAGAAAAGGGGATAAAATTTTTAATCGTTACATGAGATAAAGGGGTGCAATTTCATATTGGTATAAGATTCGCTATCTGTGATGTACACAGAAAAACTGCCAGTTAATCATGAATAATATTTTAATCTACCTGCTCTATTATATTTATTTAGCTATTTTGTTGGTTTATTCGTTACGTGAAGGAATTATATATAAATGACACATGATATTGGGGTCCATTTCTTCACGCTTGGTGGAATGAAAACCTTAAATTAGCCTAAAGACTAATAGATTTGCGTCTGTGATTACAATAAAAGTGATGGTGAAATGCCAGCCAACTTCCACTTTCAAATCGCGAATCATGTTATTTGAAGCATCTAAGCTTATATTTACAAAATTATGAGATGATTAAAGTTAAAATATACATAGGTTAAGATATACATAGTCAAATACCTATAATATAATACTTGAACCTATCTGAATTTAGTTTCTAGATTTCTCGCTCTTATATCGAGAAACACATCATTAGACCTGTCTTCAATTCTCTTCTCTAGCTAACTCTACTCTTGCGTCTGTCGAATAAAAAGATGTCCTATTGGGTAAGTGAGACTGATATTGCTCCATATAGTTCTCATACAACGCTTTCGCTACCGATCACATATTTAATCAAGAAAGATGTTATATGAATTTTCACGAATACACTAATTATGCCATAACGAAGTAGGATAGATGAATTCGAAAAGTTTTATGGATATATATATTATTATAGATAAATTCGTGAAAAAGTACTTTATCTTTTACACTTTCTATATATTTTGGTTCGGATATGTTTTGAAATGAACCTTTTAATTTTTAAAATATGTAAACTAAAACACCATTTATCTAACAAGTGATTTTCTTCTACAATTTAACATTGTCCTCACTATCGGGCAAATATTTGTTTGGACACCTATATTTGAAGATTAAAATTTGTAAATGATAGCCCCCAGGGGCATAGGTGAGTTGGTAAGTGGTCAGGTGATTAGGGTGGAGACACCCTGACAACGCGGGATCGAGTCCGTGTGGCGGCAGTACTCCGCTGAAATATTGCGGGGGCTGTTGCTGGATTTCCACGCCCGTTGGTCCTCTCCCTGGTCGGGCTGCCACTCACGCACATCCCTCGATTTACCTCCCGCCTGGTTAAGGGGCCTCTGGCCAGGTGGGAAAGGGGTTCTCCTTTGGTTAACCCTTTTAGAAAATTTGTAAATGATAAAGCATTTTTCTTGCCATGGGTATAATCCGATCAACCCTATCCCAGGTCACCAGCCTGAAGAAGGCACTAGCCAATCCGGGTCTTGAACGTCTCAAGGGTTCCGACCTCCCAAGCTTGAAGCTTGGATCCGAAGACCCAGGATTTAGTCTCAGTCAGTTGGAAGGTGACTGCTAGTTAGACTATGTGTGCAAGGGGCTGTTATGCAGATGACGCTAAGGGCGGTCTTAGTAAGCCTAGTAGAGTTCTATGTCTGTATGAACACCCCTATACACGTAGCTATATATACTTGATGCATAACCACATGCCAGGAATGCTCAATCCGACGTTCTAAAGCTATTATTTACATATAGCCTTCGCTCAAATAAAAGTGTTGACTTGAGTATTGGAGTCTGTTTGGCCGTCATTAAACTCTTGTTTAAGTAACTCTATTCTCATTTTTTCTTTCTTTTGCAGATCTCCAGTGCTCGAAGAGGCGTTCCACCAAGCCCGATTGGTTGACTGATAATTTGACATTATCATTTCCAACTATTTATCCTATTATTAATATAGATATTTCATATTTGCACATGAGATCATAACTATAGATGTTGAACAAACACAAGTTTCACTACTTTTTATATGATTACTAAGCCACATTTAGCAAGTAATAATCTACATCGTGCAGAAGAGCTAATGATCCACAAATTTTGCTCCTGAAAGAGGTCTTTTCATATTTATTTGACCATTAAGTCACAAGTTGGTAGCAGATGATGACCTATTGTTGGTGTCAACAAATCGGAAGAACTTAACCAATGCATGTTATACCTACTCCTACTCCTCAAGCCCTGATCATCAGCCTTAGTCAGGAAGGAGTAATTGAACGTCAGTTTCCCAACGTAATGATCTCAAAAGCTGACATGTAGGAGTTAAAATATTTTCAGTAGAGTTATATGGTACATTTCGGAGAAAATGTTGCAAGTGGCATTTATTTATGTCCAAGCTAATAATTTTGGAGTAGGGTAGCTTAATTTTGGTGGGCCAGAAAAATATTTTTTATTTTTCGAATAAAATGTATTTTATCTCTTATATATTGTCAATTTGGATAAAACTCCCCTTGATATCCCTATATTATAAAGAATATTATATAATCATCTTAATATATATTTCAAATTTTGTATAATATTTTTTAAAACATAAGAAAATATTAACGAGTTTTAAAACGAACGAAATTTTATACAGCCTTAACAAATTAATGACAGGAGAATAGCGTGTACTTTACTCATTTTTTCTATGACAAAGGTTTTTCTCCAATTAAAAAATTAATAATATTAAATTCAGTACTACGTCTTCACCCGTTCATCATAATTTAAAAATAATAAAGTCAGCCTGTACTAGGGTGGTCTACGTATGATTTGTGACTTAATTTGTATTTTATTACTATTTGAATTATTTTATTATGCCCCAAGTCAACTCAAGTTTCACAGGATTCTTACCTATATAAGATACAATATTCCTAGTTTCTATTATAAATCCGTCCACTATTTTATTATTAGAAGTTGAGTTATTTGAAGTTTGAAGATGTTGGAGAAAAACATGTAAACACGAAGAATACGAGAAGAAATAACGGACACAAGAATTACGTGGTTCGGCTTTGAAGCCTACGTCCACGGGCAGCAGAGAATAATTCTATTATTGATCACGAGTGCTACAAGGCTCTCACTTTGGTTTCTGTCTCACACATAACATAATGAGTATTGCCTCATATTTATAGTGCAAAGGTTTCCTAAACCTATTAGGTAGAAAAGGCAACTAATTAATTATGTGCTACAAAAGGTGACAAGTGAATAAGGAAAAATGCTAATAAGGAAATCTGCTATTCTTGTTACCCAAGAATACGGGCCACATTCAACAAATCTCCACCTTGGCACGTATTCGCTCCAATCAATACACCATCATCCCTGCAGCCAACTGCCTCTAAGAGCTTAATGCTTCGCATCGCAAATAGCAACCAAGTCCAAGCAATGCTTAAACTTGCTGACTGGAACCACCCTAGTCATCATATCTGCGGGATTTTCATGGGTAAATATCTTCTGCACCGATATAATTCCTTGTGATACAATATCTCTGATAAAATGATATCTGATATCAATGTGTTTAGTCCTCTCATGATACATCTGATTCTTCGTCAGATGGATTGCACTCTGGCTATCACAAAAGACTGTACTTGTATCTTCTTTGCGGTCCAAGATCACGAATCAAGCCTTGTAACCACATGGCCTCCTTCACGCCTTCGCAATTGCCATGTACTCCGCCTAAGTCAACAATGCCACGATGAAGCGTAATGTCGCTTTCCAACTGGTAGCACATCCAGAGAGAGTAAACACGTAACCCGTCAGAGATCTTCTCTTATCGAGGTCATCCGCAAAGTCTGAATCACAATAACCCACCAACCTCGCGCAATCTCCAGTCATCTTGTTAAATAGCAAACCTATATTTGCAGTGCCACGCAAATATCTCATTATCCACTTCACCGCTTCCCAGTGTGCTTTCCCAGGTGATGCCATATACCTGCTCACAACACTAACTGTATGTGAAATATCAGGACGAATGCATACCATAGCATACATCAAGCTACCAACAGCACTCGAGTATGGAACACGAGACATATGCTCCACCTCCTCCTCGGTTTTAGGTGACAAATCTGCAGACAATTTAAAGTGAGCAGCAAGCGGCACACTCACAGGCTTAGCTTTAAGCATCCCGAAACGCTCCAGTACCTTCTCAATATAACTTTGTTGAGACAAGAATAGCTTCCCAGCGTTTCTATATCTGTGAATCTCCATGCCAAGAATCTTCTTTCGCTCCAAGATCCTTCATCTCAAACTCATCACCTAGCTGCTTCTTTAATTCGTTGATTGCAGACATGCTTTTAGCAGCAATAAGCATATCATCGACATACAACAGCAAATACACAAATGAACCATCTAGAAGCTTCTTAAGATATACACAGCTGTCGTAGGCACTCCTTGTGTATCCAGTACCTACCATGAATGTGTCAAATCTCTTGTACCATTGCCGAGGTGACTACTTCAACCCATACAAGAACTTCTTCAGTTTACAAACATGGTTCTCCTTACCAAGAACTACATACCCCTCTGGTTGACTCATGTAAATTTGTTCTTCAAGATCAACATGCAAAAACGCCGTTTTCACATCTAGCTGCTCAAGCTCTAAGTCATGAAGAGCAACCAAGGCAAGTAAAACCCTGATGGAAGTATGCTTCACAACCGGAGAGAACACTTCGTTGAAGTCAACACCCTCCCTTTGTGTATAGCCTTTTGCCACCAACCGTGCCTTGTATCGAGGACCCTCAACCCCTGGAGTACCTTCCTTTTTCTTGTAAACCCATTTGCAACCGACAACTCGTTGTCCGTTAGGCAATTCAACAAGCTCCCATGTTTGATTCTTATGAAGAGACTCAATCTCTTCACTCATGGCACCCACCCACTGAGCAAAATCTTTCCCAGATATGGCCTCTTTGTATAAATTCGGCTCATGTCCTTCAATTGTTTCGGCAACAGTCAAAGCATAAGCAACAAGATCAACGTATCCGTACCTTTGAGGCTCTCTAATCTGTCTCCTTTCTCGCCCAGTGGCAATGCTGTACTTCTGTTGTTTAGGCACATTTTGATCATGTGCCTCAGTTGGTTGAGTCGGCTGAATTTGACTGCTACTATTGCTAGATGGAACATTTGGTACATCAGAAAATACCTCCACCTGCTCTTTGACACCGTGGTCTAAATTAGCTACCGCTTTCTCCTTTTCTTGGTCTAATAAAGCAGACTCATTGAACGTGACATCTCTGCTGATGAGGAAACCTGGAGACTTTGGATCTGTGCACCACAACC
The DNA here is from genome assembly GCA_028554755.1 of Cordia subcordata. Taxonomy (NCBI): domain Eukaryota; kingdom Viridiplantae; phylum Streptophyta; class Magnoliopsida; order Boraginales; family Cordiaceae; genus Cordia; species Cordia subcordata. Next base: position 8,275,962 of record JAPTOF010000020.1, read on the forward strand.
TGTAACCTTTCCTCTAGGACACATAGCCTAGAAATATGCATTTCTTTGCCCTCGGCTCCAACTTGCCATCCTTCACATGAGCGTATGCAGGGCAACCGAACACCCTCAATCGAGAGTAGTCAGCAGGCTTACCAGACCATAACTCAAAAGGAGTTTTCAATTCAATAGCTTTGGATGGGGACCTATTCACCAAGTAGCATGCCGTATTGACGGCTTCAACCCAAAAGTCTTGACTCAAACCAGATTGGGAGAGCATACAACGAGCTCTCTCCACCAGAGTTCTATTCATGCGTTCTGCAACTCCATTCTGTTGTGGTGTCCCTACACATGTGCAGTGTCTCACAATACCATGTTTCCTGCAGAACTCATCAAACTCTTTATTGCAATATTCCAACCCATTGTCAGTCCTAAGACGCTTAATTTGTTTACCAGTCTGCTTTTCAATCAACGTCTTCCACTCGACAAATGTTGGAAACGCCTCATCTTTAGTTTTCAAGAAGTATACCCACACCATCCGAGAGTATACATCAATGAAAGTGATATAATACGTGGCACCTTTCTTGGAAGGGACTTTATTAGGACCCCAAAGATCAGAATGAATATAATCAAGTGTGCCTTTGGTGTTCTTCTGCCCCTTGCTGAACTTCACCCTGGTTTGCTTTCCAAAGACACAATGCTCGCAGAATTCAAGCTTTCCAGTTCTTTGTCCACAAAGCAAATCCCTCTTACTCAGCTCGGTCAGTCCGCTCTCGCTCATATGGCCCAACTTTTTGTGCCATAACTGCGTAATGTCATTATCACTCTCCTCGGATGTAACAGCTGCAACACCTGTAACTGTACTACCTTGAAGGACATATAGGCCACCAGTCAAGTTCCCTTTCAAGAGCACAATTGCACCTTTAGTCACCTTTGAGACACCATTCTCACTTCGGAATTTGTATCCATGAGAATCCAAACGCCCAAGAGAAATCAAGTTTTTCTTCAACTCCGATGCATGCCAACACTCGAGAGATCTTGTAATACCGTCAAACATCTTGATATTTACGATGCCCGTTCCCTCCACCTTCAACGAAAGATCATTGCCTAGAAAAGCTTTCCTTTCTCTTTTGGAATAAGAAGAGAACCAGTCGCGCCTAGGACACATATGGAATGTTGCACCAGTATCAAGAATTCATTGATTATGCCACTGTGATCCACTCACAGTCAAAACTTCCCCGGTACTACTCGAGTTATCTCCATCACTGTCAGCACTCTCCACCACATTAGCTGAATTCTTTACCTTTTTCTTTCCTTTAATCAGTTTTGGACATTCTTTTTTAATACGACCCTTGTCACCACACTCAAAACAACGTAGCTTCCTTGCTCTTAATTTTGACCTTGACTTGCTCTTCTTTCTACCAGAAGATCCTCCTCTATTCTCCAATCTCCCTCTACTCATTAAACCTTCCCCATGAACTTCTTCCCTATGTCCCGGAATATGTGTTTGAAGATCCTTCAATTTTAATGAAGTAATCACATCTTCAAAAGTAATTTTATCCCTCTCGTACAACATAGTGTCCACAAAGTTCATATATGAAGGCGGTAAGGAGCATAATACGATCATAGCTTGATCTTCGTCATCAATTTTAACACCCACATCCTTCAAAGCAATAAAATAAGGGGTAAACTCATCAAGGTGTTGCTTTAGTGACGTACCTTCTTTCATTCTAAGATGATACAATCGCTTCTTCAAGTAGAGGCGATTGGTGAGAGATTTAGATGCATACAATTCCACCAAAGTATTCCAAGCCTTAACTGCTGTCGTCTTCTCTGCAATCTCCAGCAATACTTCATTTGTCACGGACATATGTATTGCATTCAAGGCTTTTGCTTCGAGTTCTTCTCTCACTGCTTGTTCCGTCTTTTCCGGGATCACTCCTTCAATGACTTTCCAAAGTCCCTGCATTGTCATAAATGCCTTGAATCTGATCCTCCAAAGACTGAAACTCATTCTCCCGTTAAACTTCTCGATTTCAAACTTTTCACCTGTGAAAGACATCTTTGTTTGCTCAAAACTCACACTTTGGGATGGAATTTGACTCAACAGATCGCAAAAACGGATTCAGCACGTCAGAAAACCTTAGGAACACCCCTGGTCAACTTTGGTCAACACCGGTCAAAGTCAAACCTATTGGTCAAAGTCAACACTGTCCCTAAACACGTACTTCGGAGCAGAATCTGAAAAAATAGAGCCCAAAAACGGACTCAGCACGTCGAAAAACGTGGGGTAAGGCTTTGGTCAAACTCGGTCAACCCTTGGTCAATGGTCAACATCAAAGTCAAACCTCGGTCAACCCCGGTAAACGCGGTCAAACAGGTCAACTGGTCTCTTTTTTTTTTTTTTTTGGTTTCAGGACTAAATCTAAGCCCAAATAAAAAATTAATTAACCCAAGACCCAAGACCTAGCCAAAATAAACCCAAAGATCCAAAGTCTACAAACCCTAAACCTGATTTACAAACTTGAACGAATTTACAAAAATTCCTGAATACCTAAAAAACTAATCTCAAGAGCACGCGAACTCTATCTTCTTCGTTTCAAACCTAAACACGAACCACGACCCGCCGACGCAAGCTTCCACTCCAGCCACCAACGCTCAACGTAGACAGCACCAAAGCACTCCTCGCCGAACAAAGACCTTTGTTTGGTTAAGCACCTTTTGGTTTTGAGAAATTTTGGTTTCACAGTGAGTTTTGATTTTTCCTTTTTCCCTCAAGCAGCGGATTAATACCTAAGCTTTGATACCAGTTTGTTGGGGAAAAACATGCAAACACGAAGAATACGAGAAGAAATAACGGACACAAGAATTACGTGGTTCGGCTTTGAAGCCTACGTCTACGAGCAGCAGAGAATAATTCTATTATTGATCACGAGTGCTACAAGGCTCTCACTTTGGTTTCTCTCTCACACATAACATAATGAGTATTGCCTCATATTTATAGTGCACAGGTTTCCTAAACCTATTAGGTAGAAAAGGCAACTAATTAATTATGTGCTACAAAAGGTAACAAGTGAATAAGGAAAAATGCTAATAAGGAAATCTGCTATTCTTGTTGCCCAAAAATACGGGCCACATTCAACAGAAGATTTGCAGAAGTCTGAGGGGGGAAAATAATAGCATATTAAACCAAGCTCACACAATTTGTTTAATTTAATCACTTTTTTCGTCTTTAATAGTTTCTTAAATCTAGTTGTAGTAGGATTTTTCAGGATGTTTACCTGCTTAACAATGCAATATATATGACGTTCTAACATAAATGATAGAAAAGAAAGTGTCCTAAATTTTTTCTTCCATTATTTTTCTTTAATGTACAACCACTCCTCTACTATGCCTAAAATTAACCGCAAAGGTAAGGTTTAAGATTGTGTTAAGATAATAAATAATATGACACATTTTTTTTATAAATTTAAGTTTTTAGATTATGTGATAATCTACCGCTATGTTAACCAATTAGACAAGTTTGTTAAGATTTGCTATTTATCTTTTAGGTCATGTGCTTTTTAAACATTGGTTGTTGACCAAGCAAGGCAGGGAGCCAGATCCAAGTTTGTATCCGTAGATAATGTAATGAAAAGGAAATGCACAAAACAAGACAAACTTAATTATAAAATAAAAAATAAATGATGCATCGATAAATAACCATCTTTTTTCTTCAAGATTTAATAATAATCGTAATAATGATGATGATAATAGAAACAACAATAATAATACTGATAATTAATAATCAACGATGACAACAACAACAATGGAAGGCTAAAGCCAATGACGTTGCTATCCTTCTAACTAGGTAGAATAACGAATGCATCCTTTATTCTCCGATGAGCTGCTCTAGAATTGCGGGAATAATGAGCCAACAGCCAATTGGTTTGCAAAGACTATAATTTGCCATCTAATCCACACAAACATTGACTTTCCAAAATGCAAATCTTTTTCTACTATTGATGACTATGATCAAATATATGTGTGATCAGATTCAAATATGAGTGTCTCAAGATCCTTGCATGTTGAGCCAATTTGTAAAATGAAATAGGGTTCAATCTCATGAAATAAATTTTGATGATCAAGTCAAAAGATCATCTAGCTAGAGAGAAGTTTGATTAGAGAGAGAGTGAGATTTTTGTGTCCCCGAGCCAGCAGTTAATATATATAGAATGCTAAGATCCCCCCGTCAGTATGCATTTGCAGAAGTCATGTTAATTTTAGGATGTTCAATTTAATTGTCTGCAACAGTCCTACAAAAATTATATAAAGACTATAATATTTTACAGTTAGAAAATTATTTAAACTTCACAGCTCTACTAAATTTAATCACAAAAAAACACTGAATCTTTAAAAATTTTCAAAATTTGATTATCAGAACGGCTGACCTCTACTGAAATAATATTTTAAATTCGACATGTCTGCCGTTGAGATCATTGCTTTAAAGTAGGTATGATATGCAATGGTCGAGTTCGTCAGAATTGTTGACCCAATAATAAAGTTTACTAATAATTCTGTAATTTGTCTAATTAATTGATTACTTCTTTATATTTTAAAATTTATTATGTTATTTTCTGTACTTTTCAAAAGATGGCACATGAGCTTTTGCCTTCATGTTTTTCATTTAAATAAACTTATTGTGCGTTATAAGTATTTTTTTGTATCTTTGAGTGTTAAAATTTATAATTTGCTATATATTTATACAGAAATACACCCTATTTTCAGCTAATGACAATTAGATAACCTAAAAAAAAAACTATAAATGCTACTTTAGAAAGTAAATGGGGTTACCATAGTAAATTTTGATAATATAGAGGAGTAATCAACTAATTAGATAAACCACATAAGAGTAATCAATTAATTAGACAGGAAGTAACCTGCCACCTTTTCTTAAAAAGTACGTTGGATAATGAGGTAAGTTTTAAAATAAAAAGAGATTAACATGATAAATAAGAAGGTAACGTCCATTTCACCCTTAAATTTGAAAAGACCTCTTTCTCGAGCAAAATTTATGGATCCAAATTCATGGATCATTAATCTTTTGTGCTGGATGTAGATTATTATTTGCTTAACGTGCTTAATGATCATATGAGAATTAATGGAAGTTGTGAAGTTATGAGCTCATTTGCAACTATATATACATTAATAATAGGGGAAATACTCGGAAAATATTTTTGCTTGGCTAAATTAACAAGTACTTGTATTAAGTGAAAAGAATTTATAAGGAAATTGACAACAGTTGTAAATAAAAACCAAGACTACCTGCTAGGTAAGTCTAATGTCAAGTTGCACACTCTAGACAATTTCCTGTTCAAAAGATTGCCCCTATACACATTCCTCCTATAAACACAGTGTCTAATATAAAAAATAATAGCCTGGCAGATTTGATCCTCAGTTCTTGCTTCATTCCTATGGATTCTGCCATTCCTTTAAGCCCAAAGATGAAAAGTCAGAGCCTCAAAACTCAATTTAGTGATGAAAGCTTGGAAAGTGTTGCGGCTGCACTTCTTTATAAGCCAAAAAGTGATATCCTCCCAGTTTAAAATCCAATAAGGGCCTCTAGCCATCTTCATGATCTGCTGCCGCCCGCCAAACACGCCTAGTGAAGGAACATTCAAAAAAGAGGCGATTCCCGTCGTCCATACCTCTTCTGCAAAAGCCACAGAGTGGGTCGACATGCATACCCCACCTGAGAAGACAAGCTTTAGTGGGAAATCTATTCAGCCAACAGACCCAAGTGTGGAAACCATGTTTACAGATATGGTTCTTGAACCAAATTGTAGCACTCCAATTCACGCGATCACACTTCACTTGTATGGCATTCCCCGTTGCTTCGTAAAATTGTTATATTTTAGTCTTATATTTTGAAAAATGTTTCTTTTAACTGTAAAATTTATGCAATGGGATCTCATTAGCCTAAGAGTTGATTTTGTCTACAATTTAACATAAACCACACCTGTTATGCATGTGTTGTTTGTTTACATAAGTTTTAAATTTCAAATATACCTTAAAAGTATAAGTCTCCAAACAAATATGTGTATAACATATGTAGACAATGTTAAGTATAGATGAGATTCAGTTCTTTAATTAATGGTGTCTCAATTTATAAATTTTAGAAACCGAAAGGTTCGTTTCATAACATATTGGACCAAAATATTACAACTGAAAACGATATAGTACCATTGCATGCATTTATCCATCATAATGTATATCCATAGAACTTTTCGGATTGATGTAACCTTCTCCATTATGATTATGGTATAATTAATTAGTGGAGTTGTGAAAATTCATGTACCTTCTTTGTTAGGAATTTGTGTATTAGAACAAAGAACAAATTATAGAAAGATAAAGATGGACACATAATTTTTTATGTAATTCAAGTCTTTCACCTATATTTGTAGGTAGACAAGAGAATTCCACTATATATAGAAAAAATACATCATGAAGAAACGACTCAAGCTTAAGAGCCCTCACCCCTTGAGCTCTCCTCACTCAAGGCACTCTCTGTCTCGTGCTCTATCCAATCTCTCACACCTCATATAATAGGTTAAGCTATTATTTATAAAACACAAAAGAGACAAATCCCCATAAAAATAAGTTTCCTAATTTGGCTAAAATTAGAATCCCGATTACCCATATCCTTAAGGTCCATTCAAAATATGGGTCACTCCCTACAATGTTTGTGAATAAAATATGTTACAGGTAGAACTGATGAAATGAGAACTATATGGAGCATAATATAGGTGTCTCTTCCTGCTCATAAGGTGTTATCCTCGTTATTGGACAAATGCAAGAGTAGAGCTAGAGAAAAGAATTGAACATAGGTCTAGCGTTATGTTTTTCATTTTAAGAGTAAGAAGTTAATTTTGAGATTAATTTTTAAAAATATAAGTATTATATTATCAATTTTTTTTTTTTACCTCGCTGAAACTCACAAAAGAAGAGATTTGAAGATTAATTAAGGGAATTATTTCCAGGTCATTCAGATTGTGATTCGACATATGTGTAGACTATCATTGAATAGATTAACGTGCAAAGTAAATCAATTTATTTTTATCGTGTTGACATGTAAAATAAATCAATTTGTTTTTATCCTCCCCAAAGATTCAAATCTAAATTATCATTCATTATTACATTAACATATATTTTAACTTTGATCATCCCATAATATAATAAAACATAATTTTGACGTTTCAAATACATGATTAGAGATACTGAGTGGTTTGGCTCGCACATCACCACTTTTCTTGTTAATCACCTACGCATTACAGACGCAATATGATGTGTTTTGATTAAATGCAATTCCTTTACGCAAGGAAGAAACCAAGAAAAATAATAAATAAATTATTAAAGTAGGAGGTTGCAATAAAATTCATGCTTAATGGCATTTAGCGTCTGAAAAATCCTCAATGGCAATTTGTAAATATTCACTTCACCAATAGTGAGGCCAACAATGCAATTTGGCAACTTTTTATATATATGTGAAGTGCCCATATTACTGTTACTTCTTATACTTGCACGTTTCCTTACTTGATGATTTTTCTTCACGCTTAATATGTTGCTTATTTTTTGCTAGCATTACTAATAATCTATAAGAAAATGAAAAAGATCGATCTTTTGATTCAAATTTTACTACATCCCACTAATAACATTGTCACCCTAAAAATTTGTCTCTCTGAAGAAAAAAAAAGTTTCATATTTCTTTTTCAATGTGATAGTCCGATTGACATATCTAATAGTATTGCAAAAATGAGTAACAGCTGACAAATATATGCGTCTTGGTTAGAGTTGTATTAATTAACTTTAATTTCTTGTTCAAATTAAAAAAAAAAAAGAAGAAGAAGAAACCTTTAATCATTTGGAGATTAAATTAAATTATATTAAAAAGAGCTAATTAGTTAATTATATAGGTTTAGAAAGATTGTTATATTAATTAACTTTTATTATTCAGAAAAAAACATTGTGGCACGTACTGTAATCTCTCTAAACCTATGAATACCATTTTCTCTCTAAATAAAATTGATTATTATTTTAAGTATCAATGTTATTTTACAAAATATGGCTATCAAAGGATACCCTAATTTTATACTTAGTTTTCCGTTGCAATTAATGTACCAATATAAAACTATACCCCTTTATCTCATGTAATTATTTAAAATTATATTGCCTTTTCTCATGTAATGAGTAAATAGTTCACGTCCCCCCTTTGGCTCACCTTACAATTAAATAGGCTATACAAGATTCATCTTTCTTAATGAAATCGAGAACACCATTTAAGAGCCCATTTGTCTTTACTTACTTTTATGTGCTTATAAGCAATTAGTACTTAATGATAAGAGCTTTTTTTATATTTATAAGCAAATAATAAATAAGTAGAGAAGTGTTTAGATATAATATGTATCTATAACTATTGACATGTTTGGTAAATGTAAATCCATATAAGTAATAATGTTAGTTAAATAAATAAAAAAAGACCTTTTTTTGTCAAACAACTAGTGCTTTTAAGCTGCTACAAACAACTAGTGGTGCAAGCAATATTTCAAGTCACACATGTTCCAAGTTACACGTGGAGGAGGGTATTACAACATGTATTATCCCCACAAGCAGCTCACCAATGCTGCATCTCAACCATCCAAGAGCAAACACTGTTTTGGTTTATATCACTATCCAAGTTCAACCCATCAGTCAAATTGTACAACCTTCCAGGCATATTTTAGGTCACACTTAAGAGTAATGTTACAACATATACTTGTCCTATATGGAATGTCTCAAGATTTAAGGCTGCCCTATAATGTTCTGAACTATTTCTATTTATCAATTAATTTTTATGATAGAATTTCAATAATTCTTAATACATATAAAACTGCCAAAGTGTTTTATAAACAGGTTAGATGTACATGTAAAAGAATATTTTTGACTTATAAACTAGTTTGACAAGCTTTGAAGCTTAGACAAACACCGTCTAAGTTTAGCTTATACTCTATACTATGTATTAGAGTTGTTGAGAGGGTGTCTCAACAATTATATTATCTTTTTTCAAAAATTAGTTTGTATTACTTTTTTCTGAAAAGAATTTGTGTGCCAATCTTTTTTTTTTCCTTTTAATGTGAATGTTAGTTCATTTTTTATTTAATGCTTAGATAGGATACCATGCCCATCCTGTGGTTGCTTCTTTATTTATTTATTTATTTATTTTTGGAACAATAAATATGAATTTTCTCTTTTACTATTGACAAACTGATAAAAACTATTTTAGAAAATAAACGAATTTTAACATATAACCTTTTCATCTATCACCTATGGTATAATGCTAAATTTGGATACAGAACGCGTGGAACCCCGTGATTCTTGCTTTATTTTTCTAATGTTTTTATAATAATTAGTTAAATAGCTTTGAGAAGCCAGAGCGCCACGTGCAAGACACCTCATAAAGTGTTTTTCCTTTTGTTTGATGCTTGGAGAAAGTGTTTTTTTTTTTTTAATTTTTATTTCATGCTTGAGTAGATGCCATGCTGCACCCTGTGTCACTTCTTTAATCCTTTTTTAATGTTTTATTTTGTTAACCTCAATTTATTTAGCACTAGCAGATTGTTTTCCAAGAAAAACCTTAGAAGATAAATTAATTTCTTGACCTTTAATTTTTTATTTTAAATTTATGAAAGTTTAGATTAAATAAACATATTTTTAATACATCAATATATTCTTTTTCTTTGTATAACCAATTCATTTTTATATTATATGGTTATCAAATTTATGTAAAATATAAAATAAAAACATATATAACACCTACAATATCAAATAAATTTAAACACTAGCTATTTAATAATTTGTTTCCATTCCATTTTATCTGCAAATTCTAACCACAACCATATACTTAAGACACCACCAAACTACCAGATAATGACTTCCCTAAGCCAAAAATACTCATAATATTCTTCACACTGAGCAACATGTCACGGTGGACCATCCACATCCACATCAGCCCATTCCACCTAACCCAATGCCGAGGGGACCTTCCGATAAACTAAATCCGTCCTTTGCCCAACAAGCCCTATTCGTACCCCCATCGCATGTCCCACAATAATCGTAAAAGAATTTGATGTCTATATCTATCTATATAATAATATATATAAAGTTGTTTCACAAGATAGCATATAAGCTGTAACGGTGTGTGTATGTATGTGTGTATGTATGTGCGTGTGTATGTATATATATATGTATGTATGTATGTATATATATATATATATGTATGTATCTATGTATATGTGTGTGTATATATATATATTATAAAATCATACGTCAGTTAAGTTTAAAGAACTTTTTGAATGCCACATAAACTTAAAAAATAGAGTACAAATTAAATTATATATTCTCGCAAACGTAATACAAAGTGCAAATGTTATTATGGATTAAATTAATAAAATAATTAGTTAATACAATCTAATGAAGAGAAAGAGGAAAAAGAAAAAAATTATAAAGAATATTAATTATTAATTTATACTAAAAATTATTTAAAAATAACAAAATAATATTAAAAAGTACTAAAATAAAATTAAAAATTTTTGTAATATTATATAATATTTATCAAATATTATAATAAACAAAGTGAAGAAGAAAAATTACTACAAGATATATAATTACTCATTTGAAATAATACCTTCAAGTAAAGGGAAAATTCTTTGAAAATCTATATTTACTTTAAAGATTTTAATATTATATCCTAATCCTAATGTAAACTTCAATCAAGCTTTTAAATTCTTTAGATGCAACATAAGCTAATATGAGATCAAATATGATTTAAATTATATAGTTAAATTTGTATACTCTCACAAATAGTAATATGCAAAATAAAAAAGTCATCAATTTCCAATTATAGGAAGATAAAAAATTATAGCATCTATAAAATCATAAAGTAAAATAAAAAATAATTAGTCAATTCAATCCAAAGAAGAGAAGGTGAAAAAGAAAATAATACAAAAAATATATAACTATTGATTCCAAATAAGACTATCAAAAAAATGACAAAATAATAAACAAATAAATCTAAGTGTAGTTAACTCATCAAAATTTAAGAGGCTTTAGGAGATACTATGTCACCATTTGATTAACTTTTGTGGGTATATTTATATTAAATAGTCTTTAATACTAACATATCTATACAATCACAACAAGTCCCTATTGTTTTCATTTTAGTTTTAAAGTCCATTTCGAAATATATATATCCAAATCATTCTCAATTTTTCTCCCTTAGGCATCGGAGCCCATTTCGAGAGACAGAGCCCGCCTTTTCATTTTCTTCCGTCAACTAGTGAAAGGGTCCGTTTGGATTGACGTTTTTTAAAGTTTTTTTTTATCAATTTTTGAAAAATATTTTTTTATTTCTTAAAATTTTTTATTTTTATAAAATCTGTATCATCAAATCAAATAATTATTGTAAAAATAATATCATTTTTTCAAAAAAAAAGTATTATTTTTCCTTTAAAAAAAAACCAATCCAAACAGGCCCAAAATGATAGGCCCGTGCAAGGCAAATTAAGGAGACTATCAAGAGCAAGGGGGTATTTGGCTAAGTTTATAAGCTAGTTTATCAACTTATAAGTCAAAAAGAATTTTTAAAAAATTGTTTGGTTAAACAGCTTTTAAATACTTTTTTCCAGCTTATAAGATAGGAAAAAAAACTTCAATTACCAACTTATTTTTTGATAGCTTATAAGCACTTTGGTCAATGTAATAAAAAGACAACACTATTATTAAAAAAAATAAATAATTTTAATTATCATTAATTAATAACATGTCTTTTTAAGTCATTTAAAGGCCAAATCACATTAGATGCTGAAACAGCGAACTGATGTTAAGCCTATGCCTACTGTCAGATAATGATTAATGACTTTGAACCAGTCACAGGAACCGCTTTTATTAATACCACTCCATTACATCTGAAAGAGGTAACTCAACATTTAACTACTCCTCCAAATTCTCTTGACCCATTTTTCTGACTAATGCATTCGAGCCCATTTTGAGGGACAGAGACCGCCTTTATCTTGTCTTCCGTCAAGTAGTAAAAGGGTCCATTTGAATTGATTTTTTTAAAAAAAATTTTAACAATTTTTGAAAAAAAATTTTTGATAACACAAAATTTTTATTTTTAAAGAAGTTATATTGTCAAATCAAATAGTTATTTAAAAAATAATATAATTTTTTTAAGAAAAAAGTTTTTTTTCCTTAAAAAGAAAACCAATCCGAATAGGCCCAAAATAATAGGCCCGTGCAAGGCACATCAACGAGACTGTCAAGAGCAAGAGGGTGTTTGGCTAAGTTTATAAGCTAGTTTGATCAACTTATAAGTCAAAAAGAATTAAAAAAAAAAAGTTTGGTTATACATCTTTTAAACACTTTTTAACAGCTTATAAGCTAGGAAAAAAGACTCCAATTACCAGCTCATTTTTTGATAACTTATATACACTTTGGTCAAAATAATAAAAATACATCATTTCCCTTAAAAAGACAAATAATTTTAATTATCATTAATTAATAACATATCCTTTTAAATCATTTAAAGGCCCAATCACATTAAATGCCCAAACAGCGAACTGATTTTAAGCCTATGCCTACTGTCAGATCATGATTAATGAATTTGACTTCTGTTAATACCACTCCATTACATCTGAAAGAGGTAACTCAACATCTAACTGCTCCCTCCAAATTCTCTTGATCCATTTTTCTCCCTTAGGCATCCAAGCCCATTTCGGGAGACAGAGCCTTTCCATTGTCTTGCGTCAAGTGGTGCGAGGGTCCGTTTGGATCGGTTTCTTTCAAAGTGTTCTTTTAACAATTTTTGAAAGATAATTTTTTTAATAACTTAAAATTTTTTATTTAAAAAAAAAAATTGTATTGTCAAATCAAATAGTTATTATAAAAATAATATAATTTTTTTTAAAAAAAATATTTTTTTCTTAAAAACACCAATCCAAATAGGCCTAAAATAATAGGCTCGTGCAAAGGCAAAACAAGGAGACTATCAAGAGCAAGAGGGTGTTTGGCTAAGTTTATATGCTAGTTTGATCAACTTAAAAGTCAAAAAGAATTAAAAATATATATATGTTTGTTTAAACAGCTTTTGAACACTTTTTTTCCAGCTTTTAAGCTAGGGGAAAAAAAAACTCCAATTACCGGCTTATTTTTTGATAGCTTATAAGCACTTTGGTCAAAGTAATATAAAAAGACAACATTACCCTTAAGAAAGGCAAATAGTTTTAACTACTATTAATTAATAACACGTCATTTTTAGTCATTTTAACTACCATTGCTATTTATAAACACTTATTTACCAAACATGTCATTAGCTTATACGCATATATTATTCAAATACATGTCTGCTACTTATAAGTACAAGCTGCTTATAAGCACCCAAAAATAAGCTTAGCCAAATGGGCTCCAAATCTAGCTGATTTATGCACTCATTCAAGTCCACTGATGCCCTCAAACTTAAATGTTGGCACCTCCTTCCAGTGTCCATATCAGGGAGCAATGGCTTTCAGTTGCACCGATATTAGGGGCTCCTTCATTCATGCGAATGTCAAAGTGCAGCTGAGGCAAAGCCATAGTCATTCGAAAAGCATGCCTCTTTGCAAACATGTGAGGTTATCAAACATCACCATTCAGAATGATGCATCAGTCGGTTTCAAACCAATTTGCCTCGAATGTTGATAACCCCTAATGGAAGTTCAACCAAGTTATTGAGGATATCCATATGGTTGGTGCTGAGATCAACCCTATCAGATTTCAGTGTGTCAAGAGAACGGCTAAATTATCCGCTAATTGGGTTACAAAAAATGTTTTAAATGACAAATTAGAATGTGATTGGAGTGGTTGTATCCCTATCCGCTTCTTGATTTGCTTTGCGAAGACCAATTCCTGTTGCAGTAATACTTAGGGCATGTTTGGATTCGTTTTTTTTCAAGAAAAAAAATACTTTTTTTTTTTTAAAAAAAGTTACATTAAATTTATAATAACTATTTGATTTGGCTTCCCAAAAAGCTGAAACTCTGAAAAAAGCTCAAATACAGTTTTTTTTAGAAGCCAGAATTTTTAGTTTCTAAAAAAAATTATTTTTCAAAAGTTGTTAAAAAAGTACTTTTGAAAAAAACCAATCCAAACGAGGCCCTCACTTTTCAACCAAAAAGAAAAAGAGTCCACCAATGCCACCAATCCTCAATTGTAATACAAATTCAGCTTATCCAGCATCGATGTCAAGTTTGAAACTACCAACCAATCAGCGAATTGAGCTGCTAAGAAAATTCTTGCCTAATAAACTTTAATTGGATTTAATATCTATCCCCTTCGCTCTTAACTAAAGAATTTTTAGACAACTTTTATTTTTGGACGTAAACAGGGAAACAGTTGGAATAAAATTAAAATAGATAGTCCACAACATAAAAGTTTGATTAATAAGTAATGGAGTTATTGTGGTAAAACTAAGCGTCAAAAAATAGACAAAATTCCTTAGCTGTTGAAGTTAACCTACCATGTAATTGAGGATTAAGGAGAATGTCAAGTGGTTGAGGCTCTTTTCTCTTAAAAATGAAGTCGTGGGTTTAAATCCAATGAAAAATGAGAAGTTCGGTGAGGGGTTGAAAAAAAAAAAAAACCTACCATGTAATTGTAAGTTGGTAGTTGGTACATGCAAAACTAAATTGATTTCTTCTCAAATTAGCGGCAAATATACTCACTTCCCAAACAAGCTTTCCTTTGTTTTTAATACAAATTATCTCATAGGTTTCTGAGTCTCTAACGCAAATTATCTCACTAATATGAAATTTTTGAAATAGAAACTAATTTAACTACGCTTATAACACATTGAGCACTAATTCGTATATTTTAAAATAATATAAACCAATTTAAAAAAATGATAACATTTAAAACTTTTTTGTGATTAAGCTTTAAATCTGCTTAGAGCTTGTGTGGCTTTGCTTATTTTGTAGCTTAAAAGCTTTTAGAAAAAAAGTATTCCTTCACATACTTTTTATTATTTGTAGCTTATAAATCCAAATAAACTTAGCCAAATAGGCCGTTAATTATGAATCTTTTATATCATAGGCTCCATTTGTTTGCAAGAAAGAAACTTACTCGGAGAAAATATTTTCCTAGAAAACATAATATTATCTCATGTTTGGTTGTTAAACGGGAAAATATTTTATGGTGTTCATTATCACACTTGGAAAACATCTTTAATCATAAAATTTTATAAAGAAAATATATTTTCCTATTACAAACGATATGGGTCATATCCAACCTGACCTTCTTACTCTCGGTCCAGGGTCCTTTCTAACCCAAGGAGGGCGCTGACTCATGTTGGACTTGACGTCTCCGCTTATGCAACTCCAAACCTATGGGAGATGACCCCTTGTATATATGAATAAGTCCTAAATTGGTCAAATGAGTAGATTCCTATAATAACTCTTAACATGTTAATCCTACTAGAACTATAGGGTAAATTGCACGAAATCCTCTATAATTTATTATGAGTACATGTTACCTATTTTAGTTTTAAAATGGAGAAAGAGAGTAAATTTGCAAAAAATATTTTCTTTTCTTTGACTACCAAAAAACATTTTCCTCATTTATAATAAAATATTTTGTTGATGAAGAATGCTTTTCGGTTGACTTATTTTGCCATATTACCATGCATCGAAAAATCTAAAAAAAATTTCATAAAATTATTTTCCTGCAAACAAACTGAGTCTAAATATAGGCCGCTTAATATATACATAAGTTTCCTAGCAAGGAGATTCAAATTTCATATTGACAATGGCATGGCATATAGGCGGAATTTGCTAACACCTACTTTACGAGGGTGTTTGGCTTTGATTATTTTGGATATTTATAAATACTTAAAAGAAAGTATTCTCTCATATGTTTTTTACTATTTAGGTGCTTATAAGTACCAAATGAACAAAGCCAAACACCCTCTACATCTATAGAAAAACTTTTACCTCTACTTCTATCCTACTCCTAGTACCAAAAGAAATTCCCAGTGCCATCGGTGTCCCTATCAAATGAAAAAACCCCACCCCATCAGATCACACACCCATCAATATGACTAACACAATAATATCGAATTAAAATCCTATTTGTTAAGACCCCAACTTATTAATAACACAAATAAATCCTTAAAGAAAATTAGAAAGTATTACTAAGGGCAGCTCCAACAATTCCGCTAAACCATTCCGTACTCCAAATGTAAAGATAAATTAATCCAACAAATTCCTTACATCTATTCCTACATTTGTCGATGAGAGTTTCATCCTCACAATACTTTTTGATTATCCTTAAATCTATTGACGGTATCCCTATTTCCTAAAACAATATTAGGAAATTTTTAAAATAGAAAAGTTGTTATAGTGACAAGTGTCGCACAAATATAACTCTCTGTTATGTACTCTTATTTTCTAGTCTTAATTCACGACTATTCGAATATCGAAATTCCAATTGCACCTCATCCAACCGTCAAGATTTATATTCAAATTTATTCAAAATTGTCTTATTTAGTAAGATTTATATTGATTTACTAATTTATTTTAATATTTACATATTACAACCTAAAATTATAATACACAATCTGAATTGATTGTATATATTTACAGTAACTTACTAATTTCGTTCCTATCAAATGAGATTTATATTGATTTATTAATTTATTTTAATATTTACATATTACAATCGAAAATCATGACATATAATCTGAATTAATTGTATATATTTATGATAACTCACTAATTTAATTTCTATCAAATCTTGACTTATTTTAATTTATTTCTTTTACTATAAAAAAATAGTGTTATATATAATAAAATACAATTAATTGTAATATTTAATAATATAAAATACTTTTTTTAAAAAACATCTATCATATATTTTGTAACCTATGCCATGCACAGATATTAGACTAGTATATACACACACAATACAAACACATAAGACCCATTTGGATTGACTTTTTTAAAAGTGATTTTTTAATAATTTTTAAAAAATAATTTTTTAAAAAAAATTCTGAAAATTCTAACTTAAAAAAAATTATATTTAAACTTTTTTTTAAATTTTAATTTTTTTAATATAAATTTAATGTAATTTTTTTTAAAAAAAAGTATTTTTTCATTGAAAAAATTAATCCAAACAGGCCAATCGGAGAGGCGCGAAATTGGTAAACCTCTATCCCTGCTTCCCTACCCCGCTACGTAAGTGGGGTTAGAAAAAACCCGCCCTATTCTGCACAGGGGTTTTTTGCCAGAAAAAATCCGACTTTAACCTTTGCGGTAATTATACAAGGCTAGAAGGTTTTTTTTTTTTTGGTCAAAAGGCGAGAAGGGTTCAAATTTGAGAACAATGCCACTAGCAAACACTTTACATATGAATATTAATAATCTTCCCAATTCAAAATTTAGATTTGGAGTAATCATTTCCATTCTATTGGTATATGTTCTTTCTTTTTTCCTTAAAATAAAAAACAAAAAAAAAAAACTTTACAATATTTTTGGCCTATAGAAATTATAGATGAAGCTAATAATGAAGAAAAGTCCGTTCTATTGTGCCGGTAAAGTTTCGGGCCGCCATGCAAAATCAGCAGGCCCGAAGCCCATGTCCGCATAATCAAACAACCCATCAAGCGCCACGTATTCACCATTAACGCCGGAAGGATTATCCACACCACCAACCCCAAACTCGAAAGAGTCATAACTCGGAATCTGCTCATCAAAACCCCACAACTCACTGAGTCCGGACGAGTCAGACGAGACTCGGACCAACTCAGCCCCCTCCTCATTTCCCACCTCAACCGGCGACGCAGTCGACGGCGGCAATCCCAGCTCATCGTCGGAAGCTTCCAGAAGGAACCCCAGATCCGGCTGAGCCTCCCCGGATTCCGACGTCGGGTCGACAACCGTCGCCGGCGACGAGCGAGTCGCCGTAATTTCCTCCTCGAAACTCTTCATGAAGTCGTCGAGATCCTGACTCGCCGTGCAAAATTCATCATCTTCCAAATTATCCAAAAGATCCTCCCTGAGTCTCTTCACTTCCACCGAGTCATCTCCCGGCCCATCCAACTCATCCCGTACACGCTTTTTGTTATTTTGGCCTTCCATTCTCAGCGCCACTAAATTATTTTAATAAAACCTTGAACTCACTAAATTATTTTAATGAAACCTTGAACTAATGAAATAGAAATACAGAAAACAGTTTCAACGGATAGAGCAAGAGAGAGCAGATATGGCGAAGAAGAAAATGGGATGGGGAAACAATTATATAGGGGAGACAATGAGCAGAGAGAGAGAGAGAGTGAGAAGGTGATGGTGACACAGGCGCGTGTGTGGGAACAAAACAAAGTGGGGCCCATCACGGAAGCCTCGGGTGTGTGTTTTGCTTTGCATTGACGTGTCCGTTGGGTGTTAGATTTGTCTAGATTTGGGGGCATTTTACTTTACTTTTCTTTTTTCTGTTTCTCTGTGTGTCTGTGTGTGTGTGTGGGGGGGGGGGGGTTGGAATTATTATATTCCGCATTTAACTCGTTTGGATGTTGGATTTGGAGTCCGGTCAGTAAATGTTGCGTGGGGCCCACCAATGACATAGTCAATCACGGTCCGTTCTATGATTTTTCTTTACCCTTAGGTTGCTTCGGCGTCGTCGTCGTTTGTGGTGAGCCTGTGGAGGGCGAAACGTGACCGTGAAATTTTCAATAATGAATGAGGATAGGTAAAAAAGAAAAAGAATGAGGATATATATTTGTATAGACTATAGTATGCATAATGCGCTCGTATAAATATCCGTACGATGCGCAAAGTTTTATCATAATCTAATACTATTGATCTTGTAACTAATAATATTATAAAATCTACTTTATATTAATTAGTTAATTGTATTCAAAATTATATATTTTTGTTGTTTAGATTAGTTATTATAATTATATAAAACATTAACAAAAGAAATACTATTACACAGTTAACCCGTGACATAATATATATATGAAAAGTTGTATAACATTTGATTAGAAAAAAATATAATTTAATAATTTATTAAAAGAAAATATTGAATGATTGATGAAGACAAACAAAATAATAGAAACTAGACAGTTTCCGTCTGGTTAACAGATTTATTTAAATAAATAAAAATATTTTTATGGCTAACATATGGCAGAAATAAATATTTATATGTGACTCAATCGGGTGTAATATCATTTTGGAGCAAAACAAGCTGGTGAATTTGATAATTTCTTTAGTAGATTGTATATATATGACAACTTAGCTTGAAGAAGTCTTGAGAATAATTATGAATTAATATATAATATTGTTAGGCATTGATTTGGAGAAGAAGTATTGACGTGCTACTATAAAATTTATAGTTTTAGAATAAAATTATTTTGTTATTTAAAATGAATTTTTTGTCAGAAAAAAAATAGATGGTAAGTACATTGTTCACAGAAAAAATTGTTTTAAAGATTGGTTGGAGCGATAGCATAGCAATTTATTGTATTTAAACTTTTTCAATTGGCAGAATTTATATTTTTCATTATAAATAATATTTAATTTATTAATGACCTAGAACATGACTCGCGAAGTGCTATCGTACTCGAGGATATTTACTTAGAGTTGATTCAAAGTCTTATGATGCTCGCTTTTTGTCATTTAAAAATTGAAAAAGAATATTTATATTAATCAAATTTCGAAATTTATGGGCAGCCATTTCCGTGTCTCTTTTTGTCTTATACCAGGCCATGGTTTTTAACATTCGAGGACCTACTAGAACTACGAAAATTTATCAAACTCTTATAGTGCCATACCAAAAGTCGAATCAATTGGATTTAGAGAGTAATTTAAATGACTAAATTAATTACTCTTTTTTAAGAATAATATAATATGAATTCAAATTTCATACAAGTGGGGTTAAATCACTAAAAATAATAATAATAACAAATAGGTAGCGGTTTCACTGTAAAGTAACGAGAAATTGACAGCAGTTTTATGATATATATATATATATATATATATATATATAGGGTTTAGGTAATATATAAATATATTATTATGTAAGATAATTAATAAATGTATTGTTAGCTTGAATAGTAGATGACATGATTATAGAGTACCACAAAAAGTAAAGTTTAAGGTTTGAATTATATATGAAACATGGTGTGGTTTTTTTCCCCCTGAAATTATATATAGATGGCATTTTAAAGTAGTCACCCAAGGCGGAAGTTTTAAAAAAGTCGACGTCCATATAAACAGCAGTTTTTCCGTCATCTATTATCTACTTTTTTTTGTAGTGAATCAGAGGCGAGAATTAGTGAAAAAAATGTTAAAGTCGAATAAACCTTTCGAAAATAGTGGGAGGTGTATGTACGTGGTATGCTTCCTTGGGTGGACATGCTTGTTTGGTTAAAACGTTAAAAATGTAAGGTACCATCTTCCTTTTTCTGGCTTTAGGTAATTGGTGTGGTACCTACTTCAACTTGCTTGACAACGTGGGGAGGAACTTTAGATGCCTTAATATTGACAAGTAACCTTGCATGTCACTCATGAAGCAACCAATGTATACGTTATACCTACCTTACAAGAATTCGTAGTTTTTAAGTAGTGTGGGTTGATCAACGGATAGAATTAGGTGCTATAAATCTAGTACTTTTTCCTTGTTGACACAACAATTAAATGAAGGTAGTAAAAGACAAGTTTAGACATTGTTGTAATTACTTGTAATACAAAGTAAATGTATTCACCAATAACGTATGAAAGACTTGACAAGTTCATGTGGATCTAGACGTTGAGACCTTGAAGGAATATGCAATATGTTCAAATGTAAAACTTTTTAATGATAACGAGGAAGGTAAAGTTTTTTCTTCGCCCTTTTTGGCTAAGTACGTATGGGGATTGGGGAGGCAATCAGCTAATTGCCACCGTTTTGAAAAAAGTATACAAAGTAATATTGTAAGTCTGAAAATACGCAGAAGTAACGAGTTAGTTGGATAAATCGTATTAACATAACTCCTTTTAAGAGGTAGAAGAAAAAAATATGATAAGTTTTTAGATATAAAAAATAATGAACTAATTAGTAAACTATAATATGAATTTTACCGTGATTATAATGTGCTGTAACATTTGGAGAAACACGTATGATACATAGATCGAAGACAGCTCAAGAGTTATCGTTCAAAGTGAAAAGTTATTCGTCAAATTGCTTGTTCTCGTACGATTAGTAAATGATACAAACATAGCCTTCTTTTTTCTTTTTTTGACCACGTAGATCTCTTTTGCGTATCAAATAATGTGCATGGGTAGCATCTAGATCGGATTTAGACCCTCTTCTAATGGAGTTCTTTTCGAATGATTAAAAAGTATATTCTGGATTTAAATAAAAAAATTTTGGTCATTTAATTAAAATTTTAATTAATGCATTTAGAAAAATATAAATATGTTTCTTTTTTTATATTTTTCCTATTCATAATCTCATCAAAATGTATCAAGATATTTACTTTTTCTTTTTCATTTCTTTTCCTAATCACAATCTAATCAAAATATAGCATATTTCTTACACTTTAGTCAACTTGCATCAAATCTCTCTCTATTTTCATCGTTTTCTTCACTGAAGAAAGAACTGGGAAGTGTATATTGAGACCTCTATGTGTGCTGCTGTTTTCGTCTAGTTTGTAAGCTAGTTCATACACCAGCAAAATGGTTATTTTTATATAAATTTTTATATTTAATGGCAAGATAAGATATAAATATATTTTATTAAATTTTTAATAATAGTTATATATGTTTATGAGGGATATTCTATGGCTAATTGAATATAATATTTAAATTAGAAAAACTAGAAAAGACCTTATTTTATATAGATTAGATAATAATTTTAAATGAATAAAAGGATTAAATTCTATATTTTTTAAAAGAGTAAATAGCATATTAATTCCTTGAACTTGCGCAAAAGTACATATTTGGTTCCTGAACTTGCAAAACTATCTGGTCACCTCCTGTACTTTTTAAAAGTAAACTCAATCGCCCCATTTTATTAATACCGTTAATAAAATTAACGAAAGTCATAAAATAACTTCTATACCCTCATATAAATATATTTTGCCCCAATTTTAACAGCCCCAAATGCAATCCACCAACCTATTAACCTGAATCTTTAACTCGCAAATTCCTAATAAATCCCTAACCCACGTTACCCTCAACAATTAGTGGGGTGAGATCATCAGTAAAAGAAGAAGACAATTAGTGGGCTGAGATTCATCAGCAAAAGAAGAATCAACAATGGGGATGCATGAATTTTTGTTACTTTAATATCTCAAATCACTTTTCTTTTTTTTTAACGACTGTGAAAGGGCTCAAAAAGCTCAGATCCATGACATCCAAATTCAGCTACCATGTCAAGCCAAGAATTGATGAAGAAAGATGAAGCCACCAATCATAAATAATTCAGCTGCTACGTCAAACCAAGGATTGATCCAGAAAGATCGCGATGATCCTTATTTGGTGACGTGTTCTTGTTTTGCTTTTATGCGTATGTATTGATTTGTACATTGAGGAGCATAAAACTCAATGGCCTTCGATATTTTGCCCTTTTTCGCTCTACAAGCAATGAACTTCAGAGATTGACCTTTTTTTTTTTTTTTTAATGTTATCGTCAAAGGAACTTCAGAGACTGATCATTCAGCACTAAACCACCATCTTTCTTGGCGAAACCAGAACTGCCTCTTCTAAATTCTAGGGGTGTACGCGGGCAGTTTCAATCGGTTTTTACGCTAAAATTCTAGTCCAACCGAAATTTACGATTTTTCATTTTCTAAAATCAAAGCTGCCCATTTCAATTAAGAAATCGTTGGTTTCGGTCAATACTGTTTGTGCGGTTTACGCGGTTTTTTTGGTTGGTTTTAAGTCTACACACACACATTTATATATATATGTCTCACGTGTATA
Source organism: Cordia subcordata (assembly GCA_028554755.1). Classification (NCBI taxonomy): domain Eukaryota; kingdom Viridiplantae; phylum Streptophyta; class Magnoliopsida; order Boraginales; family Cordiaceae; genus Cordia; species Cordia subcordata. The sequence goes on from JAPTOF010000020.1 coordinate 8,298,941, forward strand.
CATATATTTGATTAGATAGCCAAAATTTACATAGACGGATACTCTATTTGATCCATGATTAGGTTAATTAATCAATTCCAACTTGAAGGATCATCAAGTGTCAACTTTCTACATTGCTATAAAATTAAACATCAACGACCCCTTTCTTCAAAAGAACTGTACTAAAAGTCCTCACTTATATTCAGGCTATAAAAGCTGCATTTGCAAAACCAATAACTAAAGAGTGCTTTTTAAAACCCTAGTGCAGGAAGGCTAACACTATTATATATTTTTCACATATTTAATTACTTATTAATATATAATACATACATATATATATACATACATACATACATACATATATACATATATATATATGTGTATATATGAATATAAATAATAGTAATATACGGGTGGTTAGGTTTAACTGCAGTTTTGATCCCTCAAAACCATTAACCGAACCGCCCAAAGCGGTTTTTAAAAATTAAAACTGCAACCGATCGAATTACGTTAAAAATCGATGATTTATGGTCGATTCGATTAGGCCGAATCGGTCTTTGCGATTTTTCCGACATTTTGTACACCCCTACTAAATTCTATCAGATTTAAGCTTGGGGTTGGAATTATTAATCCATGGTGTAATGCTCATCATATCTCATTTATTGAGAAATGATTATGGATTATGCAATATTTTGTCTTGAGTTTTATACAATAATCGCTCATGGTTTTATAATCTTGAATTTTTTTTAAAGGTACTCTTCAAAATGTATAATGTTTGTATTTCTGGGCAAAATTAGTGGTGTGATGAAAGAGATGGCATTGCCAGAAACTTGCTTATGTGTGGAAAAAGGAGAAGAAAAGAATCACACCAGCGGAGAAAAAAATCTTGCCGGAGAAAAAAGTTATGCTTCTGTGTGGCATTCCGATCTATTTTCTTCTGTTTCATAGATTATGAATTTAGGAGATGCTTTTTGTGCTCTTGATCGGAGAAAAAAAATTTTGTCAGCGGGTTTCGGACGGAGGAGAAGATTTTATTGTTGACTGACCGTTTATTGGATATCCAGATCTTGAGATCTACACGGTTCGGGCAAGAAGAAATTTGGGTTACCCACCTGTGAAGTCGGGTCAAGAAGAAGATAACACTATGGCTCTTAAGTAAAGATAAAAGGGTAGTAAAGATGTATATATACACACACATACACATATATATTACGGTTTTCAAATAAAGGCAAAAAGGCAATATTATCTAAGAGGGCACTTTTCATAAAAGATGTTCTTCTAAACTCTCAACGTAAGTGCGTGCATAACGCTCTTAGTTAAGTCTAATGATTTTTTGACGACAGGGGGTTACGAGTTTACTTTTAAAAAGTACAAGGGGTAATTAGGCAGTTTCACAAGTTTAGAAACTAATTATTCACTTTTACTTAAGTTAAGAATGATATGCCATTTACTTTTTTTTTTTTAAAAGTAAGTTATAAAAATAATGACATAACATTGACAGAAAAGACATGACATATATAATTTTTTAAATAATATATAAATTAAGTCTAAAATCATTATTGTCATTAGACAGCGGTTGGACACAGCTAGTCATATGGCATTGCAATTTGCAAATCAATCAGAATCGTTTCAACTAAATGGATTCTGCTTGATGATCGAGCATATCAGACTTCACCAAGATACTTCACCAAGAAGATCAATTAATTTTCATTTAGCCCTCACATTGGAATGATTATCCATTTGGATTATTTGAGGTAAAAAATTTTTGATAATTTTTTTTAAATCCAACTCTCAGACGTCAATGGGATTTAAACTTAGGACCTCATTCCTAGAGACTATAATTTTAATCACTTGAGCTACTTTTAATCCTTTTTTCATATATTACTTTTTTGCTAAACTATTTTAGAAAGACACTAAATTATTTAATTAGCCTTATTTTGACTGTCGAATAATTTTTAACTTCAAAAAGGTTATTTTTCACTTATAATATACTAGTTTGACATCATATAGTGAGAGATAATGATGAAAGAAAAAGGAGATGCCATATTTTCACAGATTTTGATTAGATTATGATTAGAAAAAAGATAAAAAAAATGAAACATAATTATATTTTTAAATATTAAATTTTTAATTGAATAACTAAGATGTTTTTATTTATATCCAATGGATTAAATTACACTTTTTATCCACTCAAAGAAAACTCCACTAACAAAGAATCCGGATCCATCTAGATCTCCTATACTTTAAAATCCCATTTTATTTTGCCTGATCTTACGAAAGGCCTGCGATTTTTTAATGAGTCATCTCATCGCTGTGCTCGCAACAGATTTGTTTTTTCTTTAAGATGTTAGAAGATTGACCCAAAAAAACCGATGTTAGAAGGAAGATAATAAATATTATTAAATTACTTAAAAAATTTCAATTATAATTATATTATTAATTTATTATTATTTAACTTTATATTATAACATTACGAGCTAATAAATACTTGCTTATAATCTGTTAAAACAACAAAAAGTCGCTTGTTTGGATTCTCTTAATTGCATTAAGAGAGATATCCAATAATATATTGAGGGTCTACTTAGAGGGGTGTTTGGCTTTACTTATTTTGGGTATTTATAAGTACATAAAAAAATATTATTTTATATATTTTTTATTATTTAAATATTTATAAGTACTAAATAAGTAAAGTCAAACATCCTCTTAGATTTTTTTATTATAAAAAATACTTTTAATAGATAATACATTTTTACACAATTAGTATTTGTTTGATCTCCTCGATAATATTGTGATAGAAATAAAATAATAATATACTCACCGGATCACTGATTCAGTAATAATTTAATAATTTATAACGTTATAACAAATTTGTCTTTTCCGATACCTAGCACATGGTGTATGTAGAATTCACTGAAGCAATTCTAGTTGGGAAGAGGATAAGCAATTATTTAAAAAGCGTCCATCACGTGATGGTGCATCACCCCCATCCGCAATTGCAATTATGCAATTATTAAAGTACGGTACGTCGTGTCACAACGTGTGAGGGATTAAGTTTTTCTCATATCAAGATTTTTTTTATATTAATATATTAACATAAAAAATCTTAATTATTTATAAATAGATAAAAACATTTTAACTATCTATATTAAATTTTTTGAAAAATTTGTTTCTCTCTTTCATATCTCAAACAAATGGTTGATATGAGAATATCCTCATCCCTGTGTGAGAGAATTTTTTTATTTATACTCTCATTTTGACAATTTCTTTAACAAAAACCCTTATTTTGGATTTATTTTTAAATCTACCATTTCTAGTGTTTGAATTATCAAAACGGTGAATGAATTACCATTTTCGACACATTTCAGAATCCCATATTTGAAATTTAAATATGTTATGTAACTAATGTGAGTTCGATAATTGAATTACCGAAACGGTAGCTCACTTATCATTTCCGGCAAACCAAAACGGTAAGCTGAGCTACCGTTTTGGTAATTCAAATGTCGAAAATGATAAATTTAAAAATGATTTTAAAAAAAGAGTATTATTTAAAGAATCATCAAAATTAGGGAATAAATAAAAAAAATTCTGTGCGTGCCCCCACGTTTAGTACAATTTGCTGAGTCGCCATCAGCGCTGCTGCATTGTCTGGCACGTACACTTGCAAGAATTATACAATACAATTTGATCGTGGGACCCACCGGACACGCCGGTCCACGTTCCACATGATAGATGCTTTAGCTGAACAAGCCAACCTCGCCAGACCATACGAGCCTTCCTGAACCGTATCTTTTATTTGGATTCAACTCCGACACATTTTGAAAAGAACCTTGCGGAGAATATTGAGCGCACACTTTTCTTCAAGATAAGATAAGATAAGAACTTTCAAATATTTGTATTTAACTATACTATATTTATTGTAACTTTGAGGCCTGAATTTGGTGTAAATATAGAATTAAGGTTTGAACTTGAAAACATTTAACAAATGGCTTCAAAATTTGAAAAAGTTGATGGTTTACTTACTGTTACCTAACACTTAGTTCGTTTATTTATTTATTTTTTGATTAAGTGGCATTTTCTTTTAAAAAAAAAGAATCATGCGTGGTATTTCTTTATTTTTAAATTTTATGTGACTTTTTTTAAAAGGGAGAAAGATATTTTAATTCCTGAGTTTTGAACAAATTTTCAAATAGGTTTTTCAACTATAAAAAATACCTTTTTTAGTCCTTCAAGTTAATAAATTATTATCAAAACTAATACCCAACCATTTGACTTGTTAGAAAACTTCAAAATACCCTTGAGCAACTTTTATATATATTTGGGCTTCATATGTTTGATGGAACATATTTTTCTAAAAATAATTTTTTTTATTTTTTGGTGTTTGGTAGCACTCGAAAATAAGTCAACTATAAAATATTTTTTGGTCAAGAAAAAAATTCAGTTATAAATGAAGGAAAATATTTTTGGTGACCAAAAAAACAAAAATATTTTTCACACAATAACTTCCTCTCTTTTTCTTCCATTAGGCGTACCCTTGCTTTATCTCCACCCCTAACCCTAACCCATGCCACCCTATCCCTTCCCTTTAAAAAAAATTAAAAATCAGAAATTAAAAAAATAATTTTTTTCTTTCAATACTCTTTAAAAAATATAATTTAAAGAGTAATTGAAATAAATTTTTTAATATTTATTTTTTTACTTTTGTATTTTTAATTTTTAATTTTTTATTTTCAAAAGGGTAAGGGTAAGCGTGGGACGGGGGTAGGGTAAGATTGGGGTTGGGGTTGGGATTGAGGCTAGGGGGTGAGGGAGGGGTGGGGGCAAGGGAGGCTTAGCGGAGGAAAAAGAGAGGAAGTTACTATACAAAAAATGTTTTCGTTTTCTTGACCATTGAAAAACATTTTCCTCATTTATAACTAAGGCATTCCTTTGACAGAAAAATATTTTTCAGTTGATTTACTTTGCAGTGCTACCAAACACTAAACCAAATATATATAAAAGTTACTCAAGGGTATTTTGGAGATTTTTAATAAGTAAATGGTTGACTACTAATTTTGATAATTGTTTATTAAATTGAGAGGGACTAAAAATGATATTTTTTTATAGTTGAGGGACCTATTCGAAAATTTGTACAAAATTTAAGGACTAAAATATCTTTCTCCTTTTTTTTAAACATTAAACAAAACTAGTCACAAAAAATTTTAAATTCAATAAATACAATATGTTATGCTACCTGCCGTTCTACTTTTTCTTTTCTTTAAGATACTATCCGTATGTAAAATCTGAAAAAATATATAAATTAATTATGCCTTTTAAGCTTTACAAAAACAAAGGAAAATAAACAGAATCAGAATGTACTAATAAAAGAAGTAAATACATGAACTCTTCTTATTAGAAACGAGAAAGATGCTGTGATACAATGTCACATCCAAAAGCCTGTTTGCCTCAGCTGATTTTGGGACTCATATGCCCTAACAATAAAAAGTTTTTTTTTTTTTTAACTAGTTTGTTGTGATTTTTTTTTATTGCTTAAAATGCATGATGAATTTATACTTTTCAACTTTTAATATGTACAGAACTTCTTTCGTTCAACAAAAGAAAAAAAAATGTACAATTAACTGTAGGTACTAATGACATATAATGTTTGTTGAGTTTAAGATTCACTACAAGAAAACACTGCTTTTCTGATACTTGTTTTGACTTTTCAAGACGATTTTTAGTACCACTATTTTCATTTCTAATGATTTGTTAGACGTCGTCTATGAATCCATCGTCTGTTGCCTATCCTGACAGTTTACAAGGCGTTGGAAATGGAATAATTTCGTGACAATTCTACTAATCGTCATCTACTTTATATGTCATAGTCAACGATTATAATGGATCATTATAGGAGGCAAATAAGAATAGTCAACGCTTGAAGAAAAGCGTCGGCATTTGATTTCATGATTTTGGGATGATGATTTTAAATCATTGTTGCTGACAAAGTATTATCATTGACGATTGGCCATCAAGTATCATTATTCGGTTGATTTATTGCTGACAGTGAAAATGCAAGCATTCTAATTTGATCTCAATCATTGTCAATGAATTCACATGTAACATTGTTGTTAATGGCTTTGCTAACGCTTTCTTAATATGTGTTATAATTTGTTCTCAAATATTTTGGTAAAATTTTATTTTGTGAATAATTATTATAATCATTTAAAAATAATGAAAATTTTATTTATAATTTTAAGCACATAGAAACTTTTCAATCTGTTACATAATAAATAGACAATATTGAATTTGTAAACAAATCTAAAATCAACTATATATTATTTTAAAGAATCCAAAAGAAGACAATCTTGCATCAATGTACATAATAAACCCAAAATAAATTGTTCTATTAAAAAACCTAAAATAGATCACTTAATTGCTCTAATCACTCTTAACGTTAAACCAAAGTAGGTGTAGTATCTCTATTCAGACCAACTTAAAGAATCACATTTGCACAATCTACACCTATAAAAAAGAAAAGAGCCAACATGTTAAAAATCATAAATAAATAAATAAATAAATTCATCTTTAATAATTTAAATTCTCAAAATAAATAATAAAATAATAATTGCTACAATTTAACATGTAAAAAAGAAAAGAGCAAACATGTTAAAACTAATAAATAAATAAAATAAATTCATCTCTAATAATTTAAATTCTCAAAAAAAATAATAGAATATTAATTATTGCGAACTAAATTGAAAGAAAAGGTCAACATGCTAAACAACACTAGAAATGCAACCTAATATATTAAACAGAATTACTATTGTGAGGAAGAATATGTGAACAATTCCAAGAATTATATTCAATGAGGAACATGCAATTTAATCATGATTTTTAATATAAATTAAAATTAACTTTTCGATTGAAAACATCTAAAACATATATATACTATTTTTTTGATAATGGAAAATTTGGAAATAAAAGAAGGCTACAGAACAAAAAAAAAACCCTATTTAGTTATCCCAAAAGTATCTCTAGCCAGAATATTCCTTCAACAAGTTTTCTATCACTTGATGGTTTTGCCTCAATAATCAAAGTTTACCAACATAAGAGAACTATATATGATACAATCTCCTATCAAGTGATTAAGAAGGTGTTTGGTTTGGCTTTTTTTTTTCTGGTTAAACCTGCTTAAAACCTAATTTAAGCTAATGGAAGTGTTTATTTTAATTAAAAATGTGCTTTTTTTAAGTGGCTTTAAATAAAAAATAAAAAGCTCCCCAACCTCAGCTTTTGTTTTTTATGGCTTTAAATACGTTAAAAAAAAGCAAGTTTGACCAAATCATTTACTATCTTATCTTTACCTTTTTATTTTTATTACTAAAATATCATTACTCTTTTATCTTATACTTACCTTTTTAAATTTTATTTTAATATCCTTAATAATTATTTTAACTATATAACTTACTTTTCAACCCACTTTAATCAAACATGTAAATACTCATTTTTATAACTACAATTTTTATTCAAACACGTAACTACTTAAAGTTGACAATAAAAAAAAATCACTTAAAGTCAAAAGTGCTTTAAATAGCTTTTTTATAAGCCAATCCAAACATCCTCTGAGATTTACCAAATCATTATGAGAAATTAAATTCATGAAGGTGGAGATTTATGATTTTGTTTATCTTATAGAATATTAATATATTTATTTAATTACCAAATTCATCTTAGTAAATACAATTTAATTAAAAATTAAAAGTATATTAACTCTCCAAAAATATATGTGAACAAAAATAAAAGAGAAGAAAAAAATAAAAGAAAAGAGACATGGGTGAAACTAGATGATGATGTATCTTGTGTATGGACATGACGTTGTGATGAAGATGAAGACAACTCTTAGAACCTTGGTAGACAGGTAGATGAAAGGTTTACCTAATTTGAGAAGAGTATGTATCGCTTTACAGATCACAAAAGTTTTAGTTGATGACAACTCTATAAATGTGTAAACATGTATCTTAAATTTTGGGTAAATTTTGGGATTAATAATCCTAAATGATAGAGAGTAGACTCCTAAATTTGGTAAAATTTGCATATAGGGGGAAAATAATTTTAATATAGGCAGGAGCTTAAAATCTTGGCGTTAATTTTGTTTTTCATAAATAAGATGTTTTGATCTATTTTTTGATAGTTAATAAAATGACATATGTTAAAATGTTAAAAATGTAGGCAATACTAACAATTTTTATCAAGAAAATGTAATTAATTTTACAATTCAATTCTATTAAAATGTTTTATTCTTCTTGATCAGCACTAGAAATCATTTTTCTCTATTTTAAATTAGAGTTTTCGTTTCACTAGAAAATGTTTTTCTATAACCTTTTTCGCTTGTGTTGCCAAGCAATAAAAGAAATGGAAATCATTCTTATTGAATTGTAATTTTATTTATTTGTTTATTTTTTAAATTTTTAAATTTTATTTTGTAATTTCTATAATTTCCAATTTGAATTTCTTTAATTATTAATTTTTTAAATTTAAAATTTTAATTCTTGTTGTTTTATTTTTGTTAACCTTTTTAGTTTCCTTTTTGTAGATTTTAAATTATAAATCTTTGGGAGGTTAGGGTTGGGATGAGGGGAGGGGTACGGGGTAGGCGTGGGATTAAGGTGGGGAATGAGGGAGAAAGTTACTATTGGGGAAATGCTTTTTTTTTTTTTTCCTTTTGGATAATCAAAAAATATTTTAGTTTATTTGAACTAGAGATTTTGTTTGACATGAAAATGTTTTATTGTTGACTTTTTCTTTGGGTTACCAAACACTGAAGAACTTGGAAAAAACAATTTTACCGAATTGTAACTTTATTTAATTTCTTTAGTCTTTAAATTTTTAATTTTATTTTTGAATTTTTAATTTTTTATAATTTCTAATAAAATTTTATTTTTTAAAGCTAAAATTTCATTTTATTTTGTTAGTTTTAATTTTAAATTTTCAATTCTTATAGTTTTTAAATTTATTGCTTTTTTTTTCAATTTTTTATTTTTTAAAAATTTTTAAATTCTTGGGAGATCAGTGTTGGGGCTAAGGTAGGGGTAGGAGTAGGGTGGGCGTCGGGTTGGGAATAGGGGAGAGAGTTACTATTGGGAAAATGATTTCTTCTTCTTGACCGAAATATTTTCCTCTATTTTGAACTAGAGTTTTTTCCTCTAACTTATTTTCCTATGTTACTAATTGAAAAACGAAAAAAACAACACATTTTTATTGAATTATAATTCGATTTAATTTTTTTTGTTTATTTATTTATTTTTAGGTTTAATTTAATTTGCATAATTTTCTTTTTTGTATATTAAGATATCTTTTTGTTAATATTTAATTTATAATATTATAAAATAAATTTAATAGTCATAAGTAAATTGTTTGCTGACGATTCATGACTATCATCGATAGTAGTAAAATTAAGAACTATCAAATATGACGAATTAGTCTCACTGTTAGCAATAGTTATACTAAAATTTTATGTCAGTGCTTTAACGTAATTGTCGGCAATTCAAGATTTAACGTTACTGATTCCTGTGAAAGCGATGGTAACAAAGAGCCAGATTTCACGCCAACCAAATTCGACCTAATATTGACTATATAAAAAAGATGCTTTCTTGAATTGTTAGGGAAAAAATGCATCCAATATATTTTTACTAACAGTTATGAAATTGTTGGACTTTGAGCGTCATCAATAGTATAATTTTCTTGTAGTGATTTTTTGTGATTTTTTGTATTTATCATTTAAAAATTGTTACATTAGATTTAAAATAGAAAAAGACCGTATAAGATTTGAAGAAAAAGTGACTCGTGAATGAAAAACTGAGGCTGTTTATATTGTACACACAATTAGCACTGTTCACCGCATAGTGCGTGAATAGTATATGCGTTTATAATTTTTATATTTCAAGTTTGCAACTATTAATTATCAACATATCTCATATTATATGTTTATAATCTTAATATTTCATATTCAAAATTTTTAATTATTCACAATTTCATATGTTGATAAATGATAAACAACTTGTTCACGACTTTTAAAATATGTTCACAACTCACAACCTATAAATGATATGTTCATTATCTCTTTATTTAGTATGTTTACAAAATTTTAATGAAGGGAATAGACGAGCTTGATTCAAGCAAAGTATCAAACACTTTATCTGATATATATATATATATACATATATATATATATTAATTATTTTACAAAAATTATAGAAAGGAGAGGGAAATGGGAGAGAAGGGAGAGAGAGAGAGAGAGGAAGGAGATGGTGACAAAAGGGAGAAGCCGTGATCAAATCTTTTGTTTTTTTTTTCCTCTTTCCCCCTTAGAGCGCGTTTTACACACATAAAAGGGGAGTACATTGCTCCTACAATGCAAGTGAGGCAAGTGCATGATAATATTTGTGAAAAACTAATGTTGTCAGTTAACTGTATAATCCATAACTTTTTCTTGAGTTTGAGATCTTTTGTTAAAAATTTTCAAGTTCGAGCCTTTTTGTTTAAGATTTTAAAGTTCAAATTAGTGATTTCCTATTATACCAAGTTCAGGCCCATATGTATGTATTGAAATGATAAACTCTTCTTTGTTTTTGTTTTTGTTTTGTTTTGTTTTGTTTTTTTTTTTGCTTCCCTCTTTTTTGTTTGGCATGTCAACTAAACACTCGTAAAAGAAGCAATAAATCCCCGACGGATACATAAAGGCAGGGGGCAGAATCTATGGTCTAGTGGTATTGTATTCGTTTCAAAAATATCGACATTAATTTCGATAATTACGAATATTATATTATAATTAGTTTTTAACTTTTTAAGTTTAAGAAAAGAAATAAAAAAAGAGGCTCGTCCAATCATTAACAGTTCGAGGAAATGAAAAGCGAAACCCACACGTAGACGACGGACGGTATTTGATGGCATGTAGATGACTAACTTATAATGCTATAGATTGGATAGCATATTTAACATTTCTGAAGGGTTATATTATATTGCATAATGTTTAAACGACTTAAAAATTTTAGTCATTTTAGTCATTACATCACATTGTTCTTTCCATATCCTCCCTCTTTGCCACCAAAAGTCATCGCCGTGTGTTGATGTTAAGTATAATAAATAAACATAATAAATCCCTTCCATAAGTTTAATGTCATTTATTTAAAAATATTAAATTTATCTACTTACAAGATTAAAAAAAAAAAATACACCTGTAATTAAAGAGCGTATTAAATATGATAAATCTATATTATATAATAAAGCAAAATAAGTTGTAATTTTGTGTTGTCAAGTGGGGCTGTATATGACAAGCTTTCCATAATTACTTATCAATTAATTAAATATGCTCATCCTTATGTCATTTTTTGTTTTCTATCATTTATTTAATTTCATTCATGTATTAAATATTTTAATTTAATTAATATTATGCCCTTTTTTTTATGTATATCATCATTATTTTATTAGTTTCATAGTATATAATTATTTTAATAACTATTTAGTAAGATACAAAAACTCTATAACTTTAATATATCCAATCACATATGTCGCTCCCCGTGCATCGCATGGGTGTCACACTAGTAGATAAATATAAATAAATGTTCTCTACAAGTTTAAACTTTTAAATGAGGTGATAATCAATAATTACAAATTCTACCAAAGTGTTATTCTTATTTTTTTTGGTCAAAGAGAATATACACGGTTGATATATTTCTTTTTTATCATTTTCTTTGACCAGTGCAACCATCCGTTATAGGGATAAATTTTCTCCCTTTTGCCTGTCAATATGAGGAATAGATATATCATTTTGTGATTATCTTTCTTTTAATATGAAGTAAATTATGAGTTATTAAATGTAATCATTTTAACTATGAATTCTGATCTAGATTAATAAACTAATAAGTTTTGAAGAAAATGTTTAAAATAAAATTAAAAATATTTGACATTGAAGAGGATTAAATTATAATTAAAATGAATTTTATTCCCCTATGCTTGTGAAAGTTATATAAAATCATTTGTATTTTTAAAACTCACTAATACCCACTATGTAATTTATGTATATTACGGATCTTACATGTACAATAGTTTTTTTTTTTTTTAATGAGAGACAGATGTTATATTCGCTTTTGGTAAAGAAATTCTCACTTGGGAAAAATGTTACGGATCTTTTACGTGATTTGCTTCTGACTCAAATAAAGCACGATTCCTCATCCTTCAATTCTGAATTATGCCGTAAACCTTAATTTTCAAATCCATACTGATGCATATTTTGGACCGTTAAAGATTCCAATCACACAAGTTGTAAGAATCTTTTTGCCTTGATGAAGTGGAACCTTTCTTTTACGAGTTTCAAATATTTCCTCCCAATAATGGAAATATTTCGAATATTTCCTCTCAGTAAGAATCTAACCATCTAGATAAACATAGATGGTTAGAAAATTCAGTTGTTTAATATGGAGAAATCACGAATTCTAAAATAAAGATATAAAATCTTCGATGAGTTCATTTATTAACATTAATTAATTCTAAGATGAAATTACATAGTTATTACCATAATATCATACTTGACTTTCGGTCAAATTTTTCTTTTTTTTTTTTCACTTCAAAGGAAGTCAATGGCCAATTACAACATGTATTTAACGAGAATTGATCGTTGGACCTACTCACACTAAATGTGAAAGACATACAATTTGACCATTAGGTGTTTGGTTCAATTTTCTAGTGTATATATGAAGTATGAGAATCTAATTATTTCATATGAATAATCATAACTTCCTAAATCAACAAATAAAAAGTTGACAATCTTTATTTATCACCAATTAATTTCAAGATAAGATTTTAAATTTCTTTGGATAACTTGCACCAAACCTCCCTATGGTTTATCACAATTATACGTATGTTACCCCGGATTTGGATCCTCTCCGAGTGAAAATTTTTTCTCTTAGTAACTAGGAGGTGCAATATTGATTCTTGGATTTAAATGAACAAATCTAAACCATCTAATTAAAAGTTACCAATAATTTAAAAATGGAATTTATTTGTTCTTGGCAAATTTTCTTCCAATCACGATCTAAACAGTTATCACCCAATATCTTTCATTGCCAAAATCTCTCTCCGATAGTTCCATGCTCTAGTAAGCATAAGCAACAAGTTTTGAAATTAAGTATAATGTTTGTCTCACAATGTAGAGTATGTCGGTTAAATATTTTGAAACTGAAGATGAAAAAAAAAAAGGTTTCTCAATTTGTTTTTATGATAATTAAGGAGTTGGACAATTTTGTATATCATTAGAGAAGACTTTACAATTATCTGTCATTTGTAAGAAAATGAAAAGGGGATGATCTTGATTTATAAAAATTACACAATATCGACCAATTCATTTTGTTTAAACTTTCAATTAAATTTGGCTTTGTGATCCCAGAGTTTGAAAATTTGTTGTGATGTTAAGGAAGAGATAAGGAAAACAACATAAAAGAGGAACAATTTAATGATAGATTTTAATTAGCTTTAGAGTAGGAAAATTATAAAAAAAGAAACATAAATTTCTCTTTTTAAATTTATTGATTTTATTTATAATTAGATGGTCTAGATGGTTTCATTTAAATATAAGAAACTAGAATGTACGTCTTAGTCACTCGGAGAGGATCCGAATATCTGGATTCAAATCCTCTCTTAGTGTAGTTGTCTCCGAGTGACTAGGAGGTGTATTCTAGTCCATTAGATTTAAATTAAATAATCTTGGCCATCTAATAAAAAATATAATTAATACATTTAAAAAAAGATAATTATATTTCCTTTTTTATATTTTCCTAGCAAATCATAATCTAATTAAAATCTGCCAATATACTTAGTTTTCCTTTTTTAATTTTTCTCCTAATCACAATCTAATCAAAATATGACGTCTCTCTCTCTCTATCTTCCTTTTTTTTTTGGTCATCATTACAAATGTCAAATGTCTATGAAGATGTTTGGCTGTACTTTTTTTAGGTGCTTATAAATACTTAAAAAAAAAGTATCTTCTCACATATTTTTTATTATTTAAGTGCTTTTACACACAAATAAGCAAAGCCAAACACCCTCTATATCTCTCTCGAATTATTATATCAAGTGATTTAGCAGCAAGTGATTTTTCCTTTTCGAGCAAAAGCAGCAAGTTATTCACCATGACTACTCTAGCGTCAATTTTTTTCTTTGTCAAATTTGTGCGTCAAATTAGTTAATACTTGGACGTCAAATTAGTTTTGACCCAAAAAAAAAAATTAGTATATGTCTCACTAGAATTGTTATTGATACTCTTATCTAAATCTCTTATGAAATTTAAAAGAAATGCCACCATTTGAAAAATTAATAGCCTTTTCAAAGTTGAAAAAATTCGGTTAGTCAAAATAAGACTAATTAAAAAATTTAATAACCTCTAAAATAATTTATCAAAAAACAAATTATCAAATGATTAAGACTATTCCCGGAAGACGAAGATCCTGAGTTTAAATTCTGTGGGAGCATGGGGTTGGGTTTAAAAAGAATTAAAATAATTAAAACATACAAGGTTACATAAAGAATAATGACATATGACTTGTTTTGGAAAAAAAAATAGCAGAATTCACAAAAATGCACCTATGTGCTAATTGAAGCATCTCTACGTGCTGCTAATATCTTGTTGCTTTTGTTCAAAAAGAGAAAAATAACTTGCTATGGAATCATTTGATATAGTAATTTGAGAGAAATATATAGACATTTGACATGTGTAATGACCAAAAAAAGAAAGAGATGTCATATTTTAATTAGATTGTGATTAGAAAAAAAAATAAAAAAGAAAACCTAAATATTTTGGCAGATTTTGATTAGGTTATGATTAGGAAAAATATAAAATTATCTTTTTTAAATGCATTAATTATATTCTTAATTAGATGGCCAAGATTGTTTTATTTAAATCTAATGAATTACAATATATCTCCTAGTCACTTGGAGACAATTCCACTAGGAGGGGATCCAAACACCCCTTAGCACACATGTCCTCAAATATACAGCACACATATGCCCCCTAAAATGAGCAAGTATTCGTGCCTATTTGAAACTACAAATGAATAACATACATTTATGATAAACTATAAGTAGGTTCCATGCAATTTACCCAATTTCTTTTTTCTTTAACTTAGGGTTTGTTTGGCAAAATTAGTTATCAGAGTAGCTAATAGTGGTTTGGATAGTTGATAGCTGTTGATAGTGGTTTGGATAGTTGATAACTGTTGATTTTTAGCGATTAGCGGATAGCTATTTAGTTAGCTGATAGAATAAAATGTGTTCGATAAAATTAATTGTTGGATTCAAAATAGCGTAAAAAGATATTGATATCGTGTTATTATTGTTATAGTAATTATAATTGTGATTACTATTAATGAAATAAGATAATTTATTTTATAATTAAATATGTGTTTCTTATAATAATATTTTATTATTAAAGTATAATAAAATTACTTTTTATAAATTAGTTCTAGTAATATTATAAAAATATATTTTTATAATAGAAATATCTTTTAATTAATTAAAAATTTATTTTGTGAAAAAAAAATACATGGACGAATAAGACTTGTACTTTTTTTGGTATATTTTGATGTGGGTAGAAATTGAAATTGATTGTTGCCTTATTTTAGATTTATATTTGTGGAAGAAAATGTGAAAATATAGAAAGAGATTGGACTGATGCTAAAATTCCCAAAAAATTATTAAAAGATTGGATTGACAAAAAAAAATTAAAACACTAAATACTATTTTAAAACATTAATATTATTAATGTTTCAGAAACATTACTTCATATACTATTTCAAATACAAATAGTACTTAAAACACTATTTTACCGAACAATAAAAATTAGACAAAGTACACTAAATACTACTTAAAACCCTGTTACCGTACACAACCTTAGTATAAAAGGTACTAGAAGGTCTCAGTGGAAAATCTATCCAAAGTGGAGCAAGATTCAGCAGCCGGATATCACCAAGTTGATGGTTGGTCTTTCCGTTATTGTTCCTCAATTTAAACTTGTTCAATGATAGAGCTCTTGTCAATATCTTAAACCATAGGTGAAAGAACAATTTGATCCATCGGAGCCCAAAATTTTCTTTTAAAAGTTCTCCAAATTGGTCGTGTGAATCATGCTTACATGCATATAAAAAATGAGGTTGTGGAGAGACAATTATGCATGTCTAGGTCAA
This sequence comes from Cordia subcordata, assembly GCA_028554755.1. Classification (NCBI taxonomy): domain Eukaryota; kingdom Viridiplantae; phylum Streptophyta; class Magnoliopsida; order Boraginales; family Cordiaceae; genus Cordia; species Cordia subcordata. Next base: position 8,315,128 of record JAPTOF010000020.1, read on the forward strand.
CAAATGTTTGTGCTCATACCATTAGCACCATCAAAGATGCTTTAAGATCAACGCTGGCGCCTCAGCCTTCTTCTCACGGTATATACACATTTTCTTTAAACAAATCATTTTTCACAAAAAGCATTAAGCACAAGTCAAGATATAGTTCTATGAATATTTTTACGCACTACTTTAATTAATTCCAAATTCTCACAATAGAATTTCATAATACAAGGTTGAACTTATTCGTATACTTGTTTGGTAAGCGAGTGGTTAATTTGTCAAAAAAGAGTTCATACTGGAAAAAGAGTAATATTTTTTGTTTACCCATATCAATTCATATATATACTCCAAGGATTAGCTGGGAGCTGTGAAAAGTGGAGGTGATGGAAAAATTAGCAGGCTAAAGAATATATGACTCGCATGAATTTAATAGTCTTATCACCCTGTTATACTTTTAATAATGTTATGTAATTTGTAAGAATATACAACCCACTACTCTTTATATATTTTAATTGAAAATCAAAGAGAGATGTGATATTCCTTTATATTAAATTAAGATTATAATATCATAATATTAAGATCTAATTCATCTTTATGTATGTATGTATACACACACAATCAACAATGCGTAATCAACGCGCTATGATGAAGAATAAAACGTATCATTTTGGGTGGAATTATTCCAATTCCTTATTCTTCACGGTGACAACCTTTGATGTACATCTCTTTCGTGAGTGGAGATGTGTTCTTTTCTCTTTAGTAATGGCGTCAACTCGCAGACATTGACACACAAAATCCATTTAAACAACGTTTTCAGAGTGCGTGTGACTTGCCCCTTTGACATTTTCACATTATCGATCGCTTTAATGCTTAGCCACCAAGAAAACGCAATCACATTTTAGATAATAAATTAAAAATCTTATGATATAGTGGTACAGATTAGGATCCTTTTATATTATTAGTTCTCTCATATTAATATAAGAGGAAAATCTTGACTATTCGTATCTAGTTCATGTTATATTAGCCATTTATGAAATTCAAATCCCAAAAAAGTGGGTATTGGTAGGAGGAAAAAATATTTTAAAAAATTATTCTTTTTTAGAATTTAAATTTCATGAATAGTTGAATTCAATTATTTTATGTGTAGAGCTGTTAGTTGAAGTTAAAATATTGAGTGAGTCCCATTTTTCCCCATGAGTTTTAATATAAATCCCAAACTCCTCCATGAAGCTTTTATTTTACTCATATTTCCCCATGACATTAAATTGGCCAAACAACGCCTTATATTAAAGGTATTTTTTCATATTTTTTATTTTTACAACCCAAAAGAGAAAAAAAGAAAGATAATAAACCACAAAAAATTTAATAAAATTATTCATTAAATGACTCAATAATAGAATAAAGAATAAAAAATAATTTCAAAATAAGAATAAAAGATAACAAGCTATATACTTATTTTCCAAAAATTACCTTATACACAAGATTGAAGAACAATTAAATTTATTTTAAAATAAATTTTTTTCCTAATATATACATCTCACATTAAACTACTTTTTTTTTTTAATCCATGTGCAGTACTTTTTGCTTCTAGCAAACTATTAAAACTATTTAAAAGGAAAAAAAAGTGAAAAATAGTTTAATATACAAAATTTGCATTATTCACAAGATTGAGAAAATTTTAAACAGAATTGTCTTCTTTTATACATATGCACACACACACACACGTGCGTGTATAATCTTTTAGCTCAATATATAACTTTTTATAGTGAGCAAACATTTAAAATATAAAATATAAAATAAAAGAAAAATAGAGATAAGACATTATTTGATAAGACTTGACATCATAGGAAAGAATGAGTAAAAATATAACTTCATGAAGAAGTTTTAAATTTATGCTAAAACTTGTGACGGGAGAAAATGGCATTCTCCCTTAAAATATTGATAACCACAACAAATAAGATTATTGTTTAACAACCCTAACTAATTAATCCTTGGAGATGAGAGCTCGTTTGCCTAAGATTACTTTTAAGTGCTTATAAGCAACTTGTGCTTATAAGCAAAACGTTGCTTCTAAGCTATTAATAAATAAGAAGAGATGTGTTCGGATAATATGTACTTATAAACTATTGACATGTTTGGTAAATAAGTGCTTATAAATAATAATAACAATTAAAATGACTAAAAAGGATATCTCATTAATTAATGTGATAGAAATTATTTAAAACTATTTAAGGGTAGTATTGTTTTTTTATAAGTTTGACCAAAGTACATATAAGTTCTTAAAAAATAAGCTGGTCTTTGGAGCTTTCTTTTTTTTTTTTTCCATAGCTTATAAGCTAGTAAAAAGTGTTTATATGCTTATTAGCCAAATATGTTTAAAAAAAAATTTGGCTTATAAGCTAGTTTGACTAACTTATAAGCTTGGCCAAACACTCTCGAAATCAGAATGAATTTTTAAAGATAAAAATTAATGCAAACCAAAATTCAGAAGAGACGGCGATAATTCGGGGTTAATTCTTTTCCGCTCAGATTTCTCAATCACGTTAATTTCCTCGAAAATTTCCCAAGGTTTCCGATCCATCTTGGAGCATGGTTTGCTTACGTCGCTGAGATAACTTGTTCCCCGGTCACGTTTTGATGAATAAGATATTCAATGTTGGGTTTCACATTTCAATTATCGTGTATGCTCTTGTCTTGTCTCAATTGTAAATTAGCAATCCTTGATTTTTAGTCTTGAAACAATTTGATCACCAGTCCTTTCAAAAGCCTAATAATGTAATCCGTAGTGCTACTTCCTATTCTTTTGACTAAGACAGAAACTGCCGCCCAAAAGGAGAAAAAAGAAAAGAAAAGAGTGAGAAGAATACAAAAACTTAGGTATGTTTACTTAAAAACTACAGTTGCTTTTTAGAAAAAAAATATCTACAGAAAAGAAATTATCATGCTTATAAAAAAAATTATAAAATAAAAACCGAAAAACAGTTTTTTTTTATAAAAATTTTCTAAACTAAGTAAGAGTAGTGAAAAACAACCGAGGATTGTTTCCCAGAGTTTTCCTTAATAAATTTGGAGAGTTGTCTACTAATTCTCTCTTTAGAAAATATGTCTAATATCCAAAACTTCTAGTTAATTCTTGGTTCAATTATCCTTATTATCTTATTTTTTTATTTTCTAGTGTCTTTATCTGACCCTAAATTTCAACACTTAGTCCTTATTTGGCAACAGTATTTCAAGAAATGTTTAGTGTTTTAACTTATCCTCTAATTTTTGTTGTTCGATAAAACATTATTTTAGGTAATATTTTGATTTGAAATAATGTTTGAAATAGTATTTTAGAAATGCTAATATTATCATTTAGCGCCTCTTTGATTTAGATTTTTCTTGTAATATTATAGGAGAGATTTGGTTTATTTGCTCAAACAGTAATTAAGTGTTAATCCTTTAATACCCTTTTTCCTTATTATTATGGTTAAATCAAATAGTCAATTTTAGCTTATAACTCAAACCTTTTCCAAATTTACACGTTCTCACCCCGTCAAAACGTGTCAGGTACGCTGGATATTATTAAGTAAACAAATATAATGTATATATATTATGAAGTGATATTTTATCTTTCTTGTTAACTAATGCACATATCTTCCTTACATAAAATTTTGAGCCACTCTTCTATTCATGTAAAAAAATATTTTCTAATTTACTTATTTATCTATCTATTGTTAATTAATGCACAATCTTTCTTGTTAATTGATGGATCTATCTATTTCATTTGTGATTTCTTCCAAAATTATTTGATTTTTCAAAACCAAAAAATTCTATAATGCATTATTCTTCTTCTATTGCTTTTTTTTTTTTTCTAGAACACACCATCTATTTTTCGTTTTCGATTATTGCAAATCTCTTATAAAAAAATGTGCTTATTGTTTAAAACTTGCTAAAAGTTTTTATTTAAATTTTATCCTTACATTTATCTATTTTATTCCTGATTTTTCTAAAGATTATTAGAATTTTCAAGATCAAGAAATTTAACAAAATATATTATTCATCTCCTATTGCTTTTTTCCCTGCAGAGAACCCTTTCTTCTAGGCTTTTACTTTTCTCATTTCAAATATTCAATTTTTACTACAGAAATTTCACTATAAAATATAATTAGTATTAAAAACTTGCTAAATTTAAATTGTACAGAAAATATAGTTATATTTTATTTTCAAATGGACTATAAAAATTAATTATCAACAATAAATATAAAAAATATTTATTTATCTCATGTATTGTACTAGTTAGTGGAAGCTTCAAAACCCTGTACGCCGTGCGTCTATTTCAACGACAATGCATATTCTCTTTCTTTAGGCTTGTCCATGCTTTAAACGTTGCAAAGCGCTTAATTAGTTTGGTTTTATTCCATTCCTTATCATCAAAAGGAGGGGAGCAGTTTTCTCTGGCAGACAATAAATCTTATGCCACTAGCCTCCTTTTATGAAAAAGTGCTTTATTTTTCAAACCATTGTTCTAGGTCTCTAACTAGAAAGTGCTTGCAATTGTAAGATTTGATGCCTAAATTTGTCAAAAGTTTATTCCCCTTATAAAATTGAGAAGAATAGTTTATTTTTTATCCATCTTATATTCCTTCTATCACTTTCTTCTTTATCCTTCTAAATTGAATTTGAGAGGCGATGAATTTATTTGAACTTGCCAACCAACTCCCACTTCCTGTCCAAGTCGAATTATTGTAAGTAGGCTATTCATGGAGTTAATTACATGAACTTTTAGGTAGGGATGACAAAATTACCAGGGTCTTTGGCAAAAACACCGAATAGGGGTGGGACGTAGTCTTTTATTCTTATCTAATATATCTTTTTTTACTATTTTATATTTCTTTATTATATGTATCTTATAAATGAATATTCCTTTAGTTTTTGTTAAAGATTATCTCTTATTTCCCCATAGTTTTTTTTTTAAATGTATTGCCACGTTTTTTGTCATATTGAATGTTGGACTTCACGTTTGTTTGTCATATTGTTTGTTAATTGTTATCCCAAGGTATTGGGTAGAGGTGGCAAACGGGCACTCGCGGGCCAACCCAACCTGTTTAGCGCGGGTTATGCTGTTCGGGTTGGGTCGGGTTCATGCTGTTGCCTACATCCCCCATTCGCACCCGTGGCCTTGCCGATTAGCAGGTTCGCGGGTATTTTCATTTAATTTTCTGGTATTTTAATATTATTTAAAAATAAATAAAACAAAAAAATTAAGCAGTAACTAATAAACTCTTGTGATTTGTTTGACCCAAAAAAACAAAAAATTAGGCACCTAAAAATAGTTAAAGTTAATGAACTAAATGTCACAAACACAATTGATGATTTAAAATCTTCATTAAACACCTAATCACAAACTAACATTAACATAATAAGACAACAATTACCATAGTCTATAGCTACAATCAAAGCCTCAAATATGGCTACTAAGACGGTAAACTATAAAGTGCAATAAGAAGAAAAAACTTAATGTTTCTAACTTTAAGCTTATATGTTTTTTTAAAAAAAAAAAAAAGAAGAAGAAGACATTCGCGGGTCAACCCACGGGTCACCCACACAATCCGCCCTTTACGCGGGTCAAGTCGGGTTGGGTCCCCCGTTTGCCTAGTGGGTTGCAAAATATTAAATCCCAACCCTTCATTTTTGCGAGTTAAACGGGTTGACCCGCAAGTTCTAACCCGCTTTGCCAGCTCTAGTGTTGGGGCAAGTATAAATAGGAGTTCTATTTAGAAGGGGAATAAGGGTAAAGTAATGATACCCAGCCCCATCTCCACTTCATTGCCGTCCTACATTCAAGCTTATTCTGAAGAGACTGATTCACTCGATAATAAGGGTGAACATAAAATCGTTAAATTTGAAAAAACTGTTTAGGCCAAACCGAATTAATCATAAATTGATGGTTTTTAGAGTTGATAATGTTTAGATTATCAGATTCAAGTAATTCGGGTGGTCGCTCCAATACCATCAACGAGTCAACCTGCAAAGAGAAGGGAAAAACATATGAGATTTTTGGAACACCAGTGTGGTACCGACCAAAGACCCTTCGACACTCAAGTTAGTTACGTAATCTGAGCTTAAATGAGAAAGGTAAGGCTAGTCTATAGGCTAAGCATGTCATACCTTATATCTTGTTAATGAGACTCTATTTATAGCCATAGTTTGGAGTAGTCTTTGAATTGTTATAGGCTCTTGCACAGTTAATCCACCCCATGAGCTGATAAACTTGGTAGATGAGCTTGAGGAGTTAGTCTCCCAATAGGAGTCGCTCTTAGCTATCATGACCAGAGAACTTATATCATGTACCTGCAGGTACATGGTGTAAGATGCACCATTTAATAAACAATTGTAGGATACTGGATAAACAGTTGTGAGGTATTAAACAAACAATCACTGGACAAACAGTCACTAAACAAAGAGTTGTGGGGTATTGAACAAAAAGGTAGGTATACCTTGCACACCTGCAGGTGCAGGATGTAATTTGCGTCATGAGTGAGAGTTCTCTTTTTATCATCTAGGTTCTAATTACCCACGAGTCTGTACCGTAAGTCCATTGGATCAGGTTGACCCATATCATTACAAAAGCCCCTTGGGCTAGACTGACCCATTTCAAGAGTGTTTCGATAGGTTATGGTTTTAATTTTTAAAAACCAAAATAAACATTTTGATTTTTGATTTTACGAATAAAAAACCATGGCCAAACTGAACCGTCCGCATATATATACATAGATATACACACATATATACTCATATATATGTTTGTTGTGCTTGTGTGTGTGTATATATACATATACATATATATTTTAATTTTTAACAATTTAGAAAGTATATATAGTTAATGACATACACTTAAAGTTTCTTACTTCTGGCGCATATTCACATACTTACTTTTTTAGTCTTTTCTCATCACCTTATTGGTTTTTTCTTCATACTTGAGTTAGTCCTTAGGTTTGTGCACTAAACAAAAGAATAATAAAAAAAAGAGCTCGTGATAGTTAAAAAATACTAGAGGAGTGAATTATTGGATTTGTAAATGTTCTTGGAATTTAGAAAATTATTGCTTATGATTATGTTACATATTTAAGTATGTAAAATCAAATTTTAAACTGCCCAAAACCGCTTTGACCAAAACTGTCGATTTTTTTATTATTTTGGTTGATTTCGGATTTATGAATTTATAAACCGCCAAAATCAGTTTGGTTAAACTTACTGATAAAATCACTCAAACCGCCTATGTACACTTCTCCTCGATAAACTCCAATTTCTCACTTTAGAAGGCTCTTTGTGAGAGTGGAGCTCCCCCTCCCTCGGGCGTAACCTCTAGGGTTTTTCTTGTAGGATTTTCTTAGTGCTCAACCTGGTTTAGTAGTTAGCGATTAGGACCTTCTCTCGCTAATACGGGATCAGCCATAGTCCCCTACCTTATTAGGAACAGTCCGATCACGTGGCCCTAAGATAAGCACGGCTGACCAAGCCAAGGGCTTCTCCTGACCACGTCCCCAGCAAATCTGATGATCACGTACCAATCCAACTAGCAAGACATATGTCTCCATCCGCAAATTATAAATAGGACGCCTACATACCCAAACAAGGTAACTTTACTCTATACAATATATTCTATTCTTAAACTTTCCCAAAGAGGAAAATTAACTTAAGTATAGGAGGCTCTTCGATCGGTATTACGCCGGTGCCTAATTTGGTTGTTTTGTTGGTCCACGTACACCAGATAGACACACAAGGAGATTATCTAATTCTTTACAAGATCATTCACCATTAGTATCTTAGAGTAAGTAGAATATGAAATCCTATTTATTTATATCATAAATAATTCTATCTCAAACCATGTATTATAAAATTTTTTCCCACTTCTTTTCTTTTTCTCCTTTTATTCATTTCTTTCTCTTTATTTTCTCTTAATCTCAATAATCCAACGTCGTATATGTGGATAGAATTTTATCTCTCAATTATTTAGAGATACCAACAACTAGTAGAGAATTCAAACCTGCATCGTAACAGGCTCTCTCCTTCCTCTTTGTTTTCTTGCGCTAGTCTCTCCCTTCTATTATTTGTTTTTCTTTGGAAGCTTCTTTTCGAGTCTCAGAATCGTCCGACAACCACCATACTTTTTTCAATCCGCATGATCCAATCTCCACCTTAATTTTGTGGAAGACTACCGCCACTATCATCAAGGGCACGGCCAAGACCGCACGGCTAAGTAGGAACACATTTATGTATAAATATTTTATTTGAATCATTAAAAATTAATTATAAATATATAATATCAGCAAAATAATGCCGTAATATTAAAATTATTCTTACTAGGGTGGCGAAACCCTGTGGCTGTATTTACCTCATTTCTTAGGAAATATTTGTCTTCTATTTATAAATTTTACTCAAGTAAAAATTTTTTGGGGAATCAAGACCCTCTTTGTGTCTAAATGATTCAAAGGTAAAGATCATTAAATTAATATGGTGTATGTTTCATTGTCGTCTATCTAGCTGTGGCACTCTGGGGTTAGATTCAGAGTGTAAAAAGTCGAAAAGTTTCAAACCTGAAAATGAAGATCTGATGGAATTGGATAAAAATTCAAATTCTTTTTGAATATTCCTACCTCTAGTTTTCAAGTTCACAAAGAGATCACGTACGTATGTGTAGTCAGATATGTTGATTATCGAGTTTTTCCAGCTACAGTAGCGCTCCAGTTTATTCTGTCCACATGTACAAAGAGCTCCATACTTTCTTACTACATTCTACTAGACTAATTCATCTTCTTAAATATAATCATTCAGGCTTCGAATGCTAATGAAAATTAATCTCACAGCTTGGAGTTGTGAATTACAGATTATCAATGAGTTGGGACGTCCAAGAGGGGTTTCTGAAGATCAATTCTTATGCATCTTTCGAACAGGAAAATTAGCAAGCTGGAATTGCGGTTATTTGTGAAAATTCTCAAGCGGCTCTTATTGAGTTATTGGTGTGGTGTTGTATCAATTGTTTGTTGCAGCTCTTTGGCAGCTCAGGAGGGAATTTTATTGAACTTTTTATTGTTGAGTCCGATTCTATTAAAGTAATCAAGGCAACTAATCAATTAGATTTAGCTCGGCCACGATTAATTGACTGGAGAATTGGTAGCATTATACAAGATGCTAATAAATTGATGTAATCTCGTAATGTTTTCTTTTATTTTTCTCACATTAACAATTCAATCTTGATGATGGTCGTCTTCAAAGACGGGTTCTTACAGCGGTCTTTCTGCCAAGTGCAAACCAAATTCCAGAGACTTCTACGGCATGGGCATTGGTTATTATTATTATTATTATTATTATTATTATTATGACTTTTTGGTAATCTATTGACTTTTTTCTAATGAGAAATGAAGTTTCTATAAAAAAAAAAAAAATTACAAAAGAGGCTAACTAGTTATTCAACAATCAAGAGTTAGACCATTAATACCATATGTTTTATATGTCCATAGGTTTCTAGCCGCCCATGAATCAACTATGGCATTGTCGTTTTTAAGGATGGAGAAGCGTGGTATGTCCTGGATCGAATGTAGTTGTCTGTATGCTATCTCATGCAACTTAGTCTACTATACATTTGTCGCGATGTAATTGGTGTAACGTAATTCGCTTCCGATCTTTCTTCTCTTTTTCATATGAAGCATAAAATTTTCTTGTAATATTATATTATTAAAATTAGGTGCGGAGCCAAAAATTAAAAGTTAGGGGTCAAATTTAATTCAGAAAATCAATTATATTAAATATTTTAATTATAACAAAGTATAAAAGCACTATTTCGTAAAAAGAAGTAAGATATGTAAGAGAAAGTTAACTAATTAAACTAATGAGCTTGGACTCATCTTAATAGGAAAAATCATTATTTATCGTTTTTACATGAATGTCAAAACAATTTGTTCTTTTTTATAGAAAATCAAGTTACATTTTAGAAACTTAGGGTGATCAGGTATATCACATTATGTTCAATACTTTAAAATTTTCCTAAAGGTTCTAAGGACCTATTTGGATCGCCATATAGAAAAATAAGTTTTATAGCACTTGAAAAAAAATATTTCTTAAAGAGTTTTATCTTTTCAAAAACATATTCCAAACACTTAAAAAAAAAGAGAGTATTTTCTCAAGAAAGTTGCTCTAAAACTAACCAAAAAATATCCTATACAGAAAAGATCAATAAATTAAATATTCCGACAATATTTAAAACAAATTATCTTAGTCAATATATTGGTGAAATGTTCACCTAATAACAACAAAAAGATATTAAAAAATTATATATAGAATTATCTTATTAAAAAATAAATTAATTAAACACAATCCAATTTTCTATTTGAGATTAATGTGGTGAAGTTTAGAATACAAAATCTTATAAGCAAACAAAAAATTTAGGGAAGCCAAAGTATTTATTTTTTTTCTTTGTACCCTTTAAATACAATACACACACATATAAGGATTTTTTTAGAGCTTTGGGGGCCATGGCCCCCTTTAGCTCCGCTTTTGATTAAAATAAAAAAAAATTAACTTTTAAGAAAAAACATTTTTAAAAAAATTAAAAGACAAATCTTTTTTAAAACTAAACTAGTCCTTATTTATACCATATATTAAAACAATAATCTTAAATTTTAGATTTGCTTCCCTCCAAATCTTTGAAATACCACGTTTTGTCATGTGATATGCACATTAAAATATTCTAAAAAGACAAACAAACAAGCTTATTTTCCAAGCTTTTAATAGCAACTTTTTTTTTCTCTTTTTATAAAATTTCTTTTAATTGACAATTTTTTCTTTACATTTAAAAAAAAAATTCTACAAATCTCATGCCACTTTCTTCTTCAACACACCTTATCTTACACTTAATTATAATCAACCATTAACTAAATTTGTACATCACACAGATCATATACTAGTACATACAAAATTAAGACAGGAGAGGAATCATTACCGACCCCAGAACTTGGGTCTTTCTTAAGAACATATTCCACATGGGTTGGGTTTCAATGATAATGGCGATATGATTGATGCATTCAAATCCATTTCATAAGTGGCAAGAGACGTGCACCAGAAAAACATATGAAGCAAGGAAAAATTTGATTTGATCACTCTCCTGTCCAATCTACCGTGCTTCTGATCGACATGGACAACCAAACTGGGACCGCTTAGAAATTTATTTGTTAGGTAAGTTAAGAGGAAACAGCACTAGCCAGTTGCCAGTGTTTAACGCCAATTTCTTTTGGCATGTTTTATTTCTTTCTTTTGATGTGATCATTAAAAGCAACAATCAGATACAGTATATGGCGCTGTCATTGATACAACACATCGATGAGACAAAACTACGCACAATTATTTTGGTGTTTACTTGATGGCTGTTTAATCTTTATGTTCTTTGTCCGACAATAGTGGTTCACTTGGTGTTTAGTATTTTGATCAAAATACTACCTACTTCAATTTTTGTTATTTGATAAAATAATATTTTAGGCCGTGTTTTTATTTGAAACAGTGTTTTAGGCCGTGTTTATATTTAAAACAGTGTTTCTGAAACGTCAATTTTGAAACAGGTTTTAGTGTTTCATTTTTTTTTTTGGCAATCTTATGCTCTCTTCATTATTTTTTTTTAGTAATTCTACTTACTGTGCAATCTCTCTCTATATCTTTGTATTTTTTTACAAATATAAATTTAAAATAATATAAAAATTGATTTTAAAGCTTATCCCTATCAAAATATACTAAAAAAATGTAAGTCTTATTCATCCATTTATTATTTTTCAATGACAAAATAAATTTTTGATCAATTAAAAGTTTTTCTATAATGAAAAAAGAAATATTTTTATAATATTAATCAAACTAATTTATCAAAAAAATAATTTTCCTTGATAATAGAATATTATTATAAGAAACATATATCTAATGATAAAATAAATTATCTTATTTCAATAATAGTAACAATAACTATACTTATATAACAATAATAATGTAATATTAATGTCTTTTTACATCATTTTAAATTAATTAGTTAATCTAACAATTATTTCTATTGAACTCAGCCGATTCAATCAGCTAACTAAGTAACAATTCATTATCAATTAAAATACAATATTTATAAACTATCAGAAATGTTATCAACTACTCAAATAACTATTTACTACTCTAATAGTTACTTTTGCCAAACGCCCTACATGCGCAAAGTTCTCCCAACAAAAACCATAACCATAAACCCCCTCGAGCGCCAGCGAATTGAATGCAAATAAATGGCAGTGACCTGCAGCCCTTATTTGATCCAGAATATATTTTGATATTCTTCTTGCAAATGATCACTTGAGCTATAGAGCAACTTCAATAATTTCCCTATATCTCATTTTAATTCTCCCTACATGTAGTTAGGGGTGCTTATAGAAAAGACATCATTCAATAACTTCCCTACAATTATCTCCACGTGGCGATGTTCAACCAGTAGCAGAGCCACATATGTTTCAGCCAGTGCCCGTGGCTTTTCATTAAAAGGATTACTGATTTATATTATTTTTGCTGTAATGAGATGCAAATTTACGTAAGGTGCATCCTTTTGTGACAGAAGCCCACCTTCACTCTCTCGTAATCGTGATGAGGATATTATCATTATTTTTTCAGGGTGTTTTTAACTAAAAAAATAAAAAGTAAATTTGGAACCGAAAAATTATAAATTTGTAATATGTTATACCATGAAAAAAAGTTTAAAAGAACAAGTAATAGAGAGGAAAAGAAGAGAGAAAGGAGAGGGAAAAAAAAATTAGCGCAATAAGTGATTTCACTTTGGCCACTTTCAAAAGGGATATATTTGATAAAATTGACAATAAATTAAATATGCAATTATTTTGAAATATGAAGTTATGTTAAGGACAATTATAAAATATAATTTATTTACAACTGATATAATTATTTATTTATGTCTTTTGTGAGTGTTAAGATGTCATTGTTATATTAGTTATTATATATTTTCATAATTAATTTTTCAATTTATATAAAAGATTTTATACGTAAAATGTGTCTTTACTCACCCTTACATCCTGGCAATATATGGAACTAACTTTCTACCTATGAGATATACGGAAATTGATATTAATTTATAGTATAAATTTCTACAGACATCAAACAATTTGAATAATTGTGTATTTTAGATATCACGATTATAATTTAAAGAAATATTTAAAAATCATAATTGATTAACCTCTATAGATCATTGTAGAAGAGTGGTAATAAATAGATTTAATAGATAAAATTGGAAGACCATGCCATATATGTTAAATATGTTTGTAAAGTAATGTCAAATTTTGTATTACACGTGTAATCTATATATTATATTTACTAAAGGAAAACCCTTAAAAATCTACGTGGCATCAAGAGGAACATTTGAGTTCTCTCTAAATGCCTTATATTCCTAATATAATTTATATACACTTATTTAATTAATTTATTATTCATATTAATCAAAATTATTATTTTATCTTTTATCTTTTAGAAAATGTATGGAATTTTTTTCCTCTTATGGCTTGTTTGGTTTGGTGTGATAGAATAATTTGGAAAGGAACAACCATTCAAAATAGAATGAAACTCAAGGCAGGCCCGTAGAATCCACTTTTTTTTTTTTTTTTGGTTAAAACCATGAAATATTAGATTGGAATACTCATCTTATTCCATATATTTGATAAAATTATTTTAACAAGTTAGAATGTGATTAAAATCAATTCTATTAACCAAAATACACTTGTCATTTGATTTGACAAAAGTTTAAATTTATGCATAACAATTAAATTTTTACAATAATAACATAAATTAAAATACTTTTGTCAATCTTTTGATCAGTAATAAAATATAGCAGTACTGATTCTATCATTTTTCTATTTTAACATCATATTTCAATTTATTTAATTTTTTAACATAATTGAGAGACAAAATATTAACCATCTAATATAAGTAAACATGTTTTCTAAATAGGAAAAAATTCAAAAATGAAAGAGACAAGTGTATTTTTAATTTTTAAAATTTTTTAAATCCTTTAAATTTTAATTTTTTTACTTTTTAAATTTTTTCAAAACTTTAAATTTTTTTAATTTTTTAGTTTTTTTATTTTCAAATAACGATTGAGAATCAGAAATAAATTATCTTTGTGATTTTACTTTATTTTTTATAGTTTCCCATCTAAGTTAGAATTCTTATTCCTTGAGTTTGGCTAGGGGAACGGGTTTTTCAACTTTTTTCTGGAAAAATCAGTCCATAGTAATGGACATTCCAAATTCAGCTAATGCCACCAAATAAAAGAAAATAAATCAAAAGTTGGAATGATCATTCCATTAAAATGCCATTCCAGCATATCAAATGTAATCTTAGTGTTGTGTTTTAAGTAGAACACTATCAGGTACAATCTTATCAGATATAATAGTCCATTTTACTTTTAAAAATCCTATCTCTCGCCAATACGCTCACGTTCTCTCTTATTCTTTAGTTTTCTGATAAGGTATGCAGTAATTTTTGTTTGCTTTTTTGTTTTCTAAAATTATGCTTTGCTTTAATTTTCTTTTCCATTATTTTCATATCGATGTATGAATATGATATTCATGGTTTTTGGGTTAGATGGTATTTTTTGGTTTTTGTTGGTGTGGCGTCAGGAGGAGTATTTTAGTTCCCTCTAAATGCCTGATATTCCTAATATAATTTATACATACTTATTTAATAAATTTATTATTCATATTAATCAAAATTATTATCTTATTCTTTACCTTTTCAAAAATGTATGGAATTTTTTCCCTCTTAGTGTTATGTTTAAATAGAACTCTATTAGGTACAATCTTATCAGATATAATAGTCCATTTTCCTTTTAGAAATCCTATCTTTCAACAATCTTTCTTTCCTCCACCATACATTTTTTTCTTATTCTTCAGTTTACTGATAAGGTATGCACTAATTTTTTGTTTGCTTTTTTGTTTCTTAAAATTATGCTCAATTTATTTTTCTTTTCCATTATTTTTCATATAGATGTATAAATATAATATTCATGATTTTTGTGTTAGATGGTATCTTTTTGGTTTTTGTTGGGATTGTTATATGACTTAAAGTGTAGAGAGTTCCAATAAACCTCTAGTGTTGAAATTTTTTATTCATAATTTTTGTGTTAGATGGTATTTTTTTTATTTTTGTTGGTTTTGTTATATCCATGAGGTTTGGAATTTTTTTTTTTTTACTTGAAGGGAGGTGTAACGACCCAGGCCCGACTACTGGCCTGCCACCACACTTGAACCTAACCAACTGGCCCAAAATGCTTAAGCCGGTGATAACAGTAGTAGTGGACCCAAGTCATTATAAAGTGCACACAAATCTCACAAAGAACCGATGTGGGATGGGGTATTACAAACTCCCCCCCTTAAAGACGCGACGTCCTCGTCGCGGCCCAAACACATAATGTAACCACACAAAACCCGTGCGGCGTGGAATCGCCAGAGCTCGCTCGATACCACCTGAATAACTCAGCCCAACCATCGACTGCCATCACACTTGAACCTAACTAACTGGCCCAAAATGCTTAAGCCGGTGATGACAGTAGTAGTGAACCTAAGTCATTATAAAGTGCACACAAATCTCACAAAGAATCGATGTGGGATGGGGCGTTACAGGAGGCTATAAGCCAATTACAACATGTATCTAGTGGGAATTGATCCCTGGACTCTTTTTGGTATTTGTTGGGTTTGTTATATGACTTGGTATTTGTTGGGTTTGTTATATGACTCAAAGTGTACAGAGTTCCAATAAACCTCAAGTGTTGAAATTTTTTATTCATGATTTTTGTGTAAGATGCTTTTTTTTTTGTTGGTTTTGTTATATCCACGAGGTTTGGAATATATTTTTTTTACTTGAAGGGAGTTCATATGCCAATTACAACATGTATTTAGCAGGAATTGATCCTTGAAACTGATCTCTGAACCACTTTCACTAAAAGGTGAAAGACATACCACTTGACCACCGGCATCTATCTCATATTTATCTATTGTATAAAGTAAGGTACATATAACCAAAAAAAAAAAAAAAAAAAGCCATATCTTCTTCTCATGCATTCTTTTACCCTTCAAAGTTTATTTCCTTAAATTCATGTCACATCTGAGTTGAGCAATATTTTTAAAGTCAACTAATTTATACTAATTAAAGTCATATTAATAAAATAATTTTATTTCTTAATCTAAAATGAGCAATATCTTTTCAATTATAAATTATTTCATAATTTAATTATTTATACATAATTCAACATTATATTTTTGGTCAACTAAATTAGTATCTATTTATATATATCATCCCCTTCCGTATACTTTCATTAATTTTTTTCAAAGTATGAAAATTAATTGTCAATAATAAATAAAGACATTAAAAATACTAATTTGTTCTATGTATTGCACGTGTGTAATATATCATATTTCTGTTATATATCATGTCTTACTTAAATTCCTGAATTTATATGAGATTTTAATGAATTTTGAATTACAAATAATTTATCAATTATTAGATAATTTTTATTTAAACTCTTATATTTAATGTTGTTATAAAAAAATATGCCCTATATTAAAAATTAGATATTGATATCTTAATTTTACTTCATGAATAATTAGAATGATAAATTTTGTATTTTTACTACAATTAAATTTTTTTTAACCCCCACCCCGATGGGATTGAACCTAGAATCTCATGCTTAGGAAGAGATAATCTCAATCACTTGAGTTATCCCTTGATCCCTTTTACTACAATTGTATTTTTATAAATAAAATACAAGACTTTCTATATATTTTCGTAGAACATATCAAAATATATATTATAATACTTTTAATTATTTTAAAAGTAATACATTTAGATTAATCTTGTCCTTCATTTTTGTTTTGTGATCCTTATATAAGACTATATCTTATGATGCATTATTAGTGATAAAAACTAATAAATAATAAGATTTTAAAGAAATATGTGTATTTCATTCTCACTTAAAATACAGGAATTTGTCATAAATAATAATAAATGCATGAATAATATGCACATGCATTTTAAATTTATCTTTGTTATCATTTCTATTATGATCAGAATGACTAGTTACAAGGATATATATATACACAGTATTACAACATGACCTCTAACTACCTCAACAATCTAGCACTATTAAAATAATATCTAAGTGATAAAATAAATATTTCTGTGACCAACAATTTTTCATTGCCAATAAGTATTGATCTAGTATACTAAATCGGCATCCTGTAATCTTTATTGCCAATAAGTACTTAATGAGTGTACTCTAATGCCATATCTTACCAATAGTTAATAGATTTGGAAAAGCATCTTAATTTCCTTACTATTCAGTTCATGTTATAATCTTAATATTTAATATTACACGCCAATTTATCATATTACTATGATTATTTGATATAAAAAGGATATTATATATCTCTCAAGATGTCAAATCTCACGAACTAAAAGTTCGTTATTAAAAAATATTGAACAACTATAATCAGCCTGAAAATCTCAAATTGATATCCATATGGTCGCGAACAAAAAGTTCATCATTTTACCAGGCAATAAATATAATATAAACCCATGGAGATTAAAATTCATATGGATGATAAAAAATATGGACTAATTCTTTTATGGAAGGATATTACGTATTCTTGAAGTATTGCAATAAATTAATGATATTCCTTCATTATCTCCATAAAGCTGAGTTCTATTGATGAAGGATTTTTAGATCCTGAAATATGACCATCTAAAGCCAATATTTTGAACATTCGATATAATTGCGATTGAAGATTTCTAAAGTTAAAATCAAGTATAAATCCATAAGGTTGCGTTTGGTTTGCTTGTTTTTTGTTTTCATTTTCCAGTTTTCATTTTTCATTTTCATTTTCTAAAAATAATTTTCATTTTCTGTTTTCTAAAATTTAGAGGATGTGTTTGGTTACTAAAAATGTTTGTCTTTTTTATGTTTATTTACAAAATTGCTACCTTGTTTTCTAAATTTTTTGGAGATATTTACAAAATTACCACCTTATTTTTAATTTTTTTTTAATATATTTAAAAAATTGCTACCTTGTTTTCTAAATTTTTTGGAGATATGTACCAAACTGCCACTTTGTTTTCTAAATTTTTTAGAGTTATTTACAAAATTGTCACCTTATTTTATAAATTTTTAGAATTATTTATAAAACTGCCACCTTGTTTTCTAAATCTTTTATAGTTATTTACAAAATTACCACCTTGTTTTCAGATAAAACATTTTTTTGATATTTTATATTTTCCTAGAAAGATGTTTTCTATTTTCTGAAAATGAAAACAAAAATGGTTAACCAAATGAGTTTTCTATCGTAATTTTCATTTTTCATGAAAATAAAAACAAAAAACAAGCAAACCGAACGTTGCCTAATATTTTTCAAATAATTTTATGTGGAAAAATATGGATGCCTTGAATATGCTCTAACATATCAATATTTGAGAGCATAATTTGAAATTTTTTTTTGGGCATTATCACATCCTATGAGTATAATGATTTATGATGAATTATTATGGACAAAAGTGAAAATGATTGTGATCAATATTTGGATATACAATAGCTACTATTATGATGAAAAAACGATGACCACGAATTGAAATCCATCCAAAGATGTCAATTTAAATATTATTGGCGAAGTATAAAAAGATACGCGAGGCATTTTAACACTTATTGGTCAATCCATATTGCATATGAGATTGAGGGGGAGCATTATGAAACCAATCTCATATTGTTAAAACTTCCAATGACTGTACCATATAGTTGCCTAACTCTTAAATTACTAAATATTAGTCAGGGAATGTGCTAGTATGTTATTTGATTATACTTTGGCTCATTCTACTCCTTTGTGTATAAACCAAGCATTAGAGAATTGAAATTAATTATAAGGAGATATGTTTTTTATGTGGTAGATGCAATTATATTAGCCTGGTAATTTTTTAAATGACTTCATATGTGTTTTATGAATATGATATTTGTATACAAGTCTTGAAGGATTAGAGATGTTTAAATTATAAATTGCCAAGTATATTCAAAGCTCTTGCTTGAGCTGAAACATTTCAAAAATTGAGATATATTTGCTTTAATGCAAATTTTTTAAATAAAAGGGTTGAATAATCCACATGTTTCGATGAAGAAACATATATAAGGGGAACTCATGAAGAGCTTTTATAAAGAATTTTGAGCTAATTATTTTAGCTCAGCATGAAGTTCAATCATTATTTAAATGGAATATTTATCCATCAATCACTTTGGAAAAATAAATTTTGGAACCAAACAAATCATATTTTGCATGTTTTAATATTTTGATTTTTGATATTAGATGGACCATTCTGATTTACAAAAGTGATGAAAAATTATTGGTTCTCAAGTGTCATACCTTAATACATCTTGCTATATTATATGTGTCGGCACACAACTATCACTTATTTTATTAGCAAGAGTTGGTTTTTTATGGGAAAAAAAAAATAGAAAGGTCTTAAAGGTATTATACACAAATTTCGTTATCATTATTATCAAGACACTTGCTATCAAAATTTTCAACTCTCGTATGGATATTGCTATTTATTAATTATTGATATTATAAAGCATATTATCTAATTTTTTTGTATGCTTTATATTCTAGTTAGCAATATTCTTGTTAGTAATCAGATTTATTCCATTGAGACTCTAAATGGAAAAAACTTTGTGAAATGGAAAAGTGATGTGGAATTAGCCCTTGGTCTAACTGACCTGGATTTAGCCTGATTGAGAATGAGCCCCTAATGCCCACCGAATACAGCTTCCCTAGTGAAAGGAAATATTATCAAAGATAAAAGAGATCGAATAGGCTTAGCATTAGAGTCATGAAAAAGTCAATATCTGAGACTTTCAAGAATTGTGTGCCATTGTAAACCAATGCTAAAAGGTTTGTTAAAGACATAGGAGAGCAATTCCAACAATCTGAAAAGGTCGAAACTGGAGAATTAATGCAAAAACTATCAAACATGAGATATGATGGGAATGGTGGGGCTAGTGCCTTTATCCTCCGAATGCAAGATATTGCCAATCGCCTTACTAGCCTTAAAGTTCCCATTGCTAAAAATTTCTTGATTCATTAGATTTTACACCCTCTTCCTTCTTCTTTTGGAAATATTAAATCCATCTATAATTCCCAAAAGGATTTTAGTTGGCAATCACTTTATTTCTGTTTGTTTCCCAGAAAAGAAAAGGTTGCTTAAGGAGAAACAAGAGAATATGAATATGATGCACAACCACATCCTCAAAAGGGCCATGCTGGTAACTCTTCCAAACATAACAAAAAGTTTAAACCCAATAACAATGGCTCTCATAATCAAGGAAAATTTGTCCAAAATAAGAATTTTGAAGGTCCCAAACCTGATATTAAGAAAGGTGAATGCTGGTGTTGTGGTGCCCTTGGTCATAGGAAACAACAATGCTATAAGTACCAAAGGTTGCTAAAGAAAATTAATAAGAAGGGTAAGTCTTTTTTTAACTTGTTTTGAGTCATCTTTAATAGACATTCCACCACATTCATGGTGGCTTGATAGTGGGGCATCTATTCACATAACTAATTATTTGCAGGAGTTAATACACAAACGCAAACCAAGTGAAGATGAAACTAGCATGTTCGTTGGTAATAGAGTCAAGGTCAAGGTCAAGGTCAAGGTCAAGCTTATAGGAACAGTTGTTTTTAATTTCCAGTCAGGATCTAGTCTTGTTTTAGAAAATGCTATTTTTATGCCTTATATTAGGCAAAATTTTGTTTCAATTTCTAAACTTGATTAACTTGGTTATCATTTAGTTTTTTCTAATAAAAGAGTTCAATTGTTTTTAAATTCTTCTTTGATTGGTGAATGTTTTTTAATTGATGGTTTGTATAAATTGAATTTGACTCCTAACAATATTTCTTTGAATGTTGAAAAAACTGGTGTTAAAAGAAACTTGATTAAAAATGGTCATCCATTTTATGGCACAAAAGACTTGACAATATTTCAAAGGAGAGAATTGACAGGTTAATTAAAAATGATATTTTACCTGTTTTAGATTTCAATGATTTTGAAACTTGCATTTGTTGCATTAGAGGGAAATTGACTAAAATCAGAAACTATAGGGCAACACATAGTAGTGAACTTTTAGAGTTGATACATACTAACATTACCTTATGTGGGAACAGTTTTTTTTGTTGCTTTTTTAATGACAATTCTAGATATGGTTATGTCTATCTTATCAAACACAAGTCAAGGGCCCTTGATAAATTTAAAATTTTCAAAACTGAAGTTGAGAGAAAATTGGGGAAGTTAATTAAAGTCGTAAGGTTAGACAAGGGTGATGAATATTACAGTGGGCATATTGACATAGGCCAGTCTAAAGGACCTTTTACTGAATATATGGAAAGTTGTGGTATTGTTGGGCAATACATTATGCTAGGAATCCCTAAACAGAATGGTGTGGCTGAGCACTGTAATCGCACTTTAAAAGATATGATGAGAAGCATGATGAGTCAAACCAAATTGCCAGAGTTTCTTTGGGGGGAACCCTTTATACAGCCATGTATATTTTGAATAGAGTACCCAGTAAAGCTATTTCGAAAACCCCCTTTGAACTTTGGACCGGTAGGAAACCTAGCCTAAACCATTTGAATGTTTGGGGTTGTCTAGTTAAAGTGAAAATCTATAAACCTTTTGAAAAGAAGCTTGATCCTGTCATTTTTTTATTGGTTATCCAAAGGCCTTTAAAGGTTACAAGTTTTACTGTCCCAATAATAGCTAAAAAATTGTTGAATCCATGACTGCAAGATTTTTGGAGCATGATATTGGCACTTGTGATTGCTCTCATGCGCAAGTGAAAGCCCTTACTCCTCAATATACAGTGTTTAATTTTCCTGTTGTACCATAAAGCATTTTTCAAAAGCCTATAGAAAGAGTGGTTACTCAAGAGGATCCTATTGCTAATGTCCCTTCTCCTACTCCAGATGCTCTACCTATACAGGATATCCTTGTTCGGCATTCAGCATTACCTGATGATTACATTATTTATCTAGGTGATTTAGATTACGATATTAGATAGGTTATTGATCCTATTACTTATAAAGAGATGATTGATGGTAGTCTATCAGATAAGTGGAGCAAGGCTATGAAAGAGAAGATACAGTCAATGGCAGACAATGGTATTTAGGAGTTAATAGATCTTCTCAAGGGTTTTAAACTCATTGGATGTAAATGGGTGTTCAAAACAAATAAAGACTCTAAAGGCAAAGTAGAGAGGTTCGAAGCTAAATTAGTTGCAAAATGCTACACACAAAGAGAAAAAGTCAATTATATAGAAATTTTCTCACCCGTCTCTTCTAAGGACTATTTCAGAATTGTTATGTCTTTGACAGCACATTTTGATCTGGAGCTTCATTAAATGGATGTTAAAACAACCTTTTTGAATGAAGATCTTTTTGAGGAAGTATATATGTAGCAAGCTAAAGAATTTATGGTAAAAGGCAAGGAAAATATGATTTGTAAATTGAAGAAATCTATTTATGGTTTGAAACAGGCTTCTAGACAATAATACCTAAAATTTCATGTAGTGGTAACTTCTTTTAGGTTTACAGAGAATACAGTTGACTCATGTATATATCTCAAGGTCAGTGGGAGCATATTTATTTTTCTGGTCTTGTACATTGATGATGTCTTATTGGGAAGTAGTAGTTTGGATGTTTTACACAATGTTAAAGCAATGTTATCTGAAAACTTTGACATGAAAGATCTTGGGGAAGCAAGTTTTGTTCTTGGTGTAGAGATCCACAGAGACAGAAATAAGAATTTGCTGGGATTATCACAAGTTGCTTATATTGCACGAATTCTTAAAAAGTTTAGTTTACAAGAACGTAAGCCAGTTATTGCTTCTATTATAAAAGAAGATAAATTGCGTAAGGAACAATATCCCAGGAATGAGCTCGAGAAAGACTATGAAGAATGTTTCTTATAGTAATGCAGTGGACAGTTTGATGTATGTCGAGGTATGTACAAGACCTAATATTGCTTATGCCATTAGTGTCCTTAGCAGATACTTATCTAATCTAGGAATTGATCATTGGGTAGTTGTGAAGAAACTGATATGTTAGTTGAAACGAACTAAAGATCACATGCTTATTTACAGGCATGTTGAAAATCTAGAAGTGTCTGGTTATGCAGATACTTACCTTGCGGGTTGTACAAATCATAGAA
The DNA here is from genome assembly GCA_028554755.1 of Cordia subcordata. Taxonomy (NCBI): domain Eukaryota; kingdom Viridiplantae; phylum Streptophyta; class Magnoliopsida; order Boraginales; family Cordiaceae; genus Cordia; species Cordia subcordata. Next base: position 8,338,405 of record JAPTOF010000020.1, read on the forward strand.
GATCCACCATAGGTTAGATTTTTATGTTTGAAAGTGGTGCTATTTCCTAGAAAAGTTCCAAACAGTCTATTATTGCTTCTTCGATTATATCTTGTTATGAAGCTGGGGCTCATGCTAAATGGCTAAGGAATTTTATATCAGGACTTAAGGTGGTTGATTCCATTTCTATAACCTGTTAAGATTTATTGTGATAATATTTCAGCAGTATCATTTACAAAAAATATGAAGAATTTTGGTGGTGCAAAGTATATAGATTTGAAATTCTTCAAGTTGAAAGAATGGATTGATAATAGTGATATAAAATGCGAATAGATTGCCACCAATGACATGATTGCTGATCCACTAAACAAAGGGCTTAGAACTGTTAAATTTCAGAAGCACATAGAATGTATGAGTGTTCTATCATCTTTTGATGTTTTGGTTTAGTGGAAGTTTATTTTATATGTATGTTTTGCTTCCAGCAATTTTGCAACACATTCAAGTTTTCATTTATGATCTTGTTCAAGTTATTCTTACGACTTTAATTTCATGTGTACACGTTTAAGGTTATTATTTATTATTGTATAAGCTTATGCATTATTAAAGTTTCTAATATGAGATTATGTCATTGATGATAAGGAAACTTCTTGCTTGCTTGTGCATATTGAATATTGATGGCAAATAAAGGTACAAATTTATAAAGTTATTGCCATAAAGGTAAACGAAGTATTATTTTATACTTGGCATATGATCACGCAAGTGCAAGTAGGTTATGTGCTCATATTAAAGCATACAATAAATGGTGTTTTCCATTTTTAGTTAGTGATCACTATTTATGCATGTGCATATAAAGTTCATGTGAGCTCACACAGGCATAAAGTTTTATATCTCAAGATATACAGTTAAAGACTTCTTTAATGAAGTGACTTTAGTTTAAAAGCATTAAAGGAGATTCATATCTTATTAAAGTTTAAAGGTTTTTTTGGAAACAAAAGGGGTTTATCCCATAAAAGGTCTTTATGACCATAAAGTGGATCGATTGTGGAAATTGGCATGCTTATCATTATAGTTGGATCACATGTGCCAAATAGCACACTACACTTTATCACACCATGGGATCCATGTTGATGAGGTATTAATGTTTGTGATCATAGAAGTCCTATGCTAATAAATGGTGTAATGATTTCTACGATTCGACATGAATATCTTTGTTGGATCGGATTCTATAATAAGACGTTTTTTGTGTGGCCACTAAAGTTGTATTCAACCCGAAAGTCTTTTTTGGCAAAATGTTGTTTTCAAAATTAAAAAACAATTTGTGTTGTCCAAGTGCAAGACTATTAGAAATTGTCTTCTATAAAATTGTGGGTTGCCACTGATTGAGACATTTTTCATACTTTCGAAGAACGGGTTGAGTTTGACCGATAAAGTCCAAAATATTATTTATCATAATCCATTCTAGTTGGGCCTAGGTCCATCTCGTGAATATTATTATTTTCTAGTGGTGTGATATGCAAGGTATAAGGCCTGTTTAAAATATTAGGGCACCTTGACAAAGGGCCCAACAAAGTTTTAAGGCTGGGTCCTCTCTTCCATCTACAATACTAATTGCATATAATTAGGCTATTAGGGTTGGCTTGCCCTATTGAGAGTCACCATGCAGAAGTTAGAGAAGGAAAGGAAGCCCCTAGTCTAGGCATGCCTATAACAACACGCTATTACAGTTTTATTGCAGGATTCACAGGACTATCCTGAGAATGGCTCAAATCAAGGTATGCATCAAAATTAGTTATTTAATTTAATTTCAGCAGTGTTTTATTTTCAGGTATTAAATTTGATTAAATTCTAACAAGTGGATACACACACTTGTAATAAAATTCAGAAAGTTGAAATAATTATACAGGAAAAACAATTTATAACAAGAAGCAAGATATAAACACATCAACTACATAATTAGAAAGTGTAATTGACTTATGAATCTGCAAAAATTTTTAAAAAAAAAAACTTACTGTCAATTATCGGAAGAAATATTATTTGTAACACATATATTTAGGGAAAAACCAATGAATTATATGTAATTTGTTCCTTTTGGATCTGATACACTAATATATTGATTGTAGTAGATAGAGTTATATTGGTAAGTTAATAAAGTAAGATGTATACTTTGTCATATTAATAAACTTTCGAATATATACTTTGGAACCTTTAACCTTTTACGCACGTCATTTTAATTTGAATAAAGTAAGCTCTTTTAAAAAAGCAAAGGATATCAAGAAGTAGAAGTTTTGTATGCTTGTTAAGTTTCTTGGTTTAAAAAAAAAAAAAAACCTGAAGGATGAACAATCTGCAATTAGGACAAGTTCACAGATACGCCAACATTTGCTCAGGCTATAAGCATGATGAACAACACGAAGATGAGATAACCACGTCTTTTTTTTTCTTTTCTTATTTCCTGATTTTCCTTTGTTCATTCTATTACCTTACCAACAACCCAATTCAACAGAAGGGGAAAAAAAAGAAAAAAAACTTTACTCAGCCCACCTACCCAAGAGGCCCAATAATCCACTTCTTACCCAAACCCATAATATACAATAGCCCATAACGAAACCCTTCAACCCCTCTTTGTGCCGTACATCTGCACACAACCAAATAGCTGCTACAGCTTAGGATACACACACTCCTCACTCACAAATGCATGAACAACTCTCAACCACACCAAAAACACGAAAAATAAACACACAAAACAACCCCTCCCCATCGTCCGCCTTCAAGTCTCATAAGCAAATACTGTTGGGATCGTATGCCCTAAAAACCACAAGCAAAAGGTGATTACTGGATACTAGAAATAATTCGCTCATGATATTATTCATATAATTGAGTTTTGCACACCATATTCTCTCTGTTTGTGCACTGATGCAAAATATGAAAGTTTAATGATATAGATCAATGACTTGGGTGAAAGTTTAATGATATAGATCAATGACTTGGGTGCACTGATGCAAAATATGAAAGTTTAATGATATAGATCAATGACTTGGGTGCACAGTGAAGCTGGAAGCAAGTTTAGATTTGGTGATATTATAAATTGGTCTATAGATGGATGTTAGTGTGAGGCACTTTATCTGGATAAGGCTATAGTGGGCGAGTCTCCTAGAAAGGATGATCTATCTAGGTCATTGGATGGTTTTCAGGACTACACTCCTAGTGCATGTGTCACGCATTGGACAGGGCATATGTGAGTATGTCTTCTGGGAACCGTAACGACACATATATAAGACGAGATACTCATAGATTTTGAGTGACCAATGCTCTTAATCTTGAGCATGTGTGGATGAATTGACTAAGTTAAGGTGCAACACTTTAATGTACCATAAGTAGAGGTCTTGAGTGATAAGATTGTCTACCTCGTACATTAGGTGTTGTATTTTAATTTATGCTCTATTTGTTATAATCTTATTTTAAGATATTTATCCTATTAAAATGAAGGGAAATCTTATAATATTTAAGACATCTTATTATAGATCCTTCAAAAATTTTAAAACAAACCATACTTTTTATCTTATAAGAAATAAGCAATCCATCTTATCTTATTTTTTACAATTATAAAATTAAATCTTATAAGATATCTCCAAATTTCAATAGGATAAGTATATTAAAATAAGATCATTCCAAACAGATTATTAGTTGCGACATGCATATGTAACAACAGTGTCTATGTTGCCCCTTGGATTTATCCACTTGATATCGAGAAATCTAATACTAGTGATATTACCTTTTAGGGGTATCAGTCATTTGGGTTTTGGGTTGATCCTTGGATCAAGAGATCCGTGACCAATGAATGATCATTATATAGGAATAGAGATTCTGAGGTTACAAATGTAGTCTTAGAGGGGGGGGATGGTACTTATTGTGATCGGTCTTGACTACGGGTATATATAGAGGAGCGTTTTGGTCATTTCATTTGATTGGTCAAAAACAGAGGTCACCGGAGCAAGTGATAAGCTCCTGCTTAGCCAGTGATTATCCTTCGAGTGCGACTTTGATCTTTTGGTAGAAATAGACCGAAGTCAAAATAGCCTTAGTGTCACCAAAATGGTGGCGAGGGCATTTTAATCATTTTGGGAGCCAAGGATTATTATGTTTGTTGGTTTCTCCACTAGCCATTACTTTATTTAATACAATAATTGAGGTAAATTAATTATATGAATTGCTTAATTATGATTTGAGTTTAGAATTAAAAAGAGATTTTTAATTTTCTGAGTATTCTTAATATAACTCATGGATATCTTAATTAGATAAATACATCCTACACGGAAGATATTTAATGTGTGAGGTGGAATATATGGAATATTCTTATCCTTAGAGAATATTCCATTTGTAAAAAGATTAAGGAGGGGTATTATAGTGAAACATAATATTGTAGAAACCTTATCCTTATTAAGGTTGCCTTGTACTATAAATAGCACAAGATAGGCATAACCCAAAAGAGAATGGAAAAGAGTGAGATAATTTCTTCATAGGTGTGTGTAGGATTTTTCATACACTAGCATCGAGAACACACGCTGAATTCTATAATCTCAATTTAGTCTTAAAAATTGCTTGTCCACTATATAACAAATTGTATCCTAACAATAGAGCTTTGGAAATAGTGGAAAAGACCATTAGAAGGCTAATACGAGGTGTGTATTGCGTGAAAAAGTCATTTTTGTATCCGAGTCATGCTACAAGGGTAACGAGTCTTGATTTTAATTGTTTAAATGTGATGCCCATGTATATAATAGACTTTATTTATGCTATATTTTAGCTCTCATTATTGTCAATATGTTTTTTATTTATTATAAAATTTGAAATAACAACTAGTCATAAGAAATAAGAATAATATTTAGATCCAACAAACACCAACTCACATACACCGATCATACACACCTACATACACGACTCACACCCCCCCCAACGTACACACACATTTTGACACCATTGTTCGAACTTTCACTCACTTTTTTTTACACAAATTCACACACACCAACTTTACCCACTTCAAAAACAACTTAAATCAGTTTTAGAGAGGATCAGTTTGATTTTAGAGAGAGAGAATTGGTTTGATTCTGGTTTTGGTTTCCAAGTGAGGAAAGAAGCTAGTGGGAGGTCAAGCCACTACTGGTGCAATTGATAAGCATGGATCGAACCAAAGAAGCACGGATACGATACGCCGACATGATGCGACACGCCGATACGTCTTTTTTCCAAAAACTAGGATACGACACGCTTAGGATACGTTAAATAAAAAATATTTAAATTATATATATATATATATATATATTGCATAAATATCATTTGTATCATGAATATATTGCATAAATATCATTTTTATCATGATAAATCAATTTGCTTTAGAGGCTTCAACCATCTCCCAAAATATGGCACAAAAAGAGACTACCAATTCTTGTACTTCATGCATGAAAAGAAAAGGAAAAAAACCACTAGTTCTAGTAATTCATATTCAACAACAATAGGCCTGATCACCTGAAAAACCCCAACAATTTTTCAATCAAACATATAATAACACACACAATAACATAATATTTAGCACACAACTAGTCATGAAAGATTAAACACCATGAAGTAACATGTTCATAAAATACAAACCAATTCAACACATTAAAAAGTTAAAGTTTAAAGCTAAAATTCATTAAGAAACACATAATATTCATTCATCTTCAGCTTCATTAGATTGAATCTCTTCATCATCCCTTTCCAACAAATTATCACCATCATCCGTGAAGATCACTGCCTCTATTTCAGGCTCATCAAGGGACAAGTTGGCAATTGCAAGTTCTCCCACATCTTCAAAGGACTTGAATGTATCTCCACAAATATCCCACATTTTACTTCGTCCTTTAAAATAGTGTTCATCTCTCCTAGAAAGAAGACGCAAATTGGAATGAACAAAGACCAAATGTTCAGCCCTTTTTGGTGCCAATTTGTTTCTTTTCAAGGAGTGGATAAACGAATAAGTGCTCCAATTTCTCTCACAGCAAGATGATGATGAAGGTTGTTGAAGCAATTTCAAAGCCAAACTTTGAAGCATTGGTGCACTAGCTCCATGAATCACCCACCAAGCTTTAGGATCCATATGATAGCGTTCATATATTGAATCACTATCTCCAAATTCTTTCGCATTGGTGGAGAAATTTGCAAACTCCATGTTGACTTTGACACGATCAGTGGGATTTGGAAAGAACTTCTTCAAACATTTTGACCTTTCTTGAGAGATTTCCAAATCTTTGGGCAGAGGAACACGGCCAAGGACCTCATTAATCCATTCTTGAGTATAGTACCTTGAATAGAGAATAAATATAATAAATATAGATTTTAAAATTACATGAAAAAAAAGTAGAAACTGAAATTTCAAATAATTATCTTACTTGGGATTCAATGAATGAGCTAAACAATGGAGTGGAGTGTAGTTCTTGGTCCAACGATCAATGAGAATTTTATAGATCACATCATAAAAGCTACTAGACTCCTCAAGTTGCTTTCCCTCTTTCCTGAATATTGCAACTTTCACTTGTTCAATCATAGAATCCCACATTTCATAAACCAAGTGAAGACAAGGTTTATCAGTGTCACATCTCCTAAGCATGTCATAAATAGGCCCCGTAAAAGAAATGATATAATCAATTTTATCCCACCACAAATCATTAAGAAGTGTCTCCTTCACCACTTGAGCCTTTCCAACATCATCTTCTCGATAAGTACTCCATTGCTCACTAATAACCAACTCTTGAAGCCCTCTTTTGATAAGCTTGAATCTCTTCATCATCACAATTACTGAAGCAAACCGAGTATTTGCCACCGAAAGCAACTTTAACGGGACAAACTCATTGAACATGGCCAACCTCATAGAATGATTCATGATGAAATTTTTCACAAACATAATATCATCATGAACATTCGTGATCCAAGAACACTCAATATGTGTAACTTCATTGACATCAGAATTCTTTGGTAAACAAATATTTTGCAAAGCAAGATTTAAAGTGTACACTACACATGGAGTCCAAGTAATGTGAGGATAAATTTGACTAACAAATGCTCCAGCTCCTGCACAATTCTTAGCATTGTCAGTGACTAATTGAATAACATTATCAGGACCAACTTCTTCTATTACTTCTTTTAATATATTAGCAATGAAGTGTTTATCTTTTATTTCTCCCGAACAATCAATCGCCTTAAGAAACATTGGCCCTCCTTCTGTCATAGCCATAACATTTATAAGTGGTCTTCTTTGTGAATCACTCCATCCATCACTGACAATACTTACCCCGTTTTGACTCCAAGTGCTCTTTATAGGTTGCAATTTTCTCTCCACATGAGCTTTTTCTTGTTGAAGTAAAGTAGTTCTCAACAAATTATATCCAGGAGGCAAATATCCTGGAATGCTATTGTTGGCTGCAAATGAATAAGAATGTACATAATAGGGATTCCTTGCCAAATGAAATGGCAATCCAGCAGAATAGAACATCCGAACAATGCTAGCATGCAACATATCACGGGCTTGAATATTGAATCCCTTTAGAATGGGATTAGATTGTGAAGAACTATCTATACTCCCACTTGTTCTTCTTCTTTTATAATCATATTGCCCTTGAATAACATTTGTTGTAGCACTCCTAGGCAAAGACACTTTCTTTGGAGCACTACTTTCCATTCTCTCTGTTGCTTGCTCGTCTAGTTTTTGCATTTCTACCAAATCAACATCTCTAACCTTAGGACATGCTCATATTCCCGCTTTAGGTATCTTCAATAAATGAGCCCTAACTTTAGTATAAGAGCTTTTCTTAGTTTGGTGACAAAAATTACATATCCATGTACAATTTCTACCACCATCATCCATTTTATTTGTCCTTATAACATATTTCTATAGTGGTTTACTTAAATCTTGATCTTGATTTTCACTCAAAATTGGGGGTAAAGGTACACTGGCAGTAGAAGATGATGAAGCCATATCTCAAAAATTATAAACCTGTATCTCTGTCAAAATAATCACAAATAAATAATAAATAATTATTTAATTAATAATCATAAATTACTGAATAATTTATGTAGGCAAAAGATATGTTTCTCAATTCCTATTTCGAATCAATAAAGATTCAGTAAACCACCTGATCATACCAATAAAATAAAAAAAATTTCCAAAGAAACGGTCTTTATCTAAAGAACTGCATTTTTCATTTCATGTAGTACAAGAATAAAAGTAACATACTCCCAACATTTTCCAAACCACATAGCAGTAATCATAAATACATCCGTAGTGATTTCTGCAACAAAAAAACAGAAACTGCAACAAGAAAATTTCTGCAACAAAAAATAGAAAATTTCTGCAACAAAAAACAGAAAATTCCTGCAACAAGAAAATTCCTGCAACAAAAAACAGAAAATTTCTGTAACAAAAAATAGAAAATTTCTGCAATAAGAAAATTTTTGCAACAAAAAATAGAAAATTTCTACAACAAAAAAAGAAAATTTCTGCAATAAAAAACAGAAAATTCCTGCAACAAAAAACAGAAAATTTCTGCAACAAAAAATAGAAAATTTCTGCAATAAGAAAATTTTTGGAACAAAACACAGAAAATTTCTACAACAAAAAACAGAAAATTCCTGCAACAAAAAACAGAAAATTCCTGCAACAAAAAATAGAAAATTTCTGCAACAAGAAATTTTTTGCAACAAAAAACAGAAAATTTCTACAACAAAAAACAGAAAATTTCTGCAACAAAAAACAGAAAATTTAAGTAGATATCTGAAAATGCTTTGAAGTAAAAAGAGGAAGAAATGGTACCTTTTTGGTTTACTTGCTTTTTCTTCCAAGTAGATTGCTTGAATCGTTCAACTTGAATGTGTGCATATTTAGAGAGAGAGAGAGAGAGAGACGAACGAGAAAGCTAAAGTGAGATATTGAGGGAGAAATCTGAGAAGTGTAGGGCTGGTGATTATTTTATTTTTTTTTAAGTTATATTCAAATTTCAAAATTGCATTAATACTCAAAACATTTTAAAAATTGCAAATAACACCCCATGCGTGTCGGATTTGCGTGTCCCAGCATGTCGGGAACGTGTCGCAGCGTGTCGGAAAATTAAAAAATAAAATAAAATTCACAGACACGTGTCGAAGCATGTCGGGAGCATGTCGGTATTCGATACGTGTCCGACACGCGACACGCGAGATTTAAGAGTTGTCGGTGCTTCCAAGGATCGAACTACGTGGTTGAGTGCGAAAATGGTTGATGCTCCTTACACAGCGTACGACCCAAGTTTTAGTGGCAAAACCATGGACTTGCTGTGTTGAGTTGGAGCAACAGATGGGGCTTGGAAGCATGTAGCAGCTGGCACGAACAAATGTCGTTTGCTGAGTATCTGAGAATTGCAGAATGCTGCCACGTGTGATACACATGCACTAATGTCAGAGTTTAGCAGATGGGTAGCTGCCTAGCTGGCGGCCTTGCGCACAAATGCTAGTTGGGTAGTCAACGTGTAAGTACAGGAGTGAAAGTGAAACCTTAGTTTATTCGGAGCCAGCAGGTGACAGGGCTCAATTAATAATATGTTTAGAATAATCTTATTTTAAAATATTTATTTTATTAAAATTTAAAAATATTTTATAAAATTTAAAATACCTTATTATGTGTATTATATATTTTATAATCATAAAAAATAAGATATGATGGATTGTTTATTTTTTATAAAATAAAAAAATATGATTTGTTTTAAATTTTTTAAAAAATTCATAATAAAATGTTTTAAATTTTATAAATTTTTTTTCTATTTTAATAGAATACACATATTAAATTGAGATTATAACAAACAAAACATGAATTAAGCCATTATGGGTGGACAAAGAGTAGGGAAATTGGCTGCCTCAATGGTCCCGAAAATAGTATATGTCGTAGATAACATAATCTACAGACACATGTCAGTTACATGTAATTCCGTCAGTTATATGTAGTTCTCAAAAAATGAAGTTGTAGAAAAGGTTAAAAAGCTGGAAAGAAGTTGTAGTATTCTTATTACAACATAATTCTATGCGCCCATAGTTATCCACAACACTCTTTTTCTTTTTCCTATAAACCCACCACCTCCCATCAAATCCCCTATTCTTTACAAAATCCACAATCTAAGTCATCATTTTAGGGAAAATAATCTCAACTTTTTAAATTTTTCGGTAATCATAAAGCACTCATATTTTTTTTTTCTTATAACTATACAACACTTTTCATTCTAACTTCACGATTCATTTTTGTTATTTGTCCATTATCATACTAATAACAGAGATAATCACAACTATATACACAAGATTAAACTAATTTAAACCCTTTATTTTAAAATTTAAATTCATTACCAATGTCTTTCTTTTCCTGAAACACTCATTTTTCAACTTTCAAACCAACATTCAGATTTTTTATTTTTTATTTTTTATTTGTTTTAGAGTAAATCAACATTCAGATTGGCTTATGTAAAACTTCACTTCACCATCTCTTATCATACGAAAAGTGGGATCATCTCTAGTCTCTCAGTAGTGTTTTCACCTTTCGTGTTCACTCGTCATATTATCCTTGCACTGGCTCTTCAATTTGCTGCGTTTTCTTAGTTCTCAAACTAATGGAACGTTCGTGTCAGAAAAAGTAAGATACTCTTGCTTTTGGTGAATCAAGTGTCATTTTCCGCCAATCATGAAACTATTTTATGTATTGTATGGCCCATTCAACACCCAGCTGCCTAGTTGGATTGGAGGTCAGGATCCTTCCATATCATCACTTCTCTTATATAATATAAGATAATCATTTTAACTATTTATATTTTAGTTAAAATTATATTAATCATTAATGTGAGACAAATTCCAAAAAAATTGTTAATGGGATAGAAAAATTTAAAAAAAAAAAATTGATATAGATGGCTGAGATGTTTTTACCAACCTGTGAATGATCCCAATTCCCTTCATATCAATATGAGAGAAATTCTAATACGAGAGAATCTTAATCCGTTAAGTTGAAGTGAAGATATTAGTGTGAGCATCTTTGTGGGCCAATAGGTCCAAGGAAATAAAAGGTGGTTCCAATCACTGGTCTCTTTGATCAAATGTAGGACTTCTGTAGCTAATTCGGCCCATAAGTATCAACCAAAACCCCACCCCACCCCCCAAAACAAAACAAAAACAAAGGGAGAATATTTTGTTAATCAAAAGAAATATAATCGCATTGCATATAGTCATGTATGATTAACCAATACTAGAAGGCTTAAGACTGAAACTAATAATATTACAATAAAAAGTGGTAGTTTGATAATAAGTCAATCCCTGTTTTGTGTTATTTACATGGAGACCTGATGTTTGTGTTTCAATTCTAGATATATTTCAATTGATAATTGTTAGCAAAAAATGAATTTCCATAGCAATAATCTCTTTGCTAGTGATCATATAGCCATTATAAGCCCATAAAGTCATATGGCCTTGGTTAAGTAGTAAAAGAAATTAAGGCTGAGATCTCGCAAATAAGGGATTTTAATTTAAGTCTTACTACGTACAATTCAGGATTCTCTTCTAATTAATAATTTATTTTAATAATTTAATACTATATTTTAATAGTTTATTTCACTCAAATTATAAAAAATTTCACTTTCATCTTATGCAATGAAGTGATTCCTTGACGTGCAGTGCTAGAATATTAAAACAAAGCAAGAATTAAGGGGTGTTGATTTTTTTTACGTGGGAGGAAAGTCTAATACTCTCTCTCACGTAGAGTCAGATTGTATGGATTTATGAATTTCTGTATGGAAAAAAAATTCTAATACTCTCCCTCATGTGTGATCGGATTTTGAAGGAATATGAGTCAAATGTAGATGAATATGAAGATGACTTAAACATGGCTGACTGGATCACATATGAATGGATACCCCACACATGGTTAAATATAATTGGGATCAATGGTTTAACTTTGATACCATGTCAAGAATTATGAGGTTCCAATTTAAAATTAATTAATGTTAAGTAGAATAGTTCAGGATTTTATTAAGTGGTCTTAAATTTATTAATTTTTTTATGTAAAAGAAAATTCTGACAGATCCATTATACAAGGTGATTTTTCCAATGACCATTTTAATTTTTTTTGTTACATATGTTCTCCTGCAATTGATTTAAACAAAGCCCCCACCCCAAACAACCCAAATTAAATAAAACATAAAAAGACTATGGTAATGATAGGCTTCAATAATATGCCAAAAAAAGATCCCTTGATCACTTTGTTTTAGCCATTCTTTTGTATGAAATAGTGGGAAACTCATTATTGGAACTTTCAATAAAGAAAGTGAGAGAGAATCACATCCCTCTCGCACTTTTTTCTTACTTCAGAATATCATTGATAAAAGAGATGGTCTTGAGCTTGCAAACTGGTGCAATTTTGTTCTTAAATTTTTGGAGAATACGGGGTTGTTAGTCCTATCATAATTAGATATTGAAATAATAAGAGATATTCAATACAAGCACGAACAAAGCCATCGAACTTCTTCCATTGAGTCAGAGAAGGAGTAGAATCAGCAGTTTGTGGAGGAGGAATAGAGCCGTCGACATAACCAAGAAGATCATTAAAGAGGAAAAACGTGGTGATTTGGTATTTCCAAATAAGGTAGTGGGTGTTATCAAGAGAAATAGTGACGTAGGCCTTTGCATTGAACATAGAAAGAGTAAAAGGACTGGAGGAACTTGCTGAAGGTCAGACACTGGGTGGAGTTTCTGTTGCCATGAAGATAGGGTTAAGTAATTAGACCTAGAAACGCAAGTCACGAAGCCTAAATTGATACCATGAAATAATAAGAGATATTCTTTTGTGTTATCATTCCAGAATAATTACATAAGTATTTATAATATAACAAAACTAATGGCTTATGAGAAAATAAAGGAGAAAAATAACATGACAACAAATTTTTAAAATAAGTCAAAAACTTCAAAAGCTAATCGTTATCAGATATTTTGAGTGAAAAGAAAATTAGCGACAATAAAGAGAAAGCAAAGCATATAGTTTATGATAACATCTTATTATCTTTGTCTATCGTATTAATTTTTCCTTTGTGCTTTTGCTTTTTCTATATATGATTCTATGTGCTTTGCTTTTTCTTTATTATTATTTTCCTTTATCATGATAAAGGAAAAGAAAGGTAAAAAGCTGTTGTTCGAATTATATAAAATCATAAAAGAAAATTTCATAAAAGATGTTAACTTTTCTATGTTCGGATTTAGAAGAAAAAAAAATGAAATGATGAATGAATTCTATACCGAATTTACATTTTTACCTGTTTAAATAATGTTGTTTCATTGTTATCATCCAAATATTACTTCGTAATATGTATTCTTAATTAGCATACTAGAAAAGAGAGAGAAAAATTGAATTAGCATGCCGACGAAGCATAGACATAAGAAGTTATAAAAGTCAAATGATCAAAGTAGTGTGAGATCTAACATATTACTCTAGCAGTCATAGCCTTAGAGAATGTATTATATATATTTACAAACATTTTGGTTTCAACAGTATTCAAAAGATTTATTTGAATACCTCCCACGAAGGATCAGGAAGCTTTGTATTTTAATTTGGAGGTTTCCGTTGTGAAGAAATACAAGATTGACCGTCTCTCTTGTGATGGTTTGATCAAACGTTAGTGTAATTTTCTGTTGCATTTATCATCTCTCCAATGTTTATTTTCAATTTTTTTTCCCAAATGAAATGACTCGAGATTTGATGATTTTTCTTTGATCCAGCTTTTAGCTGCCCACGATTAATTAACTCTCTTTTCATAAAGTAAGAAAAGGAAAGATCTAATAAATTCAAGAAAATATACCAAAAAACTAAATGATGTACATGGTTAACATGTTAACCGAAATAATGTAAAGACATTGGTGGTTCAACTACTTGTTTTTCTAACATTCAGATTCTAACCGAATATTTGGACCTGCTTAATTACGCTCTCTAATTCTATGAAAAGAGGTTTGAGTTGGTGTAATTTTACAGTATAATTATTCTCTAGTAACTTTTTGTTCTTCTTTTATTCTTTTTAAATTTAACATATTTAGTATAATACAAACATAAGTAATAAATAAAAATAAACAAAAAAATCTAAATAAAATAAAATTAAAAAATAATATATAACATAAACAAATATAAAAATAAGTGAAAAAATATAAATAAATATTTAAAAGATTATATTTGAAATATTAAATCATAGATAATATGTTGTTTCATATATTAATATTTGTAATTTACAATATTTTCAATAATTCATATTTAATTTTATAATAAAAGTTTTCTATTTCAAATATATTTATCTAATAATACTTTTAAATATTTGGCAGCAATTAACATAAATTAAAAAAATATTTATTTTTAAAATTAAATTATTTCTTTGTATAGTTACCATCTGTATTACCAAACATACATAATAAATTAGTGAGTAATTACACTGTGGTAGCCCAACAAATCTTGCGATTTAAATTACTATACAATTACTACGCAGTGTAGTTACTACCCTAGAAATTACGTTATTTAGTAGTTATGTTGTGGGGTCCAAATAAACCTTATACGAAAAAGATATTATTTTGCAAGTAAGGGAAAAAGATATCAAGGTTCTCCTTTTTAGTTATTAAACTAAATAGGTCCCTCAATTTTTTTTTCCCCTTCTTAGGTCCCTCTATCTATTAAATTAACTAGAAAAATTAAATACCTTCATAAAATACCATTGATGCCCTTAAAGCGACAAATAACATAAGAAAACGTACTTTCTTATCTTTTAGTTTTGAATAAAGCGAGAAAATGTATAATATTGCAGTTAACTAGTTTTAGATTCAAGAGACTTCTAATTAAGTTATCTATATTTAATCTTCTATATAGCTATATGTAAATTGTTTTAATTTTGGTAAAAATAAAGTAATGCAATTTACTTCATTTTATTTTAGTTGATAAAAAATGGTGCAGTATTCAAAAATAGAAACTTTTTACTGCAAGAGACTAAGAAAAAATTACTCTTTGTTATAAAATTATTAATTATTGTAGATATTCATCTTTGGGCTAGTTTATTATTATCCAAACTCTATATATGGTTCATCATTATCTAGACTCACATGTGATGTATTTGGATCAACTTATGTATTCTAATTCCATTAATAACTAATCCTATGTAACTACTATTGTATTGCTCCTATAAATAGGGGTCTTTGCATTGTAAACATATATTATGTACCAAATATCAACAATCAAGTTTAGCAATAAAATATTCTTTCATCTTCCCTCTCTCTTATATTTTCTCTCTTTTCTTATTATTGATATTCTCTTTATTTCTCTTGTTCATATATCTCTTTCCTATTTTGTAGTTATTTTTATAACACGTTATTAGCACGATTAGTCTTTATTGATCAAGAGATATGAAGAGATTATTATGAAGATCTGAAGAGAAAGAATTTTTGACAACATATGACAACATGAGGATATTCATACTACAATTTTTGGTAAACTGATATTGCTATTATCGGTAAAGTTTATTTTAGTCTTTTTAATTTTATTTTGAATTATTTTTATTTTAGAATGTCAAATATCATGAACTAAAAGTTCGTTGTTTAATTATATTATGCAATTTGCCTGAAAAGCTAAAATTAATATCCATATAGTATTGAACTAAAAGTTTGACGTTTTATTATATCAGGAAATGAAAATATGATATGAACTCTTTGAGGTTAAATTCCATATAGATTATATGAATTATGAAGAAATTCTTTTATGGAAGGAAATTACACATCCCTGAAGGATTGCGATAAATTAATAATATAATTTTATTATCTCCTTAGAGCCAACCCTAAATATCAATTGGCAAAAGATTTTTAGATCCTGAAATATGACCATCTAAAGGCAATATTTCAAAACTCGCTATGAATAGATTTAACTGCAAATTGTAGAATTTTAAAGTTGAAAGTGAGTATAAATCTGTAATATTTCTCAAATGATTTTATGCGAAAAAAAATATGGATGCCCTATATATGCTCCAATATTATCAATATTAAGAGCATGATTTGAAAATTAGTTTTTGCGCATTATCACATCCTATGAGCAAAATAATTCATGACGAATTATTATCAATCATATCAATTTGCTCTAAAATCATTCCTTGAAGAGAATATATTATCTTATTATTATGGATGTAATTATAGATATTATGATGATCATATAGGTGCAATAATAATGAAGAAAATCGTTAAGAATTCATATATACACTGTAAATGTGTTGCTTGTTCCCAAGAGAAAAAACGATAAATAGGCAATCCCCTCTAAAGACGTTGAAACGTTTAAATGTCTATAATAAATTCAAAAAGGATAAATAAATTGGTCTAATAGAATCTTTTATTGAACGCTTAAAAAGTGTATATTCCTAGACCATCATTGATGATATTAAAAAATTGCTTAATGCCATCCGGAACATGTTATGTAATATATTACAACACTTATTAAAAAAAATCAACTGCTTATCAATTACTACTCTCTATTGGTCTAGAAAAAGAAATCCCATCTAAATTTTTTTTGTTGCATAAAATATAGCTCTATTGCTTCACTACAGCGCATTAAGATGGGAATGTGAAAAAGGAGTTGGGAATTTATATTGATTTTGAATTTCAGTCAATTATTATATATTTTGTATCATTGACTGAGAGTATTGAAATAGCATATATTGCTAATCGTTGAAAAATATTCCCAACATTAAGGGGAGAAAAACAAAAGCTAGAAAATTGAAAAGCTTTATGGAATGCATCTAATCCTCGCATAAGTTAATATGAGTTGAACGTTCAAAAATTATTTATTTGCATGAAGTTGCAAAGATGCATTTATTGTTATGAAAGAATGTGACAAAGTCACATATACCAGCTATACATACTCCTACTAATGTCTTAATAGATAAATTACAAAAATATATCTACTGGATGCTAAAAGCATAATAGACTTCGGTTCCAACTATAAAGGAACAAAATAAGCAAGTTGGCATTTTTGAAATATTTGATATCCTGAAGATATCAAACCAATCAAACAAGTTATAACTGAGAAATATTACTCTAGTTTAAAAGAGTATGAGGTACTTGAATATGATTGAAATTATTGAGAATGAAGAGATCTTGTTCAATTATATTACTCTTGAAAAAGTGAAACCGAAAAGAAAAAAAAATGATCATGATCAAATATTTGTATATGCAATAGCTACTTATTATGATGAAAAGCGAGAATCATAAATTGAAGTCCATCTAAAAATATCAAAACAAACTTGGCCACATATACAAAAGACGCAATCCAGACATATCTAAATGTTTTCATCCTTTTTAGATCCTTATTGGTCAACACATATTGCATAGGATTGAGGGGGAGTGTGATATAAACCAATCCCATATTGCTTGAGAATTTCAAAGGTATTTGTCACATGGTTGCCTAGCTTTTAAGCTACTAATTCTAGTCAGAGAATGGGCTAGTGTGCCACGTGGTTATACTTTGTTATCATACTCCTTTCTTGTATAAACCGAGCATTAGTGACTTTGAATTAATTATAAGAAAATATGTTTTAACGTGGTGGGTGCAATTATATTAGCCTAGCAATTTTTGAAAGGACTTCAATTATACGCCTTATAAATATGAAACAACATATGCATGTGTTTCATGAGCATGATATTTGTATACAAATCTTGAAAAGACTAGAGATGTTTGAATCATAAATCTCTAGAGAAGTATATTCAAAGCTTTCAATATGAGCTGAAACATCTTGAAAATTGAGAGATATTTGCTTTAATTCAAATCTTCGAAAGAAAAGGGTTTAATAAGCCCCATATATAAGAGAGACTTATGAAAAGCTTTCATAAAGGAATTTTGAGATGATTATTCTGGCTCAGCTTGAAGTTCAATCCTTATTTAATTGGAATATTATCCATCAATCACTTTGGCAAAATAAATTTTGGAGCCAAAGAGCTCATACATTGAGTGTCTTAATATTTTGATGGACCATCTTGATTTTGAGAAGATAACAAAAATTATTGATCCTAAAATGTCATACCTCAATACGCTATACTATATCTGCCGACACAACTATCACTTGTTTTATTAGCAAGAGTTGGTTTGTATAGCCTTGGAGGTATTACACAGAAATTTGGTTATCATTATTATTAAGACACTCAAAGTCAAAGTTGATTGAGCATGAAAATTGTTGAGTATTTGTTGACTCACAACGAACAATATGTTTTAATATATGCTAAAATTATTACGTATTCATGCTTGTGAAAGCTCATTGTTATTGTTATCTCCCGAAAGCATGGAAATTTATTACTCAGCATATGAATGATAAGAATTGTTTGAGTAAAGAGAAATTATATTAAAAATGATTGAGTCTTACATATTATGCTGAATACATGGCCCTCAAGAAATATGGGAAAAGGCTCATCAGGTTTCTCAAGCAAGAACTTGGCAAGTTTATCTTAATTGATATCATGTATAATGATATGAGAAACTACAAGATTGGCATGTGTATTCAAAGAATTATCGATATGTTTAAATAAGGGGGAGACAAATATGTGTTGCACTCTTTTTCCCTTAACTAGGTTTTGCCCCACTAGATTTTCTTGGCAAGGTTTTTAATGAGACAGTATGAAGCGTATAACAAAAATATTGTACTCTTTTTCCTTCACTAGGATTTTTGTCCTAATAAGGTTTTAACAAGGCATATTTTTAAGAGATGAATATCCAAGGGGGAGTGTAATAAAATTATTAATTATTGTGAATATTCATCTTTAGGCTAGTTTATTATTATTATCCAAACTCCAAAAATGGTTCTTCATTATCTGGACTCACATGTGATGTACTTGGATCAACTTATGTATTCTAAGTTCATATAAATTCTAGTCCTATGTAGCTATTCTTGTATTGCTCCTATAAATAGGGGCCTCTTCATTGTAAACATATATCATGTACCAAGCACCAACAATCAAGAGAAGCAATAAAATATTCTCTTATCTTCTCTCTCTTATATTTTCTCTCTTTTCTTGTTATTTATAGTCTCTTTATTTCTCTTGTTTATATATCTCTTTTCTATTTTGTAGTTATTTTTATAATACTCTTAAAATTATTGTTCAAAAATAAATTATTAAATGTAAGTTGCCCTATCACTATCGTAATTATATGTAGCATTATTTAAAAAGTTGTTTTATAGTACCTTAATGTTATCTACTACGCATGCGAATCAAAGATTTGCATGTTTAAAATCCATAGACTCGGTTTACAAAACGTACACATTTGGAGGCACTTGTTCCTACCAATAATAATTTTGGCTAAAGGATTTATAGTATGCCCAATTTGTATTGCGAAAATTAGTGCTTATATATATAATATTTGATGATATTTGTGTTTAATACTATGCATCTTATATACCATTCTTTGTTAATATCATTATAGCTAACGCATAAAAGAGCACTTTTAAGGTAATTAAAATTAACTAATAATTAATTATTTTAAAAATAAGAAACTAATAAAAATATTTATTGATTTTTCTTCTTTTTAAAATTTTGAAAATTTCAAATGGTCATTTGACCCAATGGGAAAGTTTTTACTTATTTTGCCAAGTAAGGTAGTGAATGAACTATTCAAAAATATTAAAAAAACAAAAATAAAAGATTTTTTCTATGCCATTTATGTCATAAAGGGCATAAATGATCTATACTATATACATATAAAGTTGTTTCACGAGAAAATATGTGAACTCTATGGTTGTTACATTAGCTTTGTTGAGCTCTAATAAAATGCCATGTCACATGTATAAAGCCTCTTTGACATGCCACATCATATCACATTTTGCCACATCACTTTTAATTTATGAGCTTAAAAATATTATAATGACTACTTTTAATCACCTTTAACTTGTGAGCTTAAAAACTTATTAGTGACTACTTTTAACTATCCAGATATACGTTTAGTTATACGTTTAAACATAAAATATACATAAAATTTAAATCTAAATGAGAATAACATAAAACATAATAGAATTTAAATTTTGTGGAATTAGAATTAAAATATTCCATTTATACATATTTATCTATATAATTTATACTATCTATCTATATTATATTATATTATATATATATATATATGTACACACACATATATATGTATACATATACATATACATACATATATATATATATATATATAAAATTGTACCTCAAAGCTTTGGAAGCTGATAGATATATCTATACTATATATATAAAGTTGTTCTACTAGCTCATTTATGAGTTCTCTCCATGACATATAGCTTTTTTAATCTCTAATAGCATGTCACATCACCTGCATATGAATGGCATGTCATACATATAATGTCATGTCATGCTATGTTCATCTTCATAATGCTTCCTATTTTGCTATATCATCTTCCCTTTATGAAGGTTAAAAAAATAGGAATTTATAACCAAGTAAACTAAAAATTAATTTTTTAAAGCTAATCTATATATCTACATATCTATGTCTATATATATATATATATATATATATATATATTTATAATCATTTTTCATCTAGAAGTTTTTAATTTTCAAGAGGCAAGCTATGTCACCGATCCCTGATGTTGCCATTTTTTAAAATAAGTCCTTAATATTTTAAATTGTTCAAATTAATATATAATATGTTGAAAGTGAATGAGAAATTAGAGATGTTCTCATCGTTAATTATTTTGAGACTTTTGATCTTCACATTAAGTTGGATATGAAATTCCAAGAAGTTGTGAGACCTTTAGAAGTTTTTCATGATCTTGAGCATGTGATTAGTGCTTAGAAGTTTTGCAAAACTTGGAATTCCTTCATGAATATGATAATGAAGGCTTTATCTATTTCAGCACATATATATATGGTAGTCTTCTAGGAAGGCACAAGATACATCAAAAAGCAAGTCTTACTCCACTCCTTTTTAGTTAGCAGCACATCGTTTTATATAGTTCTAGCAGTTGTAGTTTTCCATAGTAGAATGAGTTCAGACATTGAATCAATTTCAAGCCTCAACTTTATTCACTTCATAGGTTTAGTTGTAGTTTATCTTTGTTCAATTCATACTTTTCATAATATACATGTTAAATTCTTATTTATTCTTTTCTAGATTTATTTCATGTTATCTTAAACTATTTACTTAATGTTTATCATTTGTATTTTCAACATAATATTTATACAATACTGTTAATAAAATTTTACCTAAAAAATTTAAGAGGTTTTAGAAGATGCCATTTTATCTTTCAAAAAGCCTTAGGAGATGAGACATCATATTAATTATCTTCTAATTGAGGGCACATGAATAATGTTTTATGTTTGTGGTCTTTGCTTTTAATAATTACTCAATAACAAATATAAAAAAGGTCATGTTTATAGGATTTCTAAAATGAAAAATATACAAAATGTAAAAAAGAAAAACACACATAAAATTATAAAATTATATCTATAAGATATCTAGAACATATACAAAACTTTATAGTAATTATCTTTTAAAAACTCATAGAATGTGTTGAATTGTCCTAACTATCTCTTAATAGGCAAAACCAATAACTTTAATTATTATCGACACTAGTTTTATTAATTACACAATATAATTGTAAAAGAACAAATACAAAAATTACAAAAATAAATGTAAAAAATTCATGTTTATAGCATGTTTAAAAAGTATAAAAGGCATAAAAAAGTAACTTAACAAACTTGTGGAAAGCACAGGAAATAAAACAAGAAGATACTAGAAGACCATGAATGGAGATAAAATGGCCTCAGTTGCAAGACAATTGAGAAAAGCCCTCTATAATTTTGAGATGTTCAAAAGCTTTTGTTAGCAAATGATTTCCTTCTATGTTTTATTTCTTCTATTTGTCAGTATTAATTCAAAGTTTCTTTATATAATTTTGAGATGTTCAAAAGCTTTTGTTAGCAAATGATTTCCTTCTATGTTTTATTTCTTCTATTTGTTAGTATTAATTCAAAATTTCTTTATTCCAAATACTTGAAATTTTCTAATTCAAATTTTCTATAGTCAAAATAGTTTAAATACGGTTTTTACAAATTCCTATGAATTATACAAAAACAATGATTCTTGTGAAGTAGGGGCTTAGAGATGACTAGTACTTTATAAAGGTAGTTAATTTTTTTGTTAACTTTAACTAACAAATGGACTTAGAAAGAGGGGGAAAAAAAGATCTTAAAGACTTATTTGGTCCAATACTTAAAAATAGGATACTTGAATTTCTTTTCCTGTTAGATACGCAAGTGAATTCTTGGTTATACTTGGACTTTTTTGTTTAATTATTAAAAGCACAATATTCATTTTTTTAACCCTAAACCCTAAAGCACAATATTCATTTTGCAGGATCACTTTTGCTATTTTAAAGGTTTATGTAACTGAAGAAACTGACCGTGTCAATTTTTAATGTCTTAAACCAAGTTGGGTGATTTTTATAATATTAAGAACTAATTTAAAAAATTGGGTGAAATTTGGAGTAAACTTTAGCCCCTTACAGTGATACGTGAGAGGGGCATACAATTTAAAATCAGTTTCCAAGTGACAACCATACCTTCACATCAAAAGTCAAAAAGAAAGTAAAAGGAAAAAAAAATGATAAATTTCACCTGCTAAGTTGTACAAATTTTGATAAAAGTTTGCTAAAAGAAAATTATTAATTGTTTGGCCTTATGTATTAAGAGCTGAAATTTTAATTCATTTCAGGTGTAATGTCAAACTTTAAATAAAATAGAATTGGTGATATTCCACCTGATGGCTGCTTTTTGACTTCTAGTAACATGATTGTCCGCATCTTACTATTGTTTGACGTTTTGCTTTTTTAATTCTTCATCTGGTCTACGAATGTCGCAATATACGCTTTTGATGGCCTTGTTTCCTTTCCAATGCACTGAACCTTTATGCTGGGCATCTCTTTAGACTTATTCTTCCACCTTACCCATTGTACGAGGCTTGTGCTTCGCCTAATCTATATCTATATATTTATTTCTATGTTTATATTATTATTATTATTATTATTATTATAGAATAACAGTAATAAATTATACTTCATTAAAACTTAGACGATTTTAGGAGATATCATGTTTTAGAGTCTAACAATTCACACGTCATCAAGTTTTAATTTTTGTGGGCTATATTTCTTTTGGTTACCCTGTCAAATAATCTATCTATTTAATGTATTTTCAATATATGTTGCATGTCATAAGAATTAGGGGATAACTTAAGTGGTAGAGACTATTTCTTTTAGGTGTGAGATCTTGAGTTCAATCCTATAGAGGTGAGGGAGTTAGTAAAATAAATATATGTTATATGTAATAATTTTAAGTTCTCTTTTATTTAACAAATTATTTAATCTCTCTTTCTATATATGTATAACTATTACCTAATTTAAACATATTTTATCATTAGTTAATAATACTATTTTTAATTTAAAAATAACATTCAAAAATTGTTTATTTTTTCATATATAAAATCATTTTTTGATTTTATTAACCCAGGGGAGTGAGGAGGTTAGTAAAATATATATATATATATATATATATATATATATGTTATATGTCATAATTTTGAGTTCTCTTTTATTTAACAAACCATTTAGTCTCTCTTTCTATATATGTAGAACTATTACCTAATCGAAATATGTTTTATGACCAATTAATAATGCTATTTTCAATCTAAAAATAACATTCAAAAGTCTTTTATTTTTCATATATGAAATCATTTTTTGATTTTATTTTTTCAATTTAAATATTTTATTCAGTTACTAATGCCTCTCACAAATTTAGTTTACAAGTGATGCCGGATAAGGGGAATATAATTTAAAATCAGTTTACAAGTGATAACCAGACCTTCGCCTCAAAAAGAGAGTAGAAGCAAAAAGTAATAGATTTCAAGTGTTAAGTCGTAGAGTTTCTGATAAATGCATATTTGAATAAAAATTATTGATTATTTTTCATAGGAGAATAAAATTGATTATTTAACCTAGTGATATTCCTCTTGATGGCTGCTTTTTGACTTCTCTTCTCTTATTTATCTCTACTTATATAAAAACACTTTTTGGAGTATTTTTTATTTATGGATCTTCTCCGTGAATGAATAGTACCAAAAAAGTAACAATTATAATTTTATATTTACTCTTTTTTCTTTTTCCTTCCCTAACAAAATGATTTCTTCTTTCTTTTCTTACTTTTTTTCCTTAATCACGTATTTTAACTTTTATCTGGGGTACATATTGGCTTAAATTTTTAACATTTTGAGTTTTGCGACAAAAAATGATTAGGTATTAAAAGTCATAAAACTCAAAGTCGGGTTAAGAGAATTAGTTTGAGTTTCCGAGTCCAAATTTTTAAATTTTATTATTAAAATCAAAGAAAATTTTGGTTTAAATAATCATATATCTATTTTATCTTTTTTTCCCTCTTTCTTTCTCAATTAAAATAATGTGCACTCTCTTTTTTATTTTTACTAATCACACCTTTTCGCTTTTGAATTTTTTATTTTTTTCTAATCCAAGTCAGAAAAATTATTAAAAAGCCATTCGATTGGGGTTACACATGGGAATTCGGTTGAATTTTTAAGTTCAAGTATTTGATTTTTAGAGCTAAAAGACTATTAAGTTAAACATTTAAAATCGCAAAACTTGATTTTTTTAGACATTTGGGTTTCAGATTTACTAATTTAGACTAGATTAAAAAAATACATAGGCTTATTAAATCATATTGTGCTAATTTAAACTAAATTTAAAGATAAATTTTGACTATAACATAAGAGTGGAAATTGATCTATGCTTTTGAATTTTCTGGTTTAGAATTTTGAATTTCAAAAACAAAATTAAACTATCCAATTAGGTAATAAAAATGATAAAACTCAATCATAATTTAAATACCCGAGTTTTTAGTCTTCGAGTTTTTCATTATCTTTGTTCTTATGTGTTTTTGTTTTTTTTTAAATCCCATTGTACTAATTGGGATTAGATATAAGAAGATATGCAAAATTGAAGAAAATTATATATAAAAAAATTAAGTTCATTTAAATTAAAATATCTGACTTTAAATAATTGTAAAATCATCTCCAATTATATTAAATTACTTATGAGAATAAAAAATAAAGAATCAACTTTTCAATTTCATTTCTATATAAATTTTACATATAAAATTCTAATTCAATTTGATCAAGTAAGATCCAAAGCATATATGCCCACCCTCATATTCATCCAACTCCCTTTTATTGTATTCTACAATTTTTTTCCACTTTGTAATCAATCTTATTTTACATTGGTCAAAATAACAAAGGTAAAAAATTAATATCTTTCTCAATTTTAATTTTTACAAAGAGATGTGTAAATATAAGTATAATTTATTTAACTCCTTTCAATATTATTAAATTTTCTTAATAATTATTTATTATATAATTTAAATTTTATATTATAATAATATCAGATAATATAATCGTGCCTTACATTATATTAATTTAATAATTAAATAAAATGATTGTCTGTATTTTACTATTGTTTGACGTTCTCCTTTCTATTTCTTCATTTAGTCTCCGAGTGTCGCAATACACGTTTTCGATGGCTTTGTTTCTTCCAATACACTGAACCTTTAAAGGCCGCGCGACTTATTCTTCCACCTTATCATTGTACGAGGTCTTGGGATTGCTGCTTGGCCTAATCTATATCGATATATTTATACTAAATTATTATTATCATAATAATAGTAATAAATCATGATTTATTAAAATTTAGAATGTTTTAGGAAATATCATATCATGTTTTAGATTCTTAGAAATCCACATATCATCAAGTCTTAATCTTTGTGGGTTATATTTCTATTAATTAATCAATTAAATATATATGTACTATATAAAAAAAGTATAAATCTTTTTAATAGTCACATGTCATAATTCTAAGTTTTCTTGTTTATCTAACAATAATTTAGTCTACCCTTCTATATATGTACAACTATTACCTAATTCAAATATATTTGGTCAATAATAAATAATACTTATTTTTTCTAAAAATAATATTCAAATATCTTGTGTTACTTTTTTTCCATATCAAATCATTTTCTGATTTCCTTCTCAATTTAAAACTTTCATTTAATTATTTAAAAATCTCTCACAAAAACATAATTTGTATTAAAAACTTATTAAAAAAAATTAAACTTTAGAAGATATATTTGTTTTTCATCCTGATCACATAGAAAATGAAGCCATCGATGATAATAATGTTAATAAATTATACTTCATTAGAAGGTTTTAGGAGATATCATGTTTTAGAGTCTAAGCAATTCTCACATCATCAAGTGTTAATTTTTGTGGGTTATATTTCTATTAATTATCCTGTCAAATATGCATTTTCAATATATGTCACATGTCATAATTTTGAACTCTCATCTTTTATCCAACAAATCGTTTAGTCTACCTGTCTATATATGCATAATCATTATCTAATCTAAATATATTTTATCACCAAGCAATAATACTATTTTTCATCTAAAAATAACATCCAGAAATCTTTTACTTCATTTATATATCAAATTGCTTTTGATTTTATTTTCTTAATTTAAATATTTATTTAGTTACTATTTGAAACGAAAATTTTTCGTCTCAAATTAAGATAGAAAATTTAGACAATTTTTTAAAATAAATTAATACATATTTGAGACGAGATTTGCAACAAAAATTCGAGACTAAAAATTTTCCATCTCAAAATGTGAGATAAGAGTGTTCATGACGGAAAATCTGAAAAGTTAAATTCGAAAAGATATAATTATATTTCATTCTCAAATAGAATGTAAATTTTGACTATTAATAACAAATAAAAATGCTAAAAATATACATTTGTCCTTGTATTGCATGAGGTATACTCTAGTTATTGTTCAATATTAACAAATGAGAATATTATGCCACAAACTTTTAGTTCTTTTTCCAAGTTCATCTTCTTTCTTCTGAAAGCTCCAAATAATTCCAATTACTTTAAAAAAAGTCAAATTAGTCCTTATGCTAATTATTTAATAGAAAATGACTAGAATGATATAACTATATTATATTATCCAATTGCAAACATTTATTAAATAAAATAGGTCAGGGACTCAACTTATGTTTGTGTATGAATGCGAGAATAAAACATTCATAAGACTCAAGACTGGTTAGGAGGAAAAATAAGGGCCTATTTGAATTGGCTTTTTTTCCAGGAAAAAGTAATTTTTTTTTTGAAAAAATTATATTAAATTTGCAATAACTATTGAATTTGTCATCCAAAAAAATTGAAACTCTGAAAAAAGTTCAAATACAACTTTTTTTAAAAGTCAGAATTTTCAACTTCTCAACAAAAGTTATTTTTCAGAAACTATTAAAAAAACGCTTTTGAAAAAAACTAATCCAAACGACCCTAAGAAGTACATAGAAGATCATCTCCATTGAACCTTTATAAAAAAATAGAAAACATGCAGAAAAATCTCAATAAATTGTGTATGCACAAGATATAGATAAAGGAAAGAAAAAACACTAATTACACCATAAAATAGAGGGGTAAGGGAGGGAATTAATCACCTTAATTATAATATTATGATAGAGAACATGGAATATTCAGTAATAATTAATTGTTGGGATCATTTCCTATTCTTTCTTTTATACCTTCTTTTGCTTTGGGAACAACGTTAAAAACAGAGACTCATAACTCTCTCTTTGTCTACTCATGTTCACCAAAGACGTCGCATAATTATGTTAATTTCATAGGAGGAATATTACTCCTCTTTAACTATAATAAACATTTGCAGACAGCAGAATATTTTTCTGTTTACAATTGTAAAACAGATAATTACCTTCGAATAACATACTGAATTTTCATTAAACGTAAGAATCATAGCGTGCAACAATGACAGGTTAGAGTCTTCAAAACGATAACGATAACAATAATATTTACCCGTGACAAGATTAACATCAAAACATAACAAATTAATAACAAGTGGCAGTATCACGGATTTATTTAGCAAAACAAGTAAAAAAGTCAAATAACACTAAATGCTTCTGTAAAATATCACCGACCCGTATGTACTATTGAGCAGACTTGGAAACTATATGGTCAACGTTGGGGTCCAAGTTAAGATCCAGCAGCTGCAGACCCCCATTGTCACCCACTTTCTCTCTGCCTCCACCGCCGCCGTTAAGTCCGTCGAAATCTTCCGGCTGAAAAGACAAACTCCGCCGTTTACTCTCCGTCGAATCCAGCCCTTTCTCGCTGTTACCTTCTTTAAAGTACTTAACGGCGATGCTTACCCTCCGCAGAATGGCAAAAAACTCCTCCACCTCATCGTCCGCCGTTACTGTCACCGTCGTCGTCTTGTCTCCGTCATCTCCTATTATCTTCACCCTTTTTCCGTCAACTTCTCCTTCATCTTCCCTTTTCCTCTTCTCCAATCCCATGGAGAAAACTAATGGAAGCTCAAGAAATTTTCTTCTTTTCTTTTCTTTTCTTTTTTTTTTTTTTTGGGTAATGGCTATTAATGATGTCTCACGTTGTGGGTGGGTTGCTGTCGTGGGTTGGCAATTTAAAGAAAGAATGGGCGTTCGATTTGAATAATTTTCTTGTTGACGAAGACGTGTGAATTTGAAGATGTCATCGTGTGACGTTAAGATTTTGTGTCAGATGTGACGTTCGTAACGTGATCCTGTAACAGCCCAAGTTCTGTACCAACAGGATTGATTGAAAAGAAAACGTCAATAATAGAGCCAGATGCCCCAATGGTAAAAGTCTAAAAGTCTAAAAGTCAGTTTAATTTCCTGTTTTGGTGAGCTAGATTAATTTTTAAACTTTAAAAGTTCGTTCAAAGGAAAAAAAAAGTGATTGATTTTATATTCTAAAAATTAGTTTGAATAAAAGGAGCCATTTTGGCAACAGTATTTTAAAATATTTTTTAGACAAAAATATTCTTTTTAATTTTTCATTATGCTAATAACTATTACTTTTTTCCTTATTCCTATTTTGTTTCGTTTGATGTTCTTAGTTTTTCATCAAATTGTAATGACCTTTGGTCCTATTTTTGCTAAAATATTTTTATTTTTGTTATTAATATTTTGAGTTATAACTATAATTTTTCAGATAAATTTTTCAAACAAGTAGAAATATGAATAAAATAGTATGTTATTAAAAAAACAAACAATATTAGTTTCAAAATGTCATTTTCAGTAATTTAGGCATCCAATAGTTATTTTCAAATATAAAATCAAACGCTATTTCATTTGATAAAAATTCATTTCACATAAAAATAACCAAACGTATTTTCGTTTTCACCAAAAGTCCATTTAGCTAAAAGTTTATTTTAAAAAGGCCTTTTAACAAAACTAAATTTCTTAACTGAATGCCAAATTGGCTCAGAATTGGACACGAGCATGATACATGATTCAAATTTGAATTCAATTTCTTGTTCTAAGTGAGCACCACCTCGACTTAATTGGTGCTCAGTATAAGGAATGTGTTGCACACTCAAGGTTTGCTAGTTTGTGGTCGAATTCTATTGGTTATTCCGATGGTCAGACTTCACCAGTTGAATTTCTTTTGTCGCGAAAAAAAAAACATAAAATGAATTTTCATCATTTACTTTAATTTAGTCTTTTTTTTATTTTAAGATATATAAACTCATCATTATTATTTTACAAAAATAGTTATATTGGTATTTATTATTTTCAAAAAAGTATTTATATTTATTCTAAATATTCTACATATTTATTTGAGTTAATTGTCATTGTTTTACTCATTAGAAAGGCTAATTTTGACAAATTTATGAAATATTAAAAATTCATATGCATATTTATAAAAAAAAAAAAGAATTAAGCTAATTATATTTAGGGTAAAATGTGCGTTACCTCGTTGTAGCTTGTATAAGTGGTGATTGCCTGCCTGTGATTTAAAACATACTATATTACCCTCCTTTGCTTTTCAAAAGTGGCACATATTCCCTAATCTTAACTTTTTTCGTCTAATTTAACGGCACTTTCCTTCGTTCAAGTGCGAACATCAACTATAGACTTTGCTAAACTTTTTTTTTACACCTTTGTTTAATGTTACAACATAATTTATTTAGTTTCACTTTATAAAATTAAAAAATAAAAATACAAAGCATAATTTATTTAGCTTCACTTTATAAAATTAAAAAATAAAAATGAAAAAATAAAATTAAAAATTGAGATATAAAATTAAAATCTGAAAATAAAAAATTTAAAAAAATTTAAAATAAAAATTTTAATTTGAAAGATTTAAAAATAGAAAATAAATTTAAATTAAAATTTTAAAAATAAAAAAAATTAGATTTAAAATTAAAATTCAAAAACTCAAAAATTCAAAATTTAAAAGTTAAAAAGAAAAACTAGCAATTAAAAAATTTTAATTTTAAAATTTTAAAAATCAAAAATTAGTTATTTTAGGTTTTCAATTTTCTTATTTTTTTTTTATTTTTATTTTTAAAGTTAATTTTACATTATATTTGTTAGTTTAAAAGTTAGTGGGAGTTATTTTAGTCATTTTGAAACTATTTTTAACACCGTAGGAATTTACTTTTTAAAAGAAACAAGGGGCAATATAGTATGTTTTATACCACATGAGATAAT
Organism: Cordia subcordata; assembly: GCA_028554755.1. NCBI lineage: Eukaryota > Viridiplantae > Streptophyta > Magnoliopsida > Boraginales > Cordiaceae > Cordia > Cordia subcordata. The sequence goes on from JAPTOF010000020.1 coordinate 8,369,078, forward strand.
CAGTTACTTATACAAATCATAAGAGGGTAACATGCATTTTAACCATTATATTTATAAACATTAGGGGCTGATTATAAATATTTTATAACAACAAGACTTATCTGTTAAAAAAAAGTACAAAATTAGGGATTACGATATAATTATACTAAAAAAGAACAGATAAAGTAAAGGAATCATTTTATTGGGGGGTCATTCTATGGGACGAGGAAAAAGATGATTCGATGAGTGGTAAAGTTGGCAACGAACGTCTGCTCACGCATCATTACGGAGTTGGCTGTGACTGTGGATGTTGAGGCTGCTCCCCAGTTGATAGAATTGGAATCAAATAGGTGGGGTAATCAATGGGTAATTTGACAAAAGGGTAAAAAATATAGGTGGGGTAATTTGACAAAGGTTGTTGGGATGCAATGTGGTCTTAAATAACTAGATTAATACTAAATATTTTTAGTATTTTTTAATTATTTATTAAAATTCATTTTTTTACATTTTATGTTTAGCTAATATATAGGTGTATACTTTTTTTTTTGCACAACAGGGAGGAGGAAGGCTATTATATAATTAAAAGAAATGTATATTAAGTTTTTATATTTTTATCTTAAATTAGGAAATAATTTTACATTGATGTGCCTATACATGACAAAATATTTAGATTAGAAAACTCGGCAGCTTTCCAAAGAGAATGCTTTCGTACTTGAAATTTTCTTTTAGATCTGTAAGATTTGCCTACATTTATGGTGTAACCAAAAAAGGTTGTTGTATAATCTAATTTTGCAAAACAAGCAGTTTGATTGCAAGTTGTGTTCAAGCGAGAATTCCCAAGCATTATTCGTTGTAAATATATAAATTTATGATAGGAAGAAAATTGGGCATATTTATTATTTAGATTAGAAAATTAATTTTCTATTGTGATAAGGATGATGTCAATATTTTTTAGGCGAGAAAAAATATATGACATAATGGCTCATGGAATTGCTTGAAATGGCATATACTGTGTCTATGTGTGTATGTTAGGAGTTAATTTTAAAGTGATTTGATTATACACGTCTAAAAACTTTTATTAGAAACAACTAATCATGTGACTATATAATCAATCTAGCCCAAGATAAGAATCTTTTATCAGTAGCTAACTTGAAGATAAAGTTTATTCAATATGCGACTTACATATTCTTCATTATAAAATTTAGTTGGAAAAATAAATTCTGTAGATTAGGAAATTATTTTGATAAAGAAAATCTTTTAGGTGAGAAAAAAATTGTATGAGATGTGGCATTTGCTGAAAATGACATGGACTTTCGTTTCTAATATATATATATATATATATATATATATTATTACATTATAAACTATTAGTTGTAAGTTTTTAAAAGTTTGGTAGAAAAGTGAATAGCACTTACTATGATTTCAAGTTTGCAATTTCATATCACAAATATTATGCGCTTCTTAATCACGTGAAATATGAGTTAGAGCGCACTTCCGCACAAAATTTAATTTAATTTTAAAATTAGTTCTTGATCATGAAAAAAAAAACAAACAAATAATTGCCAATGGAGTAAAATATAATATCTCGTTGTCATTAGTCCATTAAATAAACGAAATGTGTTGAGTCACAAAATCTTTCAACGGAAATTCATCTAGAGGTGGCACATCAACGACAAATTGATCATTTTCCATTAGAAGTTTGTTGGTGGAAATTAATCCAGTGTAAAAGCAGCACGGAGTTCATAATAAGTTTCCTGTACTCTGGCATCTTTACCCTTTTATTCCAACTTTAATTACTAATTGATACCTTCAAGGGTCACTTATGCCACCAACTTTCACTAGATTTAAGAAGGTTTAAACAAAAAATAAAAAAATAAAAAAATAAACTTTTTTCTTTCTCTCTCTACACTTATTTTGGCTCCTTTGTCTGCCTCAAAAGTCAATTTGTTGCTCAGGGGGGACCAAATTCCTAAGCCCCTCAAATCTACCTTATTTGAGAACAGAGTGCATGACGAGGAAGCTGGACTATTTATCCACACAAAATTTGGTCCTTAATCAATGGAAAGCGAGGGTCTCCGCTCTGGCCCATTTTAGAAGCAAAGGTATAGCATATTGCCAAAATTTGTTGGTCAATAGTTCCCCAAGAAGCCATCACCATTCAACTAAATACGAAACTTGGTCCTTAATCATTGGAAATAATTGTAGTTACAATAGTGGCATGTAAATCATAGACCCCTGCTCCTACGCGTACGCAGAGGCAAGGTGTCAACCTTCTTGAAAGAAAACTTGAGAGGGAAGAAAATAACTTCCATTTATGAACTCTTAAATCATATCTTTACAACTAAGCTCAGTATTTATATAGCTGCATTCTGTTTACAAAGCACATGCTCTTCTAACGAACTTTGCTAACAAGGATAAGTAACTAACTTCTAGTGCCAGCTGGTTTGTTTTTCTTCTCCACTTATGTGCTTATGTGCCTATATTATCAGCCCTCTCAAGTTGGGCTGTGCCATTCGTAGGGGAAGCCTGCCAGATAGATAATGGAATTTAGCAATAGGAAAGTGCTTTGTGAACATATCTACAATCTGCTCCTGGGAAGAAACTTGATGTACCTAAAGCTTCTTGGTTGTTGCTAACTTTCTGAAAAAGTGATAATCTAGATCTATATGTTTAGTCCTATTATGCTATGTTGGATTCATAGTAAGAGTGATTGTTGAAGCACTGTCCCAATACAACTGTGGATAGGTGACAAGAATGTGAAGATCTTGAAGAAGGAATGTAAGCCACTTGATTTTTTCAGTTGTAGTGGCCAAGCTCCTATACTCTGCCTCTGTAGAGCTTCTTGATATTGTTGGTTGCCTCTTTGAACACCAAGAGATGAGGTTGCTGCCTAAATAAATGCAAAATCCAGTGGTTGATCTTGTATCTTTTAGATGAGATGCCCAGTCAAAGTCTGAGAATCTTAGGAGCTGCAGTGTACTGGACTAGAATAAAATGCCCTGGCCCAAAGTACCTTGAATAAACCTTAACAATCTATTAAGAGCTGCAAAATTAGACTGTAATGGAGAATGCATTTTTTGACAAAGACAGTTGACTGCATACTGGATATCAGGCCTAGCATGAGTGAGATATTGTAGGGCCCCTATAAGACTTCTGAACTCAGTGGGAACTCTATAAGGTTGATCTGCAGTGTTAGATGAACTAGAGGGATGACGTATTACGGGTGTGGAACTGGCTTTACAATTTAGCACCCCAGCTCTTTTTAACAAGTCTCTCACATACTTTGTTTTATGCAGTAATATGCCATAGTCGGTGTATTCAACTTCCAGTCCTAAGAAGTAATAAAGTATGCCAAGACATTTCATAGCAAAATTAGCTCCTATAAGTGAGATTATTGAGCCAATATAATGAGATGAGGAACCTGTGATGATAATATCATCAACATAGACTAAGATTACTGTGAATGATTAAGAGTTGTGCTGCACAAACAGGGAAGAGTCAGCCTTATTGTATACAAACCCTTGTTGAAGTAGAAAATTATGCAGCAGTTGATACCAGGCCATTGGGGCCTGTTTAAGTCTATACAAGAACTTATTGAATTTGCAGAGATAACTAGGAAAGTTAGCATCCATAAATCCCTAAGGTTGCTGCATAAACACCTCTTCTTTAGTGAACGAAGTAGAAATACATTAGACACATCTAACTGCTTTAGTCTTCACCGATTATGCAAGGCTAGGGATAAGACAATTCTAATGGTCTGTGCCTTCACAACTGGACTAAATGTCTCATAATAATCCAGTCCATTAGCTTGATTGAATCCTTTTTCTACCAATCTAGCTTTGTATCTTGCTAGAGAACTATTTGCATTTTTCTTGATTTTGTATACCCATTTGTAGCCTATTGGAGTTCTATTAGAAGGTGGTGGAACAAGAGTACAGGTCTTTTGTCTTTGAAGAGCCTGAAACTCTTCCTCTATAGCCCTTTCCCAATGAATATTTTTGGCAGTCTCTTTATAACTTTGAGGTTCAGTTTTAGGACAGTCCAGTGAGACTGCATTGAGAGTATACCTTGGATTTGGCTTTAATGTACCTATTCTGGATCTAGTGACTATATAATGGGATTGATGAGTAATGCTTATAGGTGCTAGGACCTTAGATGAGACCTGTGCCTGATTAGATGATGATTCCGACTCAGAATAACCGGAAGAAAGATTAGGAGAATAGGGAGGAGAGGGCTTTGATAAGTATGAACTGGATTCTGAGGATGATATGGATTGATTTAGAGCTGAAGTTGAGTAATTTGGATGAAGTAAATGGCGGTACAGGAGCAAGAAGAGTGACGTTGTTCAGGATCACTAGGAGAAGTCTGGTTGTAAGGAAAGACATGTTAAAAAAACTTGACATGTCTGGATGTATATACTACATCAATAGTCAAATCTAGGCATCTATAACCTTTTGTGTGTGGAGAGTAACCTAGAAAAACATAGGATTTGGACCTCAAATCAAGCTTATTCTCAGAATAAGGTCTGAGCCAAGGTAAACATAAGCAGCCAAAAGGTTTAAGACTATTATAATCATGTAGTTTATGATAAAGACACTCAAAAGATGATTTTCTATGAAGAACTAGTTTAGGTAACCTATTTATCAAGTAGTTAGCTATGGACAAAGCCTCAAGCTAGTAGGATAAGGGCAGATGAGATTGGTGCAGTAGTGTAATTATAGTTTCAATTAAGTGCAAATGTTTTCTTTCAACTCTTCCATTTTGCTGTGGTGTATAAGAACAACTTCTTTGATGAATAGTGCCTTATTTTTGAAGAAAAGCACTGAATTTTTGATTGACAAACTCTGCACCATTATCTGTTCTAAGAGTTTTAATAGTAGCAGCAAATTGAGTTTTCACAAGAGCAGTAAAAGCAGTGTACACATCAAACATATCTTCTTTAGATTTCAAAAGATACAACCAGGTAAATCTTGTATGATTATTAACAAATAGCACATAATACCTATAACCTGAGCAAGATAACTCTGGGGATGGACCTCATACATCAGAATGGATCAATTCAAAAGGGGCTATTGTTACAAACCTAGGTAATGGAAAAGGTAATCTGTGTGATTTTGCTAAAGAACAGGATTCACAAAAGAAACTCCTAGTAGAGAGACAATTGTAAAACTGGAGACAAAAGTTGTAGTATACATTTGTGAGGATGATCAAGCCTCCTATGCAAGAGCTTTTTATTGGAGAGAATTGTAGTATGAATGATTGGAGAAAAGGAGCTGGATGGCTAAGATGAGGACAGAGAAAGAAGTATGTATAGACCTTCTTTACAGCGGCCCTTGTACAACACTTGATGAGTCTTGTTGGCTAGCACAAGGACCACCTTGGAATTAAACACAAGAGTGGAATCATTATCATTGGCTAATTGAAAAATAGATAGGAGATTATTAGAAATATGAGGCACATGAAGTAGATTGATGAGTTTGAGAGAGGACTGAGGTGTATGAACAATACCTGTGCGTGTATGAGCAATTGCCAGTGAGTTTCCCATTGCCTACAGAAACTGAATCAGCTACCTGATAATGATATGTACTGAAATGAGAAAGATCCCCTGTAACATGGGCATTAGCTCTAGAATCCAATATCCATTGTTTTCCATTAGTTGACACTGCACTTTGTTGAGTAGAATAGGCTTGTTTTGGAAGTTTATTGCTAGGATATTTGACAAAGTCATTTCAATGCCAACAGTCAAGAGCCACATGATTGGGCTTTCCACAAAGCTAGTAATACCTTTCACAACTTAGGCAAGATCCATCATCATTTACAGTAGTGAAGGTGCCAGAAGTGGACTGGTATTAATTACCAGTGTTACCTCTACTATTTGTTTTCCCTTTGCCTTTGTTATTGAAATTTGACCTTCCTCGACCTCTGTAATTGCATGCTTGCCTTTGAGCATTGAGTGCAGTACAGACTTCCATAGAATTGGGAAAAAAGATAGGTAAAGCATTATCCATTTTGAGTTGTAATTCTTCTATAATAAGTAGACTAAATAGTTTAGAGGCTCTAATTGGTTCAGATCTGACTCGAATGGAAGCTTTGAATTGATTAAATTATGCAGGCAAACCTTTCGGAGTGCAAAAAACCACATCCTCATCTCTTAAGAGGTTCATCAATTACAACTAAAGTATCAAAATTAGCTTTAATGAAATCTAAGTACCGCTGCATAGTTTGATTGCCTTTTGTGACATTATATAGTTGTTGTCTAAGCTGATAAATGTGTGATCTAGAAAGGAAGCATATCTCTTCTCTAAAGCTTGCCAGATTTTTGGTTTAGTTTGAAGAAACATCGCCTGTGACATCACTGCAGGAGTCAAGGAACCAGTGAGGCAAGGACGCAGGAATTTATCCAATGTTCTCCATCCTTCATAGTTTGGATTCACAATCAAAGCTCATGCAACATGACTAATGACCTTTAGAGGACAAGGCAAGCTTCCAATGACATGAAAGGAATCAATCGACTTCCATTAATGCAGCATTGAAGATAAAAAAAAATTGACATAGGATCTCTATGCTCTGATAACCATGGAAGAAAACTTGAGAAGAAAGAAAATAACTTCCATTTGTGAACTGTTTAAGTCATATCTTTACAACTAAGCTCAGTGTTTATAGAGCTACATTCTGTTTGCAAAAGCACATGCTCTTCTGACTAGCTTTGATAAGTAACTAACTTCTAGTGGGAGCTGGTTTGTTTTTCTTCTCCACTCACGTGCTCACATGCCTATATGATCACTTCTTAAGTTCAAGGCGGTCCGCGCGCCGGCTTGGGTGAAGTTGCGAAATATCCCTCTTGAAAATTGGACTGGAGAGGGAATTGGTTTTACAGTTTGCGCCCTTAGTAAGCCTATCTAACTGGATATTCCAATGAAAAGAGCTCCTAAAATGAGCTTCTTGAGAGACTGCATAGAGGTTCACATATTTCACTCTTTTGGTTGTGAAATTGAGGAAGGAGTCATGGTTGATGTCTGGGTCGAGAATGCGTGGAAGTCAAACATTTGCCGAGGAATGTCTTAATCTCAGGCACAACGAGGTGAACCGTGGGAAGGAGATGAGTAACTCAGAGCATGTGGCCTCTTGAATTTCTACATCATGATCCTCTCTTACAACGTGAGAAAGAGGTCGCTCATATCCTTTGTAATAAAGATACTAGCGTCTGTTGTCTTTTGGAAACAAAAATTAATTACTATAATAAAGCAAATGGTGGGGTTAGGTCCAATTTTACTAACTGGAGTCTTAACAACAACCATGATGTCAATTCCTTTTGCCGTGTCTGGATTCTTCAGAATCCAAACAAAGCAAAGGTGAAGCATATTGCAAAGTCGAAACAAGCAATAAAGTGCCAAGCGAGGCGGACTAATTACTCTGACCAATTTATGCTTATTGTGGTGTACACATGCAATGATGTCATTCGATGGAAAATACCATAAGGAGCCTCGACTCAACCTTGATTTGATAATGGTGATTTCAACAAAGTTCTACACCCTAGCTAATGATCGAACAGCTGGTCTTGGTCTTGGTCTCCGATTTAGGGGCCGAAAGCTGTGACTTTGCTGAATGTATGGAGTATTTGTTTTTGTTAGAACATCAGAGTTTTGACCCATTTTTCTCCTTGACCAACCAAGGAACAAACTCTGGTTTCATATATGTGTAATGTATTTAAAGAAAAAGCAGAAAAATTACTTTGGCTTCCCCTAAATTTTTTGTTTGTTTGTTTGTTTGCAAGATCTTATATTTTAAACTTAACACATTAATCTCAAATAGAAAATTGCATTATATTTCATTTATTATTTTTTATAAGATAATTTTGTATATAATTTTTTGTTAATATATATATATATATATATATTTTTTGTTATTAGTAGGTTAACATTTCACCAATACAACGACTAAGATAGTTTGTTTCAAATAATTTTTTTTTATTTTTTGGTATGAAATTTTGAATTATTGTGGTGATATTTTAGTGAGTTTTTTTTTTAGCTATTTAAAAGGACATTTAAGTTGTCAATTTTTTTATATGGATAGATAAATTTAATTTAGTAGATAAAATTTAAAAAAATTGATCTTTTGATTGGGCAAATTTAGAGTTTCTATATAGGATAGAAACTCTTTCTTTAATAAGTGTTTGTGATAAGCTTTTTGAAAAGATAAAATTCTTTAAAAAATATTTTTGTTGAAGTGCTGTAAAAAAGTATTTCATCAAGCGATCCAAACTGGCCCTTAGTACCTTTAAAGTGTTAAACATGATATTATGTACCTAATCACTCTAACTTTTGTAAAGATAACTTGATTTTCTATTCAAAAGAAAAAATAATTATCACGTATATGTAAAAATGATAAATAATGATTTCTCCTATTGAGATGAGTCCAACTTTATTAATTTAATTAGTTAACGTTTCTTAACATATCTTACTTTTTTTAACTAAATAATATTTCTATAATTTGTTATTATTAAAATATTTATCATTGATATTCTTAACTAAGTTCGGGCCCCAAACCTTAAATTTCTAACTCAACCCCTGGTTATCAGGGGCACTCCAGTGTTTAGACTAGTGATGAAACTCAAAAAATTGAAGGTGGCACTCAAGGATTTCAATAATTAGCACTTCAGGGATCTTCGCAAGCGTGTTGAGTCTTTTTAAAGGCTCGACCTAACACTACACAAAGAGCTATTCTTGATTGTACTACTTGGACTACAATTTTATCGAAGAAAAGGATCTTATCCAGGAAATTGGGCTTACTTGAAAGATTAGTGAAGCTATTTGGAAAACAAAATCCAAAGGTCGATTAGCTTAAACAGGGAGATGGTAACACGGCATTCTTCTTCAATTATACCAAGCGTCACGCTAGCAAGAATGTGATTACCAAGCTTAAATAAATGCATAGAGCCAGATGAATATTCCTCTCATTTTTTCCAAATCTTCTTGGCATGTTATTGGCAATGATGTTTTTGTCAGCCGTCGATTTGGCCTTCATGGACATTACTCTACTAGTGAGGTGAATTTGACTATTCTACCACTTGTGCCGAAGAAAGACCACCACTGCGTATGAATGACTTTCGCCCCATATTTTATTACAATACAATTTATAAATGTATTTCTGAAGTCCTTGTAAACAGACTTAGAGGTGTCATTGGGATGTGGTTTTCAATGTTCAGTTTCATTTGTAAAGGGTCGTGATATCGCGAATAACATTCACCTTGAACATTTTCTAATTTTGAAACTTTAGAACTCCAAATTTAATATGCAATCTTAAAGTCCACATCTAGGATTTTTTTATTTTTTTTTTATGGTGTTGAAGATTAATCCTCTGTTTGTACTCTAGGAAATAGAGGGAAAGGAACAGGTTTGGAGGGATTCTTACATCCTTTTTCCCTATTGGCCTAGGGGATAGGGTTAAAAGGGGATATGACTTGTCCCTTTATAACCTTTGAAAAGACTCACTCCAATTTGGGGGGAAAAAAAAAAAAGAGGAGGAGGAAATATTTTTTGTTATTTTTATCCTTCTTTTTATGTTTAAACATAAAAAGTTTATTTGAATATAAAGTTCATCTCTGACTTCTATTTCATCATCAATCCAAATAAGATATATCCACATCCATTATGATCATTTTTCTAAAAAAATTGTTCAATCCAAAATTCTATCCACAATCCTTTCTGACCCTTTTTTTATGACCCTAAAATTCACCCCACCCCTCATCCTCCCACTCTCAGAAACCAAAAATAGTGTAAGTGATTATATAATTATGCAATGCTTCCAAATTATGAAACATTACCGATAATAATTATAATAATTATGTTTTATAAAATTATTCAAACTTTTATATATTTAAAATTACTCTTATATTTATTTCTCTTTCATGATAATCTACTTTATTGTTTTTCTTTATTTCTTTGTCTTTTAATTTAATAAAGAAAGAGCTTCTTATGGATTATCCAAAGATTGGTTAGAATCCGACCTAATAGGGATTTTGACCCAAAATGGGATTTGCGCGAGATAGAAAAAGATACAAAATTCTATATCTATACTGTCTGTTATTTCATATGGGACAGACACGTCAAACCAAAACAAAATACTTTTTCTTTCTAAGTGTGATCCATTGGACATAGATCCAATTTTGCAATTCTTTTGATTTCTTGAAATTTGTTTTTTCTGTTCCTGGTGGTATCAAAATACCGCTATGTCGGGATATCTTATCTGTCTCACCAGGAAAATGAATATCTCCAAAAAAGATTTTGAATTCAATTCTTTTTTTTTTCTCCACTGCATTTTTTTTTCATCCCCAAGACCCACTTTTCTTGGTTCTACATTTTTATCTTGGAATAATGCATTGAGTTCGTATAAAAACAAAGAGTGACCTTATAAAACTTTTTACTTTACTTTAACTCAGTAGATTCAGTAATAGGTTGATTCACATAATTTCTTGAATGAATGAGAAGAAAAAAATGATCACATAATCACTCAAAAAATCTTTTTTTTATCCAACTAGATTCTAAATAGTAATTTCTAAGCTTCTCGAATTCTATACTCTTTCAGTTTAAATTTAAGTTCTCTTAGTGACATATAAGAGAGGTGGTGAACTATCCGAGTTCTTTTTCTTGGTGAATTCCGAATAGAGAGTATAGTAACTATGACACTAGTGATTAAAATAGAATAAAAAAAATCCAAAAAATAAGGGTTCTGGATGGTTTTGTAATCCGAAACTTATGGTAGTTAAAGCATGTGAATTTATTTGCCAAAAATATTCATAACATCAAAACTGTAGTCGGCCCAAATGGTGACAGCAAGGGACCCCTCTTAATTAATGACGAGTACAAAGTTCCGATTTGGACATGCTGCATGGGATTCTTTGTTATGTTCAAAGAAGACATCTACACAACTCTATGGACCCGCATATATTCTGATACTAGACCAGTAATATAATGAGCATTGCTGTAATATTAAGGCATCTATATGAAAAACTTCAAGCTCATAATTCATATGGTCCTTCCTACTTTTAAGATTCTTTGAGTTATTTTGAAAAACAAAAAAAAATCTAATGAACTTAGAGAAATTCTGATGTTACATGAGTTGTAATAAGCCAATTGTTAGAATTATGGTTTTTGATATAATGGTTAAATCCACTTTGACCCGAATATTGGGTAAGATCTCACTTATCATTTGGGTCGGAATATGATATCATTGCGTTCCTCGTTCTAAGTAGATAAGCGTGATATAGCCAAAAAGGGGTCTGTGATGAATGAGAAATTAGTAATTAAAGTTGGCTAGCTTTAGGGCTCGTTTGGATTGGATTTTTTCAAAAGCGCTTTTTTTAACAGCTTTTGAAAAACAGCTTTTTTTGGTAAACTGGAAATTCTGGCTTTTAAAAAAGCTGTATTTGAGCTTTTTTCAGAGTTTCAGCTTTTTTGGAAACCAAATCAAATAGTTATTGCAAATTTAATGTAACTTTTTTCAGGAAAAAAAGTGCTTTTTCCTGAAAAAAAAGCCAATCCAAACAGGCCCTTAGTTGCTTAAGAAAGTCCAACAAGTAGAAAACCAATAGTTTATAACGAAAATATATTAAAAGCTAAAGTTATGACAGTAGTGGTTCCAAAACTCACCACTAATGTTAACATTAAAGCCCAAGAATTATGACATATTTTATGGTTGGTACTAATTCCCCCGTTAAATGTTTTGTTGGCTATTACACATCTTCTATATTATAAATAGAGGTTTTCAGCTAATGCATAAATGGTCTCTTGGGGTTATATTGCATAGGGTACAACACAAAGAAAATTGCAGCTTTTAGCATCCTAACATTTCAACATTCTAGTTTGTATTTTACGGAGAGAATTCTTTACTTATCAGTTTGCAAGTCCTTACTGAAGGAGTACTCAAAAAGGTATATAGCCGTTGTATTTTGGGAGGGATACACCACACCTCTTCATCATTGGTTGAGGGGCGTAAATCCCTTAAGTACATCGTTTACGAGTCTCAGCTATTTTCAGTTATTTCTTTCTACATTTTTCATTCACATTTTGAATTTCTAGGATTTACACATTATTTTCCAACAACTTAAGGGATTTATTATATTGTTTTCCAAAATCGTTTTCAAACGCAAATGGAATTTCAGGAAAAAAAATGTTAATTCTAAAGTTATATTTCAGTTTGAAGTCGTGTCTTAGCTTCTAATTACTAACACGATTTGTTTGAATAAAGCACAATTTAGTACCTTACCTAAAAATGACTAGGTCCAAGTCAGGGAACAACACGCAAATTAGATTTGATGGAACTACTCCTATCGAAGTAACTGGGACTAGAACTTTTACCTCAACTGGATACCCTAACTAAAGTGACTAGAAATGTTAGGGATGTGCCGATAACTAGATCCAGTACTGCAGGTATTGGAAACATGATTGTGCATATTATAGAGACTGCGCAGGGATTTGGTACTAATATAACTATGTCAGGTAATGAGACTATGCATAGAAATAATATCATGGGTCACAGTGGATTGATAGGAGAGACTAACTAATCGCCTAGAAGCATGTTAAAAGACGAACCTGTGAGAGATGTGGATATTGACATGTATTCTAACATGGGATTTAAGAGGTGGTAGTATTGGATGATACAAAACTTAACCTCTTTTGGGGCTCACCCAATACTTGAGCGATGAAACCCCACAAATGGTGAAAATTCAGATATGCAAGTTGTAAATGCATATCTTGAGTGGAAGTAATGTGATCTTACCACTAATTTTTCATTTTAAGTCGCTTGAACGATGAATTGTTTGGCTTCTATGCTATGCTTGGAGAGGCACGAGGACTCTATGGCAAACTTTAGACTTTTTGGAAGGACTAAATCGTCTTGGTCTCAACCTTTAAGTTAAATTTGTAAGCCTTCGGGTAAAAGAATAATATTATTGAGAATGTTATTTCTATCTAAATAATAATACTACTTTTCCTTAAGAAATAATATTGTTGACAATATTGCTTCCATTCAAAAATAATTTTATTGAGAACATCATTTGTTGAGAATATTATTTATGATTATTCATGTATTCTTATTGGGTGGCATAAATATTCTTCTCTGCAGCCAAATTGGTTATAGCTTTTGTGAAAGCTGTTATTGCTTTAAAAAAATGTTTGGCATAAATGGTATGATGTGGAGTTACATTCCATGCAATCATGATATTAATCATGAAGGGTTAATGAGTGGATTGTAATTCTTGTTAGTGGTCTTAATTTCATGACCATTTTAGAATGTAACATAACTCTACAAACTAATAAGCAATGAAAAAAAAAAAAGAAAAAATTCGAGAAAAAACTTAATAATGAGATTAAGTTTAATTTTTCCTTGAGGCTAATATGAATTTTATTAGCAAGGAGTTGCTATTAAATTAATTGAGTGGACTTTGGGACCACTTGTTAAAATAAAATTATGACATAAAATAATCGATTTTAGGTAGACACGTAAAATTGATATTGGTTCACATGTGAAATGTGAACTATAGTCACAACTGGGTTGTCACTTGTGATGTATCATTCATGTAAATTAGAAGTGAAAAATATTTCTTAATACTTTTATTAGAGGTTGCATGAATGATCGTGACTATATGATTATTCTATTGGAAATGGATGAATTAAGAATGAGAAATTTGATGATAAAGATATGTAAAATGTATCTTTGAGTGGCACATTTATCATCATATTTTGGTAAAGACGGTTGTAACTCAAACACTAAACGAACATAGACTTACGAGCTTCGTTCAAGGCCACATAAAAGCAATTGATTACCATAACCATAAGCTCATGATGACCACAATTATTAAGCAATGATGGCTTGTAATTATGACTTGAAATTATAATGTAATGATGGTTTTTAATTATAAAGAAATAATGGATTATGATTATAGTTCAATGGTGGCTTACGTTTTAAGTGGGTAAAGTACTCAAACGGAAGAAATTTTGAGGAATGCGATGTATTGCATTACATATGTTTTTTTTTTTTTTTTGCAAGAAGGTTATAAACATTATCATCTCATCTATTTCTCCCTTGGTGTAATGGACTTTGGTCTCCTACGTTGTGGCACAAAAGATTGAGACTTGTGAATTTTGATTCCTTGAATAGACTTGTGGAAATAGGTCTAATCCATATAATAGACTTTTTCCAATCATAGAAATGAGAAGTTTGGATGAAATCAAAATTAACTAGAACTTTTTTCAAATGAGTAGAGAAGAACCATAGAACCTCTTGAGTTAATCCACAGTGACATTTGTGATTTGAAGTTTATGCAAATTAAAGGCAATAAAAATTATTTTATAACTTTTATCGATGATTGCATAAGTTATTGTTATGGGTACCTGCTTAGTTTCAAAGATAAGCTTTGGATGCTACTAAACTAAGGTTGAAAATTAACTAGGCAAGAAGATCAAAATTTTGAGAAGTGATAGAGGTGAAGAATACGTATATCTTTTTGAAATTTATTATTCTAAACAAGGGATAATATGCCAAACGTCAGCTCCTTATTCTCCAAAACAAAATGGTATTACTGAACGCAAAACAAAACTCTCAATTGACTGTATTTTCATTCGATATGCGCAGTACAGTACTGCATATAAATTTCTTGTACACAAGTCAGAAATATCTAACTTTCATAAGAATACAGTTTTTGAGTCTCAAAACATTGAGTTCTTCGAGACAACATTTTTGTATAGAAAGTCACAAAAACCAGGTTCTTCAGAACCATGTTTGTTTAAGAGAACTTTTGACTGTTCAAATGTAGAGGATACAACTGATGAACTTAGACATGGTAAGAGGGCAAGGACTTCTACGTCTTTTGGGCCTAACTTTATAACTTTTATGTCAGAAGTGAGTTCAAAACTTTCAAGGAATCTATGTCTACTCCTGAGGCACTTGGAAAGAGGCGATGAATAACGAAATAGAGTCCATCATGTATAACCATGCATGGAAATTGGTAGATATACCTCTTGGAAATAAATCTTTAAAGTATAAATGGATTTCCAAGAGAAAGATGAAGATTGATGGATCTATAAGACCCGGTTGGTTATGAAAGATTATAGCCAAAAAGAAGGGTTTGGATTATTTTGACACTTATTCACTGGTTATGAAAATTATATCTAGTTAGGTATTGATAGCTATTGCAGATACAACTGGGAGATCCATAAAATGGATGTAAAGACAACTTTCTTGAATGAGGATCTAAAATAGGAGATTTATATGGAACAAGCTAAAGTATTTGTAGTTCCAGGTCAAGAGAATAAAGCATATCGACTTGTGAAATCTCTTTACGGATTAAAGAAAGCACCCAAACAAAGGCATGGGAATTTGATCAACTCCTGCTCGCAAATGACTTTAAAACAAACGAGTGTGACAATTGTGTCTATTGGAAGGGCATGAATAAAAAACATGTGAAAATTTTGTCATGGTTTGTTTATATGTAAACAACATACTTTTTATTGGAAGTGATAATTAAGCAAATGTGTATACTAAGGAAATGCTTTCCCAGGTATTATAGAATGAAAGACATAGGTGTCATAAGGGTAATTTTAGATGTCGAAATCACAAAGACATCTAATGGTCTAGTCTTTTCCAGTCCTATTTTGTTGAAGAAATAGTGGACAAGTTCAATAAGGCAGACAATAGGATTGTAAGAACACCTTTAGATGAAACTGTACAATTAACTAGAATATGGGATGAAGGGTATCTCAATCGGAGTACTCCTGAATTATAGGGAGTTTATTATACATAATGGATTGTACAAAACCCATATAGCCTGCATCATGAACAGGCTAAGGAGATATCTTAATAATCCATGCCTCACAAATTGAATTGTTGTCCTGAGATACTTAAGATAAACCATGGACTATAGGCTGCATTATACAAGATATCCAGCTGTACTAAGAGGGATATAATCAATTGTCAACTGGATATCTGGCACTAAAGACTTGAGATCCATAAGTAGATATGCCTTAAGTTAGTGTGTGAAGTTGTGTCATGGAAGTTCACAATACAAACATGCATAATCAGATTCTTTATGAAATGTAAGTTTATAACTTGGGACAAAGTTGGGAAGGAAGTTGAATGGCTTCAAAGTTCCTAGAGGATGTTCTATGTTGGCTGAAATCTGTGGCCACCGTCAATATTTACTGCGATAGCCAGCCTACAATTGGCAAGACACAGAGTATAATGTGTAATGGACATCATACTATTATGCAATTGCTCTCTAATGGGGTTATCACTCTAGACTATGGAAAGTCAAAAGATAGCATTGCAGATCCGCTCACCAAAGGGGTTAAACAGAGAGCAAGTACTTAACTTGTCGTGGGGAATAGGTCTTAAGTCTATAAACTAATTAAAGGGTCATCATAATTGACAACCCTATCTTGTTGATAGGAGATCCCTGAATCCTAGTTCAAAAGGAAAATTGGATTATGTATGACTTTACTCAAGCACTATGGGGGCTTAGACCTCCTTTACCCATTCTTATGGCAAGCAAATAGTGCGGCCTACAAGGTTTAGGATAAGCTTTGCTTTTAATGATTCTTGTAACTTAGAAAGATCAAATGGGGTATAGTAGGGTACTTCTCACTAAAGAATCACCTATATGAGTAAGAAGGGGCCGCTATTAAGAATTGAAGGCCGAATTTTTTGAGTACTCATGAATACCAAGTGTTGTTTAAGACTGAAATGAACACAACTGTAAGAACTGCTAGTAAATTGAGGGATGTTTTATGCATGTTATTGTCTTGTTTACACTAAAATTAAACAGTTCAAGATCTAGAGTCCATTGGATGAGTAAACCCGATACATTCATTAAGGAAGGTTTAAAGCCTAAAGCTGCCTATCCTGAGGCAATGTCTTTCTCTAAACTATCTCTTGCATTTGCATTTTCATGCTCCATGGTCAGATAATTTTCATTCATGTGGAGAAATGTTAGAATTATGGTTTGTCACATAGAGGTCAAAACCAACTTGACCCAAATATTGGGTCAGATCTCGCTTATCATTTGGGTTGGAATATGGTACAGTTGCATTCCTCATTCTCAGTAGATAAGCATGATATATTTACTTGTCAAAAATAAGTTTGTGGTGAATGAGAAATTAACAAATAAAGTTGGTTAGCTTTAGTTGCTTTAGGAAGTCCAACGGGTAGAAAACCAATAGTTTTTAACGAAAATCTATTGAAAGCTAAAGTTATGACAGTAGTGGTTACAAAACTCTCCATTAAAAGCTAAAGTTATGACAGTAGATATTACAAAACTCTCCATTAATGCTGAGATTAAAGCCCAAGAGTTATAACATATTTTATGATTGGTACTAATTTCCCAATTGAATGCTTTGTTGGCTATGGCACATACCCTACATTATAAATAGAAGCTTTTCAAGTAGTGTATAAAAGGTCTCTTAGGGTTATGTTTCATAGGGTACAACACAAAGAAAATTGTAGCTTTTAGCATCCTAGTATTTCAACATTCTAGTTTGATTTTACGGAGTGAGTTCTTTATTTACGAGTTCGTAAGTCATTGCCATAGAAGTACTATTAATGTCAAGAAGTATATAGCTATTGTATTCTGAGAGGGATATGCCACACACCATTTTAGCACCGATTGAGGGGGTGTAAATCCCTTAAGTACATCCTTCACGAGCCTCGACTATTTTCAGTTATTTCATTTTATATTCTTCATTTACATTTTGAATTTCCAAAATTTAATTATTTTCCAACACTAATAAGAATTTTTTATGAACATGAATGGCTAAATGCAGGATGAGAAAGAAGTTTTAGGTTTAGGAAGAAGCTAACCTCATCCCATCAAAGTTTAGATCCATGTAGTTGAAGGATAACAAAGCTTATAATTTTGAAGATAAAGATATATCAACCAAAATCAATCAAGTTAAGAACCCTTGAAAAACCTCACCTCAATTTAACTTAGTATTCAAAATGTAGGAATAGACGCACGTGTTGATGCACTCGCACGCACATATATGTATAAATAAGTAAAATCTATAGACAATTTTATTTTGTGCCTCGGAAATATGGCCTAAGCATTTATCAACCTGTTTCCACAGTATACATGGTAACGGTATGAATAAAAACATATCCCCGTAATAGTTTCTAGCTGTTATAATATCCTTTTGAGTAATGCCGGATGTTAACTTATTTCTTTTCACCCAAAATATTATCTCCTACATGTAATATTACTCTATTCTTTTTAGTCCAAAATATTAGGTTGTACTCCTGATACAAAATTTTAGATCCAGACACTTACCTCTTTTATTGCAGGAATCAGAATATCTTCTGTGGGGGACTACTTGGGCATCCATAGTAGATTTCAGCGTCATAAAGCAACAATTTTTGCTAGGCAATTACAGGAATATCTTTTTCTATTATTTTCTTGGGCAAATTATATGACCATCTTTTTTTTTTTTCCCTCCGTTTTTGGGGTTTAATTATGGACCATATCTTTTTAGTTTGGTCTAATTACAGGACCTGATAAAGTCAGTGACATTTTATTCCGTCATATCAAACTCAATCTGGTAGTGATTGGGCCGTATTTTTGGGTGGCCCATTCCCTTTGAGAATTGCTGGGCTCAGCCTTTTCAGAATTTGCACGCCTACTGGGGGTTCAGCAAATCGAGCCGACAACGAATGCAAAAATCTTTAACTTTTTCGGTAGATCTTAACAGAAAACGGAGAGTGAGCGCATGGGTCAATTGATTTTTTTTTCCCCGTAAAAACAGTACTTTTTTTTTTCCTTTGAAAAAACATATTTCTTTTGTAATAAGTATTTGGATTGGTTTAAAAAGAAAAAGCTAAAACTACAAAAATTCTCCAAATATTAATTCTCATTAGATCAAACATGAAAGGGATGTTAAAATATTAATCTCTCATATGAAAAAACTTTAAGATTTAAGTTTACCGTATAAGGTTTTAGGGAACTATTTACATTGATCAATTAACTTTTAGACGAAATCTTTTTGAATCTCACGATAGAGTTATTTAAATCAAAACTCACGTTTAAAAGATAGCAGAGCAAACGATCTTTTTTAAAAAACCAAATAAATTAGTATTTATTTTACGTAGTCCCTTTTTTTTTTTTTTTGTAAAAACCCCCCACCTCCAAATCCAACCCCTCACGTCCTGTGAGATTTGAACCCAGAATCTTATACTTAAGTAAAAGTAGTCTCAATTACTTGACCTATTTCCTAATCACATTTTACGTCCCCTTTTTTCTTTGTGGTCACCGTCCCACTCTAGTCCCCTAACTATCATCACGCAACCCTTAATCATTCATAGTTTGCACAACCATATATAATTCGTTTCCTTCAAAATATTCTCTGCAGGCTCTATGCTCAGTAACCAGTGTATGGACCAAGAACAGAAGCTAAAACAGGCTTTACAAAACCAATCAAATGTGATGGGAAATGTGACCACTGCCTTCAAAAGCTTCTTGAAGCAATAAATTCGACTAATATCTCTGTCTGAATCTCCCTTGTGAATGAGAGAGCTCGCCAAAGGGTGACCAGGTACTATTGCGGTAACGTGGACGAGACCACAAATTAAATTAGATGAGCAAGCAAGACATCTTAAATTTGCTCGGATCTTTGTTTCTAGTCTAATATAAGTTTACAGTCTTAGTTTTAATGTGAAATGATTGGGTTTTCTTACACTGTGAGACGTAAGTGATTTGTTAAAAACGCAGTTAACAACGTGCTAATTAGAGAAGAAGGTCTATATGTAATTCTCTTTTACGCGTTCTTCGAAATTATGCACGTTATAAACAGGATGATGTAATAGTGACGCTAATTTTGAGAAAATTTTTAATGCATAAGATCTTTTAATTTTAGCAAAGGGGATTGAAAAAGTACAAAACTTATCCCTGAAAATATTGCATCACGACACATCGCAACTCCCAATAAACGGCTGGACGTAAAGACAGGCGACACTTTTTGGTCGGACCAAACGGGCGAAATCCTTAAATCGTAAATATCCAACAATTTTCACTTCACCACCCGCACACACCATCATAAAACTTCTCTTACGCAGAGTAGACACATATTACGCTACTTTGATACATATATTTTCACCAATTTAGCCCCCAAAAGGAGCAGGGAATAATGCTCTATACATTATTAGCACAAAACTTTTCGTCCTTCCATATCATCTCTTTTGAAAAAGAATACAACAAGATGCTGCTTGATCAATGGTTTACGAACCCTATAAGATGGAAAAACGTATTGCAAAATGCACAATTTAAAAGCGTCCCACTCTTTTCTGCCAAAGAGGACTTTTTCTTCTTCTTTTTTTTTCTTTTTTTCGTGACAGTGAAAATCCAATTGGTGGAAAGTTGGAGTTCGACCATTAATACACCCGACAAAATCCGACCACAAACTGACAAAACTTTAGTAAAAAGCATACACATTAAAATCAATTTTAGGCATCTCACTTTGTCAACTGATTTAACAAATCAATTTCATTTTATATATTCCTTAAAGTTTGTGTTGAAAGATACTCCAATACATGTCTGGGGAGAAGCAACTCAAAACGCTTAGGAAGGTTTGATATTTTCGCTGGTGGCTTCCACGATTACAACAGCACACGTAGGACCATTCTATGGCTGATCGATAGTTGTTGGTCTTTCGAACCCTACGTACTAGAGGCTTGGACGGCGGCCACTTCCGAATTGCTTTTGTCAATGAATAGTATGCATCTGAGCAAAGTCTAGGGTGTGAAATAAAAATAAAGATGCTAAAGATTTAGTCATCAAGTGGTATGTTTCTCATTTTTATTGTAACTGTGTAAGTGTTTTTGGAATCAATTTTCTTTAGTTGCATATAATTAATCTTTGACTTTTCTTTTAAATCAAAAAGAAGAAAATAATTAATGACATGTATGTAAAGAGTCTGGCAACATGGCTTGCGGAAGGGTGTCATTTGATAATTCGTTAATCAATTAATCAAATGGGGATACCAAACCGACATAAAAGTTGACACCTATTGCTTGTCATCTAGCACTCATCACTCGTTCTTGCAATATTTGCACTTCTTTATTGTTAATTAATCTGCTAAAATTAAGATAGAATGAGACAGATTATATTTATTACAATATAGTATTAGTAGATGGCCCCAGTAACTGCCAAATAAATACAAATCTTGGTTGGTATGTTAATTATTTGCCACACGAAAAGGATACACATTAAAATCTTTATCATAAGTGATTAGCTTCTTCGGACTTATATTACATTATATATCAAATTCAATATTAGTACTGATTGATATAGATATATAATATTAACTGATACTCTTATTCAGGTGACGCCATTGTATGATAAGAATGGAATACTTCTAGTTCAATCCAAACACCCTTACACAGGTAACTATAAGTATAGATCTCGCCTAGACAACCGGCATAACCACGCGTTAGGTGTACTCAATCATTTAGCTCAAACCTGAAAGTCGAATTCTCTTTGATGGACGCCGCACAATATCCTAAGCAACTACAAAATGATTTAAATAATTCTGAATACCTATGAGGCTGTGACTGCTCTCTGCTGGCAGAGTGACGTTCCTGGTATGCAAGCAGTGATCAGAGCCATCGGTGGTTGAGAAATTTCGGAACAAAAGACAAATTTAATGCATAAAAAGTTATGTAATTGTTCAATAAAGCCTCAAGTTTTACAGATTTTGTAGTGTTGAATTAAAATTTTCTCGGTGTCCCACGCATTCCTAGCATCAGTACTGTTCTCCTGCTACTTTCCTCGGCAAGGGTATAGAAAGATGTTGGCGTGTCTCAGAAAAGGGCAAAAAACGTATCACCTGGTACTTTTTAGTATGTTAGTTCACGGATACTACTGCTGGCAAAGGCAAAAGCTAGAAGTTTTGGCTGGTGATGGTACCCTTAGCTAGAGGGAGTTGGTAGTTTAATTTGCTCGTAATTTTATAATATTAAAAGTAAAATTTAACGATCGTAAATTATTAATATAACTATAATAAAGTGATATAAAGTGTCTACAATCACTGAAACTTAATTATAAACGGACTCTCACTCAAAGCGTGAAACTTAAATACTAGTCGTATTATTTTAGAAACTCAACCGAAATCATTAGAACATGCATTTCTGGATATATATTAATACAGTACAAAAAATTAAGATTGGGGGGGGGGGGGTGGGTTTTGTTTTTTACAATTACTTTTTAAAAACCGCCACCTATATTAGTTTAAACTTTCTATACGTTCGTTTTGCTCTCGGGGTCTCTTTTATGGGACTATTGCTGTGTTTGTTTGGATCTTATTATAAGACACTTATCTTATTTGACAATTTATGTAAAAAAATTATTTATTATTACTTTATTATAAGACACTTATAAAAAACTTTTCATAAGATGTCTTATTTGTAGTTCTAAAAAATAAGTTGGGTTTAGGGTACTTATATCTTATCTTATAAATTATCAGTTAGAAAATAATTAAAAATAAAAATTTAAAATTTAAAAAAATAAAAATATTAAATATTAAATATTAAAAATTAAAATTTCAAAAATTTTAAATTTTTTAAAAATAAAAATTAATTAATATTTATATTTTATAATTTATTATCTAATTATAAAATTAAAATACTATGAGTCAAAATTGATAACATTATTATCAAAGTAACTTATAAGAACATTTCAGGTAACAAACTAAACATTCTTATATCAGACACTTATCAGATAAGACTATTCCAAATAGGCTATATGAAAACTTTTAAAGAAACTGAAATCGAGGTTCTATAAATATTGATACTATAATTTCTCAAAAACTATACTTTTTAAAAAATTATACATGTAAATATATACATAAAAGGCAATAAGTGATGAGGGCATTTACTCCAGTGAAGCTACCATTCTACCCTTATTCCTGAACTTGCACGTTTCTGGCATCTTCATTAACTGCTTGTAATTTTTATATTGTAGCATCGCCCAACTAAAAATGTTATCAGCATTAATTACTTAGACCGCAAACCCATTAAAAGAACTTTAAATTTTCGCATAGGCCACTTCTCTCTTACAGTTCAATTCGCCACTTGGATATAATGCCGCACCTTATTGGGCTCAATTATTAGTAAACCATCCCCTCGTTTGATGTAAAGCTTATGATTGTGAATTAAGAGTTCAAAGTCACAAAATTATATTAACACGCAACTCTAAGCACCAAAGTGCGATAACATTCCAACATTCTAGTTTCGTGATTGTGGTCCAGATTTTGCTTTTCATTATTTATTTAAGAACAGCTAAAAGTCGATTACATATAATTAACAAAAATTAATTATAAAACTATTCACACTGAAAGTGAGAGATATATCACCTAACTATTAGGTCTTTAATCAGATTTCGCTTTTTGGCCAAGGCAAAACCATTAAGTTAATAAATTAATGAATGACTTTTTCAATAATATAAATTTTTAAATAAAATAATTACTTAATGTATAGTATTAGGTCATAATGTAGAGTTGCTGCCACCACTTTCTGTATATCGATAAACAGAATGTATCTTTCTCTAATACAATGTCGACTAACATGAAAGATGCAGCATCCCAAGTTAGAAAATTACCTTAATGAAAACTCGACGTGAGGAAGATGTTGAGGTGCATTCTCTATTTTCTTCATCAAGTATGAAACAGAGCTTAATAATGTTATTATTTTAATTTGAAAACAGTAGTTGACTTGGACCAACACTTCTCCACGTACTAATAGTTTATAGGACACAGATAATTAGATTGATTACGTTAAATACTCCACCGACAATCCCGGCCTGTATATATACATATATATATATACATATATACATATATATATATATATATATATATATATCTTAACCATTTTCTTGGGAACTTTCGGGTTGAAGTCCACTAAAATCAGCCTTCTATTATGTTGGATATATTTTTTTAACGAGTGTAATATATTACAATCTCGTTAATATTAGATTAATGTTTTTATTAATATATATTATTTTAAATTATTTTATATTAATGATCATTTTTTATGATTTGTTTCTTCATGAGTTAGATTATATTAAAAAATGATACTAATTTAAAAATAATAAATTTATATATATATATATATATAAAATTATTTAATTACTTTAACAATTACAATATTACATCTATTAAAAATTATATTATATTTCACCTCCACTTCCCTATGTTGCCATGCCCATGCGCATTAAAAATTTAAAATGTGTCCACCTCCTGACATCCACAAGAATAAGATTTCTCGCATACATATGAACACATAATTAGTCATTCATATTTTAGGGTCAAGTGTCCCCTCTTAACTCTTATTTTAATCCTCATAATATCAATAATAATATAATCAACGCACTCAAGTAAAAATTTTCTCATAACAATATAATCACCACTTGATTGACAATTATATCAATAATTAACAATAATTGAACTGGTACACTTCCTCCTATTCACCCAACGGGTATTTTTTTTAGTGGCATAGCCGGAACGCATGAAAGAGTACCGTTCCGTAACGGCACTAAATCAAGTTAACTCTCATTCAATCAAGCCAAGTGATGGCGGTGGACCCAGAAAATCAAGGAGGGGGTTTGCATAGTGGGACCCAATCAACAACATAGTCACATGCAAACGGAAGACATTGTGATCAAATCTTAACCCCATTCGCATCACATGTATTCTATGAACAAATTCCACTGTTTTCTTCTAATCCATGGCGGAATATACGTACACTTCGAGAACTTATCTGGAGACATCTTGTATGGAAAACAAGTAATGCACTAAATCACAAGGCCAGTGGTAACAAATTTCATTTTTTTTTTCTTTTTAATTAACGACGAGATAAATGTATACTTTGAGAACTGATACCGAAACCTCTGATATAAAATAAACAAGTAATGCCACCGGACCACAAGGTCATTGGCAACAAAATCCCACTTCTTTGCCCTTATATACCAAACAACCTAACAGTCTTTTGCCAAGTGCTTTTTCCTTCCACTCACTCACTTCTCCAATTCTCACTTGCCATAACCTTATCATCATCATCATCATGTTATTTTCTTATTATTCTTCCTCGCTATTATTATTATTATCATCTACACTACTTGTCTTCCAGCTTTCAAGCCTGTGTAGTCTAGAATTTGCTTCCGCTGCTCCAACAAAAATGGGCAAAGGCTACCGTCTGATCTCCGTAGAAGAGTCCCCCGATGGTGGCCTCCTGGCCCACCTCCAAGTCAAGCAGACAAACAATATCTACGGCCCTGATATACCACATTTGCAACTTTATGTTAAGTAAGTCTTTCTTTTTTTAATTTTCGTGTGTCTCAGTGATCAGGCCCGGACGACTATTTATTAACAAGCTATATATTTCGGTAAAGTGGTAAGGACATGTAGGAGAGGTGTTAACTTTTGCGGGTTTTGGTGATGTTTATGCAGGCATGAAACGGAGAATCGTTTGAGGGTTCACATTACTGATGCGGAAAGGCAAAGATGGGAGGTGCCATACCAGCTTTTGCCAAGAGAAAAGCCTCCACCACCATTAAAGCAAACCATAAGCAGGTCAAGAAAGGAGAACGCATATAGCTTAAAAGCCTCAGAATACGCTGGCAATGAGCTTATATTCAGCTACACCGCTGACCCATTCAGCTTCTCTATCAAAAGAAAATCCAATGGACAAACCATTTTCGATTCGCGCTCCGATGACTCGGACCCTTACAGTTCCCTTGTGTTTAAGGACCAATACTTAGAAATTTCGACCAAATTGCCAAAAGATGCCTCCTTGTATGGCCTCGGAGAGAACACTCAACCACATGGGATTAAACTCTACCCAAACGATCCATACACTTTGTACACCACTGATATCTCAGCCATTAATCTCAACTCTGATTTGTATGGGTCCCACCCGGTGTACATGGACCTGCGGAATGTGAAAGGGGTGCCCTATGCTCATGCAGTGCTGCTGCTGAACAGCAATGGGATGGATGTGTTTTACAGGGGGGATTCTTTGACTTATAAGGTGATTGGGGGTGTTTTTGACTTTTACTTCTTCTCTGGGCCCACACCTCTCAGTGTTGTTGATCAGTACACTCAGCTCGTCGGCCGCCCTGCTCCCATGCCCTACTGGGCTCTTGGTATGCTACTTTTTCTCACTGTTTTCTCTTATGCTTTAATTTCGTTTTGTTTGTTGAATGAATCGAAGTTATTATTTTGCCGTTAGAAAGTCCCTGTGATTTGTCGAATTAGTCGTAAAAGTAAAATTTCGATAATTTGACCGTTATTCTAGGGGTATGCTTTTCAGCTGATCCTCTCTTTCTCATCACATTATTTTTGTTCTTTTTTTCTCTTCAAGCACCCAAAACGACCAAAAGGAATTTGTAGATGAAGTAATTTGGGTAGGCTGAGATTTTAGAAGGTAGGTCAAGAATTAATAACTTATTAAAAATCAATAAGAGAAGCTTCTTTGTCCAGCTGCATTGATTGCAGACGGGCAGATTTTTCTGATCAATAAATAATGGTCAAACAGGTAACCGTCAAGATGATTGAGCTAAGTGTCATTTACCTAAAATTTTTACAGAAAAAGAAAAGGAAAATTTTACCCAATATTGGTTTCACTAATTCAATATCTATTTCTTATTGGCAAAAAAAAAAATTTTAATTCTATATTTATTTCTTGATTTCCTCGTTGTTTAATGACCAACTTCATATAGATAGAATTGTCATGTTGTATATATCTTTCTGGAGCATGAGTTAGAGCTATACCACGAGGTTTTTAATCTTAGAATATATGAAAATGTTTTCTTTTTAGTAAAAACGAAAAAAAAAGAGATATCCTTTGGATGTGGCCCTTTTCATTAGGGTATATAAATATTAATTCTTTAATTGCATATGTATAGTTTTTGCTTAAATTTTAGTAGGGCCTTATGAAATATATTAAAATTATTAGGTATATATGTGGCAATCCGATGCTGCAGCTCTAATCATGTTAGACAACCTTAACCGACAATAATGACCGGATCTTTAATTCTTTATCTCTTATATATAATAAACACACCAACTATTAGACCTTTGACCAGAAAAAGAAAAAATAAAAAAAACTATTAGATCTCAAAGTATATGTAAATGAGAAGGAAAAGGAAAGAAAAAGATGCCTATGGAGAGATATTTGAGTGCATGTGTGAAAGAGATCGCCAGAATCTTCAATGATTGTTTTGTTATCTACACAAATGTGTGGCGTGGAGCCTTGTGGTTTTCCCGGCCCTTTTCTTTTATTTCATGCAGTAGGACAGTATTTTTGTGATATAAAAAGAATGAGTTTTTTTTTATGTTTTTATTTGTTATTAATGGTTAAATTTTTTAAGTTTATTTGATGATAAGATATAGATATATATTTCGTCAAATTTAATTTTTAGCAAGTTTTTAATACTAATCACAATTTTTATATTTCATAAGATCAAATAATTTTATAAAGAAAAATCATGAATAGTGTGGATAAATACATTTTATATCCTCTAGTGAGCATGCATACTTAGAGAAGCAAATTAAAAAATAATTTTATAGTCATAGAAGGATGGACTAGTCCTTTTAGAAAGTAAAAAAGTCATAACATGATGCACTTGAAATTGATAAAGAGTATAAATACTATTTTATAGTATATAAAATAATTTTATTACATTCTTATTAACAAAAAGAAAAAGAAAATCATCCCTTTTGTTTATGTAGGAATGAATCATTATGCACGTCACTAGTTACCACAAAATCTTGAGTGTCGTAAATGTTTTGATCTAGAGGAAAAAGTTGATGTTGATCAATGATGTGTATCGTTATGTGGATGCATGTAGGGTTAGTAATTTGTGATGGTTTACTAAACATTTTATTAACTTTCCTGTGAGAAAGTTGCGACATTTTAATATCTCGATCATAATTATAAGCGTCAACAATTTGAATAATGTTAGATAAAATTTTGATAACAATAAGTTATTTAAATTATTTTATTATAGTTATCATTATAATATCTCTTATAAAAATATGCAATATAATGAAAATTTTATAGCGCGGTGGGTTGGTCCAGTAAACTTTTCTGCCATTTTCCAATTTGTACTTACATCATTTTTCTTTTTGATCAGTATCCTCACATCATTTTCTTATTTCTTGAGGAAACAGCTTTTTTGACTGAAGAAAAATCCTTTTCCACCGATCTGTACTCCTCTCAAAAGAAATATCTAGCGGGTCCACTAGAAAGACGTGTTTATTGTGGACTTCAAAATTTTTTCGAAATATTATAATTTTGTTAAAAAATAAAAATATTAATTTATTAAAAGGTAAATTTCACAATAAATCCCTATTATTTTTTTATTTTTTTAAAATGGTCCTTATTATTTTAAAATGTTCAAATTAATCCTTAATATTTCACAAATATAATCAGATTAGTCCTTATTATTTAAAAAAAATTATATTATTCCCAATGTTTCACAAAATTAGTCAAACTAGTCCCCATTATTTGAAAAGAATTCATACTAGTCCCCAGTATTTTACAAACTTATTTAAGTTAGTCCTTATTTTAAGAAAAAATGAATAAAAAAGATTGGAATTAATTTTATTTTCTTTTTTTTTATTCTTAGTTGATTATAATACTTTGAACTTTTGTACTGTAAATTTCATTATGGAATAATTTTTAAATAATAAAAGTTCTTAATTTTCATTAAAAATTTTTAATCAGATGTCTAATATGTCTTATAAAAGTTCACAATAAATCCAAATATGCAAAGAATGCAATAACTATCATCCAAAATGTTAAATTCCTACTGTTTTTTTTCTTTTTGGCTAGGAATTCTTGCTTAAAAAAATAGATAATCGGATTTCGTTTTATAGCGCAAAGGATAAGATTGTCAATTGCTTTTATATTTGAAGTCATTTGGGACATTTTCGTCAAAACTAACGTCCATTCTAATTGTAGGGACTAATCTGACTATAATAATTAAATATTGGAGACTTGTATGAATTATTTAAAATAATAGGGATTAAAATTAAAAAATATGTAAACATTAGGGACTTATTTGAATTTAACTCTAACTGCAGGGATTAATTTGACTGTAATAAGTAAACATTGAGAATTTGTATGAATTATTTGTAATAATAAGAACTAAAATAAAAAAAATATTAATATTAAAAATTTATTTGAATTTATTTCTTTATTAAATTTATTAAATTTTTCTCGTAATATTAAAGATATTAGTGTCTGCTTTACTCTGGGCCAAAGTGGGTGGCCTAATTATTTATTTACATCTTTGCATATCATGTTGTTGTCGTGAATCCTATCGTACCTGCCATGTGTTAATAAAAGCAATCACTATCAAATCTTAATGCCAATGGCGTAGGCTTTGTATTATGACACCTCATCAGTGTTGGATAATTGTCGGCATTTGCAAAAGAATGCTTTTCACCTGTCATCTCCTTTTAACCTAAAAGAATTTTTATGTGTTTGAATTTACTTTTTATTAGAAGTATATCGTAAACAAAAAGAAAAGTATGAAATGCTTTCACGAGAAGCCACAATTTTTTTAGCTTATTAAAGAATATTTTGATGTCTTACAAAAGGAGATACTTTTTTCCCCCTTAAAATAAACCAATCTTACCTAAGCCCTCCCTAAGATTTAATAGTGACCCTTTTTTGATGGATTCATAGCCACCTCATGGAGACCAGGTTTTCATTTTTTTGTACGATGAAGATATATAATGTCATGATAAAAAAAATGCTATATTTCCTTTCTTTTTTTTTTTTTTTTGTATAAATAGAAGCTAACTTAGAAGTACATATAAACTTTTAACATTTAAGACCTATTTGAATTGGTTTTTTTAAGGAAAAAAAATAAAATTTTTGGGAAAAAAACACATTATTTCTGTAATAATTATTTAGTTTGATTTTCAAAAAAACTAAAATTCTAAAAAAAAGTTGAAATATAACTTTTCTCAAATGTCATAATTTTTAACTTTTAAAAAAAGTACTTCTTCCAAAAATTGGAAAGAAAATGTTCTTATAAGAAATCAATCTAAACGAGTCCTTAATAAGACCAGTGTGATATCTTATTAACAGATCTGTCCATCCTTCATTATGACATTGTGTATATATTTAATGTGGCTTGTTGTCAAGTGTCATTACACTCTTAAAGTCCATTTTATGAGGGCATGGGAATACATATCACCCCATAGTAAATTCCCCAAAATCACTCCACGCAAAGAGTATGGCTGGCACATGGGGTCTAATGTACCATTCTCCATTTCTTCTCCACTCAAAGAAGGCCCATACACTCTGCACTCAACCTTTATTTCCATAATTGTTAGACATGTCACATGTGCCTACATGTTTGTACATTGTACCATTACCTTTGCTCTATGCTGAATGACCATAAACAAATAAATGGGGCATGATATCCCTTAGAACAAGTACAAATATTTAGAGGGTGTTTTTTCTTCACGGAGGATAATATATATAAATGAGAATAATGTATATGTATAGGTGTGTGTGCATGCACGTGTGTTTCCGAATCATTGTTATTTGACTTAAACCTGTTCTACAAGAGTCGAGATATCTTGAATTGTTTGTTGACGTGAACAAAGACTTTGTCCAAATAGAATGGCTTTTCCTTTCATTTTTTTATTTATTGTGGTCATTAATGATAGAATTATTACACATGGTATATTGGGATTCCATCAGGCTATTTTTATGTTTTACACGCATATATCGGTATAACAACTATATCAATATATATATTTTTTGTTATTAGTTTTGAAGAAATAATTTTAACTATTTGAACTATCCTCAATAATCTCATGTAACTCCACGATGTCCACGCAGATGTTGCCGAATCTTGCTTTATCCAAGTTAGATAAATGATAAAAGTAATATAGTCCCAAAGGCTTGGCTTTGATCTTAGCTTCCAGGCTCAACGATTTCTTAAATTGAGCATTACAAACTTTTATATATTAAAACCCATTGATGACAATGTCAAGCCACAACTACATACTGATGACAATTTGCTTACTAAGAAGATTGTGTGGATGGTGTTGTTTTGATGCTTCCTAATCTTACCAATTGCCATGATTAAAAATTCACTTACTAGTAAAGAATTGCACCTGAGTTTTAATTAATTGTTTCTTGATGCTGCAGGGTTCCATCAATGCAGATGGGGTTACCACAACTTATCTGTAGTAGAAGACGTGGTTGAGAATTACAAAACGGCCAAGATTCCACTCGATGTCATCTGGAACGATGATGATCACATGGATGGCCACAAGGACTTCACTCTCAACCCCGTCAATTACCCTCGCCCGAAGCTGTTGGCGTTCCTGGAGAAAATCCATGCCCGAGGCATGAAATACATTGTTATCATAGACCCTGGAATCGGCGTGAACAAGAGTTATGGCGTCTACCAACGAGGTATTGCGAAGGATGTCTTCATTAAGTATGAGGGTAAGCCTTTCCTGGCTCAGGTCTGGCCTGGAGCGGTTAACTTCCCCGATTTCCTCAACCCGAAAACGGTTGAATGGTGGGGTGATGAAGTTCGTAGATTCCATGAGCTTGTCCCTGTTGATGGCCTCTGGATTGACATGAATGAAGCTTCCAATTTCTGCAATGGGTTGTGCACGCTGCCGGAGGGCAGGATATGCCCCAATGGTACCGGCCCCGGATGGATTTGCTGTCTGGACTGCAAGAATATAACGAAAACTAGATGGGATGATCCACCATACAAGATCAATGCGTCTGGGATAAAAGCACCAATTGGTTATAAAACCATTGCCACTAGCGCATACCATTACAATGGAGTTTTGGAGTATGATGCTCACAGCCTGTATGGGTTCTCTCATGCAGTTGCAACTCACAAGGCTCTTCTTGGGCTTCAAGGCAAGCGTCCATTTATACTATCGCGTTCCACATTTGTTGGTTCAGGGCATTACGCTGCACATTGGACAGGGGATAACCAGGGGACTTGGGAGAATTTGAAGTATTCAATCTCTACCATGCTGAATTTTGGCATATTTGGAGTGCCAATGGTTGGGGCAGACATATGTGGATTCTATCCGCAACCTACGGAGGAATTGTGCAACCGTTGGATTGAATTGGGTGCGTTTTATCCCTTCTCAAGGGATCACGCGAACTACTATTCTCCAAGACAGGAGCTTTACCAATGGAAATCGGTAGCTAAGTCTGCACGAAACGCTTTAGGCATGAGATACAAGCTGCTACCATATCTTTACACATTGAACTACGAGGCACACATAAGTGGAGCACCAATTGCGCGGCCTCTCTTCTTCTCTTTCCCAAATTACACCGAGGTTTATGGATTGAGCACTCAATTCTTGCTAGGCAGCAGCCTCATGGTTTCACCAGTGCTAACGAAGGGCAAGACTGAGGTGAAAGTCCTTTTCTTACCTGGTTCTTGGTACAATATATTTGACATGACACAGGCTATTGTCTCCAAAGAGCCACACTACCTTACCCTTGACGCTCCTTTGCACACGATCAATGTGCATTTGTATCAAAACGCGATAATACCAATGCAGCGCGGAGGAATGATATCTAAAGAAGCAAGAATGACGCCCTTCACGCTTACAATCGCCTTCCCATTGGGGGCTTCTAATGCAGAAGCTAGAGGGAATCTCTTCCTTGATGATGATGAGCTTCCAGAGATGAAACTTGGAAGTGGATACTCTACATATATTGAATTCTATGCAACCGTTAGCCAGGGGAAGGTGAAGGTCTGGTCAGATGTTCAAGAAAGCAAGTTTGCGCTCGAGAAAGGATGGATCATTGAGAAGGTAACAGTACTAGGATTGGATGCAATCGAAGGCAAGTTCGAAGTTGAGGTTGATGGAAATCCACTTGCTGACACCTCCAAGATAGAGTTCGGCGCGACCGAACACAACTATCCTCAGAGGTTGGAAGAAGGGGGAGATGAGAGGAGAAATATGATAGTGGAGGTGAAAGGATTAGAATTGCCTGTTGGGAAGAAGTTTGCAATGTCCTGGAAAATGGGATTTAAGGCCTGAAGATGACAATTGTTTCCGTATCTAGAATAGTTGTTTGCTCATGTTTTTCTTTTGATCATTGAAATCACTCATTGTTTTGGGTGTAAAAATTTAAGGTTGTTGATGGAGAAGAGATGTGCTGAAGGGTGTGTTCATCCTCCTCCATTGAGGTCAAGAGAGATTGGTTCTATATGCTTGTTCATTGCTATAATTGTTAAAAGTAGCTCCTTTTCCCAAAGCGTACGTATATTAATCTTTTAGCCGATAGCTTTGTTCAATTCTCATCGTTTACACCCCTTGATCCGAGTGGGAATTACGCTCAATCTATCGTTGATAATTTAACTGATTCTGTATAGTGGGATTGACTTTACGTTGTTTTGACTTCTTTATCGTTGAAAGTTGACCCTTGAATTTTCTTTTCTTGTTAAAATAAGATCATTCCAATCACAATATAAATCCGCCCTTAAAATTATGCTTTTTCCAATTGATTCAGCTCACACAAAAAAAAAAGGGCTTTCTTTACCAGCAATCTTCATGTTGCTCCACGTTCTTATTTTATAGTCTCAAGTTCTTATTTTATAGTCCTTGAGAAATAAAGCCCTATATCCATATTGTAAATAAGTTCAAAAATAATAAAGCAAGGGTAAATTTGACTTGAAAAATTCAACTATGACATCTAATTAGTGATTGGAGATCAGACATTAATAGTTTCTATCCTGCGCTTATGGGTGCTAAAAGTTAATTTTGCTAAGAACAATTGAAGGGACCAGTTCATCGTCTGCTTTTTGATATGCAAGTCAATTGAGTTGGGTCTCAAGTCATTTTCGGCCTTCTTGCAGCGGAACAAGTCATCGCCCCGCAATCGAAGAAAATTATCCAAAATGTAGAACCTGGTTTCTAACAGCTGGCCCGGTCCATGGAAGGCAATTTTGTCATTTTCCTTCTCAAATATCGAGAAACTCATTTTAAACCAAATCATCTTAAATTTACTACAAAATTAAAAATTCATAATTTAAACATGCTCCAAGCCAGTCAAAAATTATACGAAGAGTTGATGACAATTCTATCTGCATACTTCATAGACTGGTGGATATACTTCTGAAGTGAAAGCAAGAGTTTAACATCAGTACCTCCATTTTAAGCTTAGTTCGTTAGAATATTTCCTAACTGTGCAACATTATTAATTTAGCATTATTTTGAAAAATAAACTAAGATTGATGTATATGCAGGTTGCGATACCTATTTTAAATGTTAAGATTTGGTCAGTGACATTAAGCATATAGTATATTAAGACTAGATACCTATCTTGCATCCACAATATTAATAGTCTATATATAAGAGTTAAGACTATTAGATTGACCAATTTTATTGAGAGTGAAAATGCAGGACTGCATAATCCATACATACCACCAAAATTTCTCTGAGGAGATGATTTTAAGGCTAAATAGTATGTTTTACATTTTACAAGTTTAATTTAGGTACAACAACATATATACCTAAGAACACTTATCCTGAACTAAGAGAGTGTTTGGCTTACTTATAAGTTTAGTCAAACTTGTTTACAATAAAAAAAAACAAAAGTTAAATGTTTGGGGGATTCTACTTATAAATAAGTAAAGTGACTTATAAGCAAGGAAAAAAATAAATAAATGGGACCTCCCTACTTTTTTTTTCCCTTATAACCAATTAAATTTGACCAAATAAAAGACTTTCTTATCTCTTGAAAACACAAGAAAAGAAAAATATTTACTAACGAAAGGTTTTTTCTGGTTATTTTAACAAACATTACTGCTTATAAATACACATTTACTAAAACAAAAAGTCAATAATTCATAAATACATTTTTATCAAAATACTTAATTTACTTGTTTATAAACAAAAAAAATTGTTTATAAATATAAATTACTTATAAGCAGTTTAAAATAAGCAAACCCAAAGGATTCCAAGTGGGCAAGGTATGGGATCTCTGATCAGCATGCAGATATTTTCCTACTGCATCAGAAAACGCCAAAAAAAAAAAAGGAAAAAGAGAAAGTGGGGTCCATTCACGCAGAAGAAATGAATCTCAGCCGAGTGTTAATCATTTTAAGTATAAAGGAGCCGATATTATGTGGATGGATGACTGTAATAAATGGTTTCACGCCTTTGAAACATCTGCCTTTTTCTTTTATTCTGTGCCTATATATACATACATATATGACTGCCATATGCATAGCTCCCACTTGGTTTGCTGTGCCACGTTATTTAATTGTCGCACCAATGTTGTCAAATGTTCAATGCAATATCTTCAAGGAATGAAATTCCTCTCCAAGTTCTTACCAGTAAATCAATTGCTACCCGACATGCCACTTCGATGTTATGCATCAGCATGACTTAACATGCATAAATGGATCGAGTACACTCCGTAAATATCTTTGTGCCGGCCCACCAGTGTTTTTACTAAGAGCCTGTTTGGCTCTGCTTTTTTCGGACTTATAAATCTTAATAGTAAAAAGTTATGTGAGAAATAGGCTTTAAGACGACTGTCAAGTAATTTGAACAGGCTGACAATAAAATTATTAGCATCTTGTCTTTTTCTTTTTTCATTAATGTCATATATATATTTTAGAAAAGTTTGTTGAATTTTTTGAGTAAGGGTGTCAAATTCCGAATCATATGACTTGTTCATAAAAGCAAAGCCGTAGTGTAAAAGGTTTAAAGTAGGAGTACATAGACCATAATAGCAATGATTGCCATTGATATGTTTGATCCAAATTAATTAGCTAGAAGACTTACTAGTTTTTTTCTTGAAAAATTTCTCATTGTTTTAACTTCAGACGGAAGAAATCTCTCCTCTTACTTCAGCTTTCCACTACTAAATTAATATTTAGGTTTTGTTTTCTTAGTGATCGATCCTCCGTGCCCACTTTCTTATTAAAAGAAAAGGTAGATCTTTAATTCTTTATCGTTATACAATTTTCAAAAATCATAACATCCATAACATGATAAACTTTTAGGTTTGGTCAATCATTCAATCACCTCTCTCACACACAAAATTCAAAATTTATATGGGGCCTGCCTTTTTATTATTGGACAAATTTTGGATGGTCCGAACCCAAAGTTTTTCACCATATTTAAATAAAGATGACGCGTGCGTACTAACAAGAACACATATAGATTCCACCTTCAACAGAATGGCATGGATATTCCGAGTCATCATAAAATATTTCTTAGATTTTTGTCGAAGTCTCCGACTTTTGAGCCAACTAAACTAGTTCGAAGATATCTACCACCAATATAATTGACGCGTGAAAGAACGAAGAGGAAAGAAAGAAACATCTTTGTCAAAATTCATCCGCACTGAAATGTACACATCAGCATCTACACTATTCGCCATATACTTCTTCTAATGGGGCCTGTTATAAATCTAGGTGCGTAATCGTCAATGATGCTTGACAATAGATTTTTCGCTTCAATTTGAAGGCATCAAAGGATGTTACATATGTTCCAAATATCCTCGACGTGACTCTCGTCATTAAAAACAAAGACGAGGGAAGAAATTAGCCCCGATCGTAATATTATTTCATTATGAATTTATCAAGATCAATTCATAATAAAGGATTGAATTATTAACTACTTCCACATCTCGCTTATAATATAAAAATTCTTGTTCACTGGCTTCAATTTTTTTAGTTTTTTTAAGTTTTATATCATGCAGTTATAACATCATTATCTGCCGGGATAGAGAGTCAACGGGTGCCGTTGAAGATTACAGTATGTGATTATGGCCCCTTGGTCAAAATAATGGCCCCCCATTAAGGGCATTTTAGATTCGCGAAAGAGAAAAGGAGAAATTGAGCTCTTTTATTAGGAGTTTTAGATTTAAAAAAAATTAATTCAAATACTTATTGCAAAATTAAAGTACTTTTCAATGAAAAAGAGTCAATTCAAACGGGTCCTAATTATAATGAGATTATTAATCAGCCATGTTGAACTAATTGTACAGTTATAATTCGTTGGGGATTGAGTGGTGGGTCAACCATATCTAGTTGATTAATTATATCCTAGAAAGCATTAGCTAAGACTCGATTGGGATATTATGTTTTAGTCAACATTTTCATGACTGCCCAACTTATACCTTAAGCTTACTGCTAATAATGTGACAGTCTTATGTTTTCTTCTTCTTCTCCTTCCTTTATTTTTTTTGGAGTCTGAACAATAATCTGAGGCAGAGAATATGTATGATAACGAGGATTACTTGGGGAAGAAGCAATTTATCCGAAAAATTGTAATTTCATGATTCTTTTAACTGACTTGATCCCCAAAAAAGAAAAAAGATAAAAGAAACCATTGAATTTGTTCTATTCTAACCTTAATTGTGCTCAATTAGTGTCTGACCCGCAGGTTGCTTCGTATTGTATGTCTTTGTCCATCAATAGTGTTAGGGCCTGTTTGGCTAAGCTTATTTGGGGCATATAAGCTACATATAATAAAAAAAAAATATGTGATAGAGTGTTTTTTAAATGTTTATAAGTAGCAAAATAAGCAAAGCCAAAGAGACTCTTAGGAGGTAAGTTTTCATCCAGTTGCCGGATCCAAATAGAGCCCAACTCAAATGGCTTAGATGTATGTGGAATTCATTTTATTTTCTCAGTAAATTATTATCGATGTAAATTTTTTCTTAATCCCCACTCGTACCTGTCCCTTTACTGTTCTTATACGATGTGAATTTGTTCAAACTAAACTCTGTTTTATCATGAGATTTGAACTATATTCAACCGATCATCAAGAGACTCACGGAACATGCACTATGTCATTTGCAATGTGTTTACCATTTCTAAATTTGGTTATTTTCTTTTTGACTAAAATAACAAAAATTTTATTAAATCCTAATCAAAATTAATGCTTATTCTACTAGTAGAGTTGTCTAATGAATTTGACATTCGATTTATTCTTATGAAGAGCCATCTCTTCTATTTACTTTAAGGCAAAATATTTCGTGTAAGTGCTTCACGAGCTTTACGTTAACCAATACACTCTATAAAAAATTGACCTATTAAACATAAAATTGACTGCCAATCTTTTAGGTGATCAGGTTAACCCTTGATTAATGATATCAAGTACTTCTCTACTTTCATTCCTAGCCACACTTTTTAGTTTCTTAAGAGGACAGTATATTATATTCGAATTTCTGGTTACTTGGTTAGTTAAAGTTTTCATTAATAAAAATATCTCAGAATTGACACACAGAATCTCAAGCCAACTAGGTTATATCTTGGATTAAGGCTACCGTCTCACAGTCACAGGTAGAACTAGCTTATTTTTCCACTTGCTTCTTTCTGGGACCCGTTTAAATTGATTTTTTTTAAAAATATTTTTTTAACAACTTTTAAAAAATAATTTTTTTTAAGAAGCTGAAAATTATGATTTTTAAAAAAAATTGTATTTGAACTTTTTTCAGAGTTTCAGCTTTTTTGTAAATCAAATCAAATAATTTTTACAAATTTAATGTAACTTTTTCAAAAAAATAAGTACTTTTTCTTGAAAAAAAAGTCAATCTAAACAGGCCACTAATCTATTTATTATTAATATAACTAAAATTGTTACGAAATGAAGCAGCTTTCTTTCCACTGGAAATTACCTTCACATCCTTACGACTTGCGACACGTGTTGCTTTATCATTCAATCGAAATTTTCTAACCTTACAATGTTTTGGGTTCATAAAAAAAAAATGTATTTACATTTTATCTAATATTTTTGTTCGTAACGGTCTCATAATCTATATATCTTGACTAAATTTTTACTAAAAAACCTTGGCATTTCATTTTTTCATATTGAGTGCAATTACCGATATACGGTAGCATTAATTTTATTTATATATTTGTTACTATTTATCTTTTATATATTTATAACTTAACGTGTTGATATTTGTTATTATTAAACTTCAATGGTTTTCGTACATAATATAATAGTAATAGGGTGATCATAAGTTGTTTCTCTTATTTTTTAAATATTTTATTATTTTTATAAAATAATGTAACTCGAAAATTATTGTGGATTTCTGTATATCACACGAGTGGTAGTTTAGTGGATAAAATGTTTCACTAACCCATAAAAAGAAAAGATCTTGAAAAAGAAAATTAAAAAAAAAAAAGAACTCCCACAGAAGACATTGTGGAGCAAGGGGATCCAGATCCAAGATCCAGTCTTTTGCCCCATGTATAAGAAAACAAACCATCCGTATTGTCAGTTGTGCTGACCACCAAAAGTTAGCAATCTTTGCAGGAAAATCTTGGGAAAAAAGAAAAAACACACATTTGTCACCACACCACATTGACCCATCACTGTCATGGCACTGCAACTACCAGCACCTTCCCCCAATTACGCATAGAATATCATTCCCCAATATCAACACTAATAACTCCTAGGACAATATTCATTTGGGTTAAGTAGTCAAATAATTATTTATTATAATATATCCTTTAGTTATTAATTGATTCGTATGAATTATTAAATATTAAGATTGTGGAATTAGAAATATTAAATTAAATTTATTGTAATATATATATATATATACACTATCTTAATTTTTTTCCTTCAAAATTTCTTGTATCATTTGTCACTATTTGAATCAAACATTCTAACATGGCATATTTTGGTTATACAAAATAGCATTTTTTGTTATATTTATTATATTATATACAAATTTTTTGGGTCTTTGTACGTGTAAGTAAAAATTTCAAGTAAAATTTTGATTTATTAATTTAAAATATAATTTCTAAAATTATTGTTATTAATATTTTAATTATATTTATCACCACATTTATAATTTTAAACATATTTTAGAAGTTAATTTGAAATATAATTCCTAATATCATTAATCATACAAAATTTGATATATAAAATTGATATTAAAACTGTGCATTACACAAATCACATGTTAGTTATATTTACAATGAAATGCTCGTTGTTAAAAGAAAAAAAATACATTTAAGATGCTTACACTGTTCAATAATTACGTGGATGGCCGTTCTATAGACCATCAAATAGATGTCCACCCAACGAACCCGTAATTCACGCTTGTGTAGTTGCCAGCCACGTGTCACGGTATGACTTGGCCCTATTTTGGCGCCAAAAAAAGGGGGCGTGGCGGTGCGTTCTACGTAGGCGGGCTTTGGCGGGAAAATGAAGCAACGCTATTGGTCCACTCATCTATACTCACTTGTCCTCCCCCCTTGTCAAGCCCAGCCCAGCCCAGCCCGCCACCCACCACGGACCCCTCCCCGCCCCGGCACGCAACGCTCGTTGGTCAACGTGCGTCATACACCTATTTTAATAGTTAAAAAGAAAGATGATATTAAACTACATATGCATATTTTATTATGTATCTCTATGTGCATGCATGATGTAAACATCAATGACCATGTTGTGCATATGTAGACATACATGATACATGCAAAGGGTTTATATTTGAGCAAGTTTTATAAGTGAGATTGCATAATTGAAAAAATTTTCTATTGTTATAATTAAAAAAAATTCATAATTGTTCAATTTTGTTGAAAGGTTTCTTATTTCTTTTTACTTTTTGGTCAAAAAGGATATTTTATGTTAAACATAAAAAACTAACCAATGCCTGCTACATCAACATCGCTTCGCACCACCAAATAAAAACTAACCAATGCCAGCCATATCACCATCGCTTCGTACAACCAAAAACAGTCCATCAAGCATTATATAGACCCAATAAAAAAAAAGAGTTATACTAGCTAAGACTAACTTCAACAAATTTCTTAAAATACAAAAATTTTTATATTTAAGGGTTTTGTTAATAGCAAAATGCTCCAATAACTCCCTTATCTCATTTCCAAAATTTTAAGTTTTTTTCCAATCCCAAAACAAAACACTTATATATAGAGGTTTTTTTTATCCCCAAAGCCAACCCCCAAATTTCATCCCCCATTCCCATAACTTTAAGATTGTAACATTATAAAATAGGAGAGCTGTTAGAGTGAAACTGAAATTAAAATTCTCTAAACTGAATGTTTGGTAAAAAAATAGGGGAGTTATTGGAATAAAATTAAAAATAGAAGATCTTAAAATATAAAAAAATGACTCAAATTAATTAAATTTAAAAAAAAAAATAAGAAAGTTGTTGGAGATAGCCTGACAACCTAATCTATCACACGGTCAACACTCTTAAGAATATGCATTAGTATGACCAAGTGCAAAGGGTATGAGATTCACGGCAAATGTGAAACAAATTCGGTGGGGTATATATACTTTTTTTTATAACTTGGATCTATTTGATTTTGCATAATAATTATGATTTATTTATATTATTTTATTATAAAGAAATGCTGGCCGATTCCTATGTATTTCTTTGATTATTATATGTTACATTACAATATTTTTATAATGTAAAATACTTTAAGAGGGATGGTCAGTTGAGAAGGGGATGACAAATATCTAGTGGGTTCAAAGAGGAAGGATCAAAGTGTAGCATGCTTTATTTCTTTTTGCTTTTTCTGCGTGGGGAGTGGAGTATGTGTACACATACCTGCAGATAGGGTACGGACACATTGAGGTTGGGGGACAGGGCTTTTAATGCTCTTGGGGATGACGTGGCTTGATGTTCACCGTTGGATGTGTCGACTGCTAATCTTGGAGCAGACAGGGTCACGTGCTTGGAGCACAGAGATTGATGGTTCACCCACCATTTTATTTATTTATTTATTTATTTATTTATTTATTTTGGTAAGAATAC
The DNA here is from genome assembly GCA_028554755.1 of Cordia subcordata. Classification (NCBI taxonomy): domain Eukaryota; kingdom Viridiplantae; phylum Streptophyta; class Magnoliopsida; order Boraginales; family Cordiaceae; genus Cordia; species Cordia subcordata. The sequence goes on from JAPTOF010000020.1 coordinate 8,410,868, forward strand.
TATTTTATTTATTGAAGCAAAAAGATTTAATTTATTTACTACTCATTTTGTGCCATGGAATCTAATGGTACAAAGATTTTAGCCGTTGTCCTATTGTTGATATTCTCGTTGATTTGGTATTGGATTTTCATTTCACCAGTCCTTTCGTATTCTGTATTTTATACAAATTTTTTAATTAAATTTATACAAATTCAATTATAATCTTTTAAGATAACAGAAATTAAATAAATTTTTTGATCAAGAATTAGTCTTATCTATAGAATAATCAATAATAATAAATGTTGTGGTAAACATTTGGTTATGCAACTAAATGATTGATGCATTATGTGCCTATTGAAGTTTTTTAACCCACTCCCTCATTATGTAAAAGTTGAAAGGTAAGAAAGAGAGAATACTAATGTTAGGATAATCGATAATTGTTTGAATAGTTAATAATTATTTGGAGGGCCGTGTGTATTATATATAAATCTTTATTTTTTGTATATGTATACCGGTTAATTCATTCTTTATTAAAGATTTTAACTACAAACTGAAACCATAATGAATACTGAAATCAACCAATTTTAAGAACTAGATTTGAACCAAACAAAAAAATAACAAAACTGAATAGTAATTTTGGTCCGATTTACATAGTTTAGTTTTCAATCATTAACTGAATCATACTTAGTCCTAATAATGGAAAAGGTCTAGAGTACGACTTTGGTTTGAGGGCATTGGATCGTGAATTTGATGTACTAAAGTCAAATATTATCTGTAAACTCCATCTAACAACAGTTTTATAATAGATTAGTTGTTTAAATATTATTATATTTCAAATTTTCATCTAACATCAACATTGCGAAGTTATTTGTGTTGGTAGTTTTGTTTGTATCTTAAAAGAATACTTTACTTCTCACATTGAAAAAATGATAAAACTTTTCTCACATTATATTAGTTCACACTTTACTAGGCTTGTAAAAAATAGAATAAGGGAATGGGCTCGAGCGCATGAGAGTTGGACCATTAGTTTAATTTGGTGGATTTGCGCCCCCCCCCGGCGCGCAAGATATACGTGAGACCCTGTCCAAGCTACTTTTTAAAATTTATTATTTTGCTTTCAGAAGATAGTATATTTTTAGCCTTTTCAAATTTTGCTCCTGGTATTTTATTTTTTTGAACAAGTAAACACATGTGCCTAAAAGTCTACATGCAGCTGCTTATATTTCTGTTTTAATTGTTGAAGACCAGATATTTCTCAAGGTTAGCTGCATCATTTTTGAGTTAGTCTATTGAGCATGAAGCCTATAATAGCCCTCCATTCTCTATACTAAACACTACTCAGAAAATCATCCCCTACTCTATTAAAAACATTTTGTTTTCTACTGCTGGGTACTTCGTACTAAATTTCTTTTTGCTGTTCCTGATCCTAGATCAAAACTAGAAGAGCTCGTTAAATCTTGAGAAATAAGACAATTTGTTTTAGTACTAAAATATGGTCAAAGATTAGGAGTTCAAGAGAAATATGATAAAATTTGTGCTTTAAGCTAGCAGTGACTAAAGGAATATGCTAAATCAAGCCGAGCACTAAGAGGTCAAACGAAATATCTTTAAGGATAGTGTTTATAACACGCCTCAAGCTACTATTTAATTTTGTTACATTACATTTGCACTTGTTCTTAAATTGTGTTTATTTCTTTTAGATTACATTTTCCAACAATTTGGACAGACGATTATGCTCAAAACTGGAGCTGGCTGGTAATGCTAACTGCGATGATATGAGTACTCCGGGCTCCGTACTGCCTAATGATTTTGGATAGTTGTTGCTGTTAGAACGTTGTAAATGTAAGAGAATGATTTAGCATATTTGTGTCCAATTTACAATAACTTATGTCACTTCATGCCACACAAATTTCATAAAAAAATTGTGTTTCAGTTATAATAGTCTAAATTTAATTTCTACATATATTGATAGACCATTTGTGAGACACATGATCAATCTCAAAAAAGTTTGATGCTAAATATTTCATACTATGACACACAATGGCAGATTTCAGCGTTTGACCAGCATCTTGTATTCAAGTCATGTACATACGGATTTTTTTAATTTCTACCTTCACTTTGAATATTCTTTTTAAAAATACCTTTTTTTTCAATTCGTTTTTAAATCTACCCTTTTTGATAAGTGACTTACCGTATCGGTATGTCACTTACTGAAAGTATGCCATCTCACATGCTGTCAACAAAATTCCAAAAATATGGTAAGTTAGTTACTGAAACGGTAACTCGCATACTATATTAGCAACCATCAATGCTTCTTTATCATCATGCACATTCTTTATTTTTTTGGCAGAAAGTTACGATTTTTGAAGGTGGCAGAAAAATTTAATAGTGGGCGTGTAGACCGTTGTCGTGATTGTCAAACTTAGATCCTTTGAGTTTGTCAAACATAAGTACTCAATGCTATTATAATTTACTTATTTTTACATGTTTGAGAAAATCATTTTCAAACACGAAAGTACTATAATGCATGTTTTAGTCATTTCTTTAAATTGGGCAATAATAAGATAATATTTTTGACAAGAGAACACAACATTATATATTTGATAAGTTAAGGACCTATTTATATTCACAACATTATATATTTGATAAGTTAAGGACCTATTTATATTCACAACATTATATATTTGATAAGTTAAGGACCTATTTATATTGACCTTTTTTTTCAAATTAAGAAACACTACTTCTTGTAAAAAAACATATTCATTTTGCAATAAGTATATGGTCTACCTTAAAAAAAATTTGAAACTTAAAAAATGTTTAAATTTTAACTGTTTCTATAAGTCATAAATTTTAACGTCTCAAAGAATACTTTATTTAGAAGTTATAAGAAAACATTTAAAAACAATTAATCTCTAAATAAGCCCACACATGATATGCTTTTCTAAAAAGTGTTGCTATATTTTAGAAAGTTGCTCTTACTTAATTAGCTCCAACATATATCCTATGGTATTTTTTTTATTGTATATGCATTGATAATACAATGAATTCAAAAGCAAAATTGTCGTGTTAAATATGGTAACTAACTTATCATTACAGTAAGTCAATTACCGTAATATTATGATAGTAGTTGACTTGTCAGTTGAGAATTTGAACTACCCAAAAACGGTAAGTGACTTATTCTTTCAATAAGTCAATTATAAAAAAAAAGTAGATTTAAAAACAAAATGAAAAGTATGATATTTTTTAAGGAATATTCAAAATCAGGTTAGAAATTAAAAAAAAAAAAATTCCTGTACATACCATAGTGGAGATGTAGATAGATGCTCAAGATTGACTTTTTTGCACGAATGCACTTCAGGAACCTTTTAAACAATAACTCTCCAGGGAATCCAGGACAGCCTTTGTACATGTGAAATCTTTTACTTCAAAGAGTAACGAAATATAGGTAAAGGGGACAAGCGTAGGCTTTTTGCATGGGAAAATCTTAATGGTCTTCTAAAATAATAGGACATGATTAGATCGATCGATGCAAATGTATAGCAAACCAAGTTGGGAAATTGTTATATAATTTCTTAGATTTTATTAATTTTAAAGAAGAGTGTGATTGCCTAAGCTTATAAATTGATCAAACTAATTTATAAGTTAAAAAGAATGTATGCTTATTTTAGGCATTTATAAGTTTCTTTTAAGTATTTATAAGTAGAAAATAAGCCATGCATACCAGTTTTTCTTCTCAATTTATATGCACTGAATAGATATAGACTTTATTACCCTTCAAGAACTTATGAAAATTACAACAAAGCCACTCTTGCATGCGCGTAATTAGTGAAAGGTACTTCTTAGAGGGTGTTTGGTTTGGCTTTTTTTCTGGTCAAACTTACTTAAAGTCTAATTAAGCTAATAGAAGTGTTTGTTTTAATTAAAAATGTACTTTTTTAAAGTAGCTTTAAGTAGAAAATAAAAAGATCCCCAACCCCAGCTTTTGCTTTTTTATGACTTTAAGCATGTTGAAAAAAAGCAAGTTTGACCAAATCATTTACTATCTTATCCTTACCTTTTTATTTTTATTACTAAAATATCTTTTCTCTTTTATCTTATACTTATCTTTTTAAATTATATTTTAATGTCCTTAATAGTTATTTTAACTATATAACTTACTTTTCAGCCACTTTAATCAAATATGTAAATACTTATTTTTATAACTATAACTTTTATTCAAACACGTAACTACTTAAAGTTGACAATAAAAAAAAGCCACTTAAAGCTAGACGTGCTTTAATTAACTTTTTTATAAGCCAATCCAAACACCCTCTTAATCATTAGCTTACACAATACCTAGGTACTAAACATATCTACTACTTACAAAACATGTTATTTAAGCACTTCTCGACTTCTCTATTATTTACTTAAAAGTAGCTTTCTTCTTATGTGGACTGACTACTTAAACATAGTCATTCAGATAATGTCATAACTATCATATAATCTGTGCAATGTATAGGATAAATGAGTATTTTTAATGTCTAATGTTTTTATTTACTGCTAATGATAAATTATATTGTTACTGTCTATATTACGATAATATAAATTTATTATGTAAAATTTATTTCTTGGTAAAGTTCCAATACCAATCATTTTTTATAAGAGATTTTCAATAATTAAATAAAATATTTAAATAGAAAAAAATAGAAAAATAATCTGATTTAGGAAACAGAAGCAATAAAAGATGAATAATATATTTATTAGAGTTTAACTCACTTGTAAACAAAAAATCGATGAAATTAGGACATATGGCATTAAAAGATAGACAAAGAGCCTACTTCATAATATACAGATAAAATACAAATATATAGGTTTTTATGACCTATGCGAGTATAAAATATAATAAATATATTTTGTACAAGTTAATTATTAATAAAGTTTTCAATATTAATCACATCTTTTAGCCATAAATTTATGCTAAATGAATAAAAAATTTAATTAAAAAAGTAAAATAAAAACTTAGATATTAAATAAATTTATATTTATCCTAAGTTTCCCGTGTCGTCAAGATAAAGTTAGGGAAATCCTTAATCAACGTATAATTGTTTCATAACAATGTTCAGTAGCTAGAGATAATGACTAGGGAAATGGAAGAGTTGTCTTTTTATTTGCTAGTCTGTTTATATTAGAATTTGCTGAGATAGATTCAGGTTGGCATTTCGCTGCTCGATAAACACTTAAATGACCATCTAAACATGATCTTACTCATATATGCACTTAATTTACAAGATGGCCAACTTCTGTTGAGGAATTAAGCAGTATCAGCAAAACAACTCGACATAATAAATTCATTATATTGGGATAAGATTGAAGATAAATGCGCAATATTTTACGTGTCCCAGAAAAAAGTTAGAATAACATTTGTAATTCAACATATGATTGTTGATGACAATGTTAAATAACTGGAGATAATGATGAGGGTCACCGAAGAATTGTATTTTTTCTTTGTCAGTTCACCCAAAGTAAAAGTTTTACGCTGAAAGTAGAGTCCAATAGTTAAAAAAGCATCGTATTTGATGTTGAATTTGATGGATACTTAGCTGTTTGATAACATTTAAATAAATGAATGCCATCCAAACCTAATCTTACTAATTATCGCATCTAATTTAAAAGATGAACACTTCTTCTGTTGACGAAATACTAAAACCAGAAAATGCCAACATAATAAATCTATAACATTGGGTCAACATTGACTATTAACAATATGTAGCAAAAAAGAAAAAAAATAGTTAACCATTTTCATCCTTAGATCAAATAGCATAAAAAATTTGTATTTAGCTTGAAACATAAAATCCGATTCTTTCTGTTGGGAAATGCAAGAATTTGGTGAAATTCAGGGTCTTTCGTGTAAAATTCCTTGATAACGTCTATCATTAAATGCAAATCACACCATATTAAGTAAGAGGAAAAAAAACGGATAAAAACATATTCACGACGCAAATCACGAGTTAAAAAAGAGATGGAAAACAAATGGAAAAAGGGAAGTAAATCAAATTATACCAAATCAAAAACACCAGATTTTATCAAATGAGTAAACTTTTTTTTTTTGGGTCGTGAAATAAGTAAACAATTCCATGTAAAAGAACAATTCCTTTTGGAATTGTCTAAGGATTTGAATCCTTCTGTTATATTGTGTTTGTTATCTTAATAATATCTCTAATTTTCGAACCAAAAAAAAAAGGAGGTGAAGAGAGAATTACTTGGGGACCAAGTATTGAAAATTAAATACTTATCAGTGGCATACACGCAAATATCACCAACCACCGACCCAAAATCGACCAATCAGAAAAGATTCGATGCAATCTACAATTCCAGAAACCGCCTCGTTAGTGCGTTGCCGAATCGCGGCGTTACTTCCCTTGCCAGCATCTGTAACGCAAGCCCTCCTACCCCCACGCGCCGACCCACGTGATGAACAAATATCAAGTATAAGCCGTACGATATGACCCGTGAAGTACACATGCGTAGTGTGAGAATGGGATAAATTACCTGCCAGCTAAGGGATCTTTTACACTGGCCAGTCGCATGGTATTGTTTCATGCTACATAGATGGTCATGCCAGCTAATCAATTACTCACGCACCATTCACATACCTTCAATTACAAATTCACCTATGGCAATATTATAATGTCATAAACAAAATTTAATTCTTGTAATATCTATATTATCAATGTTTTTAACGTGTGTAATGTTATATTCAAATAAATTGTTTTATATATATATATATATATATATATATATATATATATATATATATATGAACATTTTCCATTTTCATATTGCTTACACAGACCCAAATTTAAAAAAATATTATTAAAAATAGTAAATTTAATCTAGATATTTTCAAAATTGATAAATTTCACATTAAAAAAATTAATCTAATTTTATTGGGATACATCTACACATACATACATATATATCCATACATCTATAGGCATACACCATATATATAGTATATAATAAAATAATAATATATAATATTTTAGCTCACCGAACTTTTCCTTTTCCCCACCATATTTTTCTTGTCATGCTTTTCCCCACTATATAAACACCATCCTTGAATGCGTTTTGACCGCTTGGGGAAGAGTGTAGAGCACAGAGTAGAGTTGAGAGAGAGAGATTATAGGAAAAGACTTATTATACACATAAAAGAAAGAGATTCACAAAATATTCAAGGTATGCAATACTATACATACATGTTTGTCCTATTGTTTATGTTTCATGTCTGAGAAATTCTTTATTGGGTTTGTTTAGATTGTGGATGTCACACACACACACACACACAAAATTTATTTTATGTTTTTGTGTCTGTTTCCTTTACATATAGAGATTTGCGAAGAGTCAATTGTTTGTTACCCATAACATTTTTTCTAGTAACAAAATACATACAAGGCCTAGGTGGTCTGTGTCAGAGGTTTTTTTCTTGCGTGAGTGTTCATATGAATCTCTTTTGTCATGTACTAGGGAGAGAAATCTAGGCCATAGATATCTAATCTAATCTGCAAAAATCTTGGGTTTGAGTTTGAGATAGTTTTGGTTCTTTATTACTTGTATAAGTGTATTTGATCCGATTTTATCGCTTTTTTCGTTCACTGTTTTCCCCTTTCTTTTTAGGTGTGTTCATTTCGAGAAATAACATCAAGGGTTGTTTTTGATTGTTGAGTGAAGCGATTATATGTCGGCAAGGTCTTGTTTGGCTGTTGAGAATCTTGGGGCTTTGTTGAAGAAGCTCTGCACTGTTTGTGCAACAATATTTGCTGGTGTTTTCCTCTGCATGCAATCAGCTCTCTGCTGTCAATCTCAGCAGAGCACCAAACTGCTCTTTCCATCTGTTTCGATGCGTTTGAGACCCATCAGGTACACATCTTTACTTAAACCCTTGAGGGTTTAAATTTTTTGGGATTTTTTAAAGTTGTTTTTTTTTGTTTGGATTTTTTGTGGGGTTTTTTTTTTTTTTTTTCCTAATGGTTTTAAGGGCTGATCTGAAATGGGTATGTGTTGTTTTGCAGGACCTGTTCTGGAGTCGAGTGTTTTGGGGGTTTTCACATAAAGAGATTAAATCTTTTCTTGTGCTTGAGAGGGTCTTTAACTTGACCAGGTTGTTGGTTTTGTGAGAGATTTGTTGATTGGTTTCTTTCCTTGTGATCTTTTTTTGTCTCATTTTGTTTCATAAAAGCACAAGTTTTGTTGGGTGTTTAGTTTGGGGCAGTGTTAAAAATGCCAGAGCCTCAGAGACCATTTTCTTTGAACCAAGATAATTTCAGCAAAAGATCAAAACCATTTTCTTTGAACCAAGATGATCTCAGCAAAAGATCAAAAGTTTTAAGGCAAGAGAATAATACCATGCCAATGAGGAAAATCAGGGTCATTTATGATGACCCTTATGCTACTGATTCATCCGATGATGAGGGGTTCTGTGTGAAGAAGCCAAAATGTTATATTAGAGAGATTAATTTGCCATTTGGGGATGCATTTCCCTGGATTAAAGCCCCCGAAACTCAGAGTTCTTGCCAGGATAGCAATAATGGGGATAAAAACCTTCCCAAGAAAAATATTAGTAATAAGGATGTGACTGGAATGAAACCTTCTGGCTTGAAATACAGAGGTGTTCGACAGCGAAAATGGGGCAAATGGGCGGCAGAAATCCGTGACCCTTTCAAGAGCAAGAGAGTCTGGTTGGGTACTTACAACACCCCTGAAGAGGCTTCCAGAGCTTATGAAGCAAAGCGCCTTGAATTTGAGGTGATGACTAAAAATAACCTACTGGAGAAGAGCTCCAGCAATGATGTTAAGAAGGCCAGCTCTGTGGTTGATTCACAAGTGAAGTCACTGAACAAGAATATGCAATGTGTCTGTGAGAACTCTTTCGAGAGTGTGTTGTCACTCACATCGCATACTTCGCCATCTTCGGTGCTTGAGTTGGACTCTTTAACCTCTGCCTCTGCCTCAGCTTTGGCAATCAACGGCGACTGTGAAGATGAGAAAGTGAATGATGTTTCTGTTTGGACTAATGCTGTTGAGCAGAAAGTGCCTGATTCTGGTTTTGTTGATGAGTCTTTATCTTTTGCTCAAATTGGTGAAGGAATGGACGTGGACTTGGAGCTCAGTTCGCTTGCTATGGCTAATTTTGCACAGCCCATGGACGATTTCACTGCTCTGCCTTTTGGTGATTTTCTTATTGGTGATCGGGATGATGTTCTGCTATGCGGATTTGAGGATGTGGAGCCAAGTTCTCTGCCTGATTTCGATTTGCACTTTGATTTTGATGGTTACAATGAAGCATTTGCTTTGTTGGATGAAGCTCCTGGAATGAATGGAACACCCCTCAATATTGCCTGCCCATAAGTTTTGCAGCTATAGGAATTAGTATTACTAGTATCACATAATTAAGTCAAGTAGTTTCGAGGATAGTTTTTTCTCAAGAACTATTCAATTGATAGTTTTTGAGAGAGTAGTTTGTCAATGCACTCTATTTATTTGTTTGTTAAGGGAGATTTTCATAGAGGAAATGATCTTGTTTTCAGGGTTATGTAAGAACGAGTCCTTTGGGTTTTTCTGTGCTGTTAGAGCCGTCCAAAGGGCTTGTTACTTCTGTTCTCCAGAGTGCGTTGAGTTTGCTCTTTTCCTCTCATCTCTCTCTTTTAATCAATGAAGAACGCTGTAGAACTTCCCAAGTTTTTCATGTTTAAATTCTCCTCTTTGTGATTTATTTCGTGTACTCCAGTGCATTGAGACTTGATTTGATTTACTTTCGTTTGGTTTTTTGGCGCGATTCATGATTTGAGTACGATTTTAGTCACGTGTCTTAGGTGATTGTTCTCATATTTATCTAGTGCATAGTACAGGGAACGTGCTCTGTCTTGATTCAGTGGTCAGAATTCCGCCAAGTGAATTTTCTGTCTCGTAAAAAGGCACTCATGCGCTTGTGGCTTCTCGTGTGCTAATCTTTATCCCTGCAGTCTTTTTCAGTTTGGGGTTTTTGAAAGTAACAATTCTCTAATGTGTTGAATCCATGGCTGATCTTTGATTTGTACAATTCTCTAATGTGTTGAATCCATGGCTGATCTTTGATTTGTAAGTTGGATTTTGTTGTTTTGAATATGCAGATGATGATTCGGTGAGCCGTGGCTGCTACTCAACACTTAGTACTGTATAATGTCTTCTTTAGCGTGCAATTTAGACTTTTCAGCAAACAGGTAACAATTGTTAGCGTGAGTGCGTAGATAAAGACACGATGGCACTTAGCCACACACTAAGCTGACTATTAAAGCATGGCAGTATTCTAATTCCCCATTACTGAGGGAAATTTGACGCCCACCATTATAATTGAAAGTCAATGATACTTTTAACCTTTAAAGATTTAATATTGACTAATTGATTAAGCAGATCATACAAAGTTGAAATGGACAATTGTGAATTTGTAACTTTTTGTTAATAGGGGTTTTAAGTTTTATTTTTTTAATTTTCTTAACAAGAAAAATTCGGTTAATAGAATTTTACTATTGGTACACTTAACAAAGTTTGACCACCAATTAATAAATTTTAAGTGCACAGCATGTTTTCGTATACTGTACACCAATTAAGTTGAGGGCATTCAAGGGTGGGTGATTATGTGCAACGAAATTTCCGAGCAAATACAGGATCAAAAAGCTAAAAGGTTGATTGAGACAGATCGGTCCACTAATCTGCACGATTATAATCTGTCAATGACAAATTGTGTTACCCCTCATATCCTCCAATGAAAGATCACGAAGTTGACAGAGACTGATCATTTGCACAATTTCAATTTGCCTATGGTAAATCATGTTATCCTTTACATCTTTTATGAAAAGATCACAAAGTTGCTCGGAAATCTCTGAGCAAATACAGAAACCAAAGAGTTGATCGAGACTAAATAGTCAACCAATTTGTATAACTATTAACCTCTCTATAAATCCTCTCTATAAATGTGAGGAAGCAAGAAACACTCCTAATATTTGGTAAGCCCAATTGCCAAGCAAAGGATATCTGCAACTTGAGGCCGTCAAAGGATGTTATCAGTTGCATGGTGCTTTTGCAGGCTAGCTGTGTCGTGTACCAATTAGCCCTCGGGTGTCACTGGTACTGCCACGCAAGTACCCCTCTTTATTTTGCTTGGGCGATATTTGTGAATGTTTGGTATCAATTTAAATAATTATATAAGTGTCCTAATACTTTTGTTTTTTTTATAAAATTATTTTTATTCTTTTAGAATATTCAAATTAATTTTCAATATTTATCAATTATTGTCCAACTAATATTTTTGTTTTTAAAGCAATCATAATAGTTATTATTATTTAATAAACTTGTTCAAATTAGTTTTCTGTTTTTTTGATTATTTTTTAGTAAGATGCGACTAAGGGACTGATTTAAATAAAAGTATTAAGGACTAATATGAGTATTTTATAATGATGTCAACTAATTTTAATAAGTTTATAATAAATTAAGAACTAAAATAGATATTTTTTTTTAAAATACTAAAAGATTGGAACTTAAGGTGGAAGTAATGTGTTTGTTGGTTACTTGTTTCTGGGGTGTAAATACGACAATTAATTTCTTTTTAATATATTATAAATAAAATTCAATAGTTATTAATGAATAGTCTCTCCAAATAAATTATATTGTTTAGTGAAGGACAAGCAAAAAGTTAAATGCTATTTTCATTTCTCATTGCCATAGACAGTAGAGATATAAATGAATATATAAAAACATAAAAATATTTGCGATCAAAAGGACCACATTTGTTCTGTTAATAAATATAGTCTGCCAACCTCAAAGCATTACACTAAATGACCCTGAACAACAATAAATTTTTTCGAATGAATGTAGATTTTTTTGGTGAATCTAACTGCTGCAATTGTATGGCACACTAGTCTCAATAAATGTTGTTAAAATAGTTTCCGCTGCTGCTGCATACATATTCAATGAAGAAGAAGAGTGTGCATTAAATGTAGAAGTTTATAAAAATAAAGTTTGTTTTTCTGGATTTAGAATAACATGATATTTTTGATATCTGTATATAATGAGAAGTATTTCTCAATGCATCACAAATATTGTCCAACCCATGATATTTCTTGCCTCTGTCTATAATGAGAAGTACTTCTCAATGCATCATAAATATGGCCCAATCCTAGACTGATCAGTAGCATGTATTGTGACACATTGCTACGTTACATAATCGATAACTTTGAAATAAGTCTAACGTGATCTTATTTAAATTAAATTTCTTGTTGTAAAGAAAAATTATTAGTCACTGAGAAGATTAGCCAATATGATTTTAACATCAAAATGATTAAGGAGAAAGCTATAGTTCATGTTAGTTTGTTCGTTTACCTTTAGTATTTTTTTCTTTAATTTCTCCCCGAAAGTGATCATCTCTCGTATATTGAGGATAGAGCTAGAAATTTTGGATGGATATAGCCTTGAGTAGTTGGAGTGGTTTAGATAATTTGATTATGATGGACGTCACAACCTTAGCTGAAACCGTTATCAAGGAATGGTTAATTTTCACATTTCTGCTAAAATTTGTAGAGAAAATTATACTGTATCTCTTATGTTTTGTCAAACTCGCATAAAATCTCTTATAATTTAAAACTCATTGAGACTTTATGTGGTTTTAAAGACGTCACATCCTGACCGACCCTTAGTTTTTCTATTAGAGTTAGTGGAGAGTATAAAAACTAGCTTAGAATTAATCTTTATTTGTTAATAACAAAAATTTTAATAAATTTATGCAAATTCCTCCCTCTAATTCCAAAAATGGAATAAATTTCCACTCTGATCTAAAATAAGCTGCAAATGCACCTTGATATGAGTGAAAAATCTGCATTATTTTCAAATCAAAGAAAAATTTTGCACTAATTTACAGTTTTTTCTTTAAAGTTATTGATTAATCAAGTTGCAGCATAGGTGCGTCTTTTACATTGCATTAACTCTAACAAAAAACCCAACAATGAGGACTAGTGTGTAGTTTCTTTGATAAAATTTTATGTGAATTTGATAAAATATTGGAAGGTAAAATTTATGTGATTTTGAAAAAACAAAAGGAGATAAAATGTATTTAGTTAAATTTATATCACTTGAAGGGTTTGTTGGATTCTCGGGAAAAGTCTAATGAAGAAAAGAAAATGATAAAATCATTACAACATATTTATTTATAATTAAAAATTAAAATACTACTTCAATAAATTTTAAAATTTAAAAATCTAAAAATAAAAAGTACAAATTTAAAAACTTAAAAAATTGGAAAATTATGAAATAGAAAAATTAAAAATTTAAAAAATGAAAAAAATTAAAAAGTTAAAAAATGAAATATTTTGAAAATTTAAATTCAAAAATTTAAAAACTAAAATTACAATTTAAAAGCAAAAAGAATCTAGAATATTTAAATCAAATAAATAAATCATAAACAATACTTTAAACAAGAACTATAACCAAACAAATCATAAAATGTTTTTTTGTGGAACAGTAATTTTACCAAACAGTAACACAACTTTTCTCTATAACAAGTTTAATTGAGCACTTTTTGAAGCAATAGTAGTTGATTGCAATAATAATGTCAAATTGGCCCGAAGAATTTTATATTGAAATAGTCAGATATACCCCTTTGAACTAAATTAGGGGAATGAAATTTTGGTCTTGCAAGGGGCAAAATTTGTATCACAAAAATTTTACTTCTCATTCCCTATTAGCTTCAGTCCAAATTGGAAGGATTATATTTTGTATCATTAAATGATTGTCGCAATCCTCTCTTGAGCTTAACTTTAAATTACTAACCTCTCCTAAAGAAAAATCTCTCCCTAATGACATGAACCCTTTTCCCCATTTCCCCCAATCCAAAAGTAGTGGATTAGTATTTCTTAACTACTCTTTTGCATTTTAAGTTGTATGAATTTCAAAATAAACACATAATTTTGTAACTAGATGAGGAGATTTCAAAATTTAAAGATCTTGAATTAGAAATGAAGGAGTTGAAATTCTTTATTTAAATCCGAACTTATTTTGAAGAAGAACTTGGTGTATTGTTAATTAGTTGCTGCCCCTTTTAAATGAATTCGTTGTAAAGATAAAAGTTTCGCTGCTAATTGACTTTAATTTTTTTCCTATATCATTTCTTAAGAGCATATGTAAGCGCACAAATGAAATTATTATTTTCATGTCTATCAAATAGAATCCTGTTCTCTAGATATCTATGTCGCCAATATGAATTAATCGAATTTCAACATGGATAGAAAATAAGCTGAAGCAATGAAAAGGCCCATTTTAGAGTTCCTAAAGATGTTCCAGAAGTAAGAGTTAGGTTGGATGCAACTTAAGAATTGAGTTTGAAATCCATTCTGTTGTTCTAAATTGAGTGTCTTAATTTACTTAGCGGTTGGGTTATAAGATTAGTCCTTCCAATCAAAATTTACCATTACAAGGATGGGTTCCTTTATCAACAAAAAGAAAAAAAAAAGGACTCATTTTAAAATTTATATACGAATTGATCTTGCTTTTGGAAAATGTAATTGTTCCTTATGTTATAACTGAAAACTGATAATTATAATATTTTTTTTATAATTTTAGAAAGGGGTCCTTGCTCTTGCTTTTGGTCCCACGTTACGTCTCAAGCCCACATCATTGTTTCTTCCATACTAATTATCATCCACTTTGCAAAGGCTTTGGATAAGGGCAAATGAAATACGCTTTTTAATGATAAGTAATTAACATATGGATTACAAGAGGTGGCCTATAATTAATTAACAAACATCATTTTCAATGTGACAACATTATATGGACCGAAACATATCAAAAGTCCGATGATAGAATATAATTTCACTAGAAAATTACTAGTGTCGGCTAAAACATGTCTCGATGATTGCAAATAAGTAAAAAAATTTTAGGTTTTAAATTAAATTATTATCCCCGTAATCTGTGGCTGACTTGCTTTTCATTGGACGAACATCTCCTTCGATTCGTTAACTTTGATAAATATGCAACGTTGTTGGTATTTTAACCAACAAAAATGTGATTTGTAGGTCCAGAGTGTATTTTTCATGTCTTTTTCTTTACGTTCAAACACTATTTATCGTTTCTTGGATGCGATTTCATTTCCTGTTGTAAGTTACAACTTAAGAAATTTTAATTAAAGTTAAAAACGAGACATGGAACGTACAAAAAGTAAAAGATCCCATATGTGCATATGAGTACTAAATTAAAGTAAGTGCGGAGTAGGCCTAAATAAAGAACATTAGTTTCGTTTCTCATGGGTGCTTCAATGGTAAAAGATAAAAACGTACATAACTTATGACACGGTTTAAATTTAATTTCCTGCCCTAAGTTGAGTATTATCGACTTAACTGGTGCATAGTATATAAGGGGCATGTTATAACTACAAATTAATCAAAGTTATAACAATCAAGTAAACTTAGCTCTAAAAATGAGTTTAAGTATCCTGAAATCATAATCACACAAGCAACTTAATTTACCATGCGATTGACACTACAACACATGCCGAGATGTATAGCTAGGAGTAGAAGATAGGAGAAAGGGAGGAGAGAGAACAAAGAAAAGGAGGCGGTAAATACTTGTTGATTTGGTTATTTGTATTTTATCCTCAATTAATCATACCGGGCCAAATCTGGTCGAAACCTCACTGGGCCACGACAAACCTTTGCTACTCTAAACCCATGCAACAGTGCACAGGCTTCACAGGAGCTCCAATCCACCTTCTCGTAAAGATTGTTTATTTGAATCCAGTCTAGTCTCCGTCGAGACTTACAATTTGTTTGGTTGTACTTATTAGAATGCTTATAAGTATGTAAAAAAAAAAAAAGAGCACTTACGATTTGCACTAAATGTTTGTATAATTTGCGATAGATGTTAGCCCAAGAAAAAATTTCGTATCCCAAAAACAAATGAATTTCTCAAGAAGAAGTTGGTCCAATGCCTGAATTTGGTAGATCACCAGTCCAAGCCCACTAGGGCCTTCAGTCGGAACAAGACTGGCCCAATAATCAAAATTGAGAGCCAATTCAACATCTTTCGTAAAACTCGTTCCTCCGGGATCTTTTGAAAGTTTAGACACTCGGGGATCGGTTGATCTTTTGTTAATATAAATTCTTTTGTTTTGACCCAAAAAAAAAAAAAAAAAAGTCGTAGGACGAGAGTTATAAAATAAAAATCCATTAATTTTTGGTCAATTATCATTAAAGAAGAAATTTATTTCAATACATACTGTTAAAATGAAAGATCAATTTTCCTTGAAGTGCATATTTCACCATATTATATGCGATTCTAGTTTTAGTGACCACCGTCATATCCTCCTAATACATGTTTCTCTTTTGCTCGTACATTATCTTTGTCACCCTTATATTATTTTTTTGCATTTGTAATTCTTTCCTAATCTCAAAAGTTCATTGGGTTAAAATCTTCTCGATCGATTTCTATCTCGACATACATAAATATTGAACACAATATTGAGTTGGGAAAAATATTTTTTATCCCCTGATTTTTCTCAAAATCGTATAACACCCCCTATGAATCTAAACGTTGTTAATACTCGTTTATGTCATAAAACATGTTGCAAATATCCTATATTATAAATAGTATTCCACAATTTTCTCAAAAATTGAGGGGTCTTGTACAACATTCTTTATATAATAGGGACCAGATTATTTTGCCAGTTTTAAACAGTTAAGGTTATACAACTTTGAAGGGATATAAAGAGTAAAATACAATTTGCTCTATTGAGGACAAACAATTACCAAATGTTGATATACATTACTGAAATAACAGATAAAACAACTCAGCAATTCATTGCCACCAAAATTGTTCCGAAATTATCTGCATTATTTTCCTCCAAACTCTTTTCACCCTGAAACATTCCCACCAAAGTTCACCACTCTCTCATCTCACCAAACACTAATATGAAGCTATCGTCTTGCCAGAGCCATAGCAAAGAGCTCCTATCACCAAACAGTCATCTCATCGAAGCGATCCAAAGGCTTCGATATTTGATGTAACAAGAGAAGGCATTAACTTTAGTTTACCATATAAATGTTTAAGGGAAAAAAAAAACATTTTTCTATTGTTTTTAGGCATTCGATTAAAGGCTTATTTAGATTGGTTTTTTTTTTTCTCTTTTTAATAGAAAAGTACTTTTTTTCCCTAAAAAAGACACATCTTTGTTACAATTAATACTTGGATTAGGTTTCAAAAAAAATTGAAACTCTAAAAAAAAGCTCAATTTCAACTTTTTTTCAGAAGCAAAAAATTTTTGTTTATCAGAATTTTTTTTTCCAAAAATTTTAGAAAAAACTTTTTTTGAAAAAAACTCAATTCAGACAAACCCTAAATACTTGTTTGGATTTTTTAATAAAAAAGTATTTTCCCCTGAAAGTAGTACCTTAATGTAGCAATAAGTATTTGAATTAGTTTTTTTTAAAACAACTAAAACTCTCAAAATCAATTTCATTGTTTTTCTAGAAGTTAGAAATTTGAGCTTTTAAAGAAAGACTATTTTTAGGAAAATAACACTTTTTGTGCTTTTAGAATGCCCTAAACATATTGCAGAAATATTTCTTTTTTCTTTTTAGTTCTAATGATTAACGAAATTAATACTATACATTTGATACCACACAGTTTATATAGTAGTCAGCATAAATTTCATCATACTTAGGGCTCGTTTGGATTGGCTTTTTTCAAAAGCACTTTTTTTTTACAGTTTTTGAAAGACAGCTTTTTTTGAGAAGCTGAAAATTCTGACTTCTGAAAAAAGCTGTATTTGAACTTTTTTTTTTTTTTTTTCAGAATTTCAGCTTTTTTGGAAATCAAATCAAATAGTTATTGCAAATTTAGTATAACTTTCTCAGGAAAAAAAATACTTTTTCTTGAAAAAAAGCCAATCTAAACAGGCCCTTAAGACAAATAGAAGCATTTCTAAAATAATTAAAATATCCATTAATTTCTTTAAAAAATATTTCAAATATTCCAAATAGTCACAACATATAATAATAGGAGAATTGTTAAGTTTTTTTTTACTGTTTTATCCACTAAGATGATTAATGAGTCATACAAAAAATTTAAAAAAATTCATGTTTTTGCATATTATTGCCTTACTAGGGCAAAATGACATTTTGTTAAGTCAATTAACTCTTTCGTCTATTTTAACTAACAATAACGTAAAATAGAGGGAAGATTTAAAAGAAAATATCTAGATACTTTTTCGTAATTGTTTAAGTGAAGGAATACTTCACTACAAGAAAATTATAGTATTGGGGACGCTTAAAATATGACGAGTTTATAACCATCGATAAAAGTAAATTAGACGTTATCTTTTCTCAACAATTCAAGAAAGCGTCTTTTTTTAATCATCAATATTGGGTAGAATTTGGTGAGAGTGCAATATGGTTTGTTTATTACCAACACTTGTACATGAATTGTTAGCGTTGAATCTAACAATCGAAAACTATGAAGGTTATGTATCAATTATCGGCATTTAATTAGATAAAATTGAAGACAATTATGCCAAGGCATTAACATAGATTTTTTAGTATTTCTTGTGCTGACACGTAGATTGATTCGTCACATTTGATGACTTTATTTCATTATTATTAACGATGGTAATGAATAGTTTGCAAAAAAAATTAAATTCAGTAACCATTAAATTTATATAAAATTTATTTAATAAGATCTCTTTATATACACATAAAATATAATTATTAAAATTCAATTACTGTCTACAAATAAAATTTTACCTGATCATTTTATATAAAAATTTAATAAGTTCACATATTATTCTAAAAATTTTCATCAATAACAAAAAGATAAGAATAGAATTAAAAAAAATAGAGAAAGACAAATTAAAAGAAAGAAAAGAAAAGAGTAGGGGTGCATACAGGTGGTTTTGGTAGTTTTTGCATTAGTTTTTTTAATCAAATTGATTTAAGCAGTTTATTACTTTGCAAAACCAAAATTGACCAAAATACTAAAAGAACCAGTAGTTTTGGTTAATGTAGTGTGGTGCGATTTTGAGCAGTTTTTCAATCAATTTTATGAGATAAAACATTTTCATCATAGAAATACACAAAAAATAAACTTCACTTGAAGTTTTGCCCTTTTAACAAATATCAAAACAACAAATTTTCACATTGATTAATACCTCTTGATAAACTGTAAGTTTTTCTTTTTCTTTTTTACTGATATTCAGTATTTATTATTAATCTTTTTGGAGGAAAGAACTATAATATTTTCGTTATGTTCATTTTCAACACTTATCAACAAAGATTTAAAGTTGATTAGGCTTTTTATAATTAACTAAAAATAAGTATTTTGAAAATTGAATTATTGGTGAACTAAAACCATTTTTCTTTTGTAAAAATTTTCAAGGTTAGATTAACTAGAGTAACACTTTAAAAATTGAATTGTAATATCAATGCCTTTTTCCATTGGTGAAAAATTGTCACTACAGGCAACCTTTTAAAAATTTCATATAGCCAAAAAATTACCCCAAAACATTTTACGAAAAGCAAAATTAACACCAAAATTTTCCTTCCCGCTCATACCAAAATAACTTTCCCATAAAATTCAAATTTTACCAAAGTTAGGAGTCTATTATTCACCAATTACAATTATTAACCTAAATTCTATTGGCAATATAAGGAAACTCAATCACAAAACGATCTTCTTATATTGTTAAAGCTTTTAACTATCAACTTACGTTTACAGAGTACAACACCTCATTGCTTTGGTGAGTTATACTTCTTTTAAATTATTGCTTTTTTATGTGAAAACTTAGATTATTGTTTTGCTCTAGATTAAAGTTTCATCTAGTTACAAAACTCAGTACCAAAGTTAGGAGTGTTTGTATTTTTTTTCTTTTTTATGTGAAAAGTTAGATTATTGCTCTAAAGGCCGTTCAAATCACTATTTTATGATGAAAGTAATGTTATTTTCATCTTCAATTTAGCAAAAATCTTCTATTTCAGCCTAAGTTTGAATCTTTGATTTTTTGTTTTTTTGAATCTTTGATTGTTAATTGGTGTAAAGTTACCCCCTTTTGTATTTATTTGTTTTCTCTGTGAAACTTTACACTATTTCTCTAGAAGTATTCCAGATTGCTATTTGCTAATGAAAGAAATTGTAAATGACGTTTGTTTCGGCCAAAGTTTGAGACTTTGGTTAGTTTGACATAAAGTTGCATTATGTTGTGCACATTTCACCAATTTTTTTCTCCAAATAGTATTAAAGTTTTGTTAACTCTAGTAAAAGCATTAAATTATGAATTAATTTTATTTATATTCAACTTCTATAATTCTTTTAATAATTTTATATATATAGAATTTGATGTGATATTATTTTTTATACACAAAAAGCTCCCAGTAAAAACAAGGACCGACAAAATGTAGCTCATTTATATCCTCAAATTGTTCTCAGGTAATCTATTTTGGATAAATACTAATTACTCTTATTTTCCTACTGCTCCATATTCTATATGTATATACTTATTAACATCTACACTAACTCTTTTTTTTTTTTTTTACAGGTGTGATTTCTCAAGTTAGTTTGATGGACACGCTACACCCACTTCGGATTAGTGTCAAGAGTGACCTGAGTGATTTATTTTAGAATTTTTTCCTTTTTGTAGAATAACTTATTTTGAGTTCATGTACGCTGATGCGAGATGTTTTTTTGGATTTTTTGAAATAATAGTTGATTCTAGATTTGTTTAATAATTTCAATATTGTCAATTTATTTTGCAACATATTGGGGAGTTTCTAATATATGCTTAAAATTGAAAAAAAATTATTACTAAATGGTAATAAAAATTATCCACAAAATTAAATTTTAGCAAAATATTTGAGACCAAATTATAATACTTATTAATAAAACATTGGTAAAACCATAATTTGAACAATGACATCACATGTAGATTAGCAACAGTAATTGACACCAAATCATTGTTGCACTTTCAATGTCAGTAATAACTCAATCGAATAACGACGCTTGATTGCAAATAGTCATGTTAATACTTTGTCAATAACAATGTTCTAAAATGAATCGTCTCAAATGACACTTTGTCAATAACAACGTTCTAAAATGAATTGTCTCAAATGATGAAATAAAAAGTTGACGTTTTTCTTCAACCGTCACCTATTCCTATTTGCTTATTGTAATGGTTCATCATAGTCGTCAGCAATGACATATAAAAAAGATGACGGTTGTTAGAATTATTGGGAAATTATATCATCCCCAACACCTTATAAACTGTCAGGATAGTCAAAAGATGATGGCTTCATAGACGACGCCTAGCAAATCGTTAGAAATGAAAATAGCGACGCTAAAAATCGTCTTAGCCAAAGCATGCGTCAAGAGATCAGCGTTTTTTTTGTAGTGCTTTAGCCTTAAATTATTATTGGAACACTTCTCTTCACTCACCTCGTACCCTAAACCAAACATCCATCAAGATTTTGTTCAGAATAATTGCATGCTCGCACACTTAAAAGCTGTTGGCAGCATAAAGCGATGAACGCGTCAATGGCTTATTGTTTATATATATATATATATATATATATGTGTGTGTGTGTGTGTGTGTGTGTGTGTGAATGTCGGTCCTTCTCGACATGTCTGCATGCTAGCTAGAATCTGTACCTTCTGTCTGGTATCGGGTCATGAAGTTTGTGCCTGACTCCGTGCAGTGCAAGGAATTCAAAGACAAACTAACGTTAACATGGAGTTTAAATGATAAATGAACTATATATATTATTTCATCGTAATTAGTAATAATAAGTCACAATCCCTTTAAAAGATTAACGTTAGAACATCATGGAGTTTAAATGAGATATGATTAGGTTTTCATCATTGCCAGTCATGAAACCTGACAATATATTGAATGTACGGGCAACAAATAATCAGAGTCGGCAGCCATTGGTGCCCCACTACGCAGCTATACTGAGGCAGATATATATCTCCGTGCACTCATGAGGATTTGGACATTTCACCTACTAATAAACATATCGCAACTCTTTGCAGCATTATTGATGGTAATGCATCTCTGTGCATGTTGGGTTTTCTGGTTAGGGTTGTGGATGATGTGGGGTTGAGGAAGATGGTGTTGGTCGGGCTTTTTTTAGTCATTTCTACTAATTTGTTAACTTAACCATCAGTGACTAAAGCTGTAAAGGGTAAACTGTCGCAAGGTATTGGAATGCACTTTCTTTTTTATCAAAAAATTTCAAGTTTCAAGTTCATCATTTAAGATTTTTGGTCACTCTTCTCGTTGAGTAATTGACTTTTTCTTTTTTATCTTGATCTCAATTGTCAGCCACGAGAGTTCTTGGTTCTTAGTTCTACATCCTAGGAGGTATTAGAATATACATTAAGAACTCAAATTTTAATAGTATAAGACAGTGAAGTGTTGTTTTTTTAATTTTTTTGGTCAATTTATGTATTCTTTCACTTTTAGACATTCTAGGGTAATCAGAAATTAACCTAAACTGGCACTGCAGCTTTTCGCCTTTTTCTCTTATATAAGTTCTACGAGCAAACTACTCAGCGAGTTAACAGATTGCTTACAAAGATAGATAAGTTAAGGGAAAAAAAAAAAAACTGACAACTTTGCAGATGTAAAATTGTTGAAACATTGAGTCTTAAGCAGGGTGCAGATACACTGGAATTAGCAAGGAATCCTGGGTTTAACTCTTGTGGGTGTTCGGAGTTTAACCAAAAAAAGAAAAAAGGACAGATTCACTAACAAGGCAGCTGGAACCTATATTTAATATCCTCTTTCAGTTTTAAAAGCAACGTTTTTCAAGAAGATTTTCCATTTTATCAGATTAATTATCCTTTCATAAACTTAATAGCAAGTCATTCTTTCAGACGTGAAAAAGAACAGCGGATACCTAAGAGGGTCGCTAGCTTCTACTCCAAAGCCACTTATAAGCTCGGTGTTTCAAAGAGCCGTAAAAGACTTTAATTAGGATGTACGGCGCGTCCAGCACTACTTGCAACGAATAGGTCCATCTGTCTTTCTTAAACATTCAGATTGCAACTTTTTTTTTCAACCCAAAAAAAAAGATTGCAACTTTTTTTAAAGGCAAAAATAGATACAATTTGACAAGTTATTAGTCGAGGTGATAGTTGCTTTATTTTCACAAGAAGAAGAATCGAAGTTTGACTTTTGAAAAATGTATTTGTTGGAAAGTTTTTGATTCACTACCTTCGACTACATTAGTTTCAAATTTAATGCAATTTGCAGATGCTCTAACTTAGAGCCAAAAAAAAAAAAAAAAGAGAGCACAAAAAGCCACGAAGAACATAATTACGACTAAGGGCCTCTTTGGAGTGTGTTTTTTATAATAAAATTTGAATTGGTTTTTACAAAAGTTAAAATTCATATAAAAAATTTTAAATTAAAACTTTCCTTTTAAGAATACAGAAATTTGAACTTTCTTAGAAATGTACTTCCTTTTAAGGACGCAAACCAAACGTAGTGACTCAAATTAAGCTTAACCAAATATCAGGAGTATTTCCCAAAGTAAAATGCATGCACGTGTGGAAATTCTGGATACGTACGGCCATTTATCCATGTGATTTGTCTATTTTGCTTATTATATGTTTTAAAACTTATTACATTATTCTCTTTTACTTTCCAAAAGATGACACATAGTCTCTTATCTTGACATTTTTTGTTCAAATTAAATTGCTATTCATTATAAGCGTCTTTTTTTGCATATATAAATATTAATACTTATAATGTATTATAAATTTTTATAAAATACCCTTATTTTTAGCTAACAATGATTAGATAATAACGTAAAAAAGACGCAATTGTGCGACATTTTCAAAAGTACAAAGAGTAATGTCAGTGGTGGATCTAGAATTTTTTCCCCTAAAGTTAAAAGGAACAAAATTTAATAAAATTAAGAATGAGATAAAATAGAAACTAATCGTTTTTAGAGCAAAAGTGACTTTTTATATATTAAAGTCTAAAAGTTGGCTATGTAGAAGTACCAAAAAGAACATTGTGTTTTGTTTTGTTCTTTTTTTTTTTTTTTGTAAATAACATAGGGCATTAGAATGGTTACTCAATAGGAGTTTTTAATTTTCTTGATTAAATAGACTATTTGGTAGGGTAAGATAAGATGGGAT
Source organism: Cordia subcordata (assembly GCA_028554755.1). Classification (NCBI taxonomy): domain Eukaryota; kingdom Viridiplantae; phylum Streptophyta; class Magnoliopsida; order Boraginales; family Cordiaceae; genus Cordia; species Cordia subcordata. Next base: position 8,435,033 of record JAPTOF010000020.1, read on the forward strand.
AGTTATAAAAAGGAATTTTTATATATTTTTATTTTTATACAATAAGCCATTTTTTTAGGAAAAGACAAAATAGTGGAATTTATGAGCTAAATGTTAATTTATTCTTAATTATTTGAAATTTTACAAACAAAGAGGGTTCAATTAAATAAATTTAAGGTATCAACTTAGTTTATATCTATACTGACAAAAAATTTTTGGAAGAAAAGAAAGGTAATTTGACCCCACATTTGATATATTACATCCGCTACTGGGTAATGTGGTAAGTTTTAAAAACATAGAGGATAATAAGTCAGCTAATTAAGCATACCACATAGGGTAATTAGTTAATTAGATAAATTATAAAGGGACAAAGGGCCATATTTTAAAAAACACTAGGTATTGTGATAGATATATAGATGTTAAAAAAATAATTAGTTACTTAGACAAATTACAAGGAAGTAACGTGAATTTTACCTATTTTCAAAAACGGCTTGATGATTTAGCGCATGGTGTATGTGGTTGTGGGTGTCAACTAATAATGCTCATTCCCTTGGCGTACTCCCAAACACCATCCGGACGAAGCAATTAAGATGCATATGGGATATGACAACTGGTAAGAGAGAGCCGCAGATGTTTTAATGAAGGCATTGCCAACCTAGCTATATCAGAGGTGCATTAACTAGGAGGTATATATTATGAGGTTAGACGGTTCATTGATGCTATAGATGTGGTCACATGATAGGTACGATGGATGCATCGCAACTGTCCCTTTTAAATTCAAATTGAATTATGGATGAGAATTAAGTTTCAAAATATGAATGTGAAAAAGAAGTAACATTCTGATTAAAGTGTTGGGACTGGCAAAATGGATTATTCTTGGTGCAGGTGCAGTAAAGTGGGTTAGTACTATGGGTAAAGATATCTGAGGACAAAATGAGAAGAGTTACTAACATGTATATTATTGTGTTACGCGCTTGAATGACGATTCATTTAATTTGTAGGGCATGTAATTAATAGTTAGTAAATGGCACTACAGCTACATTAGAAGAGAATATGAGGAGTAAATCTGCTTCAAATAACTCTACAATGTTATTCAATGTACATCCTTTTTATAGCCACAATATTAGCTAATACTAGCTAGTGTATCACTCGTGCATAAGATGGTAACAATATGCTGACACCAACAAATAGAATCAGAAATTGACAAATGGCGCTTGATTTTTTTCGGAGAGAAGCTGAATAATTTGTTGCCACTTCAATATAGATATAGATTCAGAAACACAAGACCTCCTAATAATACTGGACTTAATTATCAACAACAACCGTTGTATTAAAAATGCAACAAAGAATATGTCCAACCCCTATAACCAAGGTCAGGCTGTTGACGAGAATCAAGCCCAGTTAATAGTGTCCGACTTGCATGACTGATCATCATGGGTATTAGTGTAGGGCAGTGAACCTAGTAGGATGCTTGGCAGAAGAATCAAATTAAGAAAATTTTGCGCTGTTGACGAGGGGTGAATACATGCAAAGGTAAATTTCCCGCAGTTCTTTATATTTTTAATTAAGCCTTTTATTCCTTTAATTTTAATTCTGTTGTTGTCGTCAGTCTATTTTCAAATTCTCGTCCAATTTTTGCAGCTATTCAATGTATTACAACATGTGGGGATAAGGCTAAAATTGGACGGATATTCAAAAATAGACTAACGATAGTAGTAGAGTTAAAACTAAATGACTCAAAGGTTTTATTAGAAAGATAAAGGACTAATTTGTCATTTTATTAAAAGATAAAAGGACTATGGGAGAAATTTATCCTGAATATTTATTAAGAAGAACCTTATATAATAGTTCCTTTCAAGGTGTTCTTTCATTAAGCAACATACTCCCTCATGTATTAAAAAAAGAGAGAAGCAAAAAAGCAAACAGCTTAATAGCAGAATGTGCGTGAACAGTACGTGCTATTATTTACGCATTACTATTCACGCACATTAAATGCTTGTTCACTATCCACAGCTGTTTGTTCATTGACGGTTTGTTCATTATCGCACAACTATTTGTTCACTGACTTATATATATATGTATATATATATGTACATATATCAAATATTTGTCATCACGCCAAAACTATTTGTTCGCTATTCCACAATTATTTGTTTATTGACTATTTGTTCATTATCCATAAGTATTTTTTCACTAAATTTTATATATATATATCAAATATTTGTTTATTACACTATAACTATTTGTTAACTGAATATTTGTTCAAAACTCCACAACTATTTGTTCACTTACTTTCATACATACATTAAATATTTATTTACGCATACTCTTATAGAACACGCACATGCACATTTACACACAATGAGCAAAGCAACGATGTGAAGACTTATTTGGTGGTGGTATTGTCATGAATCATAATCTAAAAGGCTTGAAATTGCTTGAGCATCTATTAATAGTGAAAATAGGTTTAAGCAATTAAATCTTGAATTAAAGGCACTATGAGAATTGCGAAGCTATAACGATAAACGGCACCGAAGAAAGCTTGAAGCTCGCGGCATGGTGGCTTTGTAGTGGTATGATGATCAGCGAAGAAGAGAGAAGAGAAGAGGAAAGAAAGGAGAGAAGAGAGGAGAGAGAGAGAGATATAGCCAAAGAGAGCTTAATGCTCACGGCATGGTAGCTTGGTGGTGGCATGATGATCGGAGAAGAAGGGCGAAGAAAAGAAGAGAGAGAGGAGAGGAGAGAGAAGAGAGAGAAAGGAGAGAAAATGGAGAAAGTCAAGTTCAGATCTAGATCTGATTTGTTTTCTCTTTTTTTTTTTTTTTTTGGTTTAAGAGTGGGTATACCATGCTCTGCAGAAATGCTATAGTGAGAGACTATGGTATAATTTGCGTTATTAAGATTGTAGTTTGTATTCTTGATGTGTTCAGTATGCTAGTTTTAGTTCATGTGCATAGGAATTCTAAGGACTTGTTTGGATAGACTTCTTGTAGAAGTGTTTTTTTTTCCTCTTTTTTGTAGCTTTTGAAAAAAAAAAAACACAAAGGAGAAACCAAGAATCGAACTCCTGACCTGATTTACATATGAAAAGCACTGTTGCACTGACACTGCTGAAAAGAAAAAGTAAACAAACACAAAGGAGCAACCAATCATTTACATATGAAAAGCGCTGTCGCACTGACACTGCTGAAAAGAAAAAGTAAACAAACACAAAGGAGCAACCGAGAATTGAATTCCTGACCTCATTTATATATGAAAAGCACTAAAGCACCAAGCTAAGCCATTATTCGTTGATGATTTATATTTATATGGATACTTCTAGTCTTCAAAAGTATGAAATAAATTAAAAAAATAAAAAAAACTAAGGGGTGGCAGTCGCCACCGCTGTGGCTCTGCCCTTATCCAAGACTATAAATCTCGTACTTCGATGCCATGTATACATAACCCAAATTCTTCAAAACTCAAAACAATTATTCATCCATGATGTAAAACATATATATTGAATCTTGAGAAGTCCTTCACATCTTGAAGTCGATATACGTCCTCGTCTTATACGAGTCAGATTGCGCCTCATTGTCTTATTAGTCAATTAAGACAATTTGTTTCTTGTCGACCGCCAATTAAGTGATTAAGACAACATATACAACTTCAAAAATAAGTTCTTTCTCTGTCGATCGTAAACTAGTTGTCGCCTTGTCGGACTGAGTCAAGTACTCTATATTCTCACCGTTTGGTTTATGAAAAGAAAATGCATTTTGCTTTAGCACTAAATTACTAAAACAATAAATAAATATAATAGACACCTTTCTGTATGTTTAAACTTTTAAGCAAGGCTCAAAATACATTTTTTCTACATGTGACGAACGTATTAATTAAGACAACAACAAAAAAATATAAAACATGTCCACTCTACAAATTTAATTTTTTGATGAAAAAATAACTTAGTACAAATAATTGTGCTCAATGGTTAACGCATGGGTTCCCAATTATTGTTTTCTGGTATTCGTGCAGATGGTGGATAAAGTTTGCCGTGACATGCATAATTAGTTAAAATTTAAGGGCCAGTTTCATAAGCATAAAAGGACATAAGTCATAAAATAAACTCATGGTTTTAATCGAGGTGAAAATATAGCAGAATTCAAGACACTTTTAGAGTTCTTTTAAAAGTATTTTTTATAATTTTTTTTAGAAAATATTTTTTTAGAAAGTAAAATTTTTTATTTTTAAGAAAGTTGAATTTGATTTTTTTTCTTAAATTTCATTTCTTAACAACCAAACTAAAATATTTAGTATAAAAGTATGTACGTTTTTTAAGTGCTTTTTTGCGACCATGCATATGAAAAGTCCAAAATGATCCCCAAACCGTATCACCAATTCGCCATTTTAACGCTTAGGACATATTTTCTGACATCTCGACCAATGACTGTTTGCTAGGTTTCTTGCATATACCAAATTTGTATAGATTAATCGATAAATGCGTTGAAACCTCAATATGAATATATAGAATAATACTAGAATAGAAATTACAGCATTCATACGGTTGGCATCAAAACAAGCCCACGGAAAGAAGAAAAGAGAACAACTACGTAGAAATCAAGATACACATTGACTTCCTGTTTCGCCATGCTCATTTTGAGTACTCAAAATTACCTTTTGAGCACTCATAAGTACTTTTTATAAGACGCAGGAAAGACTTTATATTATTTTGGATACTTATAAGCATTTAAATAAGTACAACCAAATACATTACAAATGATGATAACACCAACATCATATTTCCTAAAATCACACGCAATGATAAGAGAAAAAGAGAAGGGGAAAAAAAAATCACACAACTTTTTGTCGGAAGAAAAAGAATGGAAAGAGCTTTGCTTAGAGCTTGACGACTTCTGGAATATGAACAGGGTACCTATCAATGCAATCAGCCCATGGGCCATAATCAGGTGGTGCCTTGATAGTCCTGTTGCACTTCCAAACAGCGCTGTTACACTTGAACCCGCTCCCGAACCCTATTTGCCAGACTCTATCACCCTTCTTCATCCTCCCTTTTGCCTCAATGTAGCTAAGCTCATACCACAACGATGAAGAAGAAGTGTTGCCGAACCTGTGGAGAGCCATCCTTGATGCCTCCACATGCTCGGCAGATAGCTGCAGATTCTTCTGCAGCTCATCAATCACAGCACGCCCACCAGCGTGTATGCAGAAGTGCTCAAAAGCTTGCTTGAAATCTGGTATATATGGCTTAAGCTTCAGCTTTAGAATTTTTCTGCCAACGAGTGTTAGCAGAAAGAGAATTTGCTCTGATGCCGGAAGAACAAGAGGGCCTACTGTTGTGATGTTAGACTTCAAAGCCTCCCCAGCAATGGCCATGAGATCTATGGACAAGTTTATCCCTATATTCCCTTCAGGGTCTTCTTCTTGAAACACACATTTATAAGCTTTATCATCAGCTCCTTTGTGGGTTCTAACCACATGAAGGAGATGATACTTAGCGCGCTTGTGATCCGACATTTTGTTTGATAACAGAATAGCAGCCCCTCCTATTCTGAACAAACAGTTTGGGAGAAGCATTGATCTCTCTTTGCCCATGTAACAATTGGGAGTGATGATCTCTGTGCTAATAACCACAGCATTTGAGTTCGGATGCACTTGAAGAAGATCGCGAGCTAGATCGACTGATATCAACCCTGCACTGCACCCCATCCCTGATAAGTTGAAGCTCTTTATGTTACTCCTCAGCTTGTATTTATTGATAACCATGGCTGACAAAGATGGCGTCGGCGAAAACAGGCTGCAATTCACTATAAGAATATCTATATCCTTAGGCTTGAGCCCAGTCTTCTCGAAAAGTGAATCCATTGCTGAGAAGATAACAAGCTCAGCCTCTTCTCTTGCAAGTTTCATGGATGGTGTTGGAGGGATGTAATGAATGGCGGGTGGCAAACAAGTCTCCTCGCCAAGGCCAGACCTTTCGAGTATTCTCATCTGGAATTGAACGCTTTTAGGGTTTTTGACCAACACAAGTCTTGCATGTTCCATGAAGGTTGCATAAGGAACTCTATAAGTGCATGGGGGCTTGAAACATGCATAATCGACCAAGTATATAGTCTTTGGCCTCGACATGATGTAGAATGCGGCTACGTAAATGATGACAAATGAGGAGCATATGACATGGACTAGGTTAAAATTGAGAGAGCTCCAAAGGGTAAGAATATCAGCAGGGCTTAAGCGAACAAGTTCAATGCTCAAACCAAGCATGACGGGCACAAGCAGGAATGTTAAGATGTGGTTTACTAGGTATTGGTAGCCTAGTTTCACATACTTGAGCTTCACAGTGTGAGAAAATTCCGGCATTCTTGGAGGCATATATCTCTTTGGTGTGTTTGGGATGACTGTTTACTTCCTCTTTTTTCCTTCCTTGTGTGTTGAAGAATGTAGGAGATAATGATCGGAGAAAATGTTGTTTGGATGTTCGTGTTGAGAGAGTAGGACTGGGGATTTAAAGACTTCTCATAAGTTGTTGGTTGGGATAATGACATTTTTACCTTGTAAGTAATAAAATACAAGTTGAAATATTAAAAACTTTATATGTCGGGAGAATTTTTGATTTATCACTCTTGACTTGATAAAGATTAGTTTAACTCTAATATAATTTGATGATATTTTAACTTAAAATAAGAAAAAAAAAAGACCAAGAAAACTAAGAAATGAACGCCACTAGCCTTTTGTCTTGCGGGTTTTTCCTTCACTACTTTCCATCTAATAACAATTAATTTTAAATTTAATGTAATTTAAAAATATTCTAACTTGTTAGAAGAAAAAAAAAAAAAGAAAGAAAAAGAGTGTGGGAATCTAGGAAACTAGTGCCACTAGCCTTTTGGTCCCATATTGTGTTTCTGATCTTCTGTGTACTATTTTTTCACATCAATTCTCGTGCTATACATTTTACGTATATCAAAATTTCTTAAATAAAAATAACAAATTAATGGTGGCAGTTGAGGTGGTTAAATGAAAATGTATTCGTACTGAGTGGATTTATTTCACTTGACGATTACAAGTTTCTGTCGTTAGTGCCACAGGTGTCCCTCCATGTCTAGGCGTGTTTTTGATTTTTTATTGTCGTCTCTGTTAACCTCACATGTCCAGTCAATGAGAAGTGAGTAACTGATTTCGTTTGAGTTTAATTTGACCGTCGCATTACTTTTTCAGAACAAAAAACAACAGCTCATGCATGAATTTTTGTTCTTTTATACTATGGGGATTAGTTATAAACTTTATTATTCATTTATCACCTCCGAGGTGCATGATAAATTGGTATGAAAAATCAGGGCCTGTTTGGGCCTGTTTGGTTTTGTTCTTACTTTTTTTTGGGGTTTTAAAAACAGTTTTTCAAAACACAATATAGAAATAATTTTTGAGAACAAAAGTCTAAGAGGATGTTTGGCTTTGCTTATTTAGGGTACTTATAAGCACATAAAAAAACACTATTTTATATGCTTTTTATTATTTAAGTGCTTATAAACACCAAATAAATAAAGGCAAACACCCTCTAAAAAGATTTGTTTGAGAACTTTTATTATACAATAAATATAAAGTAGAGAGAGATTAAAGAGAAGTGTTTGCCATCACAATAGTGTTTTAATTATAGAATTGCCATTAATAAAGTAGACTTCTCTCTTTTTTCCTTTTTTCTTTTTGGTGGAGTTTTTGAGAACAAGATATTGAAAATAATTTTTTGTGTTCTTTATTTTTAAATCGATGTAAATTCTCTCTAATTTTAGAAATGATGTAAATTTCCTCCTTTGGTTTGAAATAAGGTGTAAATACACCAACTATAAGGTAAAAATAAAAAATTATATCTCTTAAATTATGTAGACTTCTTTATGTATATGCATTCAATTATTACTGAATATATTTGTATTGTTTAATACGGAGTCATTTAAACTAAGAAATTTACATAATGTAGCTAGGAGATATGTTTTCGATCAATTTTTTTACTCATCTCGAGGGTGTATTTGCACCTTATTTTAAATCAAAGAGAGGAATCTAAACAATTTTTAAAATAAGAAAGTGAATTTACACCATTTTTAAAAGCATAGAGGGAATTTACACTAATTTTATTTTATTTTATTTTTTTGGTCATTAACAAGTCAAAATGCATCGTATGTCTTTTTTAGGCTCTTTATTAACTTTAATGGAAAACTAATAGAGGAGGATAATGTACAACTCTTTTTAAACCACATAAGATATTTGTGAATTTTAAAATTACAAAAACTATTTTATATAATTTTTAGAAAACACAAGAGGAAAAGTGTATTTTACTCTTCTATTATTCATATATACTGCGATACGTAAGATGTATATATCATTGTTACTTGATATGGGTATGTCACCTCGACCAATAAAATGATGACATGTGGCTTACGAGATTGGGTGGAGTAACTGGCGGACCCTCAGTGCACAGGTTCGCCCTTTGGACCATGTCAAGCGTGAATCGGACGGACCCCTAGGGCATGGTTCCGCCCCTCTAAGCTCCTAGCTTACCCTTGTCCGACGGGTAAACTTCTTTGTATTTTCAAGATAGCGCGCATAAATATATATGGAGAAAAACCTTGAGGCCACGTGTAAGCTAGGAGGCAACGGGAAGCTTACCCTCGCTTGAGAGGGACGCCTGGTTAAGTGCTTGGCAAGACACGTGATTTCTTCCCAAAATGGGAACGTGTGCCACGTCAACTAGCAAGGCAAGTTCAATCAACACCCTACTTGAGTTAAATTTTGAGTGTTGAGCCATCATATCTATAAATACCAGGCCATAACTCAAAAAGAGCAAGTAAATAAGGAATAAAATTCTCTCCATTTGTCTTGTGTATATTCATAACACATTCAAACATGTATTCATACATCTATGATTCTAACTTGATTATCGGAGGTACAACGGGGGAAAAGCCCCGCTTCATCCTTGCTTTGTAAGGAAAGGCTAACGTGTTAGTCAAGCGAATGCTAAAGGCTTACCCTCACTCCAACCGGGAAGGCTTACCCTCACTCCAACCTAGAAGGCTTACCCTTACTCCAACCGATAAGGCTTACCCTTACTCTAACTTGGAAGGCTTACCCTCACATCAACCTGGGGAAGGGAGTTTACGCGTCCAACACGCGGGCAAAGGTTGACCCTCAGCCCACGCGTCCACCTTCATTGCATCCAACGTACCAGCTAAGTCGTTCGAATTACTAGTGACATAGGAAGGACATCTTTTACCCACATCATTAATCGGTCATGACAACATATCATATATTGTTTGAAAGTTATAATTAAACCAACCATGAGAAAGAAGCCACTGGGAGAATGCCATTTTCCTCTATGAGTTGTACCAAAAATCCCAAACTCCCCCATGAGTTTTTATTGTTACTCATTCCCCCCCCCCCCCCCTAATATTAAGTTTTACCAAACAATACCTTATTTTAACTATTCTTTTAGTTTTTGGTTTATGCTTTTAAATTGTTAGTTCATTATAACAAGTTATACGTTGAGATAAAAAATTATATACTTACACACACTAACACACACACATATACAAAAGAAGAATTTATTTAAATTTTTTCTTAATTTTGTACAATAGGCTATTTTTTTTTTTTTAAATGGTTAACTTGTTGAAAACATGATGCGCTAAGATAACAAAAATATTTCAATTTCAGATGTATATATTAGAAAAAAATTATTTTAAAGTGAGCTTAATTTTTCTTTAATAGTGTGTATACTGCAATTTTTGTAAAATAAGTAACTTTTCATCTTTCCTTCTTATTTTGAAATTAATTTCTAGTGCTTTTTTATTTTATTATTGACTCATTTATTGGATGATTTTGTTAAATCTACAACTTTTCTTTTTCTTTTCTTTTCTTTTCTTTTCTTTTTTGGGTTATAAAAATTGGAAAAAAAAAAGAGATAAAGATGCTTTTAATTTAAGGCTTTGTTTGGCGAAATTAAAGTCATGGGAGAATATGGGTAAAATTAAAATTACATAGGAGAGTTTGGGATTTAGTTTAAAATTCATGGGGGAAATGGAATTTTCCCTTACCATATATTATAAATGCTTTTTTTTTTTTTTCTTTCTTTCAAGTTCTTTTCATCAACTGTATTATCTATAATTACATTTGACATCTTACAAACACCTGAAATCGCTTCACGACTACGAACCCAAGGATTTATTAGCAAAATGAGAATGATATGTGTGCAATTTTCACCTCCTCACTTATACAATAGAATTCTTTTATCATATTTGGAGCAAATCTGGTGATGTTTATTTAAGTACTTATAAGTATCCAAAATGAAAATGACTTTTTCGCCCACTCATGTCTTCATTCCTCCTATCCACCCCTCTAACCAAGCACACTTCTAAGCATAATTGGCATGAATTGGTTAATCTCTTCATTCATTTTGATAGATTATATGGCACTTTTGGCATGTTATCAATGACTTTGTAGGATGCAAGTATCGGCAGTAAAGAATGTCTGCAAGATACATAACCAGCAGAATTCTCTTATAATAAGCCAAAGTCACGACAAAGCATTGCCAAATTGCAATACAGAATGAGAGTGGGTGAGCTTGGAAGAAAATATTGGGTCCGGTGGTTGGCATGAATTCAAGTGAATAAATTCAAGAATGGAAATTGTTGACAAAAATCATATATAGTAGAGACTTTGTGCCTATACAAAGGTCACGAAACTGAACATATTGCTCTGTTCTGCAAGACAAAGTTACCGTAGAAACATGGGAGGTGACAGTCAGAGCTTGAGATCAACTGCGCCAAGAAAATGAAATCAAGAAGCCTGTACTCAAAATTACTCGCAGATAGAAAAAATTGTGAGATATTGAGCCACCAAGCAGACAAAATCCAAACATGCAGATCCAAGCACCACATCATCGCCACATGAGTTGGCCTTTTCAATAAATCTGTAGATTAAGGACGTTGCATGCGCCTAGAGGCTCATCAGCTTTTACTCGGGAGATCAAACACCTTTTTGTTTGCCCCATATATGAATTGATGAATAAGGATCAACGCCGGGATGGACCATGCTTGCCATAGGATCCCCAAGGCCTACCATTACAAGCATCACCATATCCAGCGCCAGGATACCTCATTTCAGGGCTTCCATTGAACATTCCATAGCCTCCTACATCTAAATAAAAGAGGAAAGCTTAGACGTAGGAACTTGATTTCAAGGATACACACCAATGCAAATCCATGTAGATCAGAAAAGAAGTGTAAGTTCAAGCATGCAAATAAAAAATGAGAGAGATACCAAGGCCCCTCGCCCTCCTTTCTGCTCGAAGTTTTTCAATGTCACGGGCTGAAGAAACAAGATTTTTCTCCAATGCGTGATTTCGTTCCACAAGTTCTTCATTTGCTTTCTTTTCATATTCAAAGATTCTCCTGTGAGTGGTTGATATGCAGCAACAGGAGAATTGTCAGGAATATAGAGATTGGAAAAGTCATTCAGAGTCTGCAATACTACTTTCCCTGCAACTTATAGAAAATTCAAAGGAGGAAGGAAGGAGGAACAATCTAAGCAAGACAAAAGGAATAAATCAAGAGACTCAGGTCTGAACCTGGCTTCCACTAGCTCTTTGCGCATCCCATCAATATCAGTCTTTAAAGCTGCAATCCGCTGATTCTCAGATTTCAGTTGATTAACATCCTTTGTGAGTGTTTGAACTTGAGAAGATAATTCTTGCTTTAAAGCATTCAAATTCTGGCTTTCAGCTCTTAGTTGTACAACTTCTGCCCTCAAAGGTTCAGCGGAGCGTAGCTCAGCTTCTAGCTTCAATCCTCTTTCAATCAACTCCCTTCTTTGTGCCTCTCCATCTGCATGCAGCTGCGGAATCAACTGGCTCAATCTGCAGATCTCATCTTTTACAGCATCTAATTCCCCTTGAAGAATTACATTATCATCAATTACATGTCTATTTTCAGCAACAATGCTCTGAATCTCTCTATGTTGGAGCTCAAGCTCCTCTTCCAGAGCCCTTGGTTGAGGAGGGAATTGTCCTGGTCCTAGGGGCAGATAAGGCTGTGGATCATCACGATAACCACGAAAATTATCAGGTTGGCGGGGCATACGATTTCTCCCTGCCATGCCTAAGATCCTGCAGATTTGACATCATAGCCACCTGTTAGCCAAGTACATAATTCAACATTTTCAGAGAAGCAGCAAGATGTGCGTTGGTGTCTATCAAGGTAAAAGTACTACCACTCCGGACTGACATTGATATTTTACAATAGTATGTGTCCACACTTCATGGAGTCAGCATGCCATCAGAAAGAAGATCAGGTTATGGCAAAGCCCTTTCAATTTGTCAAGATAGTAAAAAACCACAAGTCGCATTCTGACAAAGAACTCTGCTTTTCTCCCAGCCAAATGTTACTCGACAACTAGAACACATTCATGAATTTCACAAAGCATTTATGTGCATGGGCTTATACAATTATGGCTGCAGCTATAGTGTCCAGAACACTATATAAAGGCAGTAGCCTCAGCATCCAGGTTAGGCCATGTAGATAAAAACCTCCTCTTTACATTCATTAAGTAGTTCATCTTTAAGCAACAGCCAGGTATACAATCACTTGTGGTCCTGTGAAGCACCTCATCAAAAGTCAATATTTAGGACAGAAAGCCTCCCCAATCCTTCACCCTCTACCAGAAGCTTACTGATATACTGAATGGGTCCTTTGCCAATTCTATTTTGGATGGTAGCATCTAAGTTAGCAGGAAATTGACACATTAAGGATCTCAGAGATGGCAACAGGAAGAGTACTACTTTGAAGGAAGCAAAGTAAACTAGATCCCGAGATGAACCCAGAGCCCAAAGACCAACATTGACATTCATTTCTTTATATTGTAAGTACTTAATTCAAGCAAGAGACTAATTTTGGTGCACCAAGTCCGTCCTCCTGCTCTTAACTTTTTACCAGCACGTATCCTCAATCTCATATTCTCTAGCTCATGCTACAGATTACAACGTGACTCAATTGCCATCATGACTCAACATCCTAGATCCCTTAATTACTTGTTATCTCTGCCTGCTACAAAAATTACACAGGCTTTCTTTTTTTTTTTTTTTTCTTTTCCCTTTTTCCTTTAGTAGTTGGAATGTATTGGTTACTATCACCAGTTAAATACAGTTTGATTCTAAACTCCGGATTGCCATCAATATTATGGAGTCCTTTGATGAATTTAACTATGTAACAGTGACGTACTTAACAAAAGAAATTTATGGAAAAGAGACATGGAGAAATTGGAAATAATGGTGGTATTTTTTGCTATCAGTTTCTAGTCCCTAAATGAGAGCAAAACTGGAGGTTGCTGAATGAACAAGAATTAGATTCTATTTTTTCCTAATATGCTGTATGAACTTGTTTTAAAATCGACACCAAGCACCAGTATTGGTTTTTCACATAGCCAATCATTTTAAAAGTCGTAAATCCATATTCAGCTTCTTTCTAATTTTAAAAGAATTTCTGGTTCACTTGCTGGGAGGCCTCTTCTTAACTCTCAATCAGAGAATCCCATCATTGGCAAAAACTGAACAGGCTAAGTTTGATTGCTGATCACTTTCTTATATCCTTGCGGGATCATATTAACCATATCCAAGAAGAAGAGGATTGATGGCGCTGCTGCAGGACTACAAGGACCATGTTTGTTTAACTGTTCCGGTTAGGAGGGAGAAAATGAGACAAAAGAGGAGGAAAAGAGAACAATGTGGCCACCTTGCTGTTATATTTCTTTTGCTTCAGGACCGGGTAGCAATTTGCTACTGTGCCAGAAGAAAAACTAAGCACAGGTGCGCCTCCGGAGCAAGAAATCAAACACGTTCGACCTAATACTACGTAAATTAATCAAACCATATTGAACTTTTCTTTCCTTAAAGATGTTAAAACTATTAACCCCAAGAACTTAAATCTCTTCAAAACCGAGCAACCAAAAGTACATTCAACCACGAATTGCATCACCATTACCATTATAAGACTATTACCATTACCATTATAAAACAGCACATCACCAACTAGAAAAGCTTATGGCAATTAATTGGAAATCAAAATCATTAACACATTACAGTTCTGGATACCATAAAGAAGTTAAAATCAGAAAAATGAATCAATTATTGGGAAGCTAATCCTGAAAATTAATAAATAGCAAAAATATGCTCACTTCATAATTGAAACATGATAACTGTAACAACTCAGACCGAACTACTGGCCTTCTACCACATTTGAGCCTAACCAACTAGCTCAAAATACTTAAACTAGTAATGATAGTAATAGTAAAACCAAGCCATTATAAAGTATACACAATTTGAGCCTAACTAACTAGCCCAAAATATTTAAGCCGATTATGACAGTAGTCGTGAACCCAAGTTATTATAAAGTGTACACAAATCTCACACAAAACAGTTATGGGATAAGGCGTTACAGATTTCGCCCTTAGAGATGAGACGTCCTCGTTGCAGCCCAAATAGAAACAGAACAGAACCACAGCCCATAACTCCAAGCGGCGTGAAATCCGCTTAAAATCTACTCTGATACCACCTATAACGACACAGGCCCAACAACTGGTCTGAGCCTAACCAATTGACTCAAAATGCTTAAATTCGAGCTATTATAAAATACACACAAATTTCATACAGAGCTGATGTGGGGTAGCTATTATAAAGTGCATACAAATCTCATACACAAATAGAAACAGAACAGAACCACAGCCCACAACCCCAAGCGGAGCGAAATCCGCCTAAAACCTACTCTGATACCACCTATAACGACCCAAGCCCAACTACTGGTCTGAGCCTAACCAATTGACCCAAAATGCTTAAATTCGAGCCATTATAAAATGCACACAAATTTCATACAGAGCTGATGTGGGGTAGCTATTATAAAGTGCATACAAATCTCATATACAACCAATGTGGGTTCTTGACTCCTGCTTAAACACGCGATGTCCTCATTGCGGTGCAAACACAAACACAACATAACCACAGCCCAGAACCTTAGGTGACGTGGAATTTGCCCATTACCTACTCTAGTACCACCTGTAACGATCCATACCCAACTACTAACCTGCCATTATATTTGAGCCTAACCAAACGGCCCAAAATAATTAAGTCGATGACGACAGTAGTAATGATCCCAAGCTGAGTACATGAATCTCACACACACACAAAACCAATACAAGATGAGGCGTTATAATAACAAATATACAACACAAGTAAGCTAAAAAGAGCTCAATTTAATCTTTTCATCTTCAAGATTTTGAGTTCTTTACAGCTCAGGAAAGCTTCTTCTACCATGTAATCAGCATATACAGACATATTTCTTTTTCTTGAATAAACATATAATCCAAACAAAAATATAACACGAAAAAAAAATTATTCAGTCATTCAAGAAAATAAAAAACACCAATTATTCCATATATAAGGCAGCGTAAAAAAAAATAACAGATATAGGAAACTAAAAGTTTATGAAACACGCACACACACTACACAAACACGCCAAACATATATACAAAAATCAGCATTGCTATGTATAACAATGCATAATTATGAAAAGAACTTTAATATGAAGTGAGTTTTTACATATAATGAAAGATTTACCTCAGTTGGATTTTCGAATTTCTTTCTTTTTGCCCCTTGAGAAATGGTTTTATGCTTCCATTTTTTCTTTTTTTGGCCGGTGTGCTTCGATCTCAATATGGCTGAAGAAAAACAAATCAATAAGAAGTTTGTTGCTAAAAAGCGGGCCAACTATTGGATTGCATTGGTTCTGGGCCGAGGCGACCTTTTAAGGTCTGCACCAAGTATATATTTTTTTACTGGTCCATTAAGATTTCTTGACTGGTTTTTCTTTCTTTCTTTGTTTCTTTTTTCTTTTTGGAAAAAGGGTAATTTCAAGGCTTGAATTTCACAAAATATCTAAGGGCTGAACTCCAAAACCTCTAATAGAAGGGTTTAAACTTATAAAAAATTACGTTTTACGCACGGTTAAATAACAATATTAATTTTTTTTTATTTTCATAGCATTTTTTTCCTTTCAAAATTTAAGTGGCATTTAACTTTTCTTCCATAGCAGAGATGAATTTTCAAACCTAAACGAATGAACTTGAACTAGACCGTGGTCTACCGTGATGGAAGATGAAAATAAGTTTTGAAAAAAAAAATTGAGGCTACAATTACAATAGGTTTTTCTGAGACACAAGAAATATTTTTATTTCAAAGTTGTCATATTAATTGGTGTATTTTTGCTGACATGTAAAAAGCAATAGCTTATTTAAGAAACACATTAAACCTTTCAGATACCTTTGTAGTTATTTTAATGGTATGACGTCAGAATATTTTCATGAGCTTGAAAATTAAATTGTTAGTCATGAGTTGCTAATAAACAAGCACATAGAAATGATTGTTGTCCACATCCGCGCAATAGATCTTGTTCTAGATTGTAACATTCTTAATGTCTAAGATTTTAAAGGTATATATTTGTCATCATATTACTATTTTTAGTTTCTAAAATACGTATATATTTATAGATTTTTTGCTGGTTTATTATACTTTATTTAAAATTTTTTATTTTTTATTAATACTTAGAACTTATGGCAGATTTGTATCACTACAAAAAAAGTAAGAATAGGCGGCAGCTTTATTACAAAATGACGAAGAATAGGCGGCATTTTTACGATATAGGCAGGGGTTTGGATAATACATAGATATATTGTTATGCAAGATAACTAATGAATGCAAGATAACCTATTTTCAGTTTGATTATAGGGTATTACAATAAGGAATGTTCAAAGTTCGAACCATAGGTGAAACATAGTGTGACTTTTTTCTTTTTGGATTTCTATATACGTAGCGTTTTAAATAGTTGATACCTATACTAGCGATAGTTTTAAAATAGGCGACGCCTATTACTCACTTCTCTTTGTAGTGTATTTTTGAAATTTTAACTACATATAATTTTAAGCAATAGAAAAAAAAAGTACATTAATTTATACTCCCGTAACCACAAAATAATTTTTAAAATTTGTATATGTACGTATATATGTGATAGCTTAGACTTTATAAGATTGTTTGTATACAGCCATATAGGAGTTGGATTCCATGAAAGAAAATCCACCAAGTTATGAAATAAAAATAAAATACCACTAAACAAAGAATTAATATTGTTACTTAATGGTGTATAAAAAGTCTTATTTTAATAAATTAAAATCCTTCTGTTAAAAGTTATAAAACGGAAGCCTTAATTGTATATTTTATAAAGTTTAACCTAAACTACCCTTTTCTCTCTGTTTCCCTTTCAAGTGTGTTTGGTTTGGATTATTTGTTTGATGTATTTTAAGAAATTGATTATTTCTTTTTTAAATTTGAAATTAGATTAAAAATAATCGTTACTAATTTAGATCCTTGGTCCTTTAATGAGATAGTTACTAGTAATTTTAACAGATTATTA